>VMOF01000001.1:49924912-49994912 GCA_011764245.1 Trialeurodes vaporariorum
GGTTGACATTTTGAACTAGTTGTGATGCCCTGTTGATGTTTTCACGTGTGTAGTAGCGTTCCCGACGGTTGGCTTAGCAGATAGAAATACAGCCATCAACGCATGAAAACAAATAGCTGTCAGCGGCAAACACTTGTGAAAGGACCTCTGACGTGTTGAATGGAAAAATCGAGAATTTGGAGGGAGTGAAAACAGATGATGGTTAAAGAAACTAGACATGTGGCACAGCAGATGTCTGGAGCTATCAAGGGCAGTAAAGGGGTTGAGTTTTCATTACGGAAAGCAAGAAATCAGGAAAAGAAAGACGAATATTTCTGTCGCTGTGGTGAAAAGGTACTAAAAAGCATGAATTTCTCCCCTTGATTTGGCATTACTGCTTTCCAGGGCAAATTGAATTTATTGTAGCGCTGCGGATTAGCAAACTATGTGTATAAATGATCGCAGTCTATCTTAAAAGTTTCAATTTAATGGATATTAATTTTTCCCCCAAAACCTTCCATCATTAGTCATCAGACGATTTAAAGACATATTGATTTTTTTTTAGGTACCTTCCCGATTGATACGACAAAAACACGTTTACAGATCCAAGGTCAGAAGTTTGATATCAAGCATGCAGAAGTCAAGTACCGTGGTATGACCGATGCTTTTCTTCAGATATCAAAACAAGAAGGATTTCTAGCTTTATACTCAGGGTATGTCTTCTCTCTTGTTACATTTCTTTATCCCCCCTCCTGGGCTTTCTTTATTTTACGAGAGCAAACTTTGTTTCTTTTCTTACATTTTCTAAGAAGTTTACTATGCAGAAAAAGCTTATTTGGTTTATCAATCCCGTAATCTTCAAATTCATCCCTTTCACCCGCTCAAAACATTTCAAAGTTTCGTTGTTTGTTAGTTTTATCCCTGTTTTGTTTTTGTCTGTCTTTCTATTTACACTTTAGTGTCTGTTTCTCTGTTCGTGAGATGTTACAAACTGACCCTCTCTCCTTGCTGCTACAAACAGATAGAATTAGTTTTCAATCTCTTAAATTTCATTGTTAATACCAATCAAAAGGTCTTATATTCAAAAGTAGAGTCATTTTTCACTTAATCCCTCATTTCAGAAATGCAATTGTGAAGCCCTGAGATTCTGAAACTTGATTTTTAATCGTTCTCATCAGTGATGTCTGGAACGAACAGCATGTGTTGCGATACCATAGTGGATCAATTGAAATATTACGCCTTGTAACCTGCCTCTCAATGAGTTTAGTATGACTGTCAACTTGACCATCAATTTTTTTAAAAAAAAAAAAAAAAAAAAAATTGTATTTTAAGAATAAATGGTTTGTGTGGCTTGACTTTACTATTTCTTACCACGAACGTTTAAAAACCGAGACTCAGAATTTCTGAGTGCAAAGGACAGTTTTTTCCTCTGAAATTTGCCACTTTTGATTTTAGACGAGTGAAGCCAAAGTAAATTTCAATGAATTTGAACCAATTTGCCAATGTCTTACTTGGATTTTTACTTCAGTTCGACAAACGATGCAATAGGTCAAGGTAATTTTTTCCAGAGGCGCCAAGAAAGCTTGATCACTCAATCTTTGGAGTGCCAAAAACACAAGAAATATTTCAGATTCTGAGGGAAATAGAGCCAATGAGGACAAGGTAACCCAAATAAATTTGAAAAATGGAAAAATCGCTTTGTTGTGTTAAAAATTTCAGATCTCAGGAGTAGAAAAATTAGCTGCTTTTCTTTTTACAACCAGCCAATTTTTGTAACTATCAAGGTTTTTTCTTTTTGACTTGTCTAGTTCTATAATTTTATCAATCTTAATCTGTCAAAAACTAAGCAAATGCAATTAGTAAAACATGTTACAAATGTACAGTTTTAAATGTGTATGCAAAAGCCTGAAGGTGTTTCCACTTCAAGGCTCATGATTTCATTTGATTTTTTTTCTCAAATTTCAGTGAAGAAGGTGTAATGTTTATATAAGTTGGTGGTCCAAGTGAGCAGCCTCTGCCCTGTTAATTCAGTTTTCCTTCGTTGTGACTAATCATGTATTTTAAATTTCATGTAGGTATTGTCCGGAAGAAAAGATTCCCTTTGAATAAAAATCATTTTTAATTAAAGCTGGTTTCAGATGAAGAGGCTGGCTCTATGCGTAATCTTTGGCAACCTCTATTCAAACATTTTTATCTTGAAAACTCTAAGGAATTTCTAAATCAACAGACTTTATGAAACAAAAGGGTTCTAAACTTAGAAGAAACTTTCAATTTAGTTTCATTTTCCTTAAATACGTATTCAGTAAATGATTTGAAGACTCTGCGCAGCGCAAGTCGTGTGTCTTCAGCTTTTGATACTTTTTCCTTTTATAATTGAAATGCATACGGAAGAAATTGAAAATCATGCAGATAAGTTCAAAAGTTGTTAGTTCACTTCAATGTGTTTTAAAAAAAAATTGAAATTTTCCAATGTTGTCAATGATATTAAGTTGGCCCAGGCCCCATGGTAGTCTGGGGCCAAACAGAGTCTGGTACGGTCCTCTCGCCAGATGGATGTTGAGGGCTTACGCAGCTTTAAGCCCCATTCTGACTAGACGTAAGACCTCAACTTCCATCAGGCGCAAGGACCGCCCTTCCCGCAGGGATTCAGAGTCGTAGCCACAATCAACATTGAAACGTGCACCTCTCCTTGAGAAAACAATGAATAATACTTTCCGTCCTGGATTTGACCACACATCAACTAATTCAAGACTTTTTAGTGTAGACAGAAATTGCTCTTCATGTTTACAGTCTGAATAATAGCAATTAGAGCTCTGAGGTTGCAGCTGCTCCGATCCCAATAACTTTCACTGCAATAATTGAAAGCAATTTCTGTCTGCGCTAAATCATCTTGAATTAGTTATTGAATGGTAAATTTCAGGTCTGAAAGTATTACTCATGGTTTTCTCGAAGAGAGGTGCAAATTTTAATTTTGACTGTGGCTTCAGCTCCGAATCCCTGCCGTCCTGTACTCTATTTGGCCCCTAGTCCTCATGGTACCAATGATCGTACTTAGTTTATGGTTGTTTGTTTCTAATTGGTCATCTGTGCACCTGATTCAGGACATCAAGGACTGATCCTAAGTACTGCGAGGACCACTCTTTGTTTGGTCCCCAGCCTAACCTCTGCATCTGAAATGAGCTCGACTAAAACAGAACTCATTTGAAGCTCCATCACTGTGTCATCTAGAATTTATTATTTAATGCCTAATTTATGTGTAATTTAATAACCCCCGTTCATCTGTTATTCCCGTTCACCGAGTTGTGTGTTCTATTTGTCAAGGCTGGATTGAAAATTCACCTATTGCAATTTTACTGAATTGTACATTGGTTTCTTTTCAGTGGTTATTGTAATAAATGTAGGTAAGTTGTCAAGTAGTGCAGCAGTAGCAGTAATCTAAACACTTTCCTTGAACTTTTGAACTCTTGAGTTTTAACGTTTAAAAAAAATGGTTTGAAGAGCCTTGAGAGTAATCTAAGACTAATATCAGCAGTTACCTATGATATTTTCAAAAGCTTTGTCTCATTTGAATTGTGTTGATTTCTTTTGCATTTTAAGAGGGGTTTTCTTAAAGTTTTTATAATTCATGACAGTCATGACTTTCATAGCTTAGAAGCCCAAATTTTTGACAGTTTTTTTTTTCAAATTTGAACTAATCTTTGGAGGTCCTATTTTTGAAATTTTCAAATAAGTAAAAAGAAAAAAAAAAAAAAAATTAGAAACCTCCATGGATATCGATAATAGTGTTTGAAAATAGGAACTTAATGTTGCACAGTTTTTACATCTTGAAGGTAAAAACTGGCGGCCTCGATGTCTCAAACAAGATTCAAACATTCTAGGCAAATCCCAAGATCAAAACTGCCATTACTCCACTCTTTTACAACTTTTCTACCATTACTAACCCATTTACTTACCATTTCTTTCTGGTTTTTGACTTGCACTGATGCGCCGGCGCGTCACGGATTATTTCATAGTAGTTCTGCTAGATTCCGACTGATAGCGCCATGGGTGAAATAATCCGTGACGTGTCGGAGCGATTCTGGCCGTTCGAGTCTGTGACGTGTCAGTGCAAGGGTAATTTGTGGTTATTTGTGGTTAAAGCTATAACCACAAATTTCTCGCTACAGTAGTGAAATTGCAAAAAGTATATTTTTTGATTCTGCCTTGTCAGTGGCAGATTGAAGAATTTGTCTATCTCTCTCCTTGCCTTTTTGAAGGCTTGCAATAGGAAAAGATAGCTATACAGTCAGGATGAGAGTTATGAATCTAAAGTAGCCATAAATACACTACGCAATGGAACTATGAAAAAAGAGGAAATGAAACTAGAAATAGACAAAATACAAACGTGGAAGGAGCTTAAGGTAATTCTAGACGAAACTTTTCCAGAATTCAATTCAATGGATAGCGCAACAGTTGCTTTTCGGAAAAGTTGTGTTTTTGACATTTTAAATTGAAACCAAAGGAAAGACGCAAAATCCAAGAACATCAGCACCTGCAAATTTTTTTTTATAGACATTTTGATCCCAAAATGAGCCAAATCGGTTAAGAAATAAACCTGTAATTTAGGAGATTCGTTTCGCCATAAGCTTAGTGAGTGTGAGTGATTGGGAATGATAGTATGTGTATCGCACTCGTTGAGGCTCATGGGAAATTTTTGTATTTCGTAATGTCTGGCTTTATTTTTGAGTATTTCAGCTTGAAACTCCCAGGATATCTGCCTGAGGTATGTTTGCAGGTGCTGACATTCCTCAAATTTGTACTTGTGGTTTAATTTCATCAATTTCAGCCTTTAAATGTTGATTTTTTGAGCAGTGCTAGTGGCGTTCTCCATCGGATTGAAATCTGGACAGGCTTCGCTTGGAATCAGCTCAAGTCATGTGATGGCCTTTTCGTCTATCCTTTCCTAACACATGCATTCAAATTAGCTAAGAGAGAGATAGACACAGTCTTTGATTCATCTCTGTGCCTTGGCCTTGCTTTTTCTGCTGTTCTTGTTTTCTGTCTATTCTCTGTTTCGTTTTTGATGCATCCTTTCAAACAAGCAATGAAAACTTACATCACATCTGTCTTCCTATGTGCAAAGTATGCAGGCGATTTTCGAACATTATCTTCAAACGTTGAGAAGAGGCACTACCATCCTCTTTAATTAATTATTTTCATGCACACCTGTTCTTTTGTGGCTCTTGTAAGGGGATGAGCAACCCAAAATTGACAACTCCCCCCCCCCCCCCCCCCCATTTGGTATATCAGAGTCTAATGGTGCAATTCAGAAACGTTACTTGGGGTCTCCTTGGCTTGGCTTGGACGTGAGCTGTCCTCCAAATTCAATTTGCAATTCAGAAACACGCCTTGTACCACATTGCCTTGAGATTTCTCATGGAAGTTTAAAGGGATTTTCAAGTGAGTTTGAGACGCAGAGTAACACCATTTTGAGTAACAAGCACAAATAACAACAACAACAACAACAAAAAATAACCACAAAAACGGAAAAAATAACCACGATAAAATGACTCAAAAAACATTCAGATTTGGAGAAAATAACCACGATAAAATAGTGTCTCTCTCTCTCTAGTAATGGGCAGAAAATGAAAAGTGGAAGAAAATCCAAAAAATTGGATTTTTTCGGTAGCTTACACCCTTACCTCTTCAGGCTTCACTGCCAGATATATTCAGCCTGCTCCACCCCCCCCCCCCCCCCCCCCCCCCGCTGAATACTTTTTCACTGTTACTCCATGCAAGTTTTTTGATCCAAAACCTGGTTCTCTATTGATGAACGTTTCTTATTTCTATCGTTTCTGACTTGCTTTTATTATTATCTTGAGTTGTAAGTACTTAAATTTCACTTGAGTACTGCCCTGAAAGTCTAATTTGTACGGCTGATCCCAGGTTTGATGCGAAACAGTCAAAATGCTGATAAGCTTAGCACTGAAAATAGAATTTAAATGCTGCGACTTCTAATTTGAACGCAACATAACTCAAAGATGGCTCATTTTCTGTTCGTCCCATTTCATTGGATTCAAGGAGGGATTTTCCGATTCATGCCATTAAATTTGATCTGATCGAAGTGGATGCAGTGAATTTGAATTCAAAGAATTAGTTCTTACTGACTGTGAGTTGGACAATGATCAAATTCATTAAAATTGGACGTATAAATTAAACGAAACGAAAAGTGAACGAAAAGGTTTAAAGTTAACTAGACAGATGTGACTTCTAGGAGTGTTCTTGAACTCATCGGAGGGGTGCACTGATAAAATTCATCAGAAATGCTTTATAATGTAATGCTTCAGCAGGTAGACTTTATTGAGCCGTTTAATTTCCAAATGGTTCGATGCAACTTAGCTGGTTTTTGTGAACCTAAAGGCTGTAACCGCCAAATGCTGGGGAAGCAAGTAATACTATGAAAGGTTCTTAGTCATATAACTGTCCACTATGATCCCACTAATTTAACTTAAATGAGAAATAACATGTACAAGTAATAAACGCAAACCTCAAATTATAAAATCCCTCTAAACTATTGTAAAGTGGGAACAGCTTGAGCTGGAAGATTATTTTCGGTTTTGAGGTCTGTTTTTGTTGTTGCACAAAGCTCTTATTCTGGTAAAGCTAGTGTACACCACTGAAGAATTCTGATGAAATTCAATGGAATTTGAGACTGTCTTGATGAATGGTGAATATAAGAAGGACTTGTTGCAGCACCAGTAGCCAGTACAATCTTTTGATGAATTCTAGAACCCTCTTTGACATTTCTAATAGTTTATGCATGGATCACAGCAATTTTTGTGATCTTCAATTTCATTTGGATTGATTAAAATAGGCACTGGATGGTAAAAAAATGTGATCTTTTGATGTACAGTGCACGCTTGCTAATTCTAAGCCCTTTAATTCAAAAACATCTTTAATTCAAAGGTGTGACTGATCCCTTCGAGGAAAACTTTTTATTTCAAAAGATTTTAATGTATTTTTGTCTCCCTTGGTTATTCAAAATTTTGAGTGGTAAGCTGGCTTGTTAAGTATAGTCTGTGCGCTATAACTTGAGACCTGCGCGGGTGGTAAATGAATTTCGGAAAATGGAGAATGGCAACACTTCAATAGGTTGTCGGAGCCCGAGAGTCAGACAGCAGCAGTGTCACCTCGGCTGGCTGACAAGGGTGATCACTCCTATGTTGCCACAGAAGGCAAATCTATCTGAATCTGCAGGTCTCAAGTTAGAGCACTCAGACTATAGCTCTATAATTCGAAGTGTCCGGCTCTGAGCGCGTAATTTAGCATTCAAGTTTCGAACTATGGAGGTTTTGGTAGACAAGCTCTTTAAATTATAGAGCTAATTTACAGATCTCTTTGTATCAACATTTTTATAACCGCTCTCTATATAATTCAACATTTCGCCAATACGAAAACCCCTTAAATCGAAATAAATCCTCAGTCCCTTCAATTTTGAATTAGCGAGCGTGCTTTGTATAGCTTATGATGCACCTTTACATTCATCACACATGACAACAGCAACTCGAGATTGATAGAAAGTGACTTAGAGTATACCGTAACACAATTTTAGGCCAAATTCTCAAACAAAGAAAAACAAAAAAATTCTCAAAATCTCAATTTGATATCAATTGGACAGATAGCATCTCTAGTCAAGAAATCACTGTTCTACATTTTGTTGTTATCGGGTAATTTGAATGAAATAACATGTATTAATGTTAAATATCAGACAGTTGGTACTGCTACTACCTTTCCTAGTAATACCAATGTCTGATGTTTTTTCAATTCAAATCGTCCGCCACTCAAGACAGCAAACACTTGGGTGGCATAACTCTTGGGATTAATGAGGAGTTAATCAGAGAATACCCTGGAGTGTTGCCTATAGCGTTCGTACACGATCAAACAGGTTTGATCAAACAAGCGCGAAGCATTCGATGAGCCGAAATTCACCACAATCGGCAGGTGAGCCAACCATTTTGAGAGTTGTTTTGGTCAAGTTTTTGTTTGAATTCAGGAAGTGTTAAGTTGGCAATCCTGCTTTTTGATCAAACCTGTTTGAGCATGTACGAAGGCCTTATTTGTCATTAAATTTATCCAGCATCAGTTCAACCTTAAAGACACTAACAGGATGTTCAAACTTTCAAATTCAATCAGATTTCTACAACAGCATTACGAATCCAAGTTTGTCAACAATTAATATCTCTCTGGTCTCTCGATTGTTAAGCTCTGATAGTATAGTTTCAATCCATAATTCATGACTTAAGACTGTAGCCCCTTACGTTAAGTCCATCTTCTTTTCTTTGACCATTATTATTTGTAAATTAACGATCAGTTTACCTTCTCATCTGTTCTACTTTTACCCATCTAGCTATTTATGTCATTTTATCCTTCCATCTTTTCCTCAACTCAATGTTAAGCAAACAATTGTATTTTTCTTTATGCTTAGGATCGGTCCTGCTGTACTAAGACAAGCAACTTATGGTACTATTAAGTTTGGGACTTACTATTCTCTAAAACACATATTCTCTCAATCAAATCAAAATGAAGATGTCCTGGTTAACATGTGCTGTGCGGTTACCGCGGGAATATTTTCAAGTGCGATCGCAAATCCGACAGATGTGCTCAAAGTCAGAATGCAAGCGCTGGGTTCTCAGGCACATCCAAGCATTGTCCATTGCTTCAATGATGTTTATACCCACGAAGGTTTCAAAGGACTCTGGAGGGTTAGTTCTATTTGTTTTTCAACCTCTTGCAAATTGAAGATCCTTCTTATCTAGTTCTAACGTTCTTAATCAATCCAAATTTGAAGTCAATTTATTCAGCTGATAGTTATACAGCTTCAAGACTCTTTTCAGTTTTTAGTTGAAAATCAAATTTTAACTTGATCAGACCAGTGGGCTAATCGTTTACTTTAACGGTAAAACGATTGTTAATACTTTCTATAAGTGACGCTTTTGATCTAAAATTGTAAGGCTTGACTGCTTCTATAGTAATCATAGTTAAACTATCCATTTTTAACAGCTTCCCACGAGTAGCCTGTATTAAACTATAATTAAAGGAAAACTTAACAATGGTAACCCATAGTAAAGGCCAAGTCTCACCATGCTCGACCAATAGCATCTTCTTATGGTAACCCATAGTAAAGGCCAAGTCTCACCATGCTCGGCCAATAGCCAATAGCGTCTCTCATAGGCAGTCTTAACTAATTGTCTTTTGTAGAAGTAAACAATCAGCCTGCTGATATCGAAGCGCAGTATATTTAGAACACTTTTGGAAGAAACAAAGTAGGTATATATTATGGGAAAATGGGCTATTTCTTGCGAAACGTTTGAAGATATCAAAAGCAATGCAGTCAAGTTTTTTGTGCTTCCGTGCTCTAACTCTAAAGTTCCACTATAAATTGGCTGCTGGAATCTTCAAAATGTGGGTCACTCCCCCCCTCCGATTTACTTTAAAATTTGCAAAATTTTAGGGCGCTGAACGCATTTAAAACCATCTGATTGAAAAATTGTAGATAAGTAGCCATTTCCCAACAAAATTTTACCTTATCTCGCTGTAATCGCATTCAATTTCAAAAATTGTTTATACGAAGGACGTATTACCAAACAGTTGTCTCTGCTCTGAAATAATTTGTTTGTATTTGTTTCATCTGTTTAGGGAGTCATGCCAACATCTCAACGCGCTGCAGTCATCGCGGCTGTGGAACTTCCTGTTTACGATTTCTGTAAACATCACTTAATGGCGACATTTGGTGACAGAGTCATCAATCATTTCATGTAAGATTTTACCAGCTGTTTACTTCTTCTATTCCATTGAACTTAACAGTGGTGCAAAATGTGCGCGATCTAGCGATCAGCGGATCTCGTGTAAATAAGGACATTTTTGGGACTTTGAGGAAATTTGCCCAGTTTTTTTTTTTTTTTTTTTTTTTTCCTTCCTATCTTATCATGGCAATAAGATTTCCCCGGATAATGGCCTCAAAATTTCAAAAATATTGGTCATTTTGTGTATTTATGGTGCTGAAATGTGAAAATAAGCAAAGCCAAAATCAAAATTTATGTGAGAACTCTATGAGGAAAAAGTCCCGGATCGTGTGAAATTTCCCACATTTTGGAACATTGTAAACCCCTGGAACTTAAGTTTGGGTGTAAGTGCGGCTTGTATATGAACCTCCATGCCTGTTTTGTGTTGATTACGTTGCCTTTATCAAATGACATATTAAATAACAGAGGTTGAAACGGTAAAAGGATCTTACTCAGCCTCATGGGAATTGGTTCCCAATGGAAAAATCTGAAATTGAGATGTATTGCTCCCTGTGAAATTCTAAGGAAAAAGTTCCTGGCACAGAAGAAACTGTATGAGCTGTTTAAAATTTATTGTAGTTTTAAGTAGCTGTTCAGTTCAGTCCTTGTTTTGATTTCAGCAGTTCTTCCAAGTCAGTTTTCATGAGTATTTTAGTACTTCTGAGGCTTTGTGCATGATTGCACAAAGTCTCACAAAGTGCATGATTGCACAAGTCTTGTACCTCTCCCTATTCTGCTTGATCCTTGTTGTCCCTCGGCCCCACTCAGAATGCGTTGCTACTCTTTCATTTCACTTGTTATTATGTATCTGATTGCCACCATTCTTTCAGATCGATATCATTAAAATTACTTTGGTTCTGGAGTTGGCAGAAATACTGTACTATCAAAAGTTTGTCCTTACAGAGCCTTCATTTCCAGTTATTTCTGTATTTTTTTTTTTTCAGTTGTTGAGTCTTTTGTTGATTTTTCAGTTCTAGTTTTATTGCAAGTTTGGGAAGTGCAATAGCCTCAACTCCTATTGATGTGATCCGAACTCGGTTAATGAACCAGAGGAAACTGAAGAAACTGGCTACAACTACTTTGCCCTCTCAGCCTCATCTCTATGCAGGGAGCATAGATTGTTTTGTGAAGGTACCATCACTTCTATTTCACCATATTTCTACATTTTCTGGAATGGGGCTGTTGCACACTTTTGCTACTAGCTTTTATAGTCGATTCTGGTGTAAAATTCTCAAAAAATAATGATAGCAGCACTAAAAACTTCCAAAATCCACTCCTGAAATCAATAAACGCTTTTATTTGCGCCAGCGTTTTGGAGGGGGGGGGGCGTGTGGGTACCCTTGCCCTGGTTGGCACTCTCCGGGGGCAGCAAAATCAGGGTGAACAACCAAAAAAAAACGTATCAAATTTCAAAATGAATCTCCGAAGGCGGCAAAAGCAGTGTGTGGGGAGCATAAAAAAAGGTCATCAAATTTATAATTTTGAGGGGGGGGGCAATTCGCAGAGGGTGGCAAGATTGTATTCTTGCCCAGCTCTCCGGAAACCTCGGCCTTTTAACTGCATCTTTTTTTTTATTACCTTGTTACACTTCTTTAAGACAAAAGCCTTATTTCACTTTGCCATTGCAACAGTGATTTTGATTATTTTTTTACATACATATGTTTTGCCGCATTTTAATTCTGTTTGCACTTTTAAAATATGTTCACTTTGATTCTGTTTTTGGACTACTATGAGCTTTCCATTAATTTAAACGGCAATTTCCAAATTTCTTCGATGGCAAATTTTGGTGTTTGATCGTCATCGTTGTTGACCATCTTCTGAGTTCCCCAACTGCGATGACCATCAAACGCCAGAATTTGCCCTCAAAGAAATTCGGAAATGGCCGTTTAAATGAATAAAAAGTTCATAGTGGTCCAAAAACAGAATCAAAGTGAGCACATTTTAAGTGCACAAACAGAATGAAGAGTTATTTGTGGAATGCTTTAAAATCAAAAGATAAAGTTGCTGGTTGCAGGCAAGTTTTGTTTTGATTTGAAAGATTGAAAATTCACTTTAAATTATAGTGCGCCTACACTTCTGAGCTCTAAACATGGTTTTCTAATAATGTACGCAAATACAACAGTGTAAAAATCTCAACTTGTTTTTTTTTCTTCTCATTCCAGACTGTGAAAAATGAAGGGTTTTCAGCTTTATACAGAGGCTTTATACCTACTTGGGTTCGCATGGGTCCATGGAACATTATTTTCTTCATAACGTATGAGCAGCTGAAAAATTGTTACTAACGTACAGCAGGAATGGGAAAACAACTCTCCTGTAATTTTCAAGCTTCTCTTCAATACACTTCTTTGCTCATATCATTTATCTATTTTATATTCTACATACTGCCTTATAGATATATTTTTTGTAAGAAAGTTATTTTTAATGGTATGATGCTTTTAATAATCTTAAAACATGTTCTCTCTCTCTCTCTCTATCACTCTTTAGCGTTGTAATGATCATAAAACATGTTCTCTCTCTCTCTCTCTCTCTTTAGTTTGTGATTTAATTCTGCGGAGAGTCGTCAAATGGATCGCGCGTCCATTTTATCAATCGTGAGACATTGTTGAAATGTGTGCCTTCAACTTTCTCAGATGGAGTAGTCTATTTATCTTTGCGCTTATATCGTAGCATCCAATGCAGATTTGATTAAGATATTGTTATCTCACTCTGAAAACTTTGAAAATTCCTATTCCTCAGTTTCCTAAGCATCACTTTCGACTCTTTAACAATGTGCCGCTGAATGACCCTTAACTCTTACTCCGGTTTATATTTATTAAGTATTAATTTATTTACCATTTTTTTCTCTTTTTTTTTCATCGTGTCTTTGTTTCCTATTTTAATTTATTTTTTTATGTTTCCTTTTATCATTGTTCTGTTTTCCTTTGAAAAATAAAAATATTAAAAAAAAATAGAAAAAAAATTAACATTATCAAAATGTTTTTTTGGTAAGCTTGTGATCTTGGAAATAACACACAGTGCTTTCAGCTTTATTATCATGGACAGTTTCATTAATGTTAAATAAACTTGACCATGATTTGAAAATAACTAGTCTTGTTTTCTTTAATTCCACCTTAAAACAACTGTCCACTCTACTCATTTCTTATTTTTCTAGGGCCGTAATTTGGGATGGCATCAGTGATGCTGATGTTTTTTACCATTTCGCTCGTAAATCGAAACTTCGATAAAATTGATGTTTTTACGATGACATTGATACTGTTTTGCTAATTCTGAGGTGATAAGATGGCTTTATTAGCTATTTTTAGCAGATTTCTGTATTGTTCTACTGTCATCAAAAGTCGTTTGGTGTTGTTTTTGGCCATCAAGCTCCAGATCGTGGTGCTCTAAAGTGACACCATTCAACTTTCGGTGACAAGAGGAAAAATATGGAAATCTGCTATAAAATAGCTGTTACAGCCATCTTATGCACCTCCAAATCATCTAAAAAGCGTCGTTTCCATTAGTAAATCTCTTTATCAATCGATCTTATAATTTTCAAGTATATTAGTTCAAAATATCGACAGTGGCTAGCCTAGATCTGATCAGAATTCCCCGTGTTTTAAACCATTGGCAGATCCAGCCCTCGTGAACTGGGGATGGGGGGCGAACTTGGGATTTTTTCCCCTCCAGTGACCTCTCTGTTCTTTTTTCTCCTTTCCTTCCCCTGCTTTTCCTCTTTTTTTGGCTGAACGGGTGGGGTGGTCCCCCCCCCCCCTCCTGTATCCGACAATGTTTTAAACCCATCATGTGTTTGAAAACTTAATACTAATTTTTATGTTGGACACTCGTACCATCTGCAGTATGTTGGCCCAACATTGTTGACTTCAGTAGGGCTTTTACAAAGTTTTCCTTTTGATAAACTGAGTTTTCGCTCTTATGAGACAACCTACGAGAAAAACAAATGAGGAAACTAAAAACTTCATCCGTTAACCTAATAAAAGCTATTGAAAAGTACAGAGATAAAGGAGATATATGTAACACAACTACCGTGGGGTAGTTCTATCTAATTTGTCACTTTCTCTATGCTGACGAAAGAGGCTCAATTGTAAATCACTAGGGTTGCGCCCTTGTTTCTGGAGAGGGGATGATTTTGCGGCTTTCTGCAAATGGCTATCCATCAAGCCCTTGAATGGACGAGCTCATTTTTTTTGCTAGTCTTTGAATTTGCCACCTTCAAAGATGCTGTTTTTACTTGTTGGCTTTTTTTTTTTGCTCATTCACCCTGATTTTGCCAACCCTGAAGAGCGCTGCCCTGGACAAGGGTATCCATATGCCCAGCACGGCCCTGTCAATCACTACTCTAGCTGCTAGTTACCTACTCCATGAATCTCTTTAGTGCATGCAGTATGAAGGAAGTGACAAAGTAGCCAGGACTACGTTCGTAGTACCTACCTGAGTAATGCTGTCTTAATAGCTTCCTTCCTCAAAAGCCTTCATAGTAAGTTAGTGCGTGGATATTTTAAGTATTTTAGTGCAGGGTTTTTAGGACCAGGGTTAGTCAGGAAATGAAAAAAATCAGGGGAAATAATCAGGAGACAAAAGTTCACACCGACAATTGTATTTGTTTGTTTGATTTGAAACAGTTTTTCCCCACTGTTCTACATTTTTCAATTAATTTATTGGAAGAGGACCAAAGAAGAAGGTGTGTATGTTTTACCGCAATAAATGTTGCAAAGTGGGTAAAATAATATCTACAGCACCGAATACTTCTAATACTAGGTACTGCATTAGAATCATTAGAACTTACTGTTAGAAGTCTTTATAGTACTTACATTAAACAGTACTTGTGAAACATTTGTCTCTGTGTGGAACAGAATGCATAGCCATTCTGTCGAAGGGGTCTTTTACTTAAAACTCACCCAGCACAGCGCTCCCTATCAGCGGAGTAACGAACTCTACGATGCGTCAACTTCGGCGAAAAAAGACTTCGTGATTTCGTGCGCTTTCTTCTTTTGTACTTTTGTACTTTGTAGTTATGTTGTTGGTATTCGGTCGGTAACGCCATTTTGACACTTATTCCATTATTTTGTTTGAGTTTCCAGTGTCTGTGATTCTGTCAAGAAAAACCACCGGCTGAGCCCTTTTATCAATCATTGTTCCAGTTATTTTTATATTCCAAGTAAGTACTGTGCACTCATCGGCATTTTAGTGTTTACTTCCTAAATAATTGTTTTCTAACCCTCAAACTTATGTTGCATATTTGGGTCTTTGTCATTCACTTGACTGAATATTTTTCTGTTGGATTTGTTTTTCTCATATCGAATGTTGATTTTCGTTTATCCTTTTGATAAGTGATTCTTTCCAGCATCAACTCATGTTTTTTGAGAAAAGCTTTCTTTGATATCTACACTTGTCTTATCAAGTCAAGCCTCTTTAGATTCTGAAGTGAGACTTCTACTTTAGTATTGAACAAGGAAATGTTATTTTTGGCTTTTGAATCTTCCTTCCTCTCGCGCTTTCTCCACCTTTCAACTCTTCTGTTAGGATCTTTAACAACTGAGCGCTGTTAATGTTGTTTACTCTTGTAACTCATCTTACCTGTTGTCAGCATAAGGCTGTTTTTTGTAATATTACCTTGATTGATTCTGAACTTTGCTCATGAATGGCCTCTCTTACTATCATATCTCAAACTCTCTTCTCTATCCTCATAGTAGTTTAGCACCATATTCTTTGAAAGTGCAGCTGTGATGATGTGATTTTTTATCAGTCAGACACATCATGTGTACGATTTGCTTATCACACTTGTTGTTTGGAAGCAGCCCGTGTTGAATCTTAGTAAATCTAGATATTCCTACTCTCTGTCGGGCACTGTTTGTTTAGGGTGACCACATGCAAAACCTGGAACGTAGGACTCTTGGCATCTTAAAATCAGGTCACGCCCCATTAAATTAAAGATCTTTTCTTACACTCTTATGTCAAGCAGACACCTCTACCACACCCCTATTTTTTCCTGGAGCTACCGGCTTTGAATGCCTAGCTCATGCTCCAAACCAAGGCCATCAGTCGGAATCTCTTTTCAAAAGAGGATTAAAAATTCCCGTTGGTCAAAACTTGTCACTAAGCCATCTGAGGATTGTCGGCACAACTGCGAAGTACTGTTTCGCCTTTTCAGCTTTAATTTCCTCTACTTATCCTCTTGTGCAACTCACTTCATGCCTGGATGCAGTGGCGTGCTGTGTGTCTAAAAGCTACCCTCTCTTTTGGAGGTTAGAAGCCTTTGTTTAGCAGTCAGAAAAGATTTGTATGCCTTAACGACATAGTTTGTCCGGCTGCTATGATCGTAAAACCAGGTTTCCTCTTTATAAGATACCTCTTTCTCACCACTCCTTCAAAATTTTCCATGTATTTTGACCTGCTGATTTCAACTTCGGCCTTACTTTTTACTCAGAACTCATACTTTTTCCAGAATTTCAAATTTTTTTTGCTAAGAAGACGTAATTTCGTATTTACGTAAAATCTAGGCCAGTTTAATGAAAACTGATAGCATTTTTAAATTCAGCGTCTCAAGATACGTAAGATAGCGATGATGAAGTGAAATTGTAGACATAGAATTATTTTAAAACAATAAAAATTAGTCAAATTAACATTGATGGATGGTGAATGTCGCAGACACATTATGTAGTTTTTAATGTTTACTTGTCAGAAAATGATTGGCAGTAACTTTCTAGCAAATAGTTGATGACACGCCACTGCTTGGGTGTAATACATTGTAAATTTTCCGAGAAACCGATAATAATTGATTGGAAGACTTAGCAACTACGCAAACTTTTTTATTTTTCTTTACCTATAATTGTCTCTGCATCAGTGATGTCCCCGGAGTCCAGTTTTTTGGCACCACACACGGTATCATACATAAGTTATACTTTGTTATGCGGTCTCTTAAAGAGAGGACAAACCTGTATGTGTCGTATGGTCGTAATGATGTTGGCAACAGAGTGAATTACAGAATTTAAGCTGGGCAACCCCGTTAATTATGACATTTGAGTTTGGCATCTCTGATGTGCCCAAATCTTGGCTCTAAGCTTGCGAACTTGCTGCTGGATTTTCACCCGCATTCAGCAAGCATCGTTAATTTGAACTGAACTCTGAATTTGAAACGAGTCCTCCTTGTCAGCTCACTGAACTTCGAGAAAACAGAGGCAAGCAACCAAATGAAGCCCAAGTCTTTCAGTGAGTTACGGGTTTCAATTTCGAAATATGTTTTATCTTTGGATGGTAATTAATTGTAGTCTTCTTCGCAGATTTAAGGGTCATTTTGATTAGATCTAATTCTTCTGCAACTAATAAGTGGGTGGCTTGTAAAAAATAAGCCGTGATAACTGTAAAATCACCCTCTGAAAAATCGATGATTACGATTACTTGGTAATCTTGTAACTGATGACCACCCCGATTTGCTCAACTCTGAGGGACTCTTTTGTGTTCCATTGTGTTCCATGTAAATGAATTATTGCCGTATGAGCAATAGGGAAGAGACAGAGAGAGAGAGCAAAATAAAAGTTGGGAATATTCCCCACAGAGGAAGGAAAAAATAATTATTTATTATTTATTATTATTATTTGTTTATTTATAAGCATTCAACATGTACAAACAAAAACACTTTACATAAACAATAAAATAACAGCAAAATAATATTAACTTAACACCCCTAAGAAAACTTGTGTTGGGCGTCAAACAAGATGGCTGAGAAAAAAAGAAACACTAACAATAATAATACAGTAAATGCTCACTAACAATACTGTCGATACTACTAATTACTGAAGACATGTCAGAGATGATCACCCCATTCCAGGTGACCTTTTTTTATTAATCTAGTTGTTTTTTTTTTCTTATGTTAACAGAATGTGGGCTCAGCAACAACAGCAACAACAACAACAGCAGCAGCAGCAACAGAGAGAAGACGATATGGCTCCGAGAACTTTGGGTATGACGTCCGCCATCAGTTCAGCCAAACCGAAGCCGATGGATCTTCAAAGAACAAATGAACTAATGGATGCTCTCATACCATTCAATGTAACAGAATCAGACGCTGAACTCAGTCATAGGTAAGGTTTGGTGTCTAGCTGGAATGTGAGCGTGGGATCATAAAACAAAAGCTATGTTCCGGTGATAGGTCTGTTGCGCGCTCTATCCACAGCAATATTGCCAATCAGTGCTTTGGACCGGTAACAATTTCGGTTCGGAATTCGCAAAGAAAATTGGTTTGGGTTCACGGGGATAATGGGTTCGGTTTGAACCGGTCCAACGAGTCTTAAACTGGTTCAAACCAGTTCAATTTGAAAAGCAAAAAGTGAAAAAATACTCATAATAAAAATTCTCTCACATCTTGCACTCTTTTAACTATTTAGCTGCCTTTTTTGCTGACTTTTTTTTTTTTTCGCTCTCCGGAGCTAAACATCATCGACTTCGAATTACTTTTTCTTACGCATCGGTTCTATTTTTTAGATTGATGTCTCATTTTATGAAGATAGTCTTATTCAGGGTCTATGGTCATAGTAACTTGAACCGCTTTTAGAAAACTGTCGAACCGATTCAAACCTGGCTGAGCTCATGCAGTTTGGTTCACGATTTAAGGCGTTTTTTGCAAAACGGTTTGCGGTTCGGTTCGAAGCTATGTTGCCAATAATGAGCAGTGGTCCGTTGGCTCAAAAGTTTGTTGGGGGGGGGGGAGGAAGCTTGATAAAATGTGCTGACCTTCTTGCGCTCAATTTGAAAGGCTTTTAAAACTGTCCCTGAATATACTATTTAGTTCAAGTCTGCATGAACCATGTTTTGGTCCGGTTGATCGATTTGAAATTAAAGCTTGAAGCTTAATGGACAAATCGGCTTGGCTTAAACGCTGCTCTGAAAGAATTACAAACTGTCTCTGTTTTTGTTTTCAGAATGGAAATTCTCAGTAAACTGAATCATTTAGTCAAAGAATGGATTTATGAAGTTAGTATCAATCGAAACATGCCGGGAAATGTTGCAGAGCATGTTGGAGGCAAAATCTACACTTTTGGTTCTTATAGGCTAGGCGTTCATCATAAAGGTGCTGATATTGATGCGCTCTGTGTAGCTCCAAGGCATATTGATAGATCGGATTATTTCTCCTCATTCTTTGAGAAATTGAAAACTTATCCTGAAGTAACAGAATTGAGAGTAAGTATATGTAACACATTTGCATGCACAGAAGGTGAACATAAGTGAGGCAAACTCGTTGAGTTATTTGGTTGAATTTGCACTTTGGTGTGCAATTTTTTTAACTGAAGTAAATTCTTGAGTAAAATCTAGCAAAAATTACGATGAGCAATTAAAAAATTGCCAAATATACTCACAGACTCACAAAATGACTCTAAAGTTTAACCCTTTGCAGTCGTGTGTCGGGTCAGGTCCGACATTGTAAAATTCCCGTTCCGGTCGCATGTCGGGGCTTAACCGACATGACAAAATAGTTTTGCTCTGTTGAGTCCCATATCGAGCCAGCCCCAACAACTTCAGCGCGTGCTACGCTCTATTGGTCTTCTTGGGAACGTTTAGCGCTTCATTCTCACACAGTGCAAAGGTTGCCCACAGCGCTAGCGGCGCAGCGTGACAGTAAACAATAAACTCTTTTTTTTGTTTTTAATTACGACCTGTTGGGGGTGCAAGTGGAAAAAAAATGAGACCGCAAAGGGTTAAGGGGTGATGGTGGAGCTACGTAGGTACCATGGGAGATTCCTAACTAATTGAGGCTTTCCTTTGTATGTTTCTGTAAAGAGAGAGACAAATTAGAAAGGCATCTTCTATGATACCTGCGTAGCTCCTGGGCATAAATGACAGAGCTACACAGGTATACAACAAAAGTGTCATGGAGGATTCCTGTCTACTTCTCTTTATAGAAACACACAGGGGAAAGCCTCATATTAGATAGGAATCTCCCATGGTATCTGTGTAGCTCCGCCATTGCGCCTTAAACTTTACACTCATTTTGTGTCTGTGAGTAAATTCAGTAATTTCTCAATGTGCTCATTGTAATTTTTGGTGGATTTTACTTTAGATTTAACCATTCAATCGCTTATAGAAGCTACTGTTGACATAGTATGGCTGTTTGTCTGAAAAACCATCAACATCTAATTTATTTGTCACTCCCTCATAATTGCTTTAAAGGGAGGAATTACCAACATGTTTAGATTAGGCACTTTAAGTGAAGGAGAAAAATTAATGTAAATTCAACTTCGTCTGTAGTATTTAAGACTATACCTTCTCTCTTCATCCTGTAAAATTTTGTTTTTTGTTGTTGTTTAGGCTGTTGAAGAGGCTTTTGTACCTGTCATCAAAATGAATTTTGATGGAATTGAAATAGATTTATTATTTGCAAGACTAGCTTTAAAAGAGATCCCGGATTCCATGGTAAGTTTTTTTTAATTTTATGTAAACGCAGGTTTGTCCTTCAGTTAGCTGGGGGTAACAGACCTCCTATCTATTCATTTATCCACTTCTTTAACATGAAACCCAAGTGAATTGAGCTCTGTTAGTGCTGCTCCAATGCTGGGTTGGAAACCGGAACTAAACCGTAACTGTCAACTGCCTTGAACTGTTCATTTCCCACAAACCATAACAAGCAAAACAAAACTGTCATTCTGAAGAATTCATGAACGGAAGTTTAACTTTTTGTAGTATCATGCCTTTAAATCAGGGGTTTGAACCGAACTGCGAAACGTAAACCTCTCTGAACCGGCAATTTTCATGAACCGCGAAGCGAACCCGAACCACATTTGGTAAATTGCATGAACCGCGAACCGAATCGCTTGGGTGGTTCAGAAATTTTTGCGAACACCGAACCGAAGCGATATTTTGGAAATCTTCGAACCGGCAGTTGAACCTGTTCGCAAGCGGTTCAAAATTTAAAATAAACTGCTGGAGACTGATCTTTAAACAGGAGGTCTCTGGTCTGCTTAAAATTTTACGCTGCTTAAAACAAGCATTGACTTTTAATTTGGCTGCTTCAATTTTATTATTTTTATTCAATATTTGAACCATTTAAATGACAAAAAAAAAAAACAATTAGAAAGTAAATTGTCATAAAGCGAACATAACGTGATTTTTTAATAATATTCCATCGCTCCGGAGTGGTTCTTCACGACTCATCTGAACCGGTTCGGAGCGGTTTTTTACGACTCACCTGAACCGGCTTGAATCGGTTCGCTCGTGGAAGGTTTGGTTTGAACCAGTTCAGCAGATTTCAAAAACCCGAACCCAACCGGAACCGCATTTTCAAAATTTCTTGAACCGCCAACCGAATCATTTATGCGTTTTATCAACTTTCTGTGAACCGCGAACCGAACGGAATCGATTTTTGGTCGCAGTTCAAACCCCTGCTTTAAATTAAGTGATTGTCTTTTGCCTGAATTAATCAATACATTTTCTTGTTTTCAGGATCTAAGAGATGACATGTTGTTAAAAAATCTAGATCAAAAGTGTGTTAGAAGCTTAAATGGTTGTCGAGTAACCGATGAAATTTTAAGACTAGTTCCTAATATAGAGAATTTTCGCCTTGCCCTGCGAACAATAAAACTTTGGGCCAAAAGTGAGTCTTTTATTGCCTTTATACTCTTTTACCCATTTATTACTTAAAAGTTTTTTTTACGAAGAAGAAAATAGTTTTGTATGAGTGATCTGCAGAGCTGGGAAACTGAGAGTGACCTAGATTGATGTTTCAAAGCTTGGCATTATGTTTTAAATCAAGTAATCACCAATGTCATTCTCTTGCCCAAGATTTTGATAGTTGAAGCTCAGCGGGGCTCTACAGATCTCGGCATCTTCGATTGTCAGCCCAGAGTAGAAGCTGCTCTGGACTGCTGAGTGCCACCAAGCCTGAAAAAAAAGAAAAAAAAAACTACCACTACTACTTACTATTTAAATGAATTTATCTATCTATCTACTTATGTTATTGCATGAACGAGAAAAGCATAAAAAAATATACAGAAAGGGGAGTACCATTTAAGAGAGGAAAGAAAAGAAAGTAAAACATTTTACAATATCTGTCAATTTTCATGGAAAATATAAGACGGTTTAATGAAAACAGAGCTTAAAAATTGTTAAGTAGAATTGGGAGCTGATTCTGCTTTTTTGGACAGGGCGAGACGAGATAGCAGGAATCGACCAAAACCATTGGTTTCACAGCGTCACTTGACAGATTTTGAGTCATTTGATGGACGGAGGAGTCATTTTTCTGAAATGAACAACTCAAACAACTTCTGATCTGCAGCATAATGCTGTTTACGCTAATGGGAATGATGATTCTCGCTATCTCATCTCGCCTTGTCCAAAAGAGCAGAATCAGCCCCCTGGGGCTCTTGCGAGCTTGCGAGACAAATGAACTATCGACTCTTGGGTAGAATCATGATGTTCCTAATTTGAAAGAAACCATTTTGGAACGTCATTATTATGTTAAAGCAATGTTTTTATCTTTTCAGAGCACGGAATTTACAGTAACGTCCTAGGTTATTTGGGTGGTGTTTCATGGGCGATGTTAGTCGCAAGGACCTGTCAGTTATATCCAAATGCTGTCGCTGCCACACTAGTTCACAAATTTTTCATGGTTTTCTCGCAGTGGAAATGGCCTCAACCAGTTCTGTTGAAGCAACCAGACAACGTCAATCTAGGCTTCCCCGTTTGGGATCCAAGGGTAAGTATCCAATGAATCGTAAAAACAAAAAAAGGGATGAAAAAAAACAGGAAACATGATGCAATTTACATAAAATATTTTGAGCTGATCACGGTCTACTGTTGTGGAATGCACTTACTACCTTTGGTGTCTGAGGCCCGATCAAGTTGGCAAAAAATCAGATTTGACTTGAACAAGTATAACAGCACGCTTTGCTCACCAAACGGCATCGATGACCCTCAAGTCAAGCTCTAGTGTGACCAAATGTCTTCGTACACGCTCAAATAGATTTGATAAAACTGTAGAATTGCTTACCTGACATTTCAAAAATTCAAACATAGCCTTGACCAAAACACCTCCAAAACGGGTTTATTGGTTTTGTTGACTGTAAATTGGTGAACAGATGACACACCATTCATCGTCAAATAACTCTGCTGTTTGACGGGCTGTCAAATTGCACAGTTGTTTGACAAACGGAACATGCAACGGTTGGCTCACCTGCTGTTTGCGTTGGATTTTGGCTTGCGGATGTCATTCTGACGATCTTAGTTTGAGCGTGTACGAAGGCCTTGAAGCCTCACTTGAGGTTGAATGGTGCACATCAGTGGAAATGGGTCAGGTTCCAATTTGATGGGACCCCTGAGATGTGTTTTTTTATTTACGTGGTCAAACTTTCTTTTCAATAATTTGACTCCTATGTATAAAACATTTTGACATGAATTAGCGTAAAGAGATTACTTAAAGACAACTTTGACAACTTTACAGGAGACATTTATAACAGCAGATGATTTGTGGAAGAAATTTTCCTCTAAAAAATCAAAAATTTTGTTGATTAATTTTGTTGAATATGTTGAAAGGGAAGTACCTAATACCTTTCTGAAAAAACCAAAGATTACAGGTCGCCCTGGCCTTCACTTTTGAAGCAAGCACTAGCTGCAGCATCTCATCAAGAAATAGAATTACCGGAAGAGAATTCGGAATAGAAAGAAGGATTATTGAACTGATCGGCAGTCTGATGAGTTATTGATGAGCTCAGCAGGCTCTAACTGAAGCACACGCGGGATGTCATCATCAACTGTGGTTTTTTAACTTCGGTGCATTTCCAGGGCTTTTCTACGGTTGTAACAGCAAAGGAAATAAAATAAATTCAAAATCGTTTTAAGTCAATGCGCTGTCTAAAGCCATTTGGAGTTTAGTTAGCACTCAAAGAGTTTTACGGATTGCCTACTCGCAAGGTGTCAGTTTGCACTACAAAAAATGCAAAGCTCTCGCGTGAAGGATCACCCGCACAGGGATTCAAAATGTTGTAAAACGCAGGAATTTTTGCCTAACGGGATTTCTGAGAAATGTCCTTGAGTTCAAAAAATTTGAATTTGATTAATTTTTTGTTTTTTGCTTTTCACTTTTTGAAATTTATTCCCAACCTAAAATCTTGCGTGATCGTAGAAATTTTGCATCTTGCAGTTGTATAAACAGCCTTAAAATGATGGCCCACCTACTTAAATTGACCAACACTGTTGTTATTTTCCTGAAATATTTTGGCAGCCTCATCATTGGGCAAAGTTCCTTTAGTAATCCCAAAATGTCTTCATGTTTCACGAGATCAGTGGATTGCTAGATTAGGCATTTTCTTTACCCTTACGCTAGGAAACTGGAGTCATGTTTTGGTTTTTTGACCCTCATCAGTTTGATGCTGCTTGATTCCTGACCTCAGATCTGTGTTTGAAAGTATATAATTGCTTCCTTTACTCTGAATGGATTTACACTGCACTTTGGCGTGAGGCAGTTCATAACGAATTTATTTTCTTTTTATTTATGAATAACTGTACTGTTTCAATAACTGTTTTGCATTACTGTTGTAACGTCTAAATTGCGGAGAAGTTTCAGCGGCCCTTGCGACTACTGTATCTTAGAACTACTTTCTTGATGTACGGATTTGAAAGCGCGTCTCAATCGTACAACACAATTTGATCTCAAATGGCGGGTTTTGCCATTCTCTGAATCAGCTAAAATCTGCTTGGCTGTTCTTCTAGCTTATGGGGAAGTTCGAGTTAGGCCTGTGTGATGTCCAGTTTTGTGCATCAAAGTTCGATGTCCAAAAAACATTGACATTTTATGGATGCATCGAAACAAATTTTAACAAGTCAAAAATGAGAAACCACTGAAAATCATGATCGGTACTTTGATAAGCTTTTGAGATGGTTTAAGAGGAAAAAATGACACTTTGAGCATTGCACAGGCCAAGGTACTTATATTTAACAGGTATGCTCGACTCGCTTCCCGCGTCATCCTCAGTGGCGCGTTGTTCAAAAAGCATTCCAAGATGGCCGACAAAAGAAAAAAACGTTGTACACTCTTTCCAGAAAACATAGGGCTATTTTCTGCTTTTCTGGAGAGGGAAGCCCTATATTTTCTGGAAAGAGTATACAATGTTTTCTTCTTTTGTCGGTTATCTTGGAATGCCTTTTGAACTGTGGCCCACTGAAAATGACGCGGGAAGTGAGTCGAGCATACCTGTTAAATATAAGTACCTTGCGCACAGGCCTAGTTTGAGTCAAAACGGCGGTGCACGGAGGAACTTCTTACCTCCCTCATTTTTCACTTGTATATGCAAAAAAATACAAAAAACAAAATGAAAAAAAAAAAAATTTAGGAAAAAAAATTAATAATTAAAAAAAAAAGAAAATATAAGAAAAATAAAAATGAAATATGTATGTTAAAGGAAGGGGTTCCATTATTTATTAAAATTCGTTCAACTTAGGCATTTTTCATCTATTTTTTCTGCCGCACCTTTGGTTTTGTGAATCGGAGGCTTCACCATTTGTCTGATTCTTTGCTTTAACATACTATGCAAGGTGTGAGTTGTTTTTGTCTATAATTCTGAAGTAGAGTGGTGAACATGTTTTCTGTGTATCTCTTTTTCAGGTGAATGTTGCCGATCGATACCATTTGATGCCCATCATAACTCCCGCTTATCCACAACAGAATTCTACGTTTAATGTTTCAATATCTACTAGAACCATAATTCAAGAAGAATTTAAGAATGGGTTATCAGTTACTGAAGATATAGAACTAGGCAAACTTACGTGGGACAAGTTATTTGAAGCTCCGAATTTCTTCAATAGATACAAGTAGGTCTTAACTGCTCATCTCGAAAGTTGTCGGTAATAATTATGATTGATGGCTTTTAAGGTGTCCCAAAAAAATCGGAAGTGCTCAAAAGTTAGCTCCGGTGAGTTTTTCCCATTCTTTATGTCGATACAAAGTGACTGAGTCCATTCCGGGGTCTATTGGTGAAGAGCAACCCTTGCCTCAACCCCTATAAAGTTTCAGTGAT
Organism: Trialeurodes vaporariorum; assembly: GCA_011764245.1. Classification (NCBI taxonomy): domain Eukaryota; kingdom Metazoa; phylum Arthropoda; class Insecta; order Hemiptera; family Aleyrodidae; genus Trialeurodes; species Trialeurodes vaporariorum. Next base: position 49,950,711 of record VMOF01000001.1, read on the forward strand.
TTACCCATTTAAAACACATTTGGGTTCCCGAGGACAAACGGCACAAATTCTTCAAACGGCCGAAGAGGTTTCCCTGATAAAGTAGGCTACATTTTGACCATTAAAATCGAAAGTAGACTTAAAATTAGGTTGACATAGACTAAATTTCACATTTTTTTTCAAAGTTTTTCCATGTTTAAAAAGGAGGTCAAATCGGGGTTTTGCTCATGTTTGACCCCCTATCCTGATTATAAAGAGACTCAAAAATTTGTGAAAAGATATCTTACCCGACCCAATTTTGCGTCTACTATCGATTTTAATGGTCAAAATGTAGCCTACTTTATCAGGGAAACCTCTTCGGCCGTTTGAAGAATTTGTGCCGTTTGTCCTCGGGAACCCAAATGTGTTTTAAATGGGTAAATCACTGAAACTTTATAGGGGTTGAGGCAAGGGTTGCTCTTCACCAATAGACCCCGGAATGGACTCAGTCACTTTGTATCGACATAAAGAATGGGAAAAACTCACTGGAGCTAACTTCCAAGCACTTCCGATTTTTTGGGACACCCTAATGGCTTTATTTGTTTGGTTATTTATTACGTATCCTCTGTACGCATCCTTTTACAAAGATGAAAGCAATACATGATTAATAACAAACAACAGATAACGTAAGAAAAAAAAAATAATCAAATGAATGGTTGTTCATGAAAAATTAAATGAAGAAGTCACGAGACTAACTCTGCTTTTGTTATTTAATTGTTTCGTGTTCAATAGGGCTCTTTCTAGATTTTGCTGAGTGCCATCGAATAGTTAGTTCTTGCATAAAATGCAGTGAAAATTAAGATGAGCTCATTAAAAAATCACGAAATTCACTCACAGACTTACAAAATTATTTTAAAGTTTTAAAGAGCAAGCAAAAAAAAAAGGTCAGCATTTTTCAAAAGACACTTTGACATCTTGGCTATGCTTGTGCTTGCTTCACTCAACTTCAGCAGTTTCACCGCTAGGAGCGCTACCCGCATAGAATGAGCACATAAGCACTTTTTCTTAGAATTTTTTTTTGAAATTAAATGACGTGTCAATGGGTTAACGGGTTTGTGAGTTTATTTTGTACAGGTTGTGTCGCATGATTTAGTTTTTACTCTACTCATGTTTTGACACTGTCGGAATCATAAAGTTGCTGTTGTTTTTTTATTTCAGGCATTTTATAATTCTCCTGGCGTCTGCAAACTCTCCAGAAGATCAACTAGAATGGTGCGGCTTAATCGAGTCAAAAGTTAGGTTTTTAATTGGCAATTTAGAAAGGAATCAACACATTAGTTTAGCGCACGTGAATCCTGAAACTTTCAATGAAATGACAACTCCGGAAGAGAAAGCGGAAAAAGCTGAGAAAGCAGAAGAGAAAGGAGAGAAAGTGGCCCCTCCAGGAACAATGTGGTTCATTGGTCTAGAATTTCAAAAATCAGAAAATTTAAACATAGATTTAACTTATGATATTCAATCCTTCACAACAACTGGTAATTACATCTTATTTTAATTTGTTTCATAATATTTTCTTTTTTTCCTTGTACCTGTTGGCCAATCATTTATTTTCTTGCTAAAGGGGGTTCTTGCTAAATTTTGTTTTTCGCGATTGAATAGTCCATTTTTGCGTAAAAACCAGCAAAAGTTACAATGAGTTCAATCAAAAATACAAAATTCTCTCAGAGACTCACAAAATGACTTTAAAGTTTAAGGCGTAACGGCGGAGCTACGTACGTATCATGGGAAATTCCCATCTTTTTCGAGGCTTTTCTCTGTGTTTCTTCATAGACAGTGGCAAATTAGACAGGAATCCCCCATGACACCTGCGCAGTGCCGCCATAGCAAAGATGGTGGAGCTACTTATGGTTTTTAAAATCTTGTGGTCAGATTTCTTAGGTTATAAATTATCTTTTCACTTCTGTTGAATCATGGCATTGTTGCCACATTGGGCGCCGAAAACCATGTTACGTTTGTTCTTATCACTGACTAATAATGTTTGATCAAGTATAGGTGTCATTTCTTCTGGAGCTTTCATCTTCTCCGATCTGATATTTTATTTTATCATTGCTGTTTTATCTTTTTGCAGTGCATCGACAAGCTATTTCAATTAAATTATTAAAAGAAGGTATGCGTATGGAAGCAAAGCATGTCAAGAGAAAAAACCTATCGGAACACCTACCTGCCAGCCTTCTTAAAAAAGATAAGAAGGTAAGTTTTCCGTCTTAGACTTTAAATAAAATAATTTTGATCTCGTAATGCGCTTGTATCAGCAAATGCAAGGCAAATCTTGCTTTAAGTGTTGCTTGGTCTGTGCTGAAAATACTGTGGGAAGTAAGCAGATCAAATGAAACAGTTTTGTTCAGCGAAAAAAAATTTACTTTCAGTCCAAAAAAAGTTTAAAATCCCTAAAAACTGGGTAACCCCCACTAGAGCCCTTGTAAAATCCTGACCATCTAACCTCAAAATTGCCTGGGTTCCGATGTGGACTCAGAGACAACAGAGACCACGCACTGCACTACCTATTTCGCCCATAGTGACAACTTTTTTTTTTGGGGCCGCAGCAATACAACGTCCCACGGCTCCTATGTGGACTGTTGAGCAAAGATGTCGATGTCAGTAGCCAATCAAAACGAAGCACCATTGTTTTGGTCATTGGTCAACAATCCACATAGGAGCCTTCGGACGTTGTTCCCCATGTTATTTTTTTGAGTCCCCGAAAAAAAAATCGTCCATCACGTATTCAGCTAGTGCGTGGTCTCTGTTGTCTCTGTGTGAACTAAATATGATATTGTTTTCATGCCAAAATGTTTAAAGGTACCTAACTGAATGATCACAGTTTCAGCATAACTGGCTCTTAAATTATTTACAATATGTCTTTTTCCTTCATCTTTGACACCTTTTCCTGCTCTTTTCTCTAATTTTTAACCAACTTTGCTTCGGAGGGATAACTATGTGGGAGTCAAGGTCTCTCTAAATCTAATTTCTATTTCTATTTCTGTTTCAGACTAATTCTACTCAAAATAGGAACGGAACTTCTAGCAACTCAACGGAAAGGAAAAGGAAGTCCGATTCTGGTGCTGATGCCGCATTAAAAAGAGTTAGAACAAATAGTGTTGAAAACAGTACACCTGTAAGTTCCATTTATTTATCAATTCGCGTTTTTCTACAAGGTTGTTAAAATTAACAAGGTGAACATAGAAATGAATTGATAATTTGGTCCTTTCTAATGCTCTTATTTTATGAATGTGGACGTAGGATCACTTTGGTGCTGTGAGAACTTTTTCTTTAAAAATGATAATCTGTCGATTTATGACAATTAAAAACAATTGAGCCCAGAGCCAGTTCCCAATAGGATTCCGTCTTGTCTTTTAGTTGGGATTTGAGAGTTTATTTACTTTGACTTTTCTGTCAATTTTAAAACACACGTTTCATGCAGACATTGAAAGGCTCTAGAGCCTTTTCTTTTTTTCATAGGAGTTTTCAGGTAGCTGGGCCTGCAGGTCTTTCTAATTCTACTTCTAATGGGGCAGTTGCAAGGGTCTGAAATGTTGTGTTTTTTATAAAGAAAATGAAAGTACTTGATGAGCTGAGAATAAAGATGCTGTTTGTTTCTAATAAAGTCCCATTGTTCCGCAAAATGAGATTTTGGCCCAAGTGTGATGCCCAAGAATTAGTGACGTCATTTCGCATACGCTTTTTCGCAACTTTGCACAAGTGTATCTCCAAAACCGGGACACTTAGGAAAAAAACGAAGGCACCATTGTTCTCAGCTCATCAAGTACTGTAATTTTCCTCATACAAAACAGGAAATTTCAGACCCTTTCAATTGCGCCATTGCATATTTCAGGCTTCAAAACCAAGACTTTGTGAGTTTTTTTTTTTTTTGGGGGGGGGGGAAGGCTGAAAAAGCCAGAGACAAATAGAGACGAAGCACTAACTGGCTGCACCAGAGGCACGGTGAATTCAGTCAACACCCCTCTGATGTCGCGTTGTGTTGAACGGTGACTTTCGAAAAACACAGGGGGGGTGGGCTGGGAAGTGAAGAGGAGGGTGCTCATCATTCAACGCCATGCGACATCCGAAGGGTGTTGACTGTTGTTTTGTTGAATCCGGGAGAATTCAGTGTGCCTCTGGTGCAGCCAGTTAGTGCTCCGTCTCTATGTGTCTCTGGAAAAAGCAGAAGAACAAGTCTGAGCTTTTTATTTCTGGGGGAGAAAGAAGGGAGAAAAAGTGTGTGCTGTGTTTGTGAATGTTTTTCTAAGAGTCTTGTAAACAATGTTGCCTGATTTTCCTGTAAATGTCCAACTTTTACTCTAAGTCCATTGGGAAAAATTGGATAGCTATCTAAAAAATGGCAACACTGCTCTTAAACATTTAGAACATTAACACATTTAGAATTGGATTGTATATCCAGGAGTCTGTCTTTTTCTCTCTTTGCCCATTAAAATACATGTATCAGAAAAAGACAAAGGAGTTGAGGTGAGAAGTGGTGCAACAGTCCCTCCGTCTATCCTTCTCTAACACATACGTTTAAATGGGCAAAGAGAGAAAAAGACAAACTCCCGGTTAATCTGGCACCCTTGAATTGGCTTGCAAAAAATATTTCAAAGCTGGTATCAGACTCGTGGAACAAAAAGTGCCCCCATACTAATCTAGTTTACATTGTAGGTGGAAAAAAATTGCAATTTCCAAATAAAAATGTTATAAAAATTTGAAAAGAGCAGGTTGAAGTATGTATTTGAGATTGTGAACATCACCTGTAAATAATTTTTATAGTTCAGAAGCTTTTCAGCTGAAATTTTCATGGTTGTCACCGTTTCTCGTTGGTCAAAACAAGGATTTTCTGTCGAGGTGTCTATTGATCATGCTCCTGTTTGTAAACTTTGGTATCATTTACGCAGCTTTGAGAATTTTTTGTATCTAGAGTTTGCAGAACATGTATTGTCTTGGGGGCTATCAGTCCGTAAGACAGAATTGAAATGTATAAAACGGTTTGGGGGCAACGTAAGGCACTAGTGATGACCTCGAATGTGCCTAATTTACAAATTTTGTAAACTTAAGTCTGCAAACTGATTTTTACTTGGTAGCCTGAGGATCTCTTGTAAGTACATTGGTTCATTTTGGAAACTTTTCACTCTGTGATTCCCCCTTACACTGATTCTCTGTTCCTTGTTTTTCAAGCCAGAGACATGAAATAGCCTGAAAATTGAGAAAACTAGACAGAGAGCGAAATAGGGTCAGTTGAATTTTTTGATGAAAGAAAGGCCTTATTCAGAGTCGATTCTGGAATTCGTATTTCTCTCTCTCTGCCTATTTGAATGCTTGAGTTATAAAAAAAATTACTTGGGGGCTGAAGTCATTGATCAATCTCTTCCCCTCCTCTTTTCCTTTTCCGACACATTTATTTAGTTGGGCAAAGAGAGAGAAAGACTTTCTAAATGCAGCTTTAGCCTCAGTAAATAATGAATCGATTGCAAACTTTTATGGAGGGTTGAATTCTGTGTAAAATCACTTGAAAATAACGTTGGGATCAACAGAAATGTTCAAAATCCACTCACAAACTCTACAAATGCTATAAACTAAATTATAAGATGGCGGCAGTGGCGTCGCGTGCCATCTGGCAACAATGTGCCTCCTCCATTTAAAAGTATTCAATATATCGAATTTACCGTGTGCACGAAGCACCCCCTGAATTCGACCTTTTACATGAGTTTAAATGGGTAGAATACAGCGTTGCCAGATTGCACGCGACGCGGGACGCCACTGGATGGCGGTCAAATGAGTGTACGTGACAATGGGGGAGTTCCATCCAACGAAGCAGTTGCAAGGGTCTAAAATTGTGTGTTTTATACAAAGATTATGATAGTCTTTGATGAGCTGAGAACAATGGTGCCTTTGGTTTTTTCTTAAGTGTCCTGGTTTTGGAGATGCACAGGTGTAAAGTTTTGAAAAATAGTGTGCGTAGTGACATCACTATGCAGAATTCCCATTTAAAACAATGTATTTTGGGCTAAAATCTCATCTCTGGAACAATGGGACTTGATTAGAAACCAAAGGTACCTTTGTTCTCAGCTCATCAAGTACATTCATTTTTTTCCTAATAAAAAACACAACATTTCCGACCCTTGGAACTGCCCCATTGCAGCGTTCTATATGATGAATTACTTTTCTCAGCTGTAATTAGCTAGGATTCCCCCAATGTTACCCACTCAACTGACAGCAATTTTGTGAAATGCATTTATTGAGTTTGTGAGTGAGTTTTGGAACTTCTGATGCTCTCAACGTCATTTTCAAGTGATTTTACACAGGGATCAACCCTCCTCAAGGCTGTAGCAAAAGTTCGCGACTGACCCATTGTGTTCTAAGAAACAGGTTTTGAAGGGTTAATTGTTACTTGCAAATATTATGTAGCATCCTACTGTTCAGTTAAGTCGGACATAGCTGGCTCTGTTTTCTAAACATTACTTTGAAAATTGAGTCAAAAGAACTTTTGGATTTTCTGCTTCAAGTTTTGCGCTTAACATTGACGTGAAAAAGGTCCTAATCAATGCAGACCCTTTGTGTATTAAAGCTTTCATTTTTAATCAGCTTGTTTGCATAGTGGTGCAGTGAGGATAAGAACTTTATCAAATAGACATGGTCTTCACTTCTACATCTATTCTGTTTTGAGACAGTTAATTGCTTGAAATTTCAAAAAAAATATTGAATTTTTCATTTATTTCTAATCATAGGAACAATATTTAAAAAAGTTGACAAAGTCCGAGATAAAAAAATTTCAATTGATTGAAGTTTCAAAATTAATGAGAAGTATCATTTCGATCCATCGTTGTTTCGGTTGATTACACAGGCCTAGATAAAGTTTTATGATTGGGTACAAGGCTCAAATACTTGACTGTAAAATGTTGTAAATTTGCTTTTTGATTTCATCTTGCTCAAATTCCTGCTTACTTTTGATTTTCTTTTGCAGAATGATGAATGCTCAACTAATAACTACGCATCTCTTAATAACACTGATGACTCCATGTCAAATATTTCCTTGGAATTAAACGAAAAGAAAGTTGAATCAGAGCCCGTCAGTATTTTGAAGGTACGTTGCCTCATCTTTAATGTTAATGTTAAATCCTTGTAATTAAACTGATGAAAATGATGTTGGTTTCTTGCCAGGTCTATTTTATCCTCTTTTTCTGTCTGCAAATTTTTGGAAAAAAATAAATACAAATGATGCATTGTGGGAGACAGACGCCAAGCTGGGCTCGATGCAAGAGGTTGAGCATCTAAGGACTCTAACTGCATACAAGGAAGGAAGAGAGAAGGAAGGCTGCTAGTTGGGGAGCAGCTACAGGACGGCGACTCCTCGAAGCAACATCCTCAAGGGTGGTCCTTCCTGGGGGGTGTTCCCGCCAGCTAAGGGTGTTTTTTAGTGGGTCGGCACATTCCATCACCATCCCACTACCAGTCCCTAACATCTGACGGACTACCAATCCCATTGCCATTGGAGTGCGGTCCGTCCAGTGGTTGAGCGAACTCATTTTGCACATCCTACGGAAAAAAAAGAAAAAAAACTACTACTACTACTACTTTTGAGTAATTTTAAGTCCCAATTGTTTGAATTGTAGTTCAACGGTAATCAGAGTGGATCGTTAACGAATCAAGGATCACGGCTCTAAGGATGTGTTGAAAGTCCACTCTGACTGCTCACTGTTGAAATGTGTTTCAAAAATTTTACGAAGCCCAAGTATTTTTGAGTCCTGATTTTTTTAATAGTATCTCAACGGTAATCCTTAGAGTCATGATCTTTGTTCGTTAGAAATTCTTTCCGATTACCGTTGAAGTACAATTCAAAAAAATTACGAATCCCAAGTACTGGTTCTCGTGGGACTTGAGTACTACTCCGTTTTCCCAACTCTGGCTTGAAGTTGCGTTTTATGACGATTCAACCAACAGATACGGCGGGTATTACAGATGACTTCTAGCGCTTCAACGAACATGAGAGATGTGCCCCTGCTCTGCATTTGATTGAATTAATCTGGTTTCTGGCAAAACACGAGAAATTCTTCCCTAGGCATGCTCGATTTTAACGCTTGATATGTATCTTTCTCCCAAAACAACTTCAAATCAGTTTTCTAAATTTTTCCAGGATTCGGAGAGACAAGAAACATTACCTGAAGAAGTTGTAACGTGACACAATCAATAAAAAATCTTTGGAAAATCATCAGTATTAAATCATCGTGAGTATTGTAGTTTGATAATTTTCCAAGTATGATGCCGTCCGGGGAATCGGACCTTATCTTTCTCCAGGTAAAAACCCTTCAGGAGAGTAATTTTTAGCAAGTTGAGTCGATTCTGGGCATTCTCTCTCTCTCTTTTTTTTTTTTTTTTTTAAAGCAAACAAACCCTGGCAGTCTCAGCAACAACTTGTTGCTCATGAGTAACATACTCATTGTTCTTTATTTCCAATTCCTATAAAGATGAATGGCGTGAAATTGTTTTTTAATAGCCGTTGGCTCCAGTCTTGAGTGAACTACTGAATTTTGGATCACTCTCTCTTGGAACTAGACTGATTTACCAGTGTACCAGCAGTCAATTGAAAAATGGGACTAAAATATGTGGTTCCTCACGCGCCAAGCGGCTGAGCACATACAGGGTGTTTTTTTTATCCCCCCCCCCCTCTGTTTTTTTTTTCTTGCTAATTGAGATAAAATGTTGCGGTTTGGACCATTCTTCATCATTTTGACTGAATTTTCTTTTTTTGGGGTCGAAACCCCCCCAGCCCCCCAAAAATGAGAGCTATCTCAAAAATTTTGAAAGGCAACCCCTATCTTGTGATACATCGTTCGAAAGGGCATAAAACTCTAAGACTTTTGGCGCAAACCGGAAGTTGATATCGTTTTTTGTTTTCGATATATCGAATTTCAAAGTTCGTTTGGACCCATTTTCAAAAAATCATTACTCCACTTTGGAAAGTCGGAATTAAAAAAACTATGGGTCCAAAATACTCTAAAAAGCAATTACTTTTCAGATAACAAAATAGTTTTGACATAAAATTAGTCCAAATTTGATTTTAGAGCCCCAAATTTTTTTTAAAAATTTTGCCCCTACAAGGGGCTATCTTGAAAATTCCCTTCCACGACCCTTATTGAATGATACGTCGATCAAAAAAGCATAAAAAACTGAATATATTGGCGCAATCCGGATATCGATACCGTTTTTCGTATTCGAGATATCGAATATTAAAAGTTCAATTTTCGCCTATCTTCAAAATTCGATATCTCGAATACGAAAAACGATATCGATATCCGGATTGCGCCAAAATGTTCAGTTTTTTATGCTTTTTTGTTTGACGTACCATTCATTAATTTTTGAGATAGCCCCCCTGGAAGCCCCCTTAGGGGGTTGGAGGGGTTTTCGACCCCAGAAAAAGAAAATTCAGTCAAAATGATGAAGAATGGTCCAAACGGCAACATTTTATCTCAATTAGCAAGAAAAAAAATCAGGGGGGGGGAGATAAAAAAAACACCCCGTATATTATAGTCCCATTCTTTAATTGACTGATGTTGCACCATGTATCTTTCTATTTGGAATTTGGTTCCGCACTTTTCCCCTTTGTTCAAGTCTTGTGCAGTGTTTTGATTGCTTTTCAGGGTGACTAGCGACCTGTGAATCTTGTAAAACCTCAGGGAATTTAAAATGGGGTCTGGGAACCTTGGCCCAACAAATTTTTGGGATGGAAGAGCTTTGGGCTGTACCTGAAAATGGCGGATGTAACCTCTCATTTCTTTAACGGAGCATCAGAATGTTGGGAGCGCTCCCAACGTTTTGTTACTTAGGGTCGGTCAGGAGTCTACTCGACTCACCTTATGTGCTGCGATTCGTTGGTTTATTACCTCTCACTATTCTCCTTTGAAGTGAATTTGTGGTGCCATTTTTTGACAGTTTGATGCGGTTCATTGAGAGGTGACTGATGCTTTTTGAGGTTCTTGGGGCGGATTTTGGGTCGAGGAACGACAGGGTGGAAATAGGGTGGAGGGGAAGTCTGCCCAGCCCCCCCCTCCACCCCAGAAAAGTTTGGAAACAAAAAATGTTTAGCCATTTGACCATGTGATTTAGGGCACATCTTAAAATTTCGGCTTTCATGGAGAATTCAAGGAACAAAAACTGTCAATTTCCCCCCCAAAATTTGCCTGGATTGTAAGAGAGAAAGGGGCATCAAGAGCCTTGATGGTCAGAGTTATCCAGGATCAAAAGCATAAGAAGCAAAAAAAAGGTCTTCTGTTTTTTGCCTGCTCAGCCCCCCTAGAAAAAATTCCTAGTTCTGCCTGTGAGGAACGACTGTCCTGAACATTTTCGGGCCTCTGAATAGTTAGAAAATGTTTATTTTTCTTTGAAGTGATTTTTTTTTCTTCTATGTCTGTTACAGGAAATGGGGCTCTCTTGAGTGATGTGCCTGATCAAAATAACGGTTGATCCTTCCATTTCAAGATGATTCCTTTCTTTATTTTTATTCATTTATTTATTTATTTTTTTTTTATTATTTATTTATCTATTTATTTATTTATTTTTTTTATTTTGTATTTTTTATTTTTATTTTTTTTTTTATTCTGTAATTTTTGTAGGTATGTTATTTTAAGATTCGGTCCTCCCCTTCCATTTTTCTCTACTCTTTACTAGTCTCAAACAAATTTTTAATTCAATGAAAAAAAGGAAAAGAAAGGAAATTTTTACTTAAATCATGATAAATTGAAACTTGCCTTAAGGAAAAATTAAAAAAAAATTGAAATGAAATCTACAAAGATTTTTATTTATGAGGAGAAAAATAAAAGAAAATGAAAAAAAAAAAAAACAAAAAAAAATCTATGATTAAAAAAAATAAAATAAAAAAAAAAAAATAAAAAAATAATTATCTTGTAGCTAGCGTAAACATTTCCTTTATTTTTCCTATTTTTTTTTTCATCAATTACTTTTTTTATTTTTTTTAATTTTTATTCTTTCATTACAATAGTGTCAAGTTAGGAATGCTCTTTACAATTTTTTTTTTTTTTTTTTAAAAAAAAAAGAAAAAAATAATTTACAGCAGACTTCAATCTGAAATTATTTATGTAAAATTTACAAGTAGTCTGTAGTCTTAGGTTAAATTACTTTGTGTAGGACATTTTTTTGACGTATGACACATGACTGTCAGCAAAAACTTGATAAACGTGAAATTTATGCGTTTTAAATTTCACAGTTTAGATCTATTTATACTTTTTGATGCATTCATCGTAAATGTATGTAATGTCTATAAATTAAGAAGCAGTGATGCACGTTTCAATTTCCCATCTTTGTGTCACTCAAAGGAACCGGACATAATTGCAAGCATAAGTCTCCAGCCGGTTCAGATTTCTGTGCTCTTTGAAAACACTGGAAAGAAGAAAAGAATTGACAATTGAGGATTTTTCCTGAAGAAGGGCCCATCAAACAACAGGTGCGCTCTTCAGCTAAAAACCTTAATCAGCTCACACTGCAAAATCCTCTGAAAGAGCCTATCCAATTTTTTACAGGCCCTTCTTCTAGAAAGGTTCTCAATTACTGCTTCATAAGATTTTGACGGTTGTGAAATTTTCTTTTTCTTAACTTTCAAAAGGTAATTGTAAATCTTTCGTGCGTTTCCATTTTAAATTATTTTAATGAAGCTGTCTCTAAGCAGAAGATTGGCTATGAACTATCACAAGGTGTCCACAGACAGATAAAAACCAGACAATTTTTGGAAATATAGCTCTAATGGAAGTAATCAGGGAAATCTCCGAAAATCAGGCCAAGATTTTTTTTTTTTTTTTATTCTGACTCGATTAGGGAACTTTAAAGAAAACTCAAACTTTTTGACTTTCTTGTTGTGTTCCTTGTTTATTATTGATATTATATGTAACTCCATTTTTTTGTGTTCAGTTAGATGCCTGATTGAAATGTTAACAGAACGTTGGACATGTAGGAAACTCTTAGAAAAATTAAGGAATTCTTGGAGGTTCGGAATAATCAGCAAAAATCTGGAATTTTCAAACTTCAATTCTTGTAGACACCTTGTTTAGTTGACCTTGAGGTTTCTTTTTAAATAATTTCAAAACAATAGTCTTTGAATTGAAGATCGGCTATTATATATCACATCAGGAAGTCGAATGTGAATTCCTCTTTAAATCATTACTCAATGTCAGTCTTTGAAACAAAGATTGGCCATTATCTATCTTAGAGTGATTGTGAAGTCAAACTTGATAATCCTTTTTAAATCTTTTCAAAACAGTAGTCTTTGATCTTAAGATTGGATGCCATGTATCTGAGTCAGCAGTAAACAATGTAGTACAGTCGGCCCTCTGTATCTGCCGATTCGTTATTTGCAGATCAAACTTTAGGGGGAGATTAAGAAAATCATTTAATGAATCCATAGTTTGAAGATTTTTAGGCTGAATCCATCCAGTGAAGGATTTTGGCATCCTAACTGGTTGTTCATTTAGTCAGATCTTTTTGTGGGAGTTGAAAAAAGTTGGACTAGATAAACATTTTTTTTTTTATTAAAAGTTTGACTGTTTCGTGCTTTTGCATTGAGTATGTTTGTGTTATTGTTTATGTGTGCATCTGGTTTCTTGTTTCTTTCCTCATCCAAATTTAGTTCAACCTCTCGTTTATTCCAAATCCTTGTCTTTTCAGTGAATCCTTAACTGCTAGTTCTCAGTTTTATTTATTTATTTTTTTTTTCTAGGTAGGAATTATTGAGCAATATTTGTTGATCGCCGATGTGATGTCTCTTGTTTTGTTTTTTCATAGCTCCTGATAAGTAATCTTATATTATGGTTGAAATGGTTTCACGAAGAGTTTCTGGAGCATAAGCTGCTTCCAGCAGTCCCAAGTAGCCATACATTTTTACTCAGAAAGATTTTTGTGAAACCTCTTGTTTTTTTACCAAAATGACTGGAAGGTATCGGTCCACGTTTTTGAACTTCTTTTGAGTATTTCTCTACTTGGTAAGAACTCATGAGCCAATCAAATTACAGAAGTGTTTCTTATCATATTTTATAAATACAATACGATTAATCAGTATGATACTCCTTAAATTTTCTCAATGGTCGTTTTCAGCTCTTTCTAAACATGCGTGGAAGGGTGTATTTTTGTCTTCTGCGCAGGTTGCTCTACGTGAAAACTACGCAAACACGATGCATTCTATGTTTCTTTTGGTTGCATTGGAAGCAATTTACGCTGAAGACAGATACACACCCCTCCACGCATGTATGCAAAGAGCTGTGAACGGCAAACTCTTCTGGAATGACCTCTACCTGTTCCTCAAACTGTCTCAATACTGTTCACAAACTTTTGTTTATCTATTTGTTTCCAAGCACTTGTGGCCTGAAATCAATATTTCAGAGAATCTTATTGAATTTTGTGGCATTATTTCTGTTTGTTTGGCATCTATCGAACATTGAATCCAGGCTATTGGCCAACTAGTCTGCCCTCATCCTTCTCAGACAATTGTTTTATGTGTATATTAGTTTGGCTCAATATATTACTGCATCGTGTCGAACCTATTTGTGATGCTGTTTTAAATTCACTAATTTTTGTTTATGTGAACGTATATCTCCTGAAACCATCAAAAATGCATAATTTTTGTATAATTCATAATCAGTTGATGTTTTAATGCATTATCTTTCATGTGCTGTTATTGTTTTTTGTTTTGTTGTAAAAATTCTAGAAACGGTTAGCAAGAAACAGTAAGATTGCATACGGTTTCAACCTGAACTCAACTAATCTAACCTAATCTTGGTGACTATTCCTTGACCTCGCTTTAGCGGATATAAACACAAATCATTGCCGTTTGTATACTAATCAGATAATGTTCAAGAGACATAATTGATGCTTGATGTTTTAATGAGCATTGCACTTTCCGAGTTGCGTTGCAGCTATCTAATTATTTCTTTGCTTCATGAAATTGATTAAACTTTGTGATCAGGATAACATATTACATTTTTCGATTTGTTACTATGTCTAGTTAAGTGCTGAAGGTGTCCAAATTTCGTTTCGTTTTTTCTCAGCCTCATTTTTCAGTATCAGATACATTTCTTAACCAATCATTTACATTCATGTTTGAAAAGTGACGAAAAATGATCTTTGCTGCCATTTCAGCTTTTCCTCCCTTGTTTTCATCCCTTCTTTTGACTTTACACATTCAGAACAATCTGTGGTGTAGAATAAGTCATGCTTCACTTTTATTATATATTCGCATTGCTTGTCGTATTTCTTTTTTTTCTAAGTCTCAAAAATGGTTTTCTAGTCCTAAGCAGGATTTTTCTGCCGACCTCTTTGATGTATCAGGATTTTTATCAATTAGTGACGCTAAAGAAGAGAAGAGTTTGAAGAAGCATAATCTCTTTCCCTGCGATGGACTTTCCAATTCCCGCGTCCTTTGCAGGTAGACGCTCCATTCAAGGTGTTTTGTTCTGTTGTGGAATTCCTTTATTACATGTTATTTGCATGTAAATTGCTCCTTTATAGAACGTAGACATAGGAGCTACCCCTGACAGCTTAAGAGGCAATCTCTTTATCTATCTAATGTTTAGGGCCATGTCTCTCAGCACAGTTCCGGACATTTTCATCTTCTTAAAATTGTCATTTCTAATTCTGTTTCGTAGATACTTAACGTATTTAAACTGCCTAATTTGAATCGTAGTCGATCATGACTTGAATTTTTTTTTATGTGTGCAATTTTTGTCATTTAAAATTTATGATCGCCAGTCTCTGTGGTTGTAATCTTCAACCCGGTCGCAGGTCTAAAATGTCGCCTTGAAACTGATCTCGTTCCTGATTTGGCCGGGACTCTCCTTTCATTTTGCCCTTTGATCTAGGAATTAATATAGCTAGGCATCTGTTTCAAATTGTCTAAAAATTAGAGCTGTTGTCTTTCTTGCTTTTTAGCTCTTGAGGGTTTTTCTTACACCATTTTGGATGCATTTCAACTTATTGATTTATTTTATTTTATTTATTTTTTTTCAGAATATAAGCATAACAAATCGACAGGTGTAAACTACTAGACTTCACTACTACTATTACTATTACTACTTCATACTATGACTACCCCTTTCATAATTTTTTTTCTCACAATAGGTCTCTTTTAAATAAAGACAAATTGACTGATCAAAATGTCATACATTTTATCGGAATAGCCACCTTATTCCACCTTATTTCCTTATTTCCTTGCCACTTTCTTTTTGCAGTATATTTCAATGGAAATTTTACAATTTGCTCAGTCATCAGACGTATTAATTTTCACATTTCGTTGGTATTTTGGGGAATCCCACCCTCCGGATTTACAAGTGAGCCTGACACTAAGTTGCTTCGAACTTTCTTTTTCTGCTTTGAAATAGATAGATTTTACTTTTGATTTATGTTATCTTCATGTAATAAATTGATTTTTTGAACATTCCGTTCATTCTGAATCAGTTTTAATTCAATTTTATAGCCAGAAATAATGACACTGTCCTTTTTTTTTCTTACTGCAGCGTACAGTATTACAGGTCAAATCTGAAGCCTTTTTCCTTTTTTGTAAAATTTTTTGTAATTTTTTTTTTTCATTCAAAATAAAGTCTTCTTCTCCTCCTCCAGTTTTTTGTTTGTTTTTTCCTTGTTATTCCTATTTAACTTTTCTGCATTTCTGTTACTAGATGGTGGATAGTAAACGGGCTGTGGGCTCAGAGCCCCCCCCCTCTCCCTTCCTTCCCCAAGAAAAGTTTGAGCCCCCCTCAGCCAAAAAAATTGTTGTTCGATTTTTTTTTAGAATCCAGCAGGAGTCATTCATATTATGGAAACAGTAATACAATTTCTGATACGAATGGATAAAAATTGTCTTCATGATCAACACTCCGGCAATCTTAATTTTTCCAGTTGTTGATAAATTACAAGCTATAGGTATGATTCCCACATGAACACCACAGAAATTGATTGGGTCGTCATGTGCTATATTTTTCAAAAAAATTTTTTAGGGAGGGCCTGTGGACTCTGCATCCAGGAAGGTATTTATACCCCTCAGACTAACCTTAGGGGGGGGGGGGGAGGGGATTCGTCAGTAAGCTTGGGGAGGTTAGATTCCTTTAAATTGACCTATTTTTCCTCTGGTTTTTGAATTTTTAAAAGTACGTACTGTGTCCGAAAGTGAACATTTGAAACTGTCGAAATATTAGCTAAAACTGTGTTATTCAAAGTGGCGCAAACTGCAATCTGAGGGAAAGTGTCTTTTTGGAGTTCAAAATGCCGGAGGTTTCTACTGGCTAGTTCTAACTCATCCAGTTCAAGAGCTTTTTATTGTATCAAGAAGCTTCTCAAGATTACATCACTCTTATGGTGGTCTCAATCAATGGCTGGCGGCGAAGATTTTTATTCGCAGAACATGATGAAACAAGGTGGAAAGTAACCGCCACTGGTGGATCAATGATTCAGAATGGTTGGCTACTTCTGTTTTGATGGGTCACTGTGTGACTGCAGTAAAAAGTGCAACGATCTTTCGCTTTCTTGTTAACAAATTGGCCTTTAATTATCAGGTAGGTAGATTGATTGGTTTTTACTAAGCTAGATATTTTCAAAACTATCACTCATAATCACCTTCTAGGAGCCAAACCAATTTTATCTTGTTCCTTATCCTTCATGTTCCACGAATAAAAATATTCGCCTCTAGTCAGTGATGAAGACCACCATAATCTTATCGGTGGTGTAATATTGTGAAGCTTCTTGATGCAATGAAAAGCTCTTGAATCGATGCGTTTGAGTAAAATTTCTTTGAACCTGTGAGGGGCGTCATTTCAGGTTCGGCTTGGGAGGGGGGGAGAATGTGATGATCTTTTTTTTTTGCTCATCAATATTATTTTAGACACTCTACAGCCCTGCATATCCTATATTTACGGCCCTAAATTCCAACACAACTCGTTAATGACCACCAAATTCTAGTTCGAAACTTTTTTCTTCTTCTAAAAAAAAAAGAAAGGTCATCACTTTTTAACTTTTGGCTGACCTTTAGGGGGGGTATCCCCCCCCCCCCCCCCCCCCCGCAAATGACGTTACTGGAACCTGTCCGTTTGACGTTAATCAAGTTGATAAGGTTCAGCTATGAGATTAAAGCTAGTTTCACAAGTGCAAGCGGAGTTTGGAGTTCAACCAGCAATCTTAAGCAACTTTTCAGTTTTGATTTCCTTCAAATCAAAACAAAACTTGCCTGAGACATTGACATTTATTTCAAAGTGCTCTCAAATGAAATGCCAAAGCTCTGAAATTCATGGTATTTGCTCGGTGATTTTAAAGGTACCTACATACACTATACAGATAGTGTTTCAGGTTTAACGTCGAGAAATTCTAAAGCCGACTTTTTAAGTAAAAATTAGACTTTTTCCCCTAAAAACATGGGTCTTACAATGCGTCCCCTCTGAGCTACGATTTTCGAAGTATGGTAAAAAAAAAAAAAAGAAAAAAGAAAAATAATGTTTTTTGTTTGAAATTATGGCTAAAGTTGCGGCAATATCTACCTACCTATAGTTTCACTCTTTCATAGTAGCCAAATTTTTAGGTGTCAAATCTATTTTTGTCCCTAGTTAATCATAAAATAAGCCCGAGTGTACTTTTCTGATACCTACTCTTGAGTATTTGATGGCATACATTTTATATTGCCGATCAGAATTTTCAAAATTTTATGAAACAAGCCTTAGGCAACCCTGGGCATTTTGCGTCCTGCGAAGTCATACAATTACAGCTCGTTAAACCCAGCAGCAAATTTTTGTATTCTCAGGTTCGTTCCCTCGGAGCCTCTGACCCTCATCTCCCCTCTTCCGCTTCCCTCTGAAAACCTATTTTCGTGAATGCCCTTTGAATCCCTTCCCATTATGTAATCAACAATCTGTCCTGTCCATGTATGTGCGATGGTGCGAATGTAGAAGTCATTTGAATGCAACTTGTGCACCCTCCTCCGACCCTTCCTCCACCCCCCCCCCCCCCCCCCCCCCCCCTCAGAATCCAAAACTGATGATACGTTCAAAATCGCTTGTCCGTACATTCAGCGAAATCGCGAGCGCGTCTCTTCCTGCCCCAGCCAGATTACACCAATCGAGAACTATTGTGAATTTACGTGAAAATTACACTCGTTACTTTTGTGACTATAGTTGCAAAGAGAGGTACTAAAGATATACTTACTCACGTCCCTCCTAGAACATAAAGGGGCAATAAGGATGCGAGTTGAAGAATGAAATGACGGAGCTGGAGGGCTATATTCACTTCTTCCATTCATCAGAAAATTTACAGTGAGAAGAAGATTTCTCCTTTACTTATTTCTTACTTTCTTTTTTTTTTAAATTCTCAAATATGGATAACACACGAGGAAATATTTCTAAACTGTCTTACTTTCCCCCAGTTTCGAAAAAATGAACGGGATCGGAGATCTTTAAACACAAAGGGGCAATATATGGATGCGAGTTAAATAATGAAATGAACATTTGATCCACTTCTTCTTGCTTCTCACTTCATGTCCCCTTTTAAAATAATGGCTGATCATTCAAAAAAACCACACATTTTGTTTAAAAAATATTAAATTTCAGAATTGATGACATAATTTGTTTAGGCTTTTTTGAGACTTTTGACGATTTATGAGCGTATTTCAGCACATAAGTACTCTCATCGGACAACTTCGGAACCATTATTGTGGCTTTGGATCGTTTTTCAAGAAAATAGCGTAATAAAAATGTTCGATAATTTTGAAAAAAATTTAGGGGCCCCAAATGGCAACAGTGTAAATTTCATGAGAAAGGTGTATTTTTATTTGAAAAGTACTCATTCTGGAGAGTACTTTAAGCACTTAGTTTATAAAAATCCGACCTTTTTTGGAGAAGTTCCGATTTCTTGAAAATTGATCGATATCGAAATTTGAGGTTTGATATATCGAAAGCAAAAATTGATATTGACATGCGGTTTGCGCTGAAAGTCTTAAAATGTTGTATTCTTTCCAAATCTGTAATAAAAATGTGGGGTCCTGCTTTGAAAAATGCAATTTCGGGGGGTGGTGCCCCCCGGGCCCCCCTGGGAGGCGCTGAAGTTGAAAAACCCCGAAAAACATGTCCCCCTCCAAGTAAGCGAACACGTGTGTGAGCGTTTTCGAAAATCAAAGCCGTTTCCGAGGTATTCGCCCCTGATCCTTTTTTGTTACACACCCTGTAGTTGTAACGGCAGATTCATTGCAAATGGCACCAAAAAGCTTTGAACGCTTTCAGTAAAAGTGGTTTCTGAGTACAATTTTAGTGATAAGAGCGAAATGAAAATAGGTGCATGGATGTCACGGTAAAATAAGAAGAAGATGAAAAAAAAAAAAAAAAAATGGGATACTTAACAACATTGAATAACATGCAGCTGTTCCTACATGCCGGTAATGCTATTTGTATCATTTGAAAATGAAGGAGCTTTCAGAGATAAATAACTTTATTGCCTTTTTGCGATTGAGTTTCTGCTATCCTAATACAATCGAGACATTTCCTCTAATAATACACAATTGAGTGGAGAAAAAGCCCCCCCAAGGCGGGAGAGGTCGACGCACAGTGGTCACCTACTTTTTCTTTTCCCGAACACATCTCAATAAAATGGGTCAGTTGCAAACTTTCAATTCAAATATGGCGGTCGAATGAGCAGGTCACAATGGGGGAGTCCCATCTGATTGTAACTTTCTCTATGATGAATCAATAGAAAATTGTGATTGGATCAATAAGTAAACAAGAGTGTTCCAACAAAACGGTAGGAGAGCGTGGCATAGTCGAATTACTACCGAATGTCACTATCGATTTTACGACCTGGACCTCTGATTGGCTGGCGAAAGCTAATGGCTTGTTTAGTGTAGCATAGATCAGAAATAGGAAAGTTGGGTCTAATTTCTCACGGGAAACCGAGAGTATAACATGAGTGGGAAATAATTTATTTGTTTCTTTGGATCCAATTTTTTTCAAGGCTTTACATTAATCCTTTATGGGCCAAGTCCGAGTATACTGGTTTTTTTCCTATAGTCTACTGCACGTTGTTTCAGTCTTTATTCCGGATAAACGCGACTATCGATGAAAACACTTACAAGATAAGGTGTCTTCGGGCGCCGATTCATTGTATAGTCAATTCCAACTCTCCCGAGTACGAATAGTTAACTACCTTCCCAATATAAACGGTAGGGTGGCGTTCTATTTGAATTAACCTGGCCTAGTGATGGAAAATTCCCGGGAATTTATTTTTCGGGGAATATTCCCCAACCCAGAATTTATCCAACTTCTTAAAAAATATTAGTTTTAGGATGTTGTTTTACAGTTTTCTCGGGCTTCTTTGGCCATTTATGTAGCAGTAAGACAATATCAAGTAAAATATAGGTACCTACAGTCATGGGCGCCCGCAGGGGGGGGGGGGGCAAGGGGGGAACTTGCCCCCCCCCCCCCCGGAATTCAAAACAGTCAAAATTTCATGAAGAAAAATGAAAGGACCGAAAGAAAATGAAATGTGAATCTCACAAGTAATATAGTTGACGAACTTTATTATTAGTTTATGTTGTAATTTTAACTCACTTTTTGCAAGGAATAGTAGAATTATACATTTACTTACCATTATTATCATCTGTTGTCCGTTTATTCATAAAATCAAACACGTCAACATTTTTATTAATATTCGGATACACCTATAAAATGGCTTAATAATTGTACACTATTTGTATGAGGGGGAAAAAAAACAAAAAACAAAAAAGGGTCTTCCCTTCTTCCTCGGGGGGGGGTCCCCTTGACCGTTCATTGGGGCTCAAAAATTTTGCCCCCCCTTGGATTTTTTTCTGCGGGCGCCCATGCCTACAGTGAATAATTGAAAACAAAAAATCTTGAACACCCTCTTAATTATGCCCTCTTATTTTCAAAAATTGGCCACTGAGATCCTAATCTCTAGATTAAGGCTACTCTGAAAGAGAGAGCTAAGGGGCTGTTCCTAAATTACTTTAACGCTACACTTGCGGTTTTTATGACAATGGGGAATATTCCCGATTTCGGGAATTTATTCGACCGGGAATATTCCCGGCGGCACATCACTAACCTGGCCCTCGGAGGGTTAAATCGGTCTATCCTTTCACAGCCGGCAACGCCGAATGGTGACTTGGGTGACTCAAAATGAAGGATATTCATTAAAAGCGTTAGTGTAACTTTTGAGCGTTGCTTAGATGACTAGCATTGTGCAGATCTATACGTGTGCACCGCACTACCCCCTCCCCACCCCTCCCCCCTCCCCCTCCGCTCAGAAAGTCCAGATTGAAGATAGTGCCGGAATCCCCTGCCACCTTAACTATTCCCTGACGACCTACCAGCCCTTTCACCCTTCCACTCCTCTTTAACCCCCCCCTCCCCCCTCCCCCCTCCCCTCCCCCTCACCCTCCCCCTCCCCCCTTCCCACCATTCCTAACAAATACCTGCATCCGCGCTCATCGCGTACTCTACGTGACCCCGTTTTTAAATTGTGAGTGCTCTATTATCGTCTTTTCAGTCACCCCCTTCTCTGGAACCCCCCCCCCCCCCCCCCCCCCCCCTTCATTCTCTCCTCCTTACCGGGCCCGAAAGAGTTTCATTTTTCTCGCACCCGAAGCCTCACTCGTTTTGTTTTTAGTTTTTATTTGTAACATTTTGTAATTAAAAAGAAAATGAGCTCGAGATCCTTGCTTTCAGATAACCAAGCGAGGCCATTGGCGGATCCGGAAATCTACCCACGTCTCTCTCTCCTCTCCCATTAGAATGCGTGTGTTAGAAAAGGACGGATTCGGGGCTGTCACGTGATTTTTGCCCCCTCTTCTCCCCTTCTCTAACATATGAATTCAAATGGCCAGAGAGAGAGAGAAGGACAATGTCCTGGATCCGCCAGTGAACCAAGCGACCTGAATCTGGATTCTGTTTGATCGAGTTTTGCACCCCCCCCCCCCCCCCCCCCCCCCGCCCCCCTCTCTCTTTACCTTCCTCAAGAAAAAGTTAAAACTCTTGGCCTTCATACAAGATCATCTTAATGTGATTCTGGAGGCAAAACTCTTACAGGTTTGAATCAAACTGATAGCGCCGCTTGTAGAGCTTGTTTCAGAAGTGTAGGTGAACCTAAACTATAATCTTTGGCGAATTTTCAACTTTAATTCCTTCAAATCAAAACCGAACTTGCCTCTGACTTTACTCTTTGGCTTTTAAAATGTTCCTCATTGAAAAGTGAACGCTCAATTTAATTTTCATTCATTTTTGTCGAGTAATATCTGCAATAACGTTGACAAATTCCAAAGATTAGCGGTCTAGGTCCGCCTACACTTCTGTTACTACCTCTAACTGTCTTCGCTGTGTCACGTGAAATCTGACAACGTTGCATTTAATCTTTTTAAACCCACGAAAAAGGTCAAACTCTTGGGGATGCGCAGTACACTTTCTCGAATCGATATTTTTTTGAGGGTTTAAATGGACGAAATGCAGCGTTGCCATATTGCACGCAGCGCCACTGCACGGTTCTAAATTGATGTTGTCTTACCATCAAATCGGGTAGGTAATTAGAATACGGTGACTTATTTTTTCACAACCAGCGCAGCTTGGGTAATTTTGTTTAGAATTAGATTATTTGAGCTAACATCCTTCAAAATTGGGTGAGAGTTTCAAGACAAAACATTGTATCGGCAATAATGGCCATCTTTTTTTAATAAGTGTAAATTATACATAACGTACTTACATAATTATTTGTCCCTACGGTATACCAATATACCTATATTTGTTACATAATGTACTATCAAACGCAAAAGTATTGGCGGTCAAATAGGCACACGGAGCGCAGAATGTTACGTTAATTATACGAGGATTTGCCACTTACCTCGAATTCTTGAATACCAAAACGTTTGCTTTTGGATTGCACATTCGTACTGCATCGTACTTTTTTGAAGATGGGGGGAACTTCAAAAGCAGAAATATCAGTAAACTAAAATTTACTTAAAAAACAAGTGCTAGATTCAGCAAATCAAATAAATCAGGTACTCCTTTTGTTCACAAGACCGCAGTATCTTTTCTGCGAGACAATTCCTGAGCGCAAAACAGCCCGCTAATTGCGAATGTTGCTTAGCTGGTGGTGGGCGAGGAGTTGGAAGGGGGGGGGGGGTTGAAGTTCTCTTCAAGTATTTATAAGTGCAAAATCGAACGTTAAGATACCCGATTCGATAGTAAATTCAGATCCATACAGTAAGCTGAGAAACGGGCGCCTTAATTAATCAACCATTAATCTGAAGGGAGAGCCAGAGGTGTAGGGGGGGGGGGGGGGGGGAGGACTGCGTTGCAATACATGATCGAAATTAGATTGAAAACTCTTCGTGCAGAAGAGGTCTTAGGATTTCGTGCAGTTTTGACCAATTATTTATTATTAATTTCGAGTGATTTAAGGAAAGAGAAAGCGAGAAAGCGACGGATTAAGTATATATAGATATACGATACATGACGGTTGGAAGTTTATTGGATGAAGAGGCAGAGAAGTACTAGCGGAGAAGCCGAGGAACATTCATTCCTAATTTTATTTTATCAAAAGTTTTGTTATGGGTTTAATATTAATACTACAGCATATATAGAGAGAGAGAGAGAGAGAGAGAGAGAGAGAGAGAGAGAGAGAGAGAGGAGACGCGGGAAGGAGGTTGAAACTTAGCGCGAATCGGTGAAGAAGCATGGTTGCCGATCGGACCAGAGAAAGAAAGAGTCACGGGCAAATCTTGTGGCGTATATAAGTGGATGGATTATTATCGATGGTAATGTATGAAGGGCTTCTCGCGGGTTGTTTTCCTTTGAGTCCATCTACGTTGAGATTTAATCCTTTAAGGACCAGGTTAGTTCAAGAGAACACCAATCCTCCATTTCTAAAGGGGAGGTAATTAACTGTTCTTACTAGGTGGAGTTGGAATTGCCTATCCGACGAATTGAAGGCGCCCGACGAGACCTTATCTATTGTAGTGTTTTCATCGATATTTGCGTTCATCCGAAATGACCCAGGTAAAAATGGTCCTTGAAAATTTTTACCCAAAGCTTCATGCAATAAGGATTTCAATGAAATCATACGAATCCTCATGTAGTTGCACAAAAATCCTTATAAATTCTTGGGGATTCCCATGCATACATTTTCCCGGAAATCCTTATTGCATGGAGATGATTTCGGCAAGGATTTTCAAGGACCATTTTTACCAGAAGACTTTTCCAATGTGAAATAGACTGGAAGAGAAAAACGTGTTAGCTCGGGCTTGGCCCATAAGGGGTTGACAAAAGAGTTAATTGATGAGCCTGTTAATTTTAATCACGGGGTGCACCTCAAGAATGTCTATGATGCCCAAAAGAATCTTTTAAAACAAAAGTAAGTTATAGGTGTCGATCAGCAAAGGAAGTGAAAGATTACACCGTTAGAAACTCTACGGCACATTAATCTTTGAATTGGACCAAAACACAATAATGGCTCTCAGAATGTAAAAAAAAAAAAAAAAAAAAAAAAAAAAAAAAAAAAAAAAAAAACCCACACCAAATATGACGGCCCCCGTGGGTTCACTTGCCTTAACTCTTTACATTCAGGGACTCTACACTATCGAAAGTCATTCATTAGCGGCTTCATGCTTCATGCGGGTTGTTTGTTTCTTTGATTTCAACCTCGGTTGGAATTTGGCAACGTTGCATTCTTCACATTGAAACCAATGAAAAAGACCGAACTATTGGGTGTGTAGAGAACACCTTCGGATTCGAATTTTGTATGGGTTTAAATGGACAAAATAGAAGGTGTTCGTTGCACGTAGATTAGACGATTTCAACTGAAGGAAGATTTGGGGAGAATGAGGTAAATATAGGGAATATTGAAACATTAGATTATGGAACTGATGATATACATTGAGAGAAGGTTAAATTGATAGCAATAAAATAGATATCTATTCTTATCGAAACTTTAAAATTGAGGTTGAAAAATGCTAGGATCTGGAGAAAATCTCAACGTTGCTCCGGACGTTCTCTAAAACCAATTTTGATGGTTGGTGGTTTAAAATAAATATCCGTAAATAACAAAATTGAAGAGCACTGTGAAATTCAGATGATCATGATAAGCGAACCGGTGCTGCCAGATTCTGCGAAAAATATACTAATTTCCCGTTTAAGACCGAATGTAAAATGTGCATATTTTTTGGCCAAATATCCGGCAGCATTGACGGGAGCGAAACCGTGGCGAGGCGTAAAATATGGCAACAGTGTAGTTTCTCCATTTAAATTCACCAAAAAGGTCGAACGCTTCAGTCATCGGCGATGACCAGACATTTCGACCTTTCTAATGTGTTTAAATGGGGAAACAGGAACGTTACCAAATCGCATGCCTCGTCACGGTTTCGCTCCCGTCAATGCTGCCGGATATTTGGCAAAAAAATATACACATTTTACATTAGGTCTTAAACGGGAAATTAGTATATTTTTCGCAGAATCTGGCAGCACCGGTTCGCTTATCATGATCATCTGAATTTCGTAAAGTTACTGGTGGCGCCATCCAACAGATTGAATTTGAAAGATACCCAACTCACACCTGGAATTACCTTAATAATTTAGGCGTCGGAGCCATCAATGGCACCTCTACCGTTTAAAACACATTTGAGAAATGTCATTGTTGCATCAAAAACCACAACTAACCATTTAATTTTCATTTTAAACGTCTTTCGATCTTCTATTAATCCTTTAATAAAATTAACCACCCGGTTGCCAAATAAAATCAAAGCTGACGCGCTTAAATTTAGAGGGTAGTTAAATATTCCTACTCAGCTGTGTTGATTTTGCCTAACCAACTAATTGAAGGCGCTCGATGTAATATTATGGTGCAAGTGTCAACAATTTGAGATAGATTTCTCAGTGATTAAAAATAGTTTGCGGCGCAGATCGTTATTTGATTTAAGATAAACTCCGGCGTGGCATGGGCGCCCGTAGCAGGGCCCCCCCCCCCCCCCCCCCCGAGTTTAGAACAATCAAAACTTCAAGATACAAATATTAATGAAAGGAATATGCGTTGACGAACTTTACTATTAGTTTACTGTATAGTTTTAATTAACTTTTTGCAAGGAATAATTTTGGTATAAGCATTTTTTATACAATCACTATCATATTTTGTTACTTTATTCATAGAATAAAACACTTCAAAATTACTATTATTATTATTATTATTATTATTGTTCTTCCTTATCACTCGCTTGGCGAGGTGTTGCTGTTGTCCACACGGCGGGACCAAACCTTGGTCCTAAGCCATGCGGCTTCCTTACAGTGATGTATAAAATTTCTTATTTTCCTAAACGGTTCCCCTCACTTTGGGGATGGAGTTATTAAGTCTCCACCAGGGACAGGTTTATGCAATCGCAGTTGCTCTGTCCATAGGGTGGATCACTCCTTATTATTATTATTATTATTATTATTATTTTTTATTATTATTATTATTATACTTTTTATTATTATTATTATTATTATAATTATTATTATTATTATTATTCTTCCTTATCACTAGCTTGGCGAGGTGTTGCTGTTGTCCACACGGCGGGACCAAACCTTGGTCCTAAGCCATGCGGCTTCCTTACAGTGATGTATAAAATTTCTTATTTTTCCTAAACGGTTCCCCTCACTTTGGGGATGGAGTTATTAAGTCTCCACCAGGGACAGGTTTATGCAATCGCAGTTGCTCTGTCCATAGGGTGGATCACTCCTTATTATGATTATTATTATACTTATTATTATTATTATTATTATTATTTTTCTTTCTTATCACTCGCTTGGCGAGGTGTTGCTGTTGTCCACACGGCGGGACCAAACCTTGGTCCTAAGCCATGCGGCTTACTTACAGTGATGTATACATTTTTTTTATTTTTGCTAAACGGTTCCCCTCACTTTGGGGATGGAGTTATTAAGTCTCCACCAGGGACAGGTTTATGCAATCGCAGTTGCTCTGTCCATAGGGTGGATCACTCCGTACCATAGGGTGGATCACTCCGTATTATTATTATTATTATTATTATTATTATTATTATTATTATTATTATTATAATTATTATTATTATTATTATGGTTATTTGTTGTTTATCACCGCTTTTGGCGGGTAATGGGGTGTTAGTCCCTCGGCGGGACTAAACAATAGTCCTAAGCCTTGGGCTTTTTCCGGTTGAATGAATTTTCCGGTGTCTGTACAAAAATTAATTATTGTTAATTAAAAATTACCATCCCTTGTACAAAGGGAGGAGACTACTTCTCCCGGGGACAGGTTTTGTACAATCGTTGCTGTACTGTCCTGATGGGAGGAGCTCTCAGTCTTATATCTTACAGTCTATAACTTTTTGTTTTGGCCTCGCAGGGTCCATAATTTTCTGCCGTACTCCTGTGTTTTTTTTTTTTTTTTTTTTTTTTTTTGTTTTTTTTTTTTTTTTTTTTTTTTTTTTTTTTTTTTTTTTTTTTTTTTTTTTTTTTGTTTTTTTTTTTTTTTTTTTTTTTTTTTTTTTTTTTTTTTTTTTTTTTTTTTTTTTTTTTTTTTTTTTTTTTTTGTTTTTTCCTGTATTCTTTTGTTTCCATTTTTCTTTTCTTTTTTTTTTTTTTCCTTTCTTATACCATTTGATCTCTTCCCCTTTTTTTTTTTTCCCCCCTGGAGTATGGCTTACATCCTACAAATGCCTCATTACATCAGCACCTTCCTCAGTATCGTGGCT
Source organism: Trialeurodes vaporariorum (assembly GCA_011764245.1). Taxonomy (NCBI): domain Eukaryota; kingdom Metazoa; phylum Arthropoda; class Insecta; order Hemiptera; family Aleyrodidae; genus Trialeurodes; species Trialeurodes vaporariorum. Next base: position 49,978,444 of record VMOF01000001.1, read on the forward strand.
GTACCGAGGACCGCCGTCTTTTGGATGCTGGCCAAGGGTGTTGTGCCAGGTACGCTTTTGAGGGTGCGTGCATTGTCTTCGTTACGACTCCTGTCGCCCCTATGACAACCGGAAAAACCCTTGGTTTTCGTTTTCCACATCCGTTGTATTTCGATTTCCAACGATTATATTTTAGAGTTTTTCAGCCTCCTTAGTATGAACATTACGGTCCATTGGTATGGATACATCTATGAGGAGGCATAATTCGCCCTCCTGTTTCACGACAATATCTGGACGGTTTGCCGGTACTTTTCTGTCGGTTTGGATTGAGTAATCCCACATTGTAGTTTTCCCGTCCGCGGATTTTACTACAGGCCGGGGTTGGTGTTCGTACCACTTATCGGTGTCCCCCGGGGGCCCCCACTGCTCTACAGATTTCGAAGTGCAGGTGGGCTCCGACCCTATTGTGCCTGTAAATGTATTCCTCCTTGGCGAGGACGGGGCAGCCAGAGACAAGGTGATCTATGGTTTCATCGAACTGTCCGCACATCCGACACTTAGTAGTGCCGGGGACTTTGTGGATGCGAACAGTCCGATACCGTGTTGCTAGCGCTTGATCTTGTGCGGCTACTATCAGGCTCTCTGTCTCGCCTTTGAGGTGTCCCCCGGGTTAGCCAGAGCACCGATTCGTCGCCGTTGATTCGAGCCTCTTCCAGAAGCCTCGGATGTTGGCCATGCATCGGTTTCTTTTCCAGCGGTTTTTGATGTTACTGCTTATCTTCGCTTTGACGTCCTGTTTTCTTTGTTTTGGTGTTCTGTCTTCAGCTTTGCTACACCCCTCCTCTTCTTCGTACTTCTTTACTTCCTTTACAATAGAGTTTTCTTGTCTCGGACGCTGGTCCAGTTTCAGCACTAACTTTAGGTATGGGTCTTCTGTTGCTTTCCTCGTTAGGTAGTCCTTCAATTTTATTAGGCTGGACTTGAAAGCAGCTTCTATCTGTCGCAGGTCTCGGCCTCCATACTTCCTTGCCACGTATAGTCTGTCAACGTCCGCAGACGGGTGGTGCATTTTGCCCATTGTCAGCTTTTCCTTGTCTTCGTGTCTATTGCTCTTATTTCGTGTTTTTTCCCAAATTTAAGTATGCCGAATCCATACTCTAGAACCGGCACAGCAAATGTGCCAATCGCCCAAAACTTGTTGTTTGCTGACAGTTCTGTTTTTAGAATGCAGCGGACTCTTCTCACATACTCTGCTTTCATCTGGGCCTTCATTTTTTTTTGACTGATGTTATCTTTTTCCTCCATGCCGAGGTACTTATAGAGTTCTCCCTCTTCCATGTTTCGTATTTCTAATCCTTGCTCTATTTGAATGTTTTCGCCATATGCATATCTTCCCTCTTAAACTCCGCTTTTGCATATTTGGTTATCCCGAACTCCATACGGATATCACTGCTGAACTCGTGCACGACGTTTAGTTGTTTCTTGAGACCTCTGTCGTCCTCTGCAAACAGTTTTAAGTCGTCTACGAAAAACAGGTGGTGGACTTCCATCTCCATACTTTCCATTTTATATCCTCGCTTTAGGACCTTCAACATCTGTGACAGGGGGACCAGGCTTATGCAAAATAGGAGAGGCGAAAGGGAATCCCCTTGGTATATTCCTCTCTTGATGGCCATTGTATCCGTTACCATGGACCAGCTGCCCAAGTTGACATGAATCCCGTGGCCCATTTTTTCATCATCGCTCCGCATGTTCCGACGATTTTTTCATTTATGCCTACCATTTTCATCGATTGTAGGATCCATGAGTGTGGTACACTGTCGAAGGCTTTTCTATAATCTACCAGGGTAGTGACAGGTTCTTGTTACGGGCTTTGCAGTCTTCTACCACCCTTTTTGAGATAAGCAGTTGGTCTAAGCATCCTCGGGCTCCTCTTCTACATCCTTTTTGCTCTACTGGTATGATACCGGTTTTTTCGGCATATCTTCCTATTTTTTTTCCCCAAGTATTCCCGTGTACAGCTTGAATGTAGTGTTAAGACAGGTGATCGGTCTGTAGTTCTGAGGGTTGTCAGTTTCCGGTGTTTTTGGGGTCAAAAACGTTTTGCCTCTTGCCATCCATTCTGGAAAATCATCTGAATCCAATAGTTTATTAAGTTCCATCGCTAGTTTCTTATGCATCGTTCGAAATTGCTTGAGCCAAAAATTTTGGATCATGTCCGGACCTGGGGATTTCCAGTTAGCCATTCTGGATACTACTGTTTTGACCTCTGTTTCCGAGATCGGATCGAACTCCATTTGGGTGTTGCACTTAAATTTCCCGATCCTTTTGGGTTCTTGGTTGTGCTGCGTGTCATCTTCAAAAAATTCCTCTCCAGAATTGGTCAACAGCCGTTGGTTCTGGTGTTGGTCCTCCCTCTACTTTCCCTCCTCGCAGTTTGCGGAAGAAAGCCTTTTTGGGTTTTCTCTGAACTGCTTGTTCTCCTGGAATTGTGCTGCTCGTCTCTTATATCTGCGTATCCGTTGGGCTAGGGCTGTTTTCTTTGCTTCAGATATTCGCACACCTCTTCGGTGGTTTGGAGATCCTTCTCTGCGTAAAAGTGTAGGAGGGTTTCTGCCTTGTTTTCTCCACTTCCGTCCCTCCGATAGTTTCTAGGGTGCTTAGGTGTCTCCGGAGTCCGAGGATCTTCGCTTCTATTCTCCTCACCCATGGTGGTGTGGTAGGTCCTCCTCTTTTAGCGTTATTCTTCGGTCTCTCTACAGGGTTTTCCAGCTCCGATACAACCTTTGCCCCCGAAAATACTAGTGCGTTGATCTCTTTGAGTCCCATTTGCTCTCCTTTCTCCTCTATCATTTTTCCAATGATTTTGTTCACCCTATGTATGGTCATGTTGGCTTTTTTAACATTCTGTAATTTCGAGAGTTGCTCCCTTTCCTCGATCCTCACGTTTACTTGCTCTGCGTATTCATCTTCGACCTTTTGGAGTAGCTGGTCTTCCTCCGTTATTGCAATGTCGTATATGGGCCGCTGGGGGTAGTTGTAGCCCTCCGTTTCATCTTCCGCGGGGGGTTCCCCGGGACCTTGACTGATGGTACAGTTACTATTTTCTAAGCCGGCACGGACTTCTTGTGGATGGGGGTCTGAATGGATCCGGGGACTCGGTGGATGTATGGGTCCCTCGGGAGTCTGTTCTTCTGTTGTTTGTTCCGGATCTTCTTCCAAATCTTCTTTGATTTCATTTTGCATGGTCTTTATCTCCTCAGGTGTTATTTTTTTGTTCTTTATAATGTATCTGCGTTGGGATGCCAGTTTTTTTGAATCCATATTGGGCCTTACTCCGGGATTTCTTATTCTCCAAAGATCGTAAACTTCTTTTTCCGATGCACTGTTTCTCTTTATTATTATTATTATTATTATTATTATTATTATTATTATTATTATTATTATTCCTTTTTTTTCCCCCTTTTAGTGGGTAGATGGTATTTAGAGCAGTCAGCGAGTCTCTACCTGAGACTTAGGCCGATTATTTATTATTATTATTATTATTATTATTATTCTTATTATTATTATTGATTGATTGATTGATACGTATACAATATAGCTTAAAATTTTGCTAATGGGAAAAACGATACACATTTTTCTTCTTTTTGGGGGGGGGTATACCGTCAGACCTGCCTACCACAGGGGCGGATCCAGGAAAGTCTCCATAGGGAGGGGGCATTTTTGTAAAGTAAGTGGGGGGTCTGAAGGGACACCCCCCAGTCAATGGGGGGCCCCCAGAAAATTTTGAAAATTTAAGCTTCTCTAAAGCCAATTTGAGGCATCTTTTAACCGTTAACTCCTCATTTTTATACCACCTCCTTTCAATTTTTGTTTGTAAAAGTGGAAGATACAGCCCCTGCTATATTGTTTCGCCATCCCCAAACAAGATAATAATTAGAAAGTTACATGAATCATGCACACTTAGATTAAATAAATCAAAGACCAATTCATATGAATACGTTTTTTAGAAGAACATTTGATGAAATGAAGTCCCGGCTCCCACTATGCATTCAAATTTTGGAATTCTAATTTCTTTGCATTTTCGTAGAAAACTGATGTCTACTGGATAAAATTAAGACCCTTTTACACCCCCCGCCCCCACAAAACCTAGTCTAATTTGCCTAAGGTTACTTAAAGGCTTTTGTTTTTCTCTTCTATTTTTCTTTTTCTTTCCCCTCTTTCTCTTCCTCTTACTGTTTTTTTTTTTTTTTTTTTTTTTTTTTTTTTTTTTTTTTTTTTTTTTTTTTGGTCCAGGGGGGGCATGCCACCGACCGTGGCCCCCCGTCTGGATCCGCCCATGGTCTACCACTGGATGCTACCCCTTAGAACACCTCCAATTGCGGTTCAAAAATGATGCCACTCCCTCCTGGCAATCTTTCGCTGCAGGTATCTATGGGGCGTGGTAATGAACACAGAAAAAAATATGGTAAAATTAACCATACGCATAGCAGATTTCGACGTCAGCTAGAAAGTATGGTAAACAAACTTCACCAGAGTACGACAGATGAAACGTAACTTGTAGTAAAATCATGACCACTTATTCTTTCGGGTGTCGAGTCTACTATACTCTAGGTGAAGTACCATACTTTTAGGCTGAAGTCGAAATCTGCTGGACAAATGGTTAATTGTATCTTACTTTTTACTTTCTCACTGTAACGAAGTTAGATATTGAGAAAGTATTGCGATGGCGTGTCTGTCTGTCTGTCTGTATCCCGGCATAACTTTTGAGTCAACCATACATATACATCCAAATGTTACAGAGGAGCAGCTTTTAACATTCCTCAAAGAGATGTTTTGTTTTGTTGAAATTTTAAATTTGAAACAAGTTGTGGTCGTTATGGAGGATAAAAAATTTCCATTCAAATTAATGGGGGAGGGTAAAATGAGTAAACATAGGAGAAAATTGGAACATTTCAAATATAGCTGTTTGAATTTTGATTAAAATTTGAAAAAAAAAAAAAAAAAAAAAAAAACACTCTGCAACCAGCCCGTGGGCGCACCCAGGATTTCTGTATGAGGGGGCAAGTTGTCATTTCATATGAGGGGTCTGGGGGTCCTCCCCCGGAAAATTTTGAAAATTGAGCTCTTCTTAGACGCAAAATTAGGCTACTTCTATTCAGAAACTATATTGAATTAACTCTCGAGAAAAATTGGATTTTCCGAGACTATGCTGATGTTACGGAAATATCTTCATCGCATATGTTGATAGAAAGACGGAGTCTTCAGGAAATCTAGGTTTCAGAAGAAGATCGAGCGAAATTAACAATTAAGAACATTGCGGTCGAAAAAGATGTGTTCCTCCAAGGAAAAATATGTTTCATGACATTGATACTTTTTTTGAACTCATTTCCTTTCCCATATTTCTCTTTTCCTCATTTTTTCCTTTCCTTTCCTCCTTTTTTTTCTTCCTTTGGGGGGGCCTTGCCCCCCCCCCCATGCGCCCATGAACTAGCCTACTGTAAAAAATTAACCCCTTATGGGGATCTGGGGGTCTCTGGTCTCCCCCATAATATTAAAGAGGGGTCTGGGGCCCTGAGAGTCTCACTTAGATTGAATTTGTTCTGAGGAAGTGTCTGTGGAGTATTCCCTACGGTTTTTTTTTTTCTGTGAAAGGGTTCAAATCCATACTTCGTCTGATAATTTTACCATCAGATTCGGCAGCTATGTCGGTGAAAGGAGGTAGATACGAGTTGGTGCAACTGGGTCCGGGTTTGGGTGGAAACTCAGTCGAGTTATGCACGACTGGCTGGTTGCCGCCCGCCGCGCCGTTGCCTACTTGAAATCGTACAAGGGGTGGAGGGAGGCACGGAAAGGAGGGGGTGGGGGACAAGGGGAGGGGGGACGAAAAGTCGGGTCAAGTGGTTTTCCACCAAGCAGGCTGCAACTTTGGTGCCTCTCGCTTAATTAAAATGCTGTATCATATTTCATCAACTTTGCCCTTACATAGTCTTCCTTTCGGCCAATCTGCGTGCGGCGCGCGGCGATACGGCGAATACGGAACTCCGCTTGGTAACGCACCGTGGCACTTCGTCTATTGAAAGTTTCTGTTCGGATTGTTTACAGGACGAGAGGAAATTATAATACTTCTTTTCGAGGGAAAGGGGCGAGGGTGGGAAGGGGGAGGGAAATGTGGAGGAAGCTGTCTCGTTGAGATGGTAATGGTGGGCTCCTTGTTTTTTTGTTTGTTTACATCTTAGCAGTGGCGTCGCGTGCAATTTGGCAACAATGTATTCTATCCATTTAAACTCATGTAAAAGATCGAATTCAGGGGGTGCACAGTGCACAAGAAAAATTCGATATATTCAATGATTTTAAATGGGGCAGTTGCCTTGTTGCCAGATGGCACGCGACGCCACTGAATCTTAGCAAAGACGAGCGACGCGACGACTCGTTAAATTTGACAACGATGCATTTTCTTCGTTTAACCCTTTCAATACCAGACTCGCGAGTATATTCGTTTCTGCGACTGGATCTGCCGCGCACAGTTTCAGTTTTTTTTACTAACAATAATTGGGACTTTAAATTGATCATATTTTAAAAATAATGTTTTCTCGAGCGCCTTCAATGAGTTGTTTTTGCAAAATCAGCACTCCGGTGGAGGAATATTTAACTATACCCACTTCATATGAGCGAGGGGACATTGGTATGTCTTTGCATCTAGGGTATCTTGATTCGTTGCAAAAGCGTCCACTCATGCTGAGTATTATGCGTGTGCTGATTATGCGTAGCAGAATTATTACCAATCAAAGGAATTCTTGAAGAATTTAACTTTCTTTTTAAAAGTCCTGTTCCTATATATGAAGACAACACAGGTGCCATCTCATTATATAGCAAAAAATGGTAAATTTAGTAAGCGATCCAATGGAAATGTTGTATTAGGAGTATACCGACACGAGCTCAACGGGTGCTGATTGGCTGTTGATTTAACACGGGCAGCCAGCTGCATAAGGCGACGCCATCTAGCGGCGCGGCGACTCCTGGAGACCAAAAGAGTCGATTTACTATCTTGCCAATGTTGATTTTTCGACTCTTCTGGAGCTCCATGATGCATCGTGTCGGTACGGTACAGTACTAGCTCCCCATACATACAATATTTCTAACAATGACTCTATTCGTCGCCTGGTCGTAAAAGGGTTAAACCTATGTAAAATAATCGACTCTTAGTTAGGTGTCTGCCTCTCGTGAAATCGATGTTTTACATGGTTTTAAGTGGCAAAGAAGCGCACGTATTTCCGGATGACATCGGTCACCATTGATCGTCAACAATTGAGGTTAGTCATCGAATTACTTTTATCTAAGGATCGATTCTTTTCTATCAATAGATTTATGTGGAGGAGATGTTATATCGACGAGGTTTAGCATGAAGGTTTCCAGTCAGTAGGTCTACAGTAATATGGGCTACGGACAAAATGTCTACTTTTTTTCGCCTACTGACAAAATGTCTACGGAAGTAAGTATGTCTACGAAAAAAATGTCTACTTTGAAAAAGGACCACATTCCAAAAAGTCAACATAATTTATGTCCACCAAATAAATTTCCCCAGTATATTTATGCCTCATTTCAATAAATGTCCACTTCTTTTTTAAAGATCGTCTACTAGACAAGAATGTCTGCAATTTTGTAACAGAAATGGACACGTGGAAAACAAATTAGCGTGCTGGTTATAAGAAATAAATAATTTTTGGATGACGTAAAGGAAGAGCAACATGATAATGCTTGATTGGTAACTCAAGCTTCAGCAGGACATAGGGGAATTCGACATCCTGTAAGTAAAGCGTATCCAATAAATCTGGAGCAAGTTGAGACCATGGTGAGCCACGAACACAGGGCACACATACGACGAACACAGGGCAAGGAACGACATACTTGAGAGCTATAAGCTCCAGATTGAAAGTATGTACCCTGATGAAGAGGGAGAAGATGGGCCTGATGATTTTTGAATGATGGCGGAATGGTGTTTTTTTCTCCTCTCCTCCCTCCCCGCAAACTTTACTATTTGCGAAACTCCCTTTCTGAGGTATGAAACTTTACTAGAATCTTCTGGGAATAAGGGGTCTGAACTGATTAATATGATATTTTCTACTTCTGTTACAAAATTGTAGACATTGTAGTCCAGCAGACGTTTTTGTAAAGAGGCATTATTATATTGGGGACAGTTATTTTGTGGACATATATTACGTAGACGTTTTTAGGATGTGGTTATTTTTCAAAGTAGACATTTTTTCGGTAGACATACTTCCTTAGACATTTTGTCAGTAGACCAAAAAAAGTAGACATTTTGTCCGTAGCCCACATTACTATAGACCTACTGACCTGAAACCAGCATGAAGGGGCCAAGACGCACTGTCATAATCTTACTGTAGGAGGTTAACCCGTTTATTAACCCTTTCAGACCTGTGGAGTCCATTCCAATGGACATTTGAATAACATGCAGTCTTATGGAAAACAAAAAAATACAATATGAGCATCAATTAGATGAGGAAACAGCGCTGAGATCAACAATGTTAGTCAAAAATCCGTTCCTGGAAAAAATAATTTTTAGGTCTGAAAGGGTTAAACGGTTCAGGTTACTAGAATAAATGAAAGTTATGACTCGCTTTGATTGAGTTTTTAGTCAAATATTTGTACGCCGTCGTGTTGATTTTGACTACCCTGGTGATCGATGGCGCTAGATAAAACTCTTTTTTTTTTTTTTTTTTTTTTTTTTTTTTTTTTTTTTTTTTTTTTTTTTTGCAAGTGTTAACAATTTGGAGTAGGTTTTACTGTCAATGAGAGACAGAGATACGAAATCAAATAACTCAAGCGTCGTATTGAATCGGTTTCATTTATTGCCAGCAGTGGCGGCTCGTGCCATCTGGCAACAATGTCTTCGCTCCATTTGAATCCATGTTTAACAATCGATTGCTGGTGAAGCGCTGCTTCACTTTCGAATCGATTGTTTTACATACATTCAAACGGAGGGATGACATTGTTGCCAAATTGCACGAGCCGCGTCTGATTGCCAGAGAGAGAAGAGGATTGACCGGGAACAGCAAGAAAAGGTAGCTAAGAATTCAGCGTATTATGCGTATACAAGAATTAAAACAGTATACTAAACTATATCGACATCTGCGCCACCTGTAGGCCGATTATTTGCTTTTTCACCAAAGCCAATCATTAAAATTGGTGTCGATCAATGGAAACATATCGTTATTCAACGAGTGGTCATATAGACTCACCACTGACACTTTCGCTCATAGGCGGCGCGTATAAGGGGCTATTGGGGCTATAGCCCCCCCCCCCCACTTTTTTGGGAACGAGGGGCTGAAAAAATTTTTGAACGAGAAAAAAGAAAAACAGGAAAAAAGGGAAAAAGGAAAAAGAAAGAAAAAGAGAGAATGAAAAAACGTTATCAATTTCTCATCACAATTTCTGCTTCATTCAGAAGTTACTAAGGAAATGAGACTGTCACATTTTGTTTATATTCTTCAAAAATTTTCCTAACCAAATAGTTTCAAGTGTCTATTTAGTCGAAATTTTCACTATTTTTAAATTTTAGCCCCTTTCAAGTCAAAATTACAAGTGTTCCAAAAGAAAAAATGGTAATTTATCCCCCCACTTGCCTGCGTCAAACTTTATTTTGAAAAAGGTGAAGAAAGAAAGAAAAAAGAAAGAAGAAGAAGAAAAAAAACTGTTGGTTTTTAGCCCCCCCCCACTTTTTGACCTCACGCGCCGCCCACGCCGTGCACGCGCTTTCGCTCGATAACTGATGTAAACTGAATTCTTGGTCGATGACTCTTAAGGGTAGCTGAAGTGAATAGTTAGTTAGGTAAGTAACAAATGCTATAGCTTGTCTCAGAAAAGATTGGATTTGACACTTCTATGGTTTTCATGAAAAATTAGGTTCCATCCTCAGATAGGGCAACCTGATTAGTTACGGAGCATTAAAACGCTGATTTTTTCATTCAAACCTACTGCTGTCAAGTCCAATCATTCTTGGGACAGCCTATACCAAGATTTACGCGTAGAAATGATCAATCGATACCTGTAGTTACATATGATTTTGTAGCAAGCCATTAGCTACAATTTTATTGGGGCTGTATAGTGTATACTCTGGTGTAAAATTGCGTAAAACATCGCAACATGCAAGTGAAAAAGTTTCGAAAATCTACTCAAAAACTCCATCAATGCTTTTAATAAAATTCAAATATGGCGGTCGAATGGGTGGGTAATAATGGGGAAGCCCAAGCTCATCGCAACTTTCTATGCTGAGAAAAGTGATTCATCATAGAGAAAGCTGCAATATGCAGGCTGATTATGAGCGTCGTATCGTAATGCTATCGACTATCGAGTCGATGATCGAATGCGTGTTATCTTATGAGTGATGCCATTTCGAAAGGTTTCGATAGAAACCCTCCCATCTCTACGGAGATTCTCCGATAGCTCAGGAGTCATCAGAGAATTTCCGTAGAGATGAGAGGGTTTCTATCGGAATGAAACCTTTCGGAATGGCATCACTCACAAGATAACACGCACTCGATCGTCGACATCGACAAGCATTACGATACGATCGATCATAATCAGCTGATCAATCAGCCTGCTGGCCGATCAATTACTTCATCATTAAACCGATCGTTAAGACTGTCTATGAGTGATGCTCTTGGTCGAAAATGGTAAAACTTGGCCGTTGTTATGGTAACCATCGTTAAGAGTCTCGTTTTATAAAGGCTATTCATTAGCAACCTTTAAAAAGCAGGCACTTTAACGATGGTTACCATAGAAACTGCTAAGTTTCACAATTTTCGACCAGTAGAATCACTCATATACAGTCTTAACGATCGGTTTAACGATGGAGTAAATGATCGGCCCGCTGACCTCCTCTATTATGACTCACTTATTCTTTTTTCTTATTCTTTTTTTTTTTTTTTTGAATCTCATTCATTGTGTTTGTGAGTGAATCATGAGACTTTTTGATGCTTTCAATGTGATTTTCACACGATTTTGCATAGACAACGTAACGACCCTTCATAACGCAGTAGCAGAACCTTGCTGTAGTCTCATTGCAATGGTTTAGCCCTTTCCAGCAAGGTGGTACACATATGTACCATATTCTGTAACATGGGTTTCAATGGAATTTAAATTGACATTTTGCAAAAACATTTGTGACCCATTTAAAGTCTTAAAAAATTGTCCTCTTTTGAACGGTCTAAAAAAATCTCAAAAAAAGTCAAATTCCAAAATGCGTACTGGAAAGGGTGAAATCATGAGAATGATTCTTGTCATCGCCTCGACGCGACGGTGCAAAGAGGTATAGGTGCGGCAGTAGTAGAGCAAAGATGAGCTCTTAAAAAGTTAAAAGGGGCAAATAATAAGGGTTTTCTAGAGGTTCGAAAGTTCCAATAAAATTTCCAAGGAAAAAAAAAAAATAATAAAAATAAAAAAAATAGATAAGATATTAAAAAAAAAAAATGATGAGAATCGAGCGCAATTTACACGAAATTGGTCTCTCGCAAAGTCTGTCTTTTCACATCACCTGACAGATTTCATTAATTTATTCACACCTTTCGACGGCACCATGAAATTTTCTTGAGGAGAGGCCAAGAGAAAGAAGTTCCCGCACGGGGAGGGTGGCGTGGTGGGAGAGGGGGAAGGGGGGTAAGAGGGATCTTGTGGAAGGGAGAGAGGAATAAAATTTATGAAAGAATGTAAAATTAAATCCGATCCGGTGATGAGCATTGAGGAGAAGATGGAGGACTGAGGAGAGCGATTGCCAGATTTCGTGTTTACCTGATATCGAGCTGAAAGTAAAAAATAAAAAATAAAATAACCTCCGGTTTGCTCTTCCGAAGAGATGTAAATGAGACTTAAATGACGATCACTTGGAATGAGCCACAACATAAGTTTTATGAGCCATTTTCCTGTTAATCGCCTCAAATTAACTCTAGTCTGCCATACTCAGGTCCTTTTAGACCAAACACTTTCTTAAAATAAGTGCTAATTTTTTCTATTGACCCTAAAAACTCGTGCTTCACAAATAGATAGTTCTACAAAAACCTTAAAAAAAAACCCAATTTTTATTTTATCCAAACAAAAAAAAAAAAAAACAAAAAAAAAAACTAAACAAAACAAAACCAACATAAAAAAAAAAAAAAAAAAAAAAAAAAAAAAAAACAAAACAAAAATCCAAGCGAAGGGAAGTTTTGTTTAATCACTACATTTTACCCTGATTTTCCATAAAAAACACTATAGACAAAAAACGGATTAAAATGGGAACTAACAAACAACAATAAAATAACAATAATATGTTTATGCGAGGAACAATAAATAAATACATAAGTTCCCATTTCCTAGTTCCCATTTTAATCCGTATTTTGTCTATGATGTTTTTTTGGCCATTTAGTTTGTAATTTTTCTAATTTAAAAAACGCTAGTAAATTATCATAAAAGAGGTAAACACATGTATTTTAAATGCGGGTCTGAAAGACCCGATATATTGGCAAACTTGTATAAAGAAACTTGTCTGGCAGACTAGCGCTACAGTCGCTACGCGTGCTTTTCTTTCTCACGTCACAATCAACGCGAAGTGGACGAATTTTCCATCCACTGTGATTTGGAAACTCTGAGGATCGCGTTGCGTCGCGTCGCCCGACGCGAAGGGACACGGGAGATAAAAACCCGTTGGCGCGTATGAAAAGAGGACGGTTTTGTAAAATAAAAGGTGGGAGAAGAGTAAAGCGGAGGGGGGGGGCGAGGGAGCTAGAAAGATGCTAATAAGATTTAAATTAGGGTAGGTGAATATTTTGTGAGCTGAAAAGGCGCGCCGCACTTACAACGGCGGGTAAAGCGGGAGGAAGGCGAGGGAGGGGGGAATAGAAGTTAAATTAAAAGCTGTGTTGGAGTGTTGAGAAAACAATGGGAACAGTTAGGCCGGGTTTTCAGATTTTCATTAAATATCACCCCCTCTCTTTCTCCCACCCCATCTCAGCCCCGCCACGCCAATCCGACTCACTCATCCGCCGCCTTGGGTCGCCAGTCAAGGAACAGTGGAAGATAATTCAAAGGGATGCAAAAATGGAAGTAAGCAAAAAAAAAAAAAATACTACTAGCTGTGATAACTCACTGCTCACTGTCTCTCCCTCCATTGAAGACCCCCACCGGTCCACCCCTTTTGATTACACCCGGGCTATGTCATTACAATGACCTCAGTCATCTTGAACTCGGAGCCCTTAGACGTGTGTATTGTTTCTCTCCTTTCTTAGTCATTTTATTACACAGGCGAGCGGGAAATTTAAAATCTAGGAATTCGATTGGCTTAGATGCTTTTTTTTTAAATGTGAAACCGGTACCTGATTGGTCAGTTTTGAATTTTCCGCTTCTCGCATTAAATCAGTCTATCGAAGAAAGTCTAAGTTTTCGTTCAAAGAGAGCTTCTTTGACTCATTAAGGTGAATCCAAGCCGTTCAATCGAGTAGTGAAATCAACGGTGTAGCGTGCAATTTGGCAACGTTGCAACTCGTCCATCTAAACCCATGGAAAAGATCGACCTATTGGGTGTTCGGTGAACACCTTCGCATTCGACCTTTCACGGAGGTTTAACGGAGGTTTAAATGGACAATGCAAAGTTGCCAAATTGCACGCTACGCCATGCGCCACTGAGTGAAATTGGGACAGGAAATAGCAGCTCAGATCAATAACTAAGAGACAACTTTTAACTATGGGCAAGTGTATCTTATGTTAAGACAAGAATGACAAATAGAAGGTGGGATCATTTCTGTACCGACATGGCGTTATGCAAAACGACTACTAAACGACTATAATCTATAGATCCAAATTATCTATAGCTGACCAACTATAGATCATACATACAACAATCGTCTGTAGAGTTTAGAAAATGGGACTGTGGTCAGTGATCGGTAATGAAAAAAAAACAACATTATTAGCTACTTACTAATTTGTCAAGTGAATAAAAAAATTATCGGGAATGAAGCTAAAAAACAGTGGCGAGGCGTACGATTTGGCAACTTTCCTATTTTCCCCACTTAAACACATTAGAAAGGTCGAAATGCCTAGTCATCGCCGATGACTGAAGCGTTCGATTTTTTTGGTGAATTTAAATGGAGAAAATACATTGTTGCCAAATTCCACGCTTCGCCACTGCTAAAAAAAAACAAATAAAAGAAACGGCGGGACGTTTCGGAAAACATTTCCATTTTCAACCGCAGTGTTGGCCTTGCTATTAGAGCGGCGACTCAATTTTTCAGGTTATTTTTGTGCCTTTTAGTGTGTTTTTTTTTTCGGTAATTGGTAATCATCAAATCTTTGGATGATAATAAAAATGTAATCTTCATCGATTTAAAATAAACTTGAGGGTCATTTCGATTAGATCCCATTCTTCTACAACTAGTATGATGGGGGATTTGTCAAAAATCAGCTTCCGAAAAAATGACGATTATGAGAACTGAGTAATCGTGTATTCAATTACACGCAGGTCGCCCCCCTCAATTTGCCCAAATTTGGTTGTCAGTCGTTTCATAGATTGTTTATTTATCTAATAATCTTATGCCGCGGTTTAGTCGTCACTTTTGCCTGAGTCATAAATTGACTTGTTTTCATTTTAGGGCTTCAATCCTCATAGAATCCAAGGAGACGGACATAAATAGGAAGGTATACTATTCAGTAGCGTAGTGGGCAATCTGGCAACGTTATAGTATGTCCATTTAAACCCATGTAATAGGTTTGGATTCAAAGGTGTTCACCGAATACCCGATACTTCGATCTTTTTCATGGTTTTAAATGCTCAGACTGCAACGTTGCCAAATTGCACGTTACGCCCCACTGGCACACAGTGAATATCTCCTATCGTGAGCAAAAGGAGCCGCAGCCATTGCCCGTTTGCGGTAAGCTGCTTACTAGGGAGGAAAAGGTCCTTTTTAATCAGTGAAATTTTTGAAATACCGTATTAACCTACATCAAATTTAATTAACTGTAGAAGATTGAGTTCGGAACTCCCTATATTCGATCTTTATAATGAGTCTTTGTAAGTGAAAGAAATGCAACATTGCTAGATTGCACTCAACGCCACAGGCGGTTATTGCTTTTAGGAAAGGAAAAACAAAGAGTGGTACATTTCCGACTCGCGGATAGGTATTGTACACGATTGAAAGCTCTGTCGTGATAACGGCCATCTTAAGGAACGAAAGTTTGGTCCATCTTCATTTGCTTTTGGATGATCTCGATTGACTAGAAGTTTAGAGAACTGCCTCTCACTATACATTTAATCATAATTAATAGCTGCAAACGCAAAGTTAACTTTTTCTGAGTATAAAATTATTGATAGGTTGATTAAAAATTAAAGTTCTATCGTCGCAAAGTGAACGTTTTAATATTTAAATTTGAAGAAGTGTTACAAATGGCAAACCTTACTTTATGTGGGTGTGGGTTCTGCTGTTCGGGGATACCTAAAAGAAAGAACCTATGCACATTGTAGGAAAGTGATGAACAGATACATAGGAGACAATTATCGAAAGTTTCACCCTTAGCTCTTTAAACTTTGTGTGGTTTCGTGGAATCCTCGAGTTTAAATTGATGCAGTTTGAAGGGGGAAAACATAATCAGTGAGACAAACATAAAATTCTGAGGGAAAGTCATTATGCATTCTAGCGAGAGTAAAATGACTTGCGTGCTACATTACTGAAAGTAAATCAAGACAAAACGAGCGTCTAATTACAGTATAATGGAGTCATTCATGCGAAAAGTTTTCATTGTGATAACATTTAATAATAAATAAATATGAGAAGAAAAAAAAGAAAAAAAATTAATGTGTGAATAATAACCCAAACCGTGAAGTTGGGAGAGAAAAGTTTATCTCCCCCCTTTTTTTTTCTTCTCTTATTTTTTTAAGAGCACTCTGCCATTATCAGTGCATATTTCAGTGCTACCCTCCGATGTAAATTCTTTGCTGAAGAAGTCGTGTAGCTTAAAGTGATAATGAATATTAAAGTTCCAGAAGGGGGAAAAATTCCTCTTATTTCTTTATTATTAAAATAAAGTGGACAAGTGGAATACATTAAAGAGAGAGAAAGAGATAGGTAGGAAAAGAGAGAGAGAGAAAGAGAGCGAGAGAGAGAGAGGGGGGAGAGGGATACTCGATCCCTAACACGCATCAGCAAGCTTGTAATTTTGCGGTCGTATCATTTAATGGTCTCTGGATAACCCGGTTTTTATAAAACAAAAATCCAGAGAAAATAGCAATTATATTCAACCTGTTTATTTTTATATTGTGGATTGCATAACCACTTGTGTGTGCTGGTTGCATAAACAAGGGGGCTATGGCAACGGCAATGTTTTATAATCCTCGACCAATGGCGTCACCCCTTCCGCCTTTCCGAAGTCGAACGATCAAATATTGGATCCTCAAAGTAACAATCTGTGTTATGAGTGATGCTGACCTCCGACAATAACATTTCTAT
>VMOF01000001.1:49999912-50022432 GCA_011764245.1 Trialeurodes vaporariorum
TATTTTAAAAAAGGATTTATCTTTGCTGTCAACCTACTTTTCACTACGACAGAAAAAATATGTTTTACATGGCATTCGAAAAGACAAACTGCAAGAGCGTTTTTTTTCTCTAAATGAAAATAGACCATTTATGCGAAAGGTCAAACCGCCAACCATTAAAAAAGAGTTCAGAAGAGATCCTTTGGAACATCGGTGGCACGGATTGTACGAAAAGATCATATCTAGACGTGAAAAGGAGAACGTTTGAAATGACGCGTTGCGATGCGGGGTATAATCTGCTGCCGTGCAAAGCGAGAAAGTCGTATGTCCGTAGGAATTGCACAACATTAACGGTTGTTTTTGATCTACTCTTTAGTATATGGAGGTCAGTCAGCTGGGTTGGTCATTCTTGACATACATTTTCACAGTTTAATATTTTCACAAAGGAAAAGCCACGCGAGGTAAATGCTGCTCTTGCCCCCGACTCTTGTTTATCTGAATCGTACATCGCAGCCGCGACTTTATCTCCGATCAAATTGAAACCGATGTTGCCAGATTTGGAAACCGCAAACAGCCTCAGGATAGAGTTCGTTTCAGAAAAGTAGGCACAGCTCAACGATAATCTTTGACGATTTGGTACCATAGTAATGAGAGATTAATTACGAACATTAAGTAGTGCCAAAAACCAATGAGCTATAACTTTAGAGTGGCACATCAAGGAACGTTCCGCTGGTTCATTGTTGTCACCTAGGGCGCCGCCATCTTGCCGTAAAAATCGATTTTGAGGTTAGATTTTGTAGGGCGTTTCCGGTCGTTCAATGAACAAACTCCCGGAAACATCGCCGGAAACGACCTACCAGCGACCTACAAAATTTAACCTCAAACCTTGGAATCTGCCGTCCAAATTCCGCTTTTTCCCCGGATCCCTTCTACCATGTGTGGCACAAGGTGGACCAGCCCGCTGCCACTCTAAAGTTATAGCTCATTGCCAAAAACGCCTAGATATTTTAAAACTTACGCGAGATATGTTAGTTTGAAATGAATTGTTTTTATAATCTTAAATTAAAAATTATTTCTTAAAGGGTTATTATTTTGTAACGGGTAGGACATTCAGACGACTTTGAAGTAACTTTTCTCAACTTTTTAATCATTTAAATGAAAAAACTAGATCCCACCAACAGAAAGGTCTTAACTTCTAGATAGTGATAGGATTTTCAAAATTTAAAAAAAGTCTATCCAATTAAGATGATTCCAGGGTCGATTAGTTCCAACTTTGGACACCACGTCGCGCTGCTCAAAAAGTCAACAGTTTTTGGCTAAAATTGACGAATTCACGCTAAAAGCACGAATTTCAGGAACGTCAGCACCTGCGAGCATACTCCAGGAAGATACCCTGAAAGTTTCAGGCTGAAACACTCAAAAATAAAGCCGAAAATTATGAAAAACGAAACTTCCCGTAAGCCGCAATGAGTGCGAGTGAGGCAGATAGACATATCATCACTCGCGCTCACTCTCACTCACTAAGCTTATGGTGAAACGAATTTCATAATTTGCGGCTTTAATTTTGAACCAACTTTGCTCATTTTGGGCTCAAAAAATCCATAAAAAATTTTGCAGGTGCTGACGTTATTGGATTTTGCGTTTTATCGATGGTTTCAGTTTAAAACGCCAAAAACACGACTTTTCCAAAAAGCGACTAGTGGCGCTATCCATCGGATTGAAATCTGGAAAAGTTTCGCCTGGAATCACCTTAAGCTGAGAAAAGAGGAAAATAAGAGTGTAACGGGAGGGACAGAAAACGGACAAGGTTTTTGAATCACTTCAGAAGAAGTTGAAACTCTGTGAGTTTTGAAGAGATAAAAATTTGGAAAAAATATATGTTAAAGGTGAGGGTAAAAGCTTTGATCCTACATAAAGTTTTTTTCATTTACTAAATTATTTTCCTAAAAAAAAAATTTAAAAGGAGCGTAACGGGTGGAACAGCTAGGTTTTTTAATGGGTGAGACGCGTGTGATTTGGTCATTGAAAATGCACATCAAACCTGCTGTAACATCAACACGTTTGACCTTTTAGATATTTTAGATAAAATTTTCGTCTCTGGTTGCATTTTAATGCAAAACAATTAAGACTGCTAGGCACTAAGTTTTAAATTTCAATTTTTGCATATCATGTCCACTTTACTGTAGAATGACCCTAAAGCTACTCTCCCGAAAAATTTGCTCTCGGAATAGAATGTCCCCTTTTCTGTGACAATTCTTAATAGATTTGTAATCCTTTTAATTTTTCACACAATATCTTGGCCAATTATTTGCTCGTTCGTTTTTTTCTCAGTAATTTTATCCGCCATTCGTGCATGAGTTTCTTTCAAACTCACGTGAAGAAGGTTTTCCTCTCTCAGCTCATGTCTAAACAATTATTTCAACTTTACACTTCCCTGTTGTCTTGACCAGGGCTTTGGCGCATGGGGCCCAGTAAGGTCCAAGCTCTGCGGTGAGATCACATGGGAAGTGAGAAATCAGAGAAAGTAAACTGTGGGGAACAGTGTTGCCAGATTGGGGTGAAAAAGCCGTACGTTTTACATTGATTTAAATGGGGACGATAAGGCTTTTTACCCTCGATCTGGCAACACTGGTAGGGAATACCCTTCGAACACCTTATCACATAAAATTTGATCTGGGGAAAACCCCTAGACCCCTTTGATATTTTTATCCAAATCCAAAGATCCATTTTTGAAATACTTAGATTTCTCTCTCTTTTGGCCCGTTTTCCCATTGATTTTACTGGAGACCATTTTCTTCAATAACTAACCTAAGTATTAAAATTTCAAAAAATAAAAAAAAAAAAAAAATGACTCAAGGAAATGTTAAAAGCAACATCTCTGCAAAATTTGGATGCATACGGATCGAGAGTTCAAAAGTTATGCTGGGTTCCACGTTTTATGGCTACTACAGACAGACAGTCAGACAGACGCCACAGAAGGTTTGTGCATATACACCTCCAAGCCACATATGGTTAAATAACATTGAAGCTTAATGGATGAACATTCTTTAGAATAGTATTATAGGCATGATGAGAGCCAATTGTTTTGTAATTATCATAGTTTACTTAGTCGCAGTGGGCGAATGGAAATAAAATGCCTTGAAAATCTCTGCGCCCATTGCAATACTTTCTCTATTTCTAACTTTGTTAGCAAAGAGAAAGTACAAAGCACAACTTTGAAGTATACGAAACAAAATGAGGTAGTAAAGCGCCTCAAATTATGCTAATTCAAATTAAAAAAAAAAAAAAACAAAAAAACAAAAAAAAAACAAAAAAAAAAAAAAAACAAAAACAAAAAAAAAAAAAAACAAAAAACAAAAAAAACAAAACTATCAAAATGCTGTATCATTTCTGAAGCACATAGTATACATATTTTTATCTATCCGGTAAAATCGATGATTCGATCGAGCGTGTTCCGCACAACCAGAGCTGCCGTTTTGCACGTAATTAATCGCATTTTTAATTCACCGATGATTCCACCGATTGAGAAAAGATTACACGCATCAGTTTTGTGAATAACTGCGATGAACGAAAATACTCGCATCTGTAATCTTTTCTCACCCGGTGGAGTTGTCGATGACTTAAAAAAAAACAAAAAAAAAACTTGGAGTTATTTTAATTAATTAACGGCGTTTCCACCGATTGAGAAAAGATTATAGATCAGAGTATTTTCGTGCATAACCGGGGATACACTGAACTGAACAGTGTAATCTTTTCTCGACCGGTGGAATCATCGGTGAATTGAAAAATACGATAAATTATACGCAAAACGGCAGCTCTGCGCACAACAAAGCACCTATTTGTCAGCGCCGCGGTCGGTACGCGTCGCGTCGCGGACGAACCAAATAGTTACGCCTCTAATCCATTTTCCTCGTCTTCCTTGATTCCGTGACTTTTCCAATTCGACAAAGGAACGATGGAACCGCGAACCGCGAACCTTTAAGGTTAAGCTTTTCTCGGCTGATTTTTTTTTTTTTTTTTTTTTTTTTTTTTTGACAAATCGGGTAAATTCGATTTCCTGTTGAGGCGCGCGAATAGTGTTGTTCGGTCCCAATTTCGTCACGGCATTCGTTAATCCGATCACTTCCATCAATTGAGAGCTCGAGATTTTCGATCGAAAATGTCTTCAGTATATATTTTGTACCTTACGAAGTTTCCGTGCTTCAAGTTTTCTCGCGTGCTTCCTAATCAGAAGAGGGGGAAAAAGTGCCGTGTAGAGCGAATTTAATACTTATTTCTCTTGGTTCGAGTTGACTGAGGTTTTCAAAGAGGTTTTTCCATCTTCCCTAAAAAGTGGGCAAGGAAATTTTTTGTTTTTAATTTTTCGCAGAGATTTTTTTTTTTTTGGAAAAGGCCAGTTTTTATTTTTTTATTTTAGCCCTCTTAGAATTGGGAGGGCAGCGGCAGGGGGTCAAACTAAAAACTCCCCCCCCCCCCCCATAAATTCAAACTTAATTAAAGGTATTAAAAAACCTTTTCTTTGATGAAAGATCGTTGAAAGACCCTTGATAAAACTGAGCATCAAAGATCACCTAAAATTGTTTCAACTGTCACCTAAATTAGATGATATCACCAAGAATGGTCGACACATTGTTCAGGTGACAATTATTGGAACAATTTTAGGCGATCTCTGGTGCTCAGTTTTGCCAGGCAGATATCTCTTGATGTGTCAAAAATTAAAAAAAAAAAATAATTAAATTTTATTTGAGTTACTGCATTTTCAAAATTTTGAAAATTACAAATTCCGATTCCAAATTCTTACGTTTAAATTGCACGGAGGAAAACCGAAATCATATAAAAAAAAAAAAAAAAATTATTTCTGTTCTTGTTAAAATGAGCCCAAGATCTCAGCGGCCACCAGGGATTTCAAAATTCTCTAAAATTTCTGGCAAAATTGAATGTTATAAATAATCAAAGAAATCTCTTGATTCTAAATTTCACCAATCTTTGACCCCCACCCTCCCGGCTCTAAGGGGGGGGGGGGTGAAAGAAATAACTTGTCATATTAAAACTCCTCGCGCAAAGCTCTATCATCTCTGAAAAATGGGGAAAAATTATTCTCAGCCCATCACTTCCTTACGCGAGATGAAACAACCGCTTTTGGTATTCTAGCTCAGGACGGTGTTTGAGTTTATTTCGAAAGTGATAAGTCGCAGCTATTTTTCGAGTGACCTTATAGTGGATAACGTTTCTTCTATTGTGCGAGAAAATCTCTTTTTTTCTCACTCTTTTCTTTCTTTTTTTCTCTCTCTTTTCTTTCTTTTTTTCCCTCAAATCATTGTTAAAAGGTGTGTAAGAATGACAAGATCCACATAATCTTAAAGAACCATCAGGACCGTCCGGTCCCGAACATTTTTTGAGCCTTGGCCTCGCCTAACTTGATCCTAAACCTAGTGTGCTAAGATTAGAATTCCTTCCACAGCGCATAGCCGCAGCCAGGTATATGTCTTTCTATCTATTGTCCCATTTGAACGCATGCGTAAGAAAAGTATGGATGTAGAGGCTGTTGCATGACTTCATACCCTGTTTTCTATCCTTCTCTTACACTTGCAATCAAATGGGCGAAGGGAAAGGAAGACAAATTCCTGGCTACACCTTGCCTCCCTCTAATATTTTCTTCCTTTTACTGCGCATGAATTTTTCAGTTTGATTTGAGTCAAGAAACATTTCTTCCTTTAAAAAATAAAAAAATAAAACAAACAATCAAAAAACAAACAAAAATCCGGACCGCAGTAAATCCGCCGCCGCCAAACACGAAATATGAAAAATGGAAACTGGATCAAACCGATCTCGACCGGTGATCGTTCACCAATTTCCAATTACGACGGATCATTCTATCGATTCATCCGAATTCCGGCCATCATCTGTTTCATCCATGGAACATTCCCGTTCAAGAATGTCCTCTCTCATCGAAGTCAGGATCTCGGGTTCGCGTACCTGAGCCCGCAGTTTGCGTGGGGCTACATATTTTACACGGCCGCATCCGTCATCTCCATGTATTGCATCTCTCAGCGACCTCAGTACATCTATTTGGGCGTCATCTACCTACTCCGCACCTGGATCTACTTTCTGTCCTCGCAGGTCTGCAACAGATTCTTCATAGAATTCCTCCGCCGATCGGAGAGGCTTGAATACAAGTTTTGGAAGTATCGTAAGATCCGATTTGATTTTTCGAAGAAGAAGCAAGAGTATTTGTACTATGTCTGCTTGACCGTTTGCTACGCATTCAATATCGCCACTCAGGCCATGTCAATATTCGCATTCTCGAAGAGATTTTCTTTCAACTATGCATTGCTCGTCTCTGTTTCAGTTATTTACACGATGCCGAGGTAATTATGCCTGATGTCTCAGTTCCTAGAACTTACTCTGAGAAACAGTGGTGAAGCGTGCAATCTTACAACGCTGAATTTTATCCATTTAAACGCATTAAAAAGGTCGAACTATTGGAGGTGCAGCACCGTGCACTCCTTCAAATAAATATTTTGCATGGAATTAAATGGATGAAATGCAGAGTTACCAAATACACGCGACACCACTGCTGGAAAAAAAAAAAAAAAAAAAAAAAATACCATACGCACAACGATATATGTGATTCGAGGTGTAAGGGATGGTACTTTTACCAGAATTCTAGTGTTTTTAACCGTAGTCCATGAAAATGTTGAAGAAATGTTGTTATTGTGAACACATTCCGATGATAGGTACTCACGACCGAAAGTTTTGGTTTCTGCAACCCGTGATAACCTTAGTGTTCAATATGAACCTATGTTTTTTTCTCCGTGTTTGACTTAAAGCGGACTATCGACGAATTAAAGACTGTCGCGAGATTTTCACGAGCTAAGTTTCGCCTTGAAACTTGAAAAATTTGTTTGACCCCCACCCCCACTACCCCTCAAGGGACTGTCGGGGACTTCTGAAAATATCAAAAATGAACATTTAGGGGTCAATTTCCTATCTGAATTTCTTGTTTCAAATCATTTGGCTTATTGTTAGTAGTTTAAATGCCCTTTCTGGGTGGTCTGGTACACCCTGTACAACATTTCCATTAAGGGACTCTAAGCAACCTCTGTCGCAGTTATGAGTGAAGTGTGGCAGTGATCTGCAACGGCTCTCTTGCGCCAAAGGAGCATGAAGAGTGGCCAAACCGGAACCTTGAAGGCGAGACTTAGCTCGTGTTAATCTCGCGACAATCTTTATTCGTCGATAGTACCTTCATCAAAAGCCAACATTCAATTAATATACGTTCTTTTTTACCACTTATAATATGAAAAACAACGTTAGAAAATTCCAAAGATTATCTGTAAAGGTACGCCCAGTATTCTAAAATTAATGACCTTTATATGCCCTTCGTCTATATAAAATAAAATAATTTATAAATGTCTTTGATTCGATCAGACTTCTTTCGCCATTGCTCTTCATAGTCACGCTGAACATCCTGAGGACACGGTTCTTGGCCTTGGACGCGCACTTGAAGGAACTGTTCAAGTCAAACCTGCCAATCCTTGAATCTGATATTGAGAGCCTTCGGATCCTATACGGGGATCTGTGCGATTGTTGCGATCTCCTGATGGACTGGTGTGGCGTTCGTATCCTTATTTGCCTTGGATTTCTCACCCTTGAGACCATCCTTATTTCATACAGATGCACTGTTGTCTTCCGCCGTTTTAGCCTCACCGGTGATCTACCTAACACCCTTGCCTGCATCGGTCTCATCTACGCCATCGCTAGCAGTAGCGAACTTCTGGTGGCCGGTGTAAGTTAGAGAAGTAACATATAAACAGAGCTGCCGCTTTGCATATAGTGGGTTTGTTGCAAACTTTTGCTACAACGATTAAGAGTGTTTACTGTTTAATCCTACGTAAAGTCGCTTGAAAAGTCCATGGTGGCATCAGAAAGTCATAAAATGCAATAATAAACTCACAAGAGGCATTTAATGAAATCCTAGATGGCGGAGAAATATCGAACAATTTGTATGCATGCACCACGAGCATCCAAGGATTGCCAACTTTGACAACCTCACAGGAGGTAGAGGTTATGTGTTTGTTTACGTTAGGATTGGTTGTGATCGATATTGTGAGGTTGGCCATCCTTGGATGTTCGTGGTGCATGCATACAAATTGCTCGATATTTCTCCGCCATCTTGGATTTCATTAAACGTCTCTTGTGAGTTTATTATTGCATTTTATGAATTTCTGATGCCATCAATGGATTTGTCAGGCAATTTTACATTAGATGAAACTCTCTTAATCGTTATAGCAAAAGTTTGCAGCAGACCCATTAATCGCATTTTTCATTCACCGATGATTCCACCGGTTGAGAGAAGATTACAAAGCTCTGTCCAGTGTATGACTCCAATGCACAAAAATACTCTGATCTGTAATATTTTCTCAATCGGAGGAAACTCCGTTAATATCTATCCGATAATCGCAGAGTGCCTTCATTTCGTTATGTAGGCAATTTCAAGACTGTCCAGTACGAATAGTTATCTAGTGAAACAAGTGTATTGCTCATGAGTCACGATCAGCACTCCGTACATTCATAAATAGGTGGTTTTGATGCAAATCCAATGGTTAGCCAACAATAATAACAATGCACTCATCGGTTACTAAACAGATGTGAGAAAACTCGCGTAGTATTCTAAACTACCTAACTTACTCTCTTTTGACCCTCATATGCATATACCCATCTCTTTTTAGTGTTGAAATTCGTAAACAAAGTCTCGTTTTATTACTACATTTTACTATCGAAACAGCCTTAAAATGACTGGTGAAATTCATTTCTCTCTAATGATTGCACAAAAATGTATCGGTTTACGATTTTAGCGATGAGTGTGAGATAGCGGATGGAGGTTACGTGAGAGTGATAGAGATAGTTTAGAACGCTCAACGAACTTTTCCACCGGATGACGTCATCACTAAAACCGTCAATAGTGCGAGGGTTTTGATGCATATGCAGTGAGTTTCATTCTATCTTGTTGATGAGTGACTGTTCTTTTTAATTGCAATTGCTGAACGTTTGGTAGTTTGTTATGAGTAATGTTTTTTTCTTTTTTTTTTTTCTCCCCCAGAGTAAAGCAGTTTTGGAATCGATTCGTCGAATTCCCTTGACTTCACTTTCATTGCGAAATCAAAAACAAGTGAGTACGTCCTCGTCGGATTAATGATTCATTTTGCTCTTGGACAGACTGTAAACTTGTATAATTTTAACCAGTGGCATCGCTAGGAGTTTTTTTTTTTTTTTTTTTTTTTTTTTTTTTTTTTTTTTTTTTTTTTAGGAGGGGGCCAAGTGCCGGGTGTCACCCCCTTCCGCATTAAAAAGGTAACTCAGAAAGACGATTTTCACTGACCCCCCTCACCTTCTACCTTCACCCCCCATTCCCCTCCTCCTCCTTCTTCTCTCATCCATCCTCGTGCGCGAACGGCAGGCTCTGACCTTTAAGCTCCTTCAACTGAGCGGATAGGCAATACCATGACCTCACCGCGCCTTCGGAGGAGCGTATAGGCAACCTGCACCGGACGGTAGTATGGCAGATTCGATTTGATCCAGTTGTGGTTTCAAATTGGACCTTCCATACTACTCAAAAGATATACAGATTTAAAAATTCAAAGTCAGTGACATTAGATAAAGGGAAAAGCAAATTTACTGCTTTTTATCCTCAAAGGTTTTGAACTCTGACTAATAATTTAATGAAATAATGATAGTGTTTGTTGACTTAACAGAAAGTAATGAAGCAGTGGTGCAGCTAGAAAGTTTCGAGGGAAGGGAGGGTTTGAGTCGACAAACCTACAGTTCACACACCTCATTTACCGGGGGATCTGGGGGTATGTAATACCCCCAGGTTTACGGGGTTCTCGGAGGTCCACCCCCGAAAACCTTGAAAATTTGATCCCTCAAAAACCCAGTTTAATGGGTTTTCCGTTTTTTCTTTTGAGAAAGAACCGTGGAAAATTAGTGAGAAGGGGATTTTTTTTTGAGAGGGGGGTTCTTACTCTATCCCGATGATATTTATTCTTTAACTTTCATTTTCTAAATATTTAGAATGGTTTTTCATGGTCAATCCAGTTGGGTGTCACCCCCAGGCCCCCGAAAATATGTCCTTACCTAAAGTCCGGTAGCACCCGTGGCAAACTGTCCTTCCTTCCACCCACCCCCTTACCTTCACCTACATTCATGGGCGGATCCAGCGATCTGGCAACGGTGTATTCTTCCTATTTGAATGCGTGAGAAACAATCGATTAGTCAAGGGGCCATGGCCCCCTCGAGAATCGATTCTTCCTCATACGTTCAAATGGGAAGAATACATGGTTGCCATACTGCTGGATCCGTCCTTGCCTACATTTCTTTCGTCCTTCCTTTCGTTTTCCTCCTCTAGCAGCTAGCTTTTTTCACAGACTCCATGGACCATCGGAGAACTTTCTTCCTGTTGACGTTTCTATGTTTTCCCGTCGGTACACTGAAAAAAATAGATTTGTGAAATCAGTAAAATGAAGCAAAGGCTAATTTTACCAGCCATTTTTAGTAAAATTTACTACACACATAGCTAATTTTACGTTTTGGATCGTAAATTTTGCTAAATTTTGATTAATTTTACAATTTGGATCATAAATTTTACCAATCGGATTGTAAATTTAACAATTCAAAGCATTGTAATTTTTGCAAGTTGTATATAGCTGTCACGCCAAGACAGCCATGTAATATGCAAAAGTCACAATGATTTGGATTGTAAAATGTAGGTACTAGTTAGATTGAAAAATTTGCAATCCAAATAGAAAAATTACTAAAACTTAAGCAAAATTTACTATTCAAATCGTAAAATTAGCCATAAGTTTAGTAGGATTCACCGAAACTAACAAGTAAAATTAGCATGTGCTTTATTTTACTGATTTTACAAAACTTAATTGCTTTTTTAGTAATTTCATTTTTTTCAGTGTATATTTTTATGTTGTACTTTTCTATTCTGAATTTCAGTTCCGCATCTGGATAATTCAAATGACAGCACTACCCGTTCAGATTTCAGTCTGCGATCCAAATAGAAAAATTACTAAAACTTAAGCAAAATTTACTATTCAAATCGTAAAATTAGCCATAAGTTTAGTAGGATTCTCCGAAACTAACAAGTAAAATTAGCATGTGCTTTATTCTACTGATTTTACAAAACTTAATTGCTTTTTTAGTAATTTCATTTTTTTCAGTGTATATTTTTATGTTGTACTTTTCTATTCTGAATTTCAGTTCCGCATCTGGATAATTCAAATGACAGCACTACCCGTTCAGATTTCAGTCTGCGATTTATTCAAAGTCAATCGGCATCTTATAACAGTCGTAAGTTGAAGCTTTACTACTCATCTTTTATAGTCCTTTTCATATCTCATGATGAAATTATGTTACGTCTAATTTTTGTAAAAGCTTCTCCCTATTCAATCAGTAATGAGTGTCATCAAACTGAACTTAAAATATGGTATCCATCAAGTTACTGATCACAATTGAGGGAATTTAAAATTTGAAAGCTAGGACTTCATTCATACTACTGCCGTTTTGCGGATCTGACGTGGTATTTTGACGCAAAAATTACAGAGGCACTGACAAATGGGGTCAGAGACACGGAGACACGTCAGAGACACGGAGACACGTCAGAGACGGAGCACTGCCCTAAAATACATAGGGAAGATTTGAGGCACACTGAATTTTCGGGGACTCAACAAAATAACATGTAGAGCAACAGTCAACACATTTTAATGTCGCATGGTGTTGAACGGTGACATTCGGTAGACACAGGGGGGATAGACTGGGAAGTGTAGAGGAAGGGAGGGTGCTCAACATTTAACACCATGCGATGTTGACTGTTGTTTTGTTGAATCCGCGAGAATTCAGCGTGCCTCTGCTGGCTGGCAGCCGTTAGTGCTCCGTCTCCATTTGTCTCTGAATGGGGTTAATTGGGACTACAGGCTAACATGGGACAGTTCGGGGAATTTTCGTGTCCGTGGTAGCTTTGCAATGTTATTTTTTGTGATTATTGCTCCATAACATCAATCAACATTGTTTCGGCAAGCGACTCATGCACATAAGCGGAATTTTCTATGATTTTTTTTTTTTTTTTTTTTTTTTTTTTTTTTTTTTTTTAATATAAATTTTCTTCCACTGTCTTGAAAATGCCATATTTTGTCCCATGTTTCCCTGGAAGAGCCTAATATACATTTATCACTTGAGTTACATAGGTGTCCCAAGTAATCCCATTTATCAGGGTTACTTGGGACAGTAGAAAATTGGAAAAAAATATATATAAGGGAAAGTAAAAAAAAAAAAAAATTGGCCTGCACACCTAATGCACTGATCAACTACTCATATCAAAAAAGTTTGTCTAAAAAAATCATAGTCTGAACTGGACCAAGGTTATAGATTAAAGAGGTATGCTCATCTGACTTTGCGCCACAAAGTCAGTAGCGCGCAGTTCAAAATCCAGATCCAAGATGGCCGGAAAAAGCAGAAAACATTGTATACTCTTTCCCGAAAACATCGGACTATTTTCTGCTTTTGTGGAGATGGAGCCCAATGTTTTCTGGAAAGAGTATACAATGTTTTCTGCTTTTTCCGGCCATCTTGGATCTGGATTTTGAACTGCGCGCTACTGACTTTGTGGCGCAAAGTCAGATGAGCATACCTCTTTAATCTATAACCTTGGAACTGGACAAGCTTTTTTATGCTAAAATCGTCCAACTAACCCTATTTGACGGCATTTCATTTGAGAAGTATTCAACTTCTTATAGAATTAATCAATATCTTAATAATTCAAGGTTAGACCGCACTCTTTGAAGAAATGAGTCATGTATGTCTCTGGAAATAAGGCTAATATACAAGCCTTTGTAACCGGAAACAAACGCTGCTTTCTGTTACAGATTTTATCTGCCATCGCAACCTATGTCACCGTTATAATCCAACTCGAGCCTCAGCTAGATTTTTTGGACAAAAACTTCAAAAAGATGCACGTGATATTCACGAAGAATTCATCATCGTCATCATCATGATTTTCGATTGTACCATTGAAGTTACTTTTGAACTGCAACTGCCTCGGTTTGCCCATGGGTCGTTATGGTCCTGCAAACAATCGATACTTTTTAATGGGTTCAGAAAGAAGAAAAACAACACTCGATTATTCAACCATTGTAGTGACAAGCAGGAATTTTAAAATTCAGGAATCTGCAGATTCGCTTCGATGTTTTTTTTCAAACAAGAAACCAAAATCGGATTGGTCGATTTTTGAATTTCCCGCTTCTCTCTAAAACAACGATATATATCGTATCGATTGCCGTTCGGGGATCTCTGGTTCCAAACCAACTTTGGTTCATTGTAAATTTCCCTTAAGCGCAATTTTGAACTAAAATTTTGGCTGCTGAACTAAGAAATGAATGCGACCATTTTGCGATTATGAATTCCACATTCTCAAAAATGCTTAGTTAAAGCCTGGTTCCACGACTAACTGCCGAGATCAAGAAGGTATTATACACATTAAACCAATGAGCTATAACTTTAGAGTGGCAGCGGGCTGGTCCACCTTGTGCCACACAGGGTAGAAGGAATCCCGGAAAAAGCGGAATTTGGACGGTAGATTCCAAGGTTTGAGGTTAAATTTTGTAGGTCCTTTCCGGCTATGTCCGAGTTTGTTTACGAAACGACCGGAAACAACCTACAAAACTTAACCTCAAAATCGATTTTTACGGCAAGATGGCGGCGCCCTAGGTGACAACAATAAACCAGCGGAACGTTCCTTGCTGTGCCACTCTACAGTTATAGCTCATTGGGTATTATACACATTAAACGATATATTTGGAGGTTAGAATGTTATCCAAATGTTATCGTTGTTGCGGAATGGGTGGGAATTCGGGCAATTCTAAACTCCAAATGCATCATTTTATCATCTTGTTGATTTCAGCAGTTCCATATTCCAGAAGCCGCAGCCGCCTCTAGATCCGACAACACTGTATAAATAAAGGGATGGCTAGAATTAGAGGTTGTTCGCGGAAGACTAGACGCGTATTTCAATTCGTTGCTCGATCCCATCTTCATTCCTCGCCCATTTCTCACACTTTCTCACCGTACCTTAGAATGTATTCATGAGTGGGGAAAGGGTAATACTATTAGAGGCGGAGGGTAATAACACGCGACTCAATTAAGCGGCACACCTTTCCAGTTGGGAAGAAATCTGTTGAATAAATTGCGTTTGGTGAAGGAGCTTGTTTCAAAGGACTTCCACCTCCTCTTAATCCCTTCCCCCTCCCCTCCCCTCCTCTTCTGCTCTTTGAGGCACCGGCACAGTATCATGCGACTGGGTGTCGTAAGGTGTCAATTAGAATATTCCTTTTAGCACTCCTTCAAACGGGGATCGATCCTCCGAGCTGGGTTGCAATCGGTTCTTCGAGCTGCGGTCTCAATAACGCACAGTTCGTTCTATTCTGTCCCTGAGTACAGGGACATATTAGAGGGTGAGTCCGTGATGGCGTATCCAATGGGGGTCCAGAAGGCCTGAACACTCTCTCCCAGAGCTGCTGTTTTGCGTATAATAAATGCTATTTTTCTATTCACCGATGATTCCACCGGTTGAGAAAAGATTACACAGTTCAGTTCAGTGCATGACTGTAATGCAAGTAAAATACTCTGATCTGTAATCTTCCCTTAATCGGTGGAAACTCCGTTAATTAATTAAAATATCCGCAAGTTTTTTAAAGTCATCGACGACTCCACCGGATGAGAAAAGATCACAGATGCGAGTATTTTAGATCATTACAGTAATACACTGAACTGAACTGTGTAATCTTTTCTCAACCGATGGAGTCATTGGTGAATTGAAAAATAGCATTGATTATACGCAAAACGGCAGCCCTACTCTCTCCTCCATTGACATCCAATTTTGGCATGTAACAAGGTAATTTTTTGCGTTTTCAGACAAAGTTGACCAAATATAATGACCCTCAGACTCCTCCCCACTGACCATTTTCTGACACTGGAACCTTCCCCCTTTCCAGATTAATTGTTGGTTTCACCAATGGGAGGACGAGAACTGAAAACTGAGGCAGACTTCTCCAAGACACCGACTAAAGGCGCCATCATCAAGAAAAGTAAAAGAAAAAGAACCCCTTAACCCTGGAAAATCTGAAAAAAAACTCAAAAACTCTAAAACTCATGAACTGAAATCGATAATTTCGCTCCGAACTCACAAATTACCCTACGCGACCCTGCTTGAATGTACCAAAGTTTTGTTTGATAAGGAGTTTACAGTTTTTATGATCGGCACGGTAAAATGCTTAATTAATTGTTGTATAAAAACTGTCGAAAAAATGAATAGTAACTACTCAAAAGCTAGTGAGTATTTCAGGGATGTATCAAATGAGAAATTATTTTAATTCTTAAGCTGATTTCGAAACTTAGATGAATTGAATATGAATGATTTTTTATATTTAATTGGAAAAACAAATGTTAATATGTGTAAATAAAAATAACTTAATGTTCAAAGAGCGTAGAATAAACCTCAAGATATTTGTATATTGACTTCCTAATGAAAATGTTTGCAAGACTCCAGTTTTGGTGCCGACTGTCTGTTGCCAATAAAAAATAACTAAGCGCCTTCAAAATAATACACGCAATATGTTTTAACTTATGCAACCCACTTGACACGAAAGAGGATATTTTTGATCAGATTTGTGGAGATGCATTGGTTGCACCTTAACCCAAGAAATATAGTTTTACGGGATGAGCTATGATTATTCAGGAATCATAAGATATTGAAAGGCCATTGTAAAAAAATAGATAGGAGTACGAGTTTTACCTATGTTATATATTAGGACCTAGCTCCTGCTTTTTGCGATTAAACAGGATTTTATAACACCAGAAAGAGGGTGGGGGAAGAGGGGGAAAAAACGTACTCAGAAAAAAAAAAAACTTTGATAGCACTGAAAAAACCTTTGGTAGAAATATGACCTAGTAAAAGATTCTAGTAAAGCTGACCAAAGGTTTTGTACCTATACACCTAGCTAACTAAAGAGATTTTGCACGAGTGAACCAAAGTTTTGGTCGGCTAAATTGAAGTCTCATGCCGGATAATTTTTCTATCGAAGGTTTTGTCAGCGCAACCAAAGTGCTTTTTTCTAATTTTTCAGTGTACACGGAGAAAAAAATAGGTTCTATAAACTGAACTTCGGTTCATAAGGAATGCCGATTCCGTTTGCATTGAAACCGAAGTTTTTAGTTGTGAGAACCAAACTTCATTTTAAAGCACCGTAGACTTCGGCAAGTATGCCTATAGTACTACAACCCAAATTCTGTTCCCTCTGAAGACTTCGGTACGCTCCTAAATGAAGTTCGGTACTCACAACCAAAAATTTTGGCATTCCATATGAAATAGTGCAATCAAATTAATTTCAAGGCAACAAATAATACAGCTCTCTATTGCAACAAAAAAAAAGAAGAATTGATGCGTTGGAAAAAAAAAAAAAAAAAAAAAAAAAAAAACAGCAATGAATCATTGCTTCTCAAGCAAAAAGTTTGATAAAGAGAAGCGAGGAAAAATGAACTCGTTAGTAGATGAGAGATGAGTATGCAAAATTTATTGAGTTTTTTTTTATCGGTTTACTAATTGACGCAACCTGAAAAAACCAAAATTTCGCTCGGAAATGTCCAACATTCAGACTACATTGTAATATACGATAGGCATGTGCACTGCAGTCGGTTTAGCGCGTAAAGAGCTGTGGGTTCAGAAGCAAAAATGAGGGAAAGTCCTTTATGTGACAACACTGTAGAACTGGGCTGCATAGGAATGGATTGCACTGGTCCAGCAAGATCGCAGTTTCGGACAACAGGTAACAGCGCACATTTGTTCAACGACAGGACACTTTATTTTTGTTTTGCGTCTCTTTTTACAACCAAGTGCACTTTTACAACTTTCTCTACCGCGCAGCCCGGACCTTAGTATTCGGCTTAGTTATTATTAGTGTAATTTTTCCATGAAAATGACACGAAGTTCGATGTAGAGAGTCTACAGTTAGAATACACTGCAAAAACACAGAATATACAGAATATACATAATACTCAGTATACACAGCTACAGAAATACACAGAATTTGAAAATACAGTATCAATCCTGGTGGTTTTGGGACACCCTAGTATTTTATTCATTCTCTATTAGGGGTTCGACTCAACTTTCTTCTTTTTGTCACATTTAAGAAAGTAACTCCGTTAAAAACAAGTGTTTTAGAGTGAAAAGGGTTCGTGTTTTCGGTCTGAAGATACATAAAGCATGGTGATTCAAACGATTGCCAATCAACACCCGGCATTGAACCTCATAATAATAACGGTGGTATGATTCATTGCCATTACTACAAAAATCATCAAATTTTTGGGTTTTCGTAACAAACTTATATCTATACTCCGTTTGGGATGAGAAGTCCGAAGGAAGTCAGGTGAAAACGCACTATATATATAACAACGCAGATTCCCCTATCGATCGTCGATTTTTTGCCACTGGGCCCGTTTCGGAGACCAGCCTTTCTCGGACCCTTTTCTTGAGACAGACAATACCGAGAATGGATTGACCGGCTATAAAGTTTACTCACACCAGAGAAATTGCAAATGGCTAGAGATACGATTAACCCTTTACAGACCAGCGGGCCGATCATTTACTTCATCGTTAAATCGATCGTTATAACTGTCTACGAGTGATGCTATTGGTCGAAAATTGTAAAACTTGGCTGTTGCTATGGTAGCCATCGTTAAGAGTTTCGTTTTATAAAGGCTACTCATGAGTAACCTTTAAAAAACGGACACTATAACGATGGTTACCATAGCAACGGCTAAGTTTCACAATATTCGACCAATAGAATTACTCATACACAGTCGTAACGATCGGTTTAACGATGAAGTAAATGATCGGCCCGCAGATTAGTTCAAAGAACACCACTCCTCCGTTCATACAGGGAAGGTAGTTAACTGTTCGTACTCGGTGGAGTTGGAACTGCCTATCCGACGAATTGAAGGCGTCCGATGAGACCTTATCTTGTAGTGTTCTCATCTATATTTGTGTTTATCTAGAATGATGACTGAATCAATGTGAAACAGATTATAGGAGAAAAACGAGTATACTCGGGCTGGGTCCATAAGGGGTTAAACGCACAGAATTTCAACTCTGAAAGGGCCGTAACGCGTCAAAATTAGTCAAATTTTATCAAAGGTGACCCTTTAAGATTCTTCCATGGACAGAATGGAGATACTCAACCACCGAATAAAAGGTATTTTGTCAAAGAAAGAATCTCGGAGGGTCATCATTAATTTAATTCGACTAATTTTGACGAGTTTAGTCGATCCTCTAAGGGCTGAAATTCAGTCAGTTTGATCGTATCTCCGGCCATTTGCACATTTTTTTTGGCGCAAGGAAATTTTATAGTCCGTCATAAATTCTCGGTATTGTTTGTCTCAAGAAAAGGGTTTGAGAAAGGCTGGTCTCCCAAACGAGCTTAGCGGCCGAGAATCGACGCGATCGGGGAACTTGGCTCGTGCAATTTGGAAACTATGCTTTTTTGCCATTTAAACCTATGCAAAAGTATCGATAGCTTGAGGGTGCATTGCACCTCCTGAAGATCGATTGTTTAACATAGGTTTAAACGGAGGGATTACGTTGTTGTTAGTTTGTTACATATTCCACGAGCCGCCACTGCCTGACTTCCCATCGGACTTCTTATCCTCACGGAAAAAAAAACTACGGTGAAAATAACCATACGGATTCCTGATTTTGGCACCTGCTAGATGTTATGGTAATGTTAACCAGAAGTATACTATGTTTTGACTTGGTACTTGGTGATTTTACCTGATTGCTTGTCGAATTTACTCAAGTATCAGTAAATGTACCATACTTCTGGTCAAGTTTACCATAATATCTAGCAGGTGCCAAAATCAGGTATCCGTATGGTTATTTTCACTAATCTTTTTTTCCCGTGCTGAACAGCTCGTATAGTCAGTTTCTATGATTATGGCCCAGCGAGCTTATTTCAGATGAGAAAACCCCGTGATTGGTATTTAATCTTCGGCAAAAGAAAATTTATATTTTTTCATTTTTTGTTGCTCATGAGGAGGAAAATAAATTTACCATCGTCGTGTGGGGTTCGACACATCCACAGCTGGCCCCTGTCTCGGTTCCCTTTCGCAGAAATGAAAACTATATACTCTGTTCAAGATAAGAAGAAATTTGACGATTTAGGTTGAAACGCACTATTTTGCAACGCAGAACCTTTGAATGCAAGCACTTGCGCTCACGAGGCGAGGGCTTTGTCCGACTCGAACCTCCACTGGGCCGAGGCAATATACCGAGAATCGCCTGACTATGAATTTTATCAGTGCAAAAGTAAAATTGGAAACGATTACAGCTACGACAAAATGGATACAATTACCGAGTTTCTTCTTCGTCAAGTTTCTTCTTATCTTGAACAGAGTACAGGGTGTCCGGTAAGTCCCGGAACGGCTGCGCCATTTCTTTATTTACTCAGATAAAAAAACCAAACTTTGGGAATGTTCCTAGATAAATAAAAACTACTTTTTGGGGGGGTCAAAATTTTGGTCGCCCCTCCCGGGGGGGGCGGGGGTGCCCCTAACTTTTTTTTTTCAAATGGCAACCCCTATCTTGTGATACCTCATTCGAAAGAAGGTAAAAAATTGAGCATTTTGGCGTAAACCGCATGTCGATATCTCTTTTAGTATTCGAGATATCGAACTTCAAAATCTATGGAAACCCATTTTAAAAAAATCATAACTCTTATTCAGAAAGTCGCTATTTAAAAAACTAGGGGTCTAAACTACTCTACATAACAAGCTCTTTCCAGGGAAAAACACCTCTGCCCAAAAAAATTAACTTACAGTTACTGTTTTTTTTCCCGCCAAAATGTTTTAAAAAATGTTGGCGGGAAAAAAAACAATAACTGTAAGTTAATTTTTTTGGGCAGAGGTGTTTTTCCCTGGAAAGAGCTTGTTATGTAGAGTAGTTTAGACCCCTAGTTTTTTAAATAGCGACTTTCTGAATAAGAATTATGATTTTTTTAAAATGGGTTTCCATAGATTTTGAAGTTCGATATCTCGAATACTAAAAGAGATATCGCTATGCGGTTTGCGCCAAAATGCTCAGTTTTTTACCCTCTTTCCAATGAGGTATCACAAGATAGGGGTTGCCATTTGAAAAAAAAGTTAGGGGCGCCCCCGCCCCCCCGGGAGGGGCGACCAAAATTTTGACCCCCCCAAAAAGTAGTTTTTATTTATCTAGGAACATTCCCAAAGTTTGGTTTTTTTATCTGAGTAAATAAAGAAATGGCGCAGCCGTTCCGGGACTTACCGGACACCCTGTATAGTCGAAATTAACTCCTCACCACCCTCGGATATTCATTCCCTGGTAAAAGATTTCATTGGTGACCAGTAAAACGGTTCCAATTCTCCAGTGACCAATGAATTTTTCATTGGTGACCAATGAAATTATATTGGTCACCAATAAAATTACATTGGTCACCAATAAAATTACATTGGTCACCAATGAAAAATTCATTGGTCACTGGAGAATTGGAACCGTTTTATTGGTCACCAATGAAAAACTTTTACCAGGGTTTGTTAAAGAATTTATTTATGGGTGTAATTTGATTGGACTTTTGAAAAATTAAATCTCCACGGATGGTGAGAAGTAAAGTTCGTCTACTAGCGAGTCTTTGGGCTAAAATTTTATCCATTTTGGCGTATCTGTAGCAGTTTCCAATGGGGCAGTTGCAAGGGTCTGAAATTGTGTGTTTTGTAAAGAGAAAATGAAAGTACTTGATGAGCTGAGAACAATTATGCCTTTGGTTTTTTCCTGAGTGTCCCAGTTTTGGAGATACACACGTGTAAAGTTCTAAAAAAATCGTGTGCGTAGTGATGTCACTATGCGGAATTCCCATTTAAAATAATGTATTTTGGGCCAAAATCTCATCTCCGGAACAATGCGACTTAATTAGAAACCAAAGGCATCTTTGTTCTCAGCTCATCAAGTACTTTCATTTTCTTCATGAAAAACACAAAATTTCAGACACTTGCTACTGCCCCATTTGACTTTTGCACGGATAAAATTCATAGTCAGGCGATTCTCGATATTGCTTCGTCCCGGTGGAGAGGTTCGAGTCGGACAAAGCCCTCGTGAGCGCAAATGCTTGCATTCAAAGGTTCGGCGTTGCAAAATAGTGCGTTTCAACCTGAATCGTCAAGTTTCTTCTTATCTTGAGCAGAGTATAAAAAGTATCTTGAGTCGCACTTAAGATGGAAGAAAAGTTCGCCCGAAACGCGTCCGTCCATAAAATTTTATTAGTGCTAAGTGAGTGTTTTTAATTTTTATTTAGATTAAAACCTTGTGCTGTACTCCTTTTCCTTTATTTTAATCTTAGAGTATAAAAAAGAAAAAAACGACCAACATGAGGTACGATAAAGAGGTCAATACGCATATCCCTTCAATAATGAGTTGATATTTCAAAGCAATAAAAGTGGCGTTGAATAAAAAAGTCAAAATAATAAAAATAATCAGGACATTTGGTTTCAATATTGATTTAATCTTTTGGCTTCGATTCCATCAATTTTTTTGAAGTAACTATATTATTTATTAATCACATTTGTACATTTTTTTTCAAAGGTTTGCAGTGTTCTTTTGGTTACTTTCGGTCAAACAACAGAAAAAAGAGAAGAAGTAAGTTTTTCTAATGATCGTCTGAGTAAATACCACCAACATTTTCTCACCTGATTCACCGCGAATTTCCTTCCAAACTTAAGAATTTAACAGTTTTCATGGAAACTAAATTAATTATTTTCGTAATTCATTAATTATTAGCTGATATACAGGGTGTTTCAGACCACCTGGCCATCTTTTATTGTGGCCAAACTAAGGCAAATATGAAAATTCGGTAAAACACGTGTAACGTATATCGACCCCAAAGAGTTCGTGGAAAACGTTTTCAGCCCCCCAAATCCACCCCTTGGGACTTATTTAGGGGGGTGGGTACCCGTAATACCCGTATCTCAAAATAATCAAATAAAAAGGGTATGTTTTGACATTGGAGTCTAATACGGCATAAACAAATAAAACTTGTTTATCCTTGAGTTTTTTTTTCTGAAAACCACTCTTTACTGAGAAAGGGGTGGTTTTTGAAAAATTTAGGGTCAATTTTCGCTTTAGGGTAATCGGATTAGGTGCGGCTGCATACGGGCCGCGGAACTGCGCTTCGACATGGTGCGCCACCACCGGCTTAGTTTTGTGGCCGCACCAAACCTGCCACACTCGAATCTCTCGGGCGTCTCCTCAAGCGATGCGCGATAGCGCTCTCTGTAGGCGCCTCGCTAAACTACAGTGCTCAGCGGCAACTCGCCGCTTCGCGAAGGATCTAGAAATTCTGGACTAGACTAGTAGCTCCACCTCTCGGATTTCTCCGGAACCTTCTCGAGCCTCTCGAATGTTCTAGGGCTCCGCGCTG
>VMOF01000001.1:50022932-50146381 GCA_011764245.1 Trialeurodes vaporariorum
ATCCGATAATTTCAACGGGAGTTACAACCATTCAAAGATTTGAAGTATTTTTCTCGTACTCGCGGGATTTTGTGTTTTCTGTGGCCTCCTCATCCGCGATACGAGAAAAATACTTCAAATCTTTGAATGGTTGTAACTCCCGTTTAGTCCAGTCAAATAGTAGTTTCACCTGGAAAAAAATGGTGGAAAGCGGGAGTTGACGTTTTTCGGCGCAGTTAGGTGTCCTTTTTAACATACTGATTTTTCACCCCTGTGAGGCCTGTGCTAAAGCCGCCATCTTGAAAATAAGAAGCCTAAAAACGGTTTTTTGCAAATATCTTGATTTCTATGCATTTTACGAGAAAAATACTTCAGTACTAAAATGTTGTACGCAAAATTTCCCACAAAAAAGATTCTATACACTTTTTACGTACATCGCATAGTTTAGGAGCTAGGAGCGAAGTAGATTTACCCTTTTTTCGGTACCCCCGCGCGAGCTGCGAAACGCGCCCTAGGCACTCGGTGCATCACACCGCGCTCGTCTCCTCTCTATCTCAACGCACCGCATGCTTTATTTAGGGAAGAGGGGGTAACATTGGCACCCCAGGGTGTCCCTAAAGCACCCTCTAGTGCCCCCCTGAGTCCCCTCCCCTCCGTTGAGAGTTAAAACAGCCTATGTGCGCACGGGAATTGAGGGGTCCATTTTCCCACTTTTTTACCCGATTTTCGACGAAACTTTTTGCTTTCCCGCTTAAGATATGAAATTTCATGCCGAATTCCAAATTGTAGACCAACTAAATTACCTCTCCCCCCTTCCTCCCACCCACGCTCCTTCCCAAAACACCCCCTCTCCCCAAAATTGCCGCGTTATCATCGTTTTGATAGCGGTTATAGAAAGAATTGGAACCGTTTTGTTTTGTTTGTGTTTTTTCCCCTTTGGAAATTTTTCCCCCCTTAGCATAGAGGCAAATATAATGACAAAGTTATGCTGTTCCTCTGTTTGAGCAAGATATATATTACTGCGTAGATACTGAGGGATGGAGGGGGATCAACTTTATTTATCAAACATTTCTTTTAAGTTTAGAATATATAAAGAATTTTCTGTGAGAAAAACTCTCTTCAAATATTATATAATTAAACTCAGAACTGTCTGAATGTTTTTGCTCTTAATTTAAACACGATCGAAAGTCAAAATGTTTACAATATCAAGTATCAAGAGCCGTTTGATTTGTATTTGGCGCGTATTTTATTTTCTTTCCTAGTTGTGTAAATGAAGCATAATTTTATACATTGGCGGCTCGTGACATTCGGCAACCGTGTCGTTTGCCATTTGAATCTATGGAAAAGAATCGATTTCTCTGGGATGCAAAACGATTATTTTACGTAGGTTCAAATGGAGCGACTCTGTTATTGCCTCATGGCACGAGCCGTCACTGATTTTTTGTTTAATGAGATTGATTTTCTCACCAGACTTGCCCTCATTTAGAACTATACACTGAGAAAAATTTCTTGTTGCCGTAACCGGACGTCCTTTTAATACTTACAGAATTCCTATTATTTTAACAAGGAATTCCTTTTATTTCAACAGGAACCCCTGTTACTACACCAGGAATTCTGGTCAAGTAACAGGAAATCCTTTTAAAATAATATTGGTTTCTGTTGGAACAGCAGGAATTCCAGTTAAATATAAGTATTAAACAGACGTCCGGTTGAATTAACAGGAAAATT
The DNA here is from genome assembly GCA_011764245.1 of Trialeurodes vaporariorum. NCBI lineage: Eukaryota > Metazoa > Arthropoda > Insecta > Hemiptera > Aleyrodidae > Trialeurodes > Trialeurodes vaporariorum. The sequence continues at coordinate 50,024,640 of VMOF01000001.1, forward strand.
TTTCTCGTTGTATTATTCTTGTTCCAATAAAGAAACTGCACATATAAAATTGTCCATGCAACGATGTAAAGATCATAGCATAAGCATAATACTACTTTACACTTTGACCTACATGTGTTTAAATGTAAAACGATAATATTTTTACCCAATAATGCATAATTTTTTAATGTTACTTGAAAACAACCGTGCAAAGTATACATTCAGAACTTTTCGCCATTTTTGTAAACTTATCATTATTCTTTAATAAACTATACCAACCCCGTTTCATAAATGTCAAGAGATATAATTTTTGTAATAAAGCTAGACATATTTCTGCATGTTGACATTTATGAAGGGGGGTTGGTATAATTTATTAAAGACAAATACAAATTGAACCGCTCTTGATACTTGATATTATAAGCATTTTGACTTTCGATCGTGTTTAAATTAAGAGCAAAAACATTCAGACAGTTCTGAGTTCAATTATATAATATTTGAAGAGAGTTTTTCTCACAGAAAATTCTTTATATATTCTAAACTTAAAAGAAATGTTTGATAAATAAAGTTGATCCCCCTCCATCCCTCAGTATCTACGCAGTAATATATATCTTGCTCAAACAGAGGAACAGCATAACTTTGTCATTATATTTGCCTCTATGCTAAGGGGGGAAAAATTTCCAAAGGGGAAAAAACACAAACAAAACAAAACGGTTCCAATTCTTTCTATAACCGCTATCAAAACGATGATAACGCGGCAATTTTGGGGAGAGGGGGTGTTTTGGGAAGGAGCGTGGGTGGGAGGAAGGGGGGAGAGGTAATTTAGTTGGTCTACAATTTGGAATTCGGCATGAAATTTCATATCTTAAGCGGGAAAGCAAAAAGTTTCGTCGAAAATCGGGTAAAAAAGTGGGAAAATGGACCCCTCAATTCCCGTGCGCACATAGGCTGTTTTAACTCTCAACGGAGGGGAGGGGACTCAGGGGGGCACTAGAGGGTGCTTTAGGGACACCCTGGGGTGCCAATGTTACCCCCTCTTCCCTAAATAAAGCATGCGGTGCGTTGAGATAGAGAGGAGACGAGCGCGGTGTGATGCACCGAGTGCCTAGGGCGCGTTTCGCAGCTCGCGCGGGGGTACCGAAAAAAGGGTAAATCTACTTCGCTCCTAGCTCCTAAACTATGCGATGTACGTAAAAAGTGTATAGAATCTTTTTTGTGGGAAATTTTGCGTACAACATTTTAGTACTGAAGTATTTTTCTCGTAAAATGCATAGAAATCAAGATATTTGCAAAAAACCGTTTTTAGGCTTCTTATTTTCAAGATGGCGGCTTTAGCACAGGCCTCACAGGGGTGAAAAATCAGTATGTTAAAAAGGACACCTAACTGCGCCGAAAAACGTCAACTCCCGCTTTCCACCATTTTTTTCCAGGTGAAGCCATTATTTTCGACCATTTGACTGGACTAGTTGAAATTATCGGATTGAGACCCGGTTTGGACTATTTTCTTTGTCATTTCAAGGACTTTCGAATTATTTTAAAAATTTTTACCCTGCCATTTCCAATTTTACTCAAAGGGGCCCCGCCCCCAAAGCCCCAAAATTGAGGGGGAGAGGCCATTTTTTGAAAATTATGCCCTGATTAAAACATGCTTATTTTTAGGCGTACAATTCATTTCTGAAATAAAAAAACACCCACCCCATAAGAAAACATTGAGAAACAGCAATTTGGCCCTTTTTAGGGGCCCAATTAGGCCCTTAGGGGCCGTTTTTCGGGGTCGGCAATATTTTCCCTGGATTCTTTGGGGTCGATATACATTGGAAAAGTTTCGTCAGAATTTCATTATCTTGCGCCGTTTTCGCTAAAAAGATAGTGGACGGGTGGTCTGAAACACCCTGTAGAATCTAGAGGTTTAACTTTCAAAGCAACCGGATTAGATTCGGCCGCACACGGGCCGCGGAACCACGCTACGGCGTGAAAAAGCAGAAAAGCTTTCCAAATTCTGCGCTGCTTAAAATCCGACGAAGCCGGCCCGGCGAGAGCGCACCATGCTGCGGCCCGTGTGCGGCCTTATCTTATTTGATTGCTTGAAAGCTTAAACATCTAGATTCAGAGTATCCTAGCGAAGATGTTAAGCTATCATTTTTTAAAAATCGGTCCATTTGTGTGGATTTTAGTGGAGGGTTACTTAATTACACTATGCAACAGCCATTTTGTCCACGGGTTGAGACCTATTTTTTCTGACTCCTAGTGACCAAAGAAGTCAGAAAATGGCCATGAAAGTGCCGGGAAAATGTGTATGCGCCCAGGACGCCGCCATTTTGAAAAATCAGAAATTCAGCCGACTTGCCGTCGGTTTTTTGAGGCTAGGGTCCTTAATTTTTACTCAAATTAAAAAAATGTGCACATAAAATGAAAGAGCATAAAATTTCCTACAAGATAAGTTACTTCAATTTGTTTTTTAATCAGCAAAAGTATACAAAAACTGAAGTTTTTTAAATTTTTTTTTTAAAAAATCGAAAATTTGACGATTTTTTGGATGAATTTTAGCTCATGCCGTCAAAAATAGAAATCATAGAAAAAAACAGATTGATGCATTGAAAAGAGCGTTAAAGTGGCTACAAGATGATGTACTACAAAAGTTTTTTGTGATTATTTTTTGCCACTTTTTAGCCATTAAAATGATTTTCCCCAAAATTCAGTTTTCTCCCTCTATGCTCCCTAATTTACAAACGGTATCGTTCAATAACGTCGATTTGGTTCCTCTCATGCACCCTCGGACCAAAATAGTCCATTTTCCATCAAAAGTGACCGTGAATAATGGCGAAAATCGAGTTGAGAACGAGTTCTCTCCTTTATTCGTCATGAATTTCACCATGGGCGGCGCGTGGGGTCGAAATAAGGGAGGGCTAAAAAAATCATTTTTTTTTTTTTTTTTTTTTTTTTTTTTTTTGTTAAGTGTTAGCCCCGCATCCTCCAAAAATTGTGGGGGGGGGCTATAGCCCCAATAGCCCTCTACACCCAAGGTTATAGATTAAAGAGGTATGCTCATCTGACTTCGCGCCTCAAAGTCAGTAGCGCGAAGTTCAAAATCAAGATCCAAGATGGCCGACAAAAGCAGAAAACATTGTATACTCTTTCCAGAAAACATTGGGCTCCGTCTCCGCAAAAGCAGAAAATAGTCCGATGTTTTTGGGAAAGAGTATACAATGTTTTCTGCTTTTTCCGGCCATCTTGGATCTGGATTTTGAACTTCGCGCTACTGAATTTAAGGCGCGAAGTCAGATGAGCATACCTCTTTAATCTATATCCTTGCTCTACACCCGCTGCCTTGCTCACACTTTGATATAATGAAAAAAGACATATTTAATTTTTAAGATTTTGTTTACTTTTGCTCAATTGTAATTTGATTGTTCAGAAATTCTCAATTTCATTTGGTAGCCCCGAGGAAGGACCTTTTTGATAACACATATTTAAATTTTTATAAGATGCTTTAGTGAATTTGAAGCCTTGACTTGTACAGCAGGCTGAAGTCAAGCATCATTATGCGTGGCTTTTATACAAGTAACTGCCAAGTGCCAGGTCTAAATTTTAAGAAGGACAGGAACGGACACTGCATGTGCATAAGTAACGACAGACAGTGCAACAGCTCTTTTCAGAGCCACCTAAAACGGCTAAAAAATGGTGCGCCTCTTTTTCAAATTTTTTTATCCTTTCATTTTTAGACCAGTATGGACTCAGGAATCTCATCACTCTCCCAAATATAACCGCACTGGAATATACTGATACCCAACCCGATTAAAAACCGTTCTTCTCAAGGCCACTACTTATTTTATTGTTCTCAGCGCATCATTGATCCCATCTGCTCTATCCAGAGCAACTAATAACATGAATTTTTCTAAAACCAATATTGTTTTTCATTAATACCGGCTGAGTGTGAAATAAAACTTCAAAAAATATCTGCCTTTAACGGATGATTTTTTTTTTTTTTTTTTTTTTTTTAGCATGGGATATTTGAGAGGAGCTGCATGCATGCGTAGACACATTTAATGTAATTATGGGCATCAAACGTTATGAGCCAAGCTTTTTCCACCAATATTCACGGTCACTTTTGATGGAAAATGGATTATTTTGGTCCGAGGGTGCATGAGAGGAACCAAATCGACGTTATTGAACGATACCGTTTGTAAAGTAGGGAGCATAGAGGGAGAAAACTGAATTTTGGGGAAAATCAATTTAATGGCTAAAAAGTGGCAAAAAATAATCACAAAAAACTTTTGTAGTACATCATCTTGTAGCCACTTTAACGCTCTTTTCAATGCATCAATCTGTTTTTTTCTATGATTTCTATTTTTGACGGCATGAGCTAAAATTCATCCAAAAAATCGTCAAATTTTCGATTTTTTAAAAAAAAAATTTAAAAAACTTCAGTTTTTGTATACTTTTGCTGATTAAAAAACAAATTGAAGTAACTTATCTTGTAGGAAATTTTATGCTCTTTCATTTTATGTGCACATTTTTTTAATTTGAGTAAAAATTAAGGACCCTAGCCTCAAAAAACCGACGGCAAGTCGGCTGAATTTCTGATTTTTCAAAATGGCGGCGTCCTGGGCGCATACACATTTTCCCGGCACTTTCATGACCATTTTCTGACTTCTTTGGTCACTAGGAGTCAGAAAAAATAGGTCTCAACCCGTGGACAAACCAAAAGTCAAATTTTGTTGCATAGTGTTATTGAACACCCCTCGTATTTTTTCTGTGACTTAAAACGGTTCCTTATTAAAAATATGTATGTTACAGGACAAACCCGATTATAGGCCAAACTAGTTTGGCCTAGGCCGAACTGTTTTTTTTAAGGAGATTTAGTTTGGCCTGGAGAATTTTAGGCCAAACTAGTTTGGCCTAGGCCGAACAGGTTTGGCCTGGTGAATTTTAGGCCAAACTAGTTTGTCCTAGGCCCAACAGGTTTGGCCTAGAGAATTTTAGGCCAAACTAGTTTGTCCTGCACATAATCAGTTTGGCCTGAACATTTTTAGGCCAAACTAGTTTGGCCTGCACATAATCAGTTTGGCCTGAACATTTTTAGGCCGAACTGGTTGGGCCTAGGACAAACTAGTTTGGCCTAAAAAACGTTAGGCTAGACCAATTGGATTATATTTTGCTGCGGCAGATGAATAAATAAGGCGAATGATTGAACTAATTACGGAGGAGAAACTTTATTTTAGATAAATTATTAATTCTAGTTAAAAAAAAGCTAAAAACAAATTGATAATCATACTATAATTAACACTTGATAATTCTTCATCTCAGCCAGTATAGGGCATGCTAACTGCATTAGCTTCTTAGACAAAAAATATCTGCAATCCGAAAATTCTCTAAAACTGTGGTAACTTAGGACGTAAAAAATAATGACTTAAAAACTTATGTTAAAAATGCTGCCTAAAATCCTCCTTTAAACTGCTTTTAACTCGATTGCAGAACTGCACTAACACTCCCATTAATCCAATAATTGAAACTGACGAAATGTAAACAGATCACTCGGCAGGTATAGACTCATAATGAGATAGAGATGCTCCTTAATAATGCAAAAAAGTAATAAGTTCCCGCAGATATCTTGGGTGCACTTATCAGAACTCCCGTGGAGTAATGGTCACGGCTCTTGCCCAGAGGAACGGAGGTTCTGGGTTCGATTCCAATCCCGACGATGAGTTTTTTAATATTACTTTTTTCCTTTTTTGTCATAAGAAAATGCGAACATTATACGAAACTACTTTTTCTTAGGCCCAACTAGTTTGTCCTGCGTCGTCACTCCCGGCCAAACTAGTTTGTCCTGCACATAATCAGTTTGGCCTGAACATTTTCAGGCCGAACTAGTTCGGCCTCCACATTATCAGTTTGGCCTAGAGAATTTTAGGCCAAACTAGTTTGGCCTAGGCCGAACAGGTTTGACCTGGTGAATTTTAGGCCAAACTAGTTTGTCCTAGGCCCAACCGGCTTGGCCTAGAGAATTTTAGGCCGAACTAGTTTTTCCTAGGCAAAACTAGTTTTGCCTGTTCCGCTCAGGCCAAACTAGTTCGGCCTAGGACAAACTAGTTTGGCCTAAAATCGGGTTTGTCCTGTAACATGTACATGTTTAAAAAAACTTATTGAACGTATACGTACACAATTTATTTATTATTATTAATATTTTTGTGTGTGTGTGTTTTTGAAATCTTGATGTATGTTAATATGTATCTTTGCACTCACTGGTTTCGTTTACTTACCTTTGTCATTTTTTTTTAGCAGTACGGGTACGCTTTGGTCGTTACTTCCTACTACTTCTTTTTAACTATTAATTAAATGAGTAGATAGTAGATTCATAAACAAATAAACATTTTCTTTGTGTGTTTTCAACAACACGGCATACCGAAACACAAGCAAAAGTAGGTATAAGAACTTTCTGCGTTTCCCAGGTGGTCAAATATGACTTGTCAAATTTAGATGCTATGCGCGCTGAGTTTACAACATTTACCGCAGCTTTCAACAAAGAATATGAAACCGAAGAGGAAACGGAAACAAGGTTTCAAATCTTTCAGGAAAATTTAGAGACTGCTAACAGACTGAACGAAGAAGAGCAAGGCACTGCGGTTTACGGCGTCACCCCATTTTCAGATTTAACAGGTAAGTGCATCAAGCATACTTATGCATAAACAATGCGACAACTATTTCTCGGTCATCACGTCCAATAGCTGTGATGAGGTATTGCACTATTGGCTATTCAGAAGTAGCATTGCCTCGAATCGAACTCCCTCCCCCACCTAACTAAAATTCGATTGTTAATAGTTCAAAGAGCAAGGAGTGAAGTGAATAATGAAATTCGTCTAATTATACAAATAATGAGATCGCAATTATTGTTTGAATAATGATGAGAACTGAACAGAAGACCCCTCTAATATTTTGAGTGGAACGTCTCAGTTTCAATGTCCCGAAGATGTCTGTTGTTCATTGGACGTCCTACTCTATGACATCTGAAATTCATAAATCCCGAGAATAGCCGTGTTATGATTTGAAATCGATAAATCGAGTTTTTTAATAGATCGATAATACATAGCTATAATATTTAAACAAGTTATGATAAAATTGATTTCTAGTCAAGAAGGGAATGAAATATCTAACCTTTTTGATAACTAGATAATTTCTCATGACCTCAACTCGCTTTTTGCAAAAAGCTTGTTTCATAGAAAGAAACATAGAGACTTATGTACAGGGTGTTGATTAAAATATGTACCATCTCGACTTTCTCGCGAACGGCTTCGAATTTCGTAAAACGCCGAAACACGTCTAAAATATTTTCGAGGAGGACATCTTTTTAGGGGGGGGGTCGCCGATTTTGGGGCCCCCCCCGGGGGGGCCCCCCAGGGGGGGCTCCACGACCCTAAATCCCATACTTCAAATCGGAACCCCCAATTTTTATTTAATATTTGGAAAGAGAATAAAATTTTAAGACTTTTGGCGCAAACTGGAAGTCGATATCGTTTTTCTTTTTCGATATATCGAAGGTCAAAGCTCGATATGGACCCATCTTCAAAAATCCGTAAGTCCCCTTTAAATGGTCCGAATTGAAAAAACTTCGGGTCTAAATTGCTCTACAGAGCAAGGTCTATTAAAAAAAACCACACATTTTCCAAAAAAATTCTTTTATGGGGGTTTTTGGGCCCCTAAATTTTTTTGAAAAGTTGAAAATTTTAAGAGGCTGTAAAAAAGAAAAGACTTCAAATTTCAAAAAACGTTGAAACAGGGGTCCCATTATTTCAAAGGATACCCCTTTTCTTGGGGTCGGCTATTTTCAGACCCTACAGGGGGGGGGGGCGGGGGTGGGGGTCAAATTCCTTAAATTTTGAACATTTTAAATGATAACGCCCCAGACCCCTGCTTTGTGATATATCGTCAAAAAGATCGTAACAAGCCGAACATTTTGGTGCAAACCGCGGTTCGATATCTTTTTTCGTTCTCATACGTTGTTTCTCATACGTTCAAATGGGAGAAGTTCACAGTTGCCAAATTGCTGGATCCGCCCATTGTCCTTGGACGGCAGTCGATACGATTTATCGCTTTACTAAAACAGTAAATTCAGCGGGCCGATCATTTACTTTATCGTTAAACCGATCGATAAAACTGTCTACGAGTGATACTATTGGTCGAATATTGTAAAACTTAGCCGTTGCTATGGTAACCATCGTTATAGTGTCCGTTTTTTAAAGGTAACTCATGAATAGCCTTTATAAAACGAGACTCTAAACGATGGTTACCATAGCAACAGCCAAGTTTTACAATTTTCGACCAATAGCATCACTCGTAGACAGTTTTAACGATCGGTTTAACGAGAAAGTAAATGATCGGCCCGCAGATTATTTATGTTTTTTCTACAGAGTCAGAATTCCAAAGCATTTTTACGAGAGAAATTGATTCGTCCCGTGAGAATGTTGGGAATCATTTGTCGGAGGCGCGGTCCGACTCAAAACAATCAATTAAATCAAACGACACGAAACCAGTCAACGCTGGAGCTTGTTTCGATTGGACACTCAAGAACCCGTACATGCCACCAATTCTAGACCAAGCAAGTATTTTTTACTTTGTTCATCAACTGTGCTCATTCCCTTAAATCCTGATTCAAACCTTTGTGGTCGTTCTTAAACAACCCAGTTAGCAAAACCGTCTTCAATCCGTCTTAAAGACGTGTTATAAGGAAAGTAAAGTTGTCTTAAATCCGTCTTTAATCCGTCTTAAAGACGTCTCTAGTTCCGCCCAAACACGTCTTTGAAGACGTCTTACGAATCCGTCTTTAAGACGTTTTTAAGACAACTTCAAAAAACGTCTTACGAATCCGTCTTAAAGATGTCTTATAAGACGTCTTATAAGGCAACTTTGAAAACCGTCTTACGAATCCGTCTTAAAGACATATGAAAGGCGTCGGTCACAATGCTCTATAGGGGTGATTTCACGATAACGGGAATATTTGAGCCTTCAACTTTTGTAAAACTGAAGTTCATCAAATTGATTTTTTATGTTTTTTCTTCATTATATAGGTAGTCAACATCACTTTCCCAGCTCCGGCACGAAAAATTTTCATTTTGTACCAAGTTGAGAGGAGAAAGGTGATTAACCCCAAAAATGAGATTTTTTTCAGGGACTTGAGGGCTGCTAATTTCTCAGAACTGTAAAATTTGTTCAGTTCAACGCTTAAAATGTTCCTTTGATTACTAGGAGAGACACCCATACCAAGGACTTAAAAAAAAAAAAAATGATTTGAGCCCGTAGCTTAAAGGGCCTAAAGTCATGGCCTAATCTAAAATTTGCATGTACAGGGGGTTGAGGAAAATATGTACCTACCATCTCGAATTTCTCGCGAGCGGCTTCGAATTTTGAAAAATTGTGCCAAATGATAAGCAGAAGCATACTACACCTAGATACTACCTGTATATTAGCAGCTAGAATGATATTTAGATGATTTTCTATCAGCCGACTCCTTTCAATTACGTTCATTTTCCTTCGTTACTCGTAGCGTAACAAAGTATCGTAACAAAGTGTACACTCCAAATTCGCGTATTTTGCAGAATGTCAAGAAAGGCAATAAAAATGAATTAATCTATGATTGGGCATTCAAACACACTTGCCGCCTACTTTTCATCCACGATTTGCTCAAATTGAATTTTTGATTGAAATTGAGTGTTTATTGCATTTTCTTGTGTTGAGTAATTAGTGCTACACATCTAAATCTGACGCTAAAAATGACTTTATCGGCCAATATTTACAAACAAATGTTACTTACCGGTATCAGCTGGTCCTGTTGCCATCTCCTTGACCTCTTGAGGCCAGGAGGATCCAGGGAATGACAGCTAGCGCTGTCTGTGCCTGATTTACCGCACATTTTTAATGCGTAACAAAGTGTACACAAGAGGTCGCCACCCATTCTGATTGTGATTTCCTCCGCTCCAATACTCATCACAAGTCCAGTTTTGCCGTTAAAGTAACTATTCATTTTTACTTAAAGATAAAAATTGGCGCTGCAAAGGTATTTAATTGTTTTTCGTAGGAAAATTACCCTTTTAATCCAAGACTCACTCCCGGGGACAGTAACAAAGTGTACGAATTCCGCCTGAAAAATGGTGATATATTCCACGGCATTGATAATTTTTTGCCCTGTTATTTTTTTTCCTCCCTCAGACAGAGAGTTTCGATGAAAAATCACTGCTATTTATCTTTTTACTCTTTACATATAGTCCATCGCCCCTGGGGACATGCAATTCCCGTTATCGTGAAACCGCCCATAGGTTGTCTCTCGAGGAAGCCTAGCTTTCCAAGCTTGCTTGAAAATAGTCAACATTTTCAAAATTTGTGAAAATTTCGTAATTTTCAAAATTTGAGCAAATCTTGGTAATTTTCAAATTTTCGAACTGTGGACATTTTCGTAATTTTCGAAATTTTAAAAAAAACTTGTGATTTTTGCAAATTATCAATATTTAAGGACTTGAAAACGTTGGAGTCAATCTTCTAGCTATCTTGGCTGAAGACGGCTTTAAGACGGATTAAAGACGCTTTATAAGTCTGGATTGAAAGACGTCTTAAAAACCACTTTGGAAGACGGTATTCAAGTCGTCTTGGAAAACGTCTTTGAAGACAGATTTAAGACGGATTAAAGACGCCTTGTAAGACTGGATCGAAAGACGTCTTAAAACCCACTTTGGAAGACGGATTTAAGACGGAATACAAGGTGTCTTCTAAAATCGACTTAAAGACGCATTTAAGACGGATTTAAGGCAAGCTTAAAAGACGTCTTTGGATCCGCGACCATAAGACGGATTTAAGACGTCTTTAAGACGGAATGAAAAGACGTCTTACAAAAGCCCATTTTAAGCCAGATCGGCAAGCCTGATATTGTTATCTGGGAAGAGCATAATAGAAGACATTGGCGAAATTTTCAATCGGGTAATATATTGTAGTTTGTCAATTTAAACAATTGCAAAGGATCGATGTTTGCTCCTCATTCAATACTTCGATATTCATATTTTCCATCTAATTGACAAACCTCAGTTGTTCCAGTACATTTAAAACATCAAGGACCAAATTATGTTACGGCTTGAAGCCGCGCCGGTCCTCCAAAAGACGTTATATGGTGCGCATTTAAGTATGATCACGTTTTGTTCATACCCCGTGTAAGTGCTCACCGATCATCTGCGTGCGGGACCGTGAGGATGTACATTTTTTGGTCCCTGGATTATTTTTTCCTAAAAATCAGCATATATATGAATGACGATTTGAGATTTTTAACATGAAACACAGATTGGTGGTTTATGGATCGAAATTGGAGCCAACGGGATCAAATAAGATCACATGAAATACCAGCTAGGGTTCTTTATTAAAATCTTCAATCCACCTACAAGCTGATTTTTAGGGAAAAACACACCTGATGTTCTATGGGTATATTTTTAGTTTGTGTTTTTTTTTTTTTTTTTTTTTTTTTTAACCATCCGGCAAAGTCCTCAATTCAACGATGAATTCAACTGAATGATCGAAATATTAGATATAAATTCAGTTCAGTTTGTGACTATAATAATGCACGGCCATGATTGCAACCATGGGCCGATACATGAATTGGATGGGCAACTTTATCTCTCTCTCTCTCTCTCTCTCTCTCTCTCTCTCTCTCTCTCTCTCTCTCTCTCTCTCTCTCTCTCTCTCTCTCTCTCTCTTTCTCTCTCTCCCTCTCTCTCTCTCTCTCTCTCCCCCTCCAATTTGATTAAGTCATTGAATAAGTATGTTACGAAAGGCCGGAGGAATGGGCTAAAGTCACTTGATGACGACCTCCCCCCCCCCCTTTGCTATCCTTTTCTAACACCTAAGTTCAAACACCCGGAGAGAGAGAAAGGCAAATTTCTGTATCCGCTATGAATGCAACGACGCAATGTCACATTCTGTCGACTCGAGCCCATGGGAAAGATCCAACCATCATCGCATCAGCTGTGTATTCAATATCATAAAAGTTGACCTTTAGTATGGGCTTTTACAGATGCGCAACCCAGGAGCTCTTCCATCTCTCTCATTTCCTAATTGAACGTATGAGTTGAAACAAGCAGATAGTTCTGACACTACAGTGTCAGAGAAGGCGCACCTTGAGCAAATTTGGTCCTCATGAGTCAAATTCCATTTCCACCATCTCAAAAATAATGTGTCCAGCAAAAAACCGGGTCCGAACCTGGATGCGGCGAGTGGGTAGGGGTTAGGACCACTACATACGATCTTATATGAGAAAAACCCTTCGAATATTCCACCACCTCAGAAAAAATTGTCCAGCAAAAGTGAGGGTCCGAACCTGTGTGCGGCGAGTGGGGGGGGGGGTGTAGAACCCCTACAAACAATCTTAGAACAATCCCTTCGAATTTTCCAACATCTAAAAAAAATTGTCCAGCAAAAGTTAGGGTCCGAACCTGTGCGCGGCGAGTGGAGGAGGGGGGAGAACCATTACGGACAATCCCTTCGAATTTTCTAACAACTCAAAAAAATTGTCCAGCAAAAGTTTGGGTCCGAACCTGTGTGCGGCGAGGGGGGGGGGGGGGGTGTAGAACCACTACGGACAATCTTAGAACAATCCCTCCGAATTTTCCACCATCTCAAAAAAATTGTACAGCAAAAGTCCAAGTTCGAACCTGTAAGCGGCGAGTGGGGGGGGTGTGGGGGGAACCACTACGGACAATCTCAAACCCTTCGAATTTTCCAACATCTCAAAAAAATTGTTCAGCAAAAGTTAAGGTCCGAACCTGTGCACGGCGAGTACGGGGGGGGGGGGGTAGAACCACTTCGGACAATCTTAGAACAATAACTTGGATTCTCAAAAAATCATCTCAAAAAAAATTGTCCGGCAAAAGTTTGGGTCCGAACCGGTGTGTGGCGATTGGGGGGGGGGAGTTTAGGACCACTACGGACAATCTTAAACCAACCCCTCAGATGTTCCACCATATCTAGCAAAAGTTCGGGTCTGAACCTGTGTGCGTCGTGTGGGGGGGCGGTGGGACCACTACGAACAATCATAGAACAAATCCTTCGAATTTCCCACTGCACATCACTAAACGCACGTAATAAACGATCAAATACTCATAAAACAATTTTGAACCCCCTTTAGTAAAAAGGTAGTTAACGATATAGTATGTCCCGCAAAATAGGGACATGAAAAAGTGATCGGTAGTAAGAAGAAATCGGACCACCAAGAATCGATTATTTTTCATGATGTGTTAGAGTAGAAAAAAACAATGTTGCCATATTCCATTAGCTGGCACCGTTCTTTGGTTGCCCGGTAAAAAATTTGAACGTGAAGTGTGATGCCAAGTAAAACAAAGGACGCCATGGCAAAACGTAAGAAAAGATGAAGAAGTTACAGTGAGTCAAAAGACATCTCTCCTAAATGTCCCCATGACGTCCCGCGACTGGTGACAAAGCATTTGATCCGCGCACAATGGCCGAAATACGTTAATCAAATCTCGAAATGATAAAAAATAAACTGTAGGGAATACCCTACGAACACTTTCTCACATCACTTTTATCTGAGGGAGACCCCCAGACCCCCCCCCCCCCCCACCACTAAAGAATTCTGGAGGAGCCCCCCTAACCCCCTAAAGAATTCTGGGGGAGACCCCCAGACCCCCTTTAGAATACTAGGAGAGCCCCCCAAAACCCCCCCTTTAAAATGCTGGGGGATACCTCCAGACCCCCCTTTAGAATTCGGGGGGAGATCCCCAAACCCCCCTCAAATTTCAAATATTTTCACCTCCGGACATAATATTTCTGCCTTCAATCCGAAGAGTTTGCAATTTTGTAGAGAAGCTGTAGGAATAGTTGCCTATTTTGTTATTTGAAGGCTAATTGAGAGCCTTAATCTGATGTTGCTTATAACAGGGTTTAGAGTAGGTAATTCAAGATTCCAATAAGTTTTTATTCTTTGAGCTGCATTCAGAATATTTGCTCTTTGTTCTATTTTTGGGAGTTTCTTTTTTCCCTTAGTTTTTATAGGAGGTCGAAATGTACTGATTCTTGCATTTCCTCCATTGAGTACTATGTTTGGTTTCTTCTTTCAAACTGTGGATATTCGAAAAAATTTTTTTTGTTTAATAGATTAACCCCCCTCCAAAGATGTACTTAAGTCGTAGATTGTGCAAACAAAATTTCAACAAAATTCATTCAGCCTTTTTTGATTGACTTTTCTTTATAAAATGAATTTTCCTTGAATATTCTATTTTTTGGTGTAATGAAACCTTTATTGCTTTTAAACAGCTTTAGACTTAAAAGTTGAATATTGTAGTAATACATTGAAAAGAAATTTCTGCCTAGGCTGGTTGCAAACGTTTTGATGCAATTTTCATCGAACTTAATTGAGTCATACTTGAATTACTTATTGCAAATTTATGTTTGTCTTAATATTTGCTTACAATTAGTTTCAAAAGATTTTTGCTCGATCGTACCTATATTGCCCCTCGAAACGGTCGTAAGGTTTTTATGAGGACTGTACCAGAAAAATGTTTTAGTGCACACAGTGCAGTGTTTAGTGTATTTTTTTAACACATTATGTTTGTGAACATTTTTGTCAAAATCAATCCCATTAATGATTGACTCCAAGTTTAAAATTAATTCTTCACTTTCATTCTTTTTTTTTTTTTTTGGTCAAACACCCTATTTTGATTTTTAAACTCTCTTAAGGGTTGTATATTGTAACTATAAGGGCTAATTTCTTTTGTAAACCAATTGTAGATTTTATTTGCCAGATTTTGTCAAAATCCATTGGACCAAACCTGAATTATCCGAAATAATAAGATTATGTTTTTATTTGCTTATATACCCATATTTTTTTCTCAATCGCACCTATATTACCTCTTGAAAAGGTCTAATCGGTTGTGTATGGTGATCAAGAGAGGATAATATGTTAGTACTTTGATAGTAGATTGTGTGTAAAAAGTTTCATGAAAATTCATCCAGCCATTATTGATTGACTCCAAGTTTTAAGATTACTTAATTTCTCACGATAATTCCATTTTTTGGATCGAGCGCACATATTTTGATTTTTTAAACGGTTTTGAGGGTTGAATATTGTAACTATAAGTGGTTTATTTTATAGTAGGCTGAATGTAGATTTTTTTCGCTAACTTTCATCAATATTGATTGAACCAAACCTGAACTATCCCAAATAATAGGATTATATTTTTATTTGCTCATATTTCCCCAAAATTTTTTCTCAATTGCACCTATATTACCTCTAGAAATGGTTTTATCGGTTGTTTTTGGTGACATAGGGAGGAAAATATTTAAGTTTATTGATAGTAGATTGTGTGTACAAAGTTTTATCAAAATTCATGGAGCCATTATTGATTGACTCCAAGTTTTTAAAATTGATTTCCACGATAATTCTATTTTTCGGCTCGAGCGCACTTATTTTGATTTTTTAAACAGTCTGAACGAATGAATAAAGGAACTATAAGTGGTTCATTCTATAGTAGGCTGAAAATAGATATTTTTTTGCTAACTTTCATCAAAATTGATTGAGCCAAACTTGAATTATTCCATTTTTATTCATTTTTATCCATTTTACCATTGATTTTAATGAAAATAATTTTTTTCCCCCTAACTACCCTAAAAATCAAAATATCAAAAAAACAAAAACGTACCCCTGAGGAATCTAAAAAGCAACAACTGTGCAAAATTTGGATGCATAAGGATCAATGGTTCAAAACTTATGCCTAGGTACGGAGTGACGAACAGCCGGACTGACGGACAGACGCCACAGATTTTTTTTTCATAAATCTCTCTAAGTAAGAAAGGGTTAAGAAATAGAAAATATGATGGAAGGATGTTCTTATGGATGGTATTAGACATGATAAGAGGCAATTACTTTGACTAAATCATGATTGACTTTGTCCTGAGAGGCCAACTATCGCAACAAAATACCTTGAAAATCTCTGCGCCAACGCAATACAATACTTTCTCAATTTTTCTAATTTCATTTGAGTGAGAAAGTAAAAATACAATCACACCATCTCCGTCGGATGTAGACTTTTAGGCATGACTGATCCAACCTCAACACACCTAATCAGTCTCTAATTCTGATTATTAGCGTTAAAAATATTTTTGGCTCAAATTAGCGCTCTCACCTCAGTATCAGTAAAAACCGATGCGCTGACATAATTTTTAGAAGAATTTGATGAGAACACACAATTTTCAGAAACGCATGGCGCGTTGAGTCATTTTGCAGCAAAAAAAAAGCGCCATAACTTAATTTTAACCAAATTGTGGTGCACGACTTGAATTTTCAGCAAAAGTATAAGCACTTACTCAATTTCCCCATTTTCTCCAATGCCGTATTGTTTTCTTTTTTTCTTATAGCGTTTGAAAATGTTTTTGCTCAAAACTGTGCGCTCACTCAAGTTTCAGTAAAAAACAGCACGTACGCTGACATAATTTTCAGAAGAAATTGACTCTGTAACACAAATTTCAGAAAGAAATGGAGCGCTGATTCAT
Organism: Trialeurodes vaporariorum; assembly: GCA_011764245.1. Taxonomy (NCBI): domain Eukaryota; kingdom Metazoa; phylum Arthropoda; class Insecta; order Hemiptera; family Aleyrodidae; genus Trialeurodes; species Trialeurodes vaporariorum. The sequence goes on from VMOF01000001.1 coordinate 50,041,149, forward strand.
ATTTCATCATATGACGCTAACTTAACCGTCACCAAATTGTGAGGCGCAATCCCACTTTTGTACAAAAGTCTAAGCGCTAAACTTTTAGGCATGACTGATGATGATCTCCGACAAAATAGGTGACTGTCAAAGGTTAGCGGACTACCAAACTATATGATTAAGGAACCAGTTTGAGTGTCTCAAGATACTTTGAGACATATAAGGAGAGTGACAGCTTGAATCAACAAAGGTAGTACAACAGATGTAGCATAAGGTAGCATAAGAAATCAGGAAGTTCCTGGAGTACTAGAAATTTACTTGTAAATAGAGAAAGAGCGAAATAACTGCATTGAATAAATGATGCCTTGAAGCGCTAAGTCATTTGACGGGAGTTGCCAGACTAAATAAAATGTCAGAAAATTTGACCGCAAAGCACATTTCTTTAAAAATTTAAAGAGGGCTGACTTCCTTTAGGACCTTCAAAACCAAAAATGTAGAAGTAGAGAAATAAGAAGCATTTCCTTGTTTCGTTCTGAATAGGACTAAGAAATTTCACATACAATAACAACATGATGGAAATATAAAGCAAGTCAGCACATCACACTATTCAGAGGTCCCATTGTTGAACCTTTGAACTCTTACCAATTCACGAGTCATAGCTACTATAAACGCAAGCAGAGTAATTTTATTACGTTGAGCGTAAACAAATAGCTGAAATTTGATAGGAAATATGGAGGAGGTCAGGGCAGGGACCACTATGGAAACAACGACATCAGGGCTGAATAATAAGAGATCCTCTTCGATGCGCAGTAATTTTTGGTAATTAAATGAGAATTCTGAGTATTGAGATAAGGAATGTTCAGAGTTCTTGCTGTAGGGGCTTTCCGTTTTGCGTTTGACCACACGCTATAATTAATTATAATAATTGCATTTACATGCAAAAAAACAAACATTCAGAACGGCAAATGATTGGTTCTCTTGATCACCTAGAATATATACCGGGAAAATTTGAAATAATCAAAAAGTGAGGTTGGAAATTTTTGACATAGAATAACTTTAAAAAAACGTCAATCAATGAACATGAAATTACTCCCAACCAACTCAGAATTCAGTCGTGGCTGGGAGAACATTAACTTTTCAAATGAAATTAGCATAAAAAAAACACAGGACACAACCTAAATTTCACGACATCAAAAAAGCTCATTTCGCCATTTGATCACAAGGGGGCGTAATATACTCTATTGAGTATCAGGGCGATTTCAATAGGCGCACGTTGTGCCAACGGTGCGCCTAAAAGGATAGAAAGAGGTGGTTATCCCCTTTCCTGCACATCATTGTCTAACATACGCGTTTTAATGGAGAAAAGAGAGAATAAATGAAGCAGTATCTCAACCGGGATATCTTCTATCAGTTCTATCTCTCTCATTCTCCATTTGAATGTATAAGTCGGAAAAGGATAGAAAAAGGGGGGTTACCCCCTTTTTCTATCCTTGTCTAATATTTTTGTTCCAATGGAGAAAAGAGATGGGTAAAGTAGTTCTCGCTGCGCTACTGGGCTTTTAAACGATGTGCTTTCGGCAGTGGCGTCGCGTGCAATTTGGCAACAATGTATTCTATCCATTTAAACTCATGTAAAAGATCGAATCCAGGGGGTTCACAGTGCACTAGGAAAATTCGATATATTTAATGAGTTTAAATGGAGCAGTTGCATTGTTGCCAGATGGCACGCGACGCCACTGGCCTTTTGGGGCACCGATTGTCTTTTCGTCAGTCTTTAGGCCGCGTTGTGTCGATTACGGTGCGGGACTGATGATTTACCCACTACTGTTTTAGGGGGTGTGTGGATCGTGCTACGCTTTTTGCTCCGGAGGAATGCTAGATATCTTATACTCCAAACTTAAAAAGAAGATAACCTTACTATCGAAAGAACGTGAGTATCTCCTTATGGTGGGGTTGGGAGTCACTGTAAGTATATGAAAGAATTTAACCATCAATCACCAAACGAGGTTCCACCTCTAATTGGCTGCTGTTGAAAAGTGAAGATAAAAATGGACTTGTGAAGCTTAAGAGGTTCGGGGGGTGATAGTGTTTTTTATAATAATCTCGTGAATAGACTTTCATCCCGTTTTGGAAAAGGACTAGAGCTCAAATATTTTGGGTATCGTGGGTTTCTGACGTTCTGACAAGTAGCTGTAGCAGTTCCTACTTCTTTTAAATAGGACTCTTTGTTAAGTTTTACTACAACGATCGAATTGTTAACTCTTGATGAGTAAAATTTAGAGAAAATTACAACGAGCGCATTGAAAAATTACGAAATTCACACACCAGACTGACGAAATGACTTTGAAGTTTTTGGCGTGATGGTGGAGCTACGTAGGTACCATGGGAGATTCTTATATAATTTTAGACTTTCTTTTTTAAAAAAAAAAAAAAAAAAAAAAAAAAAAAAAAAAAAAAAAAAAAGAACACAGGTTGCTGACGGCACAGACGGACAGACGGCAGACGGACAGCCGGATTGACGCCACAGATTTTTTTTTGCATAAATCTCTCTAAGTCAGAGAGGGTTATGAAATATGAAAATATGATGGAAGGATGTTCTTATGGATGATATTAGACATGATGAGAAGCCATTATTTTGTATAAATCATGATTGACTTGGCCGTGAGAGATCAACTATCGAAACAAAATACCTTGAAAATCTCTGCGCCATCTCAATACTTTCTCAATTTTTCTAATTTCATTAGAGTGAGAAAGTAAAAAGCGTACTATTTACAGCCTCTTCTTAATGTACCCATCCTCATATTCGCTGCATATTACACAAGAATTAACCATTCGATCGCTTAAGGCAAAAGTTAGCAAATGCCTCATTCCGCAGTTTCGTTTTTTGTTCAGCCATAAATTCACCTTATAACCCATATTACTGTCTTCCTCAGAAATTGTGGAGTGCGCTGACACCGAACTATGTGATGGTGCGGCAACGAAAGATGTCTTACCTTATTTAAAGAAAGGTCTTGTGTTGGAAAAGGACTATCCGTACACTTTAAGCAAGAATGCAACCTTAGCCGGGAAGTGTGAAAAAAAGAAAATAAAGAATATCGCCGTCAAAATCAAAGATTATGCCATAATAACCGGAGAGGATAAAATTGCTGCCTCACTTCCAACTTGTCCAGTTGCAATCAGGATCCATGTCGGTAAAGTTCTCCAAGTAAGTTGAATTCAGAGACGACAGAGACGACAGAGACCACGCTCTATCAAGCTCGCAGATCTTAAAAGCAGGTGGCAACTTTGTTTCAGGGTCGCAACAAAATAATGTTTGGCCTGCGTTTTAAACCCATTAAAATGCACTTATTATTAAGAGAACATCTCCGTATCTTCGAGTTACGTGGTAGCTCCCCTCCTCCCTTTTCTATTCTTTTTTAAGCTTACATTCAGTCTCATGGATAAAGAATAAAGAAAGATGTATACAAGCTCCTGGATGCATCACTTGATGCTCACAGCTTTTGCAGCTGCACTTTTCTGTTCTTTTGAAAGAAAGAAAATGGCAGATGGAACATAATGAGTGTCAAATATTCCAGGGACCAAATTATGTTAGGTCCCGAGCATTGAATTGCGTGCATCTTGCGTGCGGTTTCGACCAATCAGAGAGCTTACGCACTGTCTCATGATCGTGCGTAAGTTACGCTTGGGACCGAACATTATTTGATCCCAGGTGTATATCATTTGGGCGAGTCCTAAAAATCGTTTCATTTCGTCGAGTAGAGGGGAATCGAAACAGAAGAAAATCGCACATCGTTGGGGCGAGCCCATATAACTGGACATGGTATGTACTGCAACCTACTTACTGGACTAACAGATAAAAAGATGTTTGAAGTGAGGTGAGTTTATCACAATTGTATACATATGTTTTCTACCGAATCTTTCAAATTTTTTTGACAAAATCATCTATACTTATCTGTCAACAATGTCTACAAATTTAGAACCGAAATGAACGCGTGGAAAATAAATCAGCTTGCTGGTAATAAGAAAGAAATAGAGAGTTGATTATCAATAGTATGTAGGATATTTTCCTGACAATGTTGGCAAATTGGTAGACAATTTTGTCAAAAAAGTGTTGTAAAAAAAGGCAGTAAAAAAAGGCATTAATATAGGGACTGGAGACATTTATTTTGTGGACGTAAAATATGTAGACGTCTTAAGAATCTGGTAATTTCTCAAGGTAGACATTTTTTGGTAGACATTTTGCCAGTGGACCAAAAAAAGCAGACATTTTGTCCGTAGTCCATATTACTGTAGACGTTTTGACTGGAAACTGGTACGAATCCCCCCCCCCCCATTTTGCATATGGGCTTTTCAGCCAACCTCCCTCTTACTCATCAATCACGGAAAAAAAACTACGGTGAAAATAACCACACGGATACCTGATTTTGACACCTGCTAGATGTTATGGTAATATTAACCAGAAGTATACTATGTTTTGACTTGGTACTAGGTGATGTTACTTGATTGCATGTCGAATTTACTCAAAGTATCGGTAAATGTACCATACTTCTGGTCAAGTTTACCATAACATCTACCAGGTGCCAAAATCAGTTATCCGTATGGTTATTTTCACTAATCTTTTTTTCCGTGATCCATAGGCTTGTGAGCTCCCTTCCCCCATGTTTTCTACCCACGAGCCGCCACTGCTTGGCTCAAGTTTACAGTTCGAACTTAAATTCACTTTTTGTCGCTCCACTGTTCTGAGATGATTTTTTTTTTTAATAATGTTTAGATGTACATGAAGGGTATTGCGATTCCGACTACAGTAACGTGCCCCAACGAAGAAATCGATCTGAATCATTGTTTGATAGTAGCCGGATGCAGAACTAGTTCGATTCCGCGTAAGATAATTTTAATTCTGACAAATAATTTTTTTTGTTTTTTTTTTGTTTTTTTTTTCCAAAATCGAAAATTATTGAATAATAGAGCCCATACGCAGTGTCTCAAACTTCTTGCCTTTGCCTCTTAACAAAAAAAAAAAAAAAAAAAAAAAAAAAAAAAACCTGAGTTAAAGCAAGGGCAAAGTAACATTTTACCCATTTCATATAAATGAACGGAATAGAAGAAAGGTAAAAGAGGAAGAGGAAAGGTAAACAAGAAAAAAGGAATAAGGGAAAACGGGTAAAAATCCAAAAAAGCCAATTTTTAAAATGAGCAGATCCAAAACTACATTTTTTATGTCGCTTATTGATGTTTTGGAGACACGTGAATTGGTGCATTGGGATGCAATCGTATTAGCGGTTGTGGTTCCGGTTGTAGATTTTAATTCCGGTGCTCGCCTGAGGACCTGAAGTTTTTTTCTATTACGGGATGAAATTCGTTTGCCAACAAACACATCACTGCTTTGGAAGTCTAAATCGGGGATCCGTATTTATAACCACCAATCAACTAACGTTCTTGATGAGTTCCAGGGCTTTGCCAGGAGGGGGGGGGGGGGGGGTACCCTTGCCCCGCCGCCCCGGGTGGCACTCTCCACGGCCGGCAAAATCAGGGCGAACAAGCAAAAAAAAAAAAAAAAAAATTAAATACATTTGAAAATTTATCGCCGAAGGCGGCAAAAATCAGTGGGTATAAGAAAAAAAAGGTCATTAAATCAATCATTTTGATGAGGGGTGATTTGCGGAGGGTGGCCAACTTGAAATATTGCCCCCCCTCCGGAGACCTCTGCACGCCCCCGATGAACTCCACAAAACTTTTGATCGACTATTGCAGATAATAATACGATTGCTCTGGATATTTGATGTCTAGCGATTCAAGCAAGACATTTTTGTTCGTGGTCAATCTTGTCTTCGTACATATAGATACATGATACATATATGAAACAATAATAAATGAGCTGTTCAGCCAAAATAAAACAAATAAAAAGGGGAAAATTAAATCATAATAATAAAATGATCCGACCTTTAATTGTGATGTTTTTTCATTTTTTTAACGTTTCGACGTCCATACGCCTTCTTCAGAAAATATAAAATGAACATAGCTACATACAGGGTGTAACAGATGTATCCCCCCCCCCCCCTGTCTAACTTTTGAACGAGTTGAGATAAATTGTTGCAAATTGGACCATTCTTCATAATTTTAGTTGAACTTTATTTTTTTGGGGGTCAAAATCCCCCAACCCCCCTAGGAGGCCCCCAGGGGGGCTATCTCAAAAATTTCAAATAGCAACCCCTATCTTGTGATACATCGTTTGAAAGGGCATAAAATTCTAAGACTTTTGGCGCAAACCGAAGGTCCATATCGTTTTTCGTTTTCGATATATCGAAAGTCAAAGTTGGGTTTTCACCCATTGTCAAATTTCGATATATCGAAAACTAAAAACGATATCGACCTGCGGTTTGGGCCAAAATGCTCAGTTTAATGCGTTCTTTTGAGTAATGTATCACTCGATAGGGGTCGTGCCTCAGAATTTCTGAGATAGACCCCTTGAGGGGCAATTTTTTTGACAACTGTTGGGGGGCTCTAAAACCAAATTTGGACCAAATTTATGGCAGAACCGTATTTTTTTCTGAAAATCACTTGTTTTTTAGAGTATTTTAGACCCCTAGTTTTTTAAAATCCGACTTTTTAAATGGGAGTTCTGATTTTTTGAAAATGGGTCAAAGTCGAAATTTGACTTTCGATATATCGAAAACGAAAAACGATATCGACCTTCGGTTTGCGCCAAAAGTCTTAAAATTTTACGCCCTTTCAAACGATGTAAACGGTGACCGCTGTGACCCTCCAAATCATTGGATTTCAAAAAACTAAGAAGTTTCTGAAAGGGCTGACCAAGGGCTTTCTTTTGATGTATCACATGCCTATTTTTTGTGAAAAGGGGTACAAGGCCCCCTCACCCCAAAATTTTGGGGCTTCGGGGGGCCCTACGTAAAAATTGTCAAATGTAAAGGTATGGCTTGTGATACATCATTTGAAAGGTCTTTTAGAGACAAAAAAAGTGATACCCCCCAAAAGTCGTAAAAACAACCCCCTTCCAAAATGGCGGCCGTTTTAAGGTTAGGGGGCTCAAGGGGGAACCTTCCGAAAAATGATCCGAAATTGAACGATACATGGCTAAAAGGGTCTTAAAAAGAGAGAAATAATGGTTCAAACCGCGAGTCAAACCGACTGTTCAATCCAAAGTTACGGCCGATTGAAATTTAGGGGTGCCTTTTTGGGAAACTCAACTACCCCTAAATTTCAATCGGCCGTAACTTTGGATTGAACAGTCGGTTTGACTCGCGGTTTGAACCATTATTTTTCTCTTTTTAAGACCCTTTTAGCCATGTATCGTTCAATTTCGGATCATTTTTCGGAAGGTTCCCCCTTGAGCCCCCTAACCTTAAAACGGCCGCCATTTTGGAAGGGGGTTGTTTTTACGACTTTTGGGGGGTATCACTTTTTTTGTCTCTAAAAGACCTTTCAAATGATGTATCACAAGCCATACCTTTACATTTGACAATTTTTACGTAGGGCCCCCCGAAGCCCCAAAATTTTGGGGTGAGGGGGCCTTGTACCCCTTTTCACAAAAAATAGGCATGTGATACATCAAAAGAAAGCCCTTGGTCTGCCCTTTCAGAAACTTCTTAGTTTTTTGAAATCCAATGATTTGGAGGGTCACAGCGGTCAATCAAAGATTACCCCTAAATTTTTGGAAAACCACCCCTAACTCAAAAAAGGGTGGTTTTTAGAAAAAAAACTTGAGGATAAAAAAGTTTTATTTTTTTATGCCGTATTAGATTCCAATGTCAAAACATACCCTTTTTATTTGATTTTTTCGAGATACGAGTACCCACCCCCCTAAATAACCCCCAAGGGGTGGTTTTGGGGGGCTGAAAATATTTTCATTGGATTCCTTGGGGTCGATATACCCTATGAAAGTTTTGCCCCCGAAGCTCAATTTTCGGCCGTTTTTGAGATAAAGATAGTGGACGGGTGGTCTGCCACACCCTGTATGTATATGTCTGTGTCATGAAAAAATATACCTCAGCGCATAATTAATTCAGGTAGAAAAAATACGTTGAGATATTTCATTCATTATCTTCTGTATTATTTTTTTCTCCAGTTATCGGCGATTACTGGGTGCTTAGAAACAGCTGGGGAAAGAGCTGGGGAATGCAGGTCAGTATCAATATTACCACATTTCCCTATGAATGACCAACTTTTATATTAAGTCTTCATGTTAAACAATTATTTAGGGAACCAGGCAAACACAGAAACTAAACACCGAAGTAAAAATAAAATTGTTTACATAAATTCACTGATTTTCGGCCATTTAGTTTTTAATTATTTGAATATTAAGTCAAATGGGACTGATCGTGTTCAGAAAAATGGCAGAAGTTAGGTAGGTATTTTCTGGTTATTTAGTAAAATTAAAACAAACGGTCAAATCTTGAATACACCCGAACTACCCTTATCCAAGCGGTTTACTGTTCAAGATACTCTTAATCCGCCATGCAGTATGCCAGTTGCGATAACTAACAGTGGGGTGTGATTCCAGAGACAATGCAATATGCATAGTGCATTGTTGCCAGCCCAAACATTCAATAGCGGGTCTAGCAATTTGGCAACAATGCATTCTTTCCATTTGAACGTATGAGAAACAATCGTTTCTTGAGGGGGCCATGACCCTTTTACTATAATCGATAGTTTTTCTTACATTAAATTGGGAAAAATTAACAGTTTCCAGATTGCTGGATCCGCCTTTGCAAACATTCAGTCACGATATCTCGTAAATTATTAATTCAAAAGCAATAATGGATCTACGTATCAGAATTCCACTTCATCTGACAAATAATCAATCAGTAGCTCTCCAATTTCATTTTGAAAATGCTCTTTCGTGAGCAGTCATGACTTTTAGGTCACAAGGTTTGCTTTCTGTTCATCCGATATTTCGATAATTTTCATAGTTTAAAACCCGCCAAAACCCCACTTGTGACATCTCTATCGATTCAGCTTGGAAAATGGAGTCGATCACCCTCAAGGGTTTTCATATCTTTTGCAATGGGGCCGTTTCACTCATAGCAACACGTGACTCATCACATAGGCAAAAACATGATGTTGCCAAACCCCCGCTTGTGACCCCTTGATAGATTCAGCTTGGAAAGTGGAGTCGATCGCCCTCAAGGGTGTTTATATTTTTTTGCGATGAGGCCGTTTCACTCATAGCAACGTATGACTCTCGTCACATGGGCAAAAAGGTGATGTTGCCAAAACCTCCCTTGTGACCCCGCTTAGTGTTTATGTTTCCCCCCTTCATTTATATGTTTAAAAATCCCCTGGCCAGCCTGGTGACATACAATTCCTGTTATCGTGAAATCGCCCTTAAAATCATTCCAGTTTAAAGATAGAATCTATCGCTATTATTTTAATTTTAAGAAAAAAAGTTATTTGTTCAAAAGTTTATTGTTTGCTTCTGGTTCTTTTTACCGTCCAACTCAAATCTATTATTATTAAACAGGTAATATTTCAAATCATTTCATAGTTTTTTCTATTTGCTCTTATAGCTATGAAATTCACTTGTCGATGAGAAAATGTAAAAATAAAACGTAAAAATCAGTGGAAATGAACCGGCTCACTCCTCCGGTCCTCACTCCTACCGAACCTAAAATTGTCGTGAACCGGTTCCGAACCGTGAACCGAGTTTTTTATGTTGGCTTGAACCAGGAACCCAACCGAACCGACATTTTTTCAGAGGTTCAAGTAATCAAGTCCCTGGTATAGACAAAATGCTAGGTTTCCACATGCAACGCATCACAGACAATAATGCTCAATCAGATATAGTATGCAAGTACGAGCGTTAGCTAGGGACTATTCTTGCTTTTTCCTCGACGGTAGAGAATATTTTGCAGGGAATCGCAAAGTCATTCTACAAAAACTTGCTTTGCTAATATGGATAGAGTGAAAAATTTGGTAGGGGTATACTGACATGATTCTTGCGTTACGTTTTCATTCGCGTTTTACATTTTGAAAGTTTTTGGACAAAATATCGAGTGGATTTTGTCAGTGGCGCAGCGTGCAATTTGGCAACGTTGTAATGTGTCCATCAAAAAGATCGAACTATTGGGTTTTCGGTGAACACCTTCTCATTCGACCTTTTTACATGGGTTTAATGGACAAAATACGGCGTTGTCAAATTGCACGCTACGCCACTGGATTTTGTAAGTTTTTAGTTTCACTGTCGTCATTTCCGTTGGTTAGTCTATTAAAGACAACACGTCATTCATCTTTAGATCTTTCTAACGACGGTTAAAAAAATTCAAAATCCAGCTATGTAGATCTGATTGACAATGAATTCGACGATTTTTTTTTGCGTGAAATCGACATTTGATTGGTCAATTTTCAAATTTTCTACCTCTCACTAAAATAGTTTATTGAAAGAATGTTCAACAGTGCATTTTGTAATCAACAGTGGGGTGGCTGGTACAGTTTGGTAACGACGGATTCTCTTCATTTAAATCTACCTAAAATAATCGACCCTCAGGAGATTCACCGAATCCCAGGAAAAAAAATCGATACTTTTGCGTAGGTTTAAATGGCAAAAAACATGGCTCCCAAATAGCGTGAGCCACCCCTGACCACTGGTAAAAATCAATAAACCAGTCTTTAATTTATTACCATGGATGGGGGATTTGTGAGTAGAGTGTGTCTGAAAGGACATTTACAGCATAACTTCGATTTGCTACACTCTTACCTCAAAAACTTTGCATAAAAAAATTAATACAAATTACACTTCACGTTTTCTTTTTCAGGGATACATGTACATAAAAAAAGGAGTTAAGGCGTGCGGGATCGGTGTGACTGGCTTCACAATAAAGATTTGATAGCAGGACGTCTCTTTAATCTCTAAAATGTGCACCAGTGCAGCAAAGATTATGGATGCATTATTCATGTGATGTGTTATAGATAAACATAAGTATATCCTGCAACGAATAGCGATGTCTACTCCACTAAAACCAATGGGAAATAATAGATCCTCAGGAAGCGATACTTTTGCATAGGCTCAAATGGGAGCAAAATAAAAATAACTATCGATTCTTCACGGGCCGCTACAGCACTGAGTAAACAGTAAGTAATCAGTCGTGCTCCAGCGCAATTCTTCGGTGAATTCTAAAATGATTTAAAATTCTAAAGTTTCTAAAAGTAAGTTTTAAGGATCAAAATGGCGAGACCCTGTAGTGCTTACGACATATTTAAAATTAACTTTTATTTTTAAGGTTACGAGAAACGCTGTTTTACAATTATCTTTAACAATGAAAAGCAATGTTTTATATAAATAATTAATATAGATTATTTGATAATGTATTTTTTATTTTTAACCCTTCATTGCATGGGGTTCCTTTCAAGGAACAAATTGCTTAAACGCTCATATAAAATACAGGTTTCGAGATATGACTTCGGCGCATGGTGTGTCAACGCGGGAGAAGGTATGTTTTGAGCCCATACAAAAAAAAAAAAAAAAAAATTGGCTAAAGGAAAATATCATGCAGTGAAGGGTTTGTGATCGAAATCATGTCAGGGGGAAATTTGCCCCCGTATCCAAATTGACCATATTTTGATTACTTTTATACAGTTTCCGGTATTGGCTTTTTGAAAAATCCAATTAAAGTATTTTTTTGTTTTGTTTTTTTGTTTTTTGTTTTTTTTTTTAAATTTAAAAAAAATAATTTTTTTTTTTAAATTTAAAAAAAATAAATAAAAAAAATTCCTGCCTTTTCTTATGGTGTTATATCACTTGTAAAAAACGAGTAAAAAATCGAAAAAAGAGAATTTTGACCGAAAAACCGTCAAATTATTTTTTTCACTATTTTTCCCATATATTTTGACCACCTAGTAAATTGAAAAATCCACATTTGCTTGAGAAACAAAAATCATGCAGTGAAGGGTTTTAAATAAATGACTGACCACCAAAAAGCCAGGGACCAATTTCGAACGTTCAAATCGTGAACAGCTCGAGTAGTTCTCGATTCTACAATGTTAATCATGAATATAGGCAAGTTTCACTTTTTTTTGGGGAATGTAAAATACGCCTCCCTATGAGGATTAACATTATCGACTCGATCAACTCGATACAGTTATAAAATTCGAGCACTTCCTACGTATATTTGTGTTCTGGTGACGCCGTATCCTATAGGTTTCAACTTAGAGAAAAGATTACAAATGTAGAAAGCATGCCTCCTGTAGAGAGCTGTGTGCGAATTGTCCTCTCTTGTTTTCCTACACTGTTATTATTGTTATTTATGTTATATTCCTGTTGTTTCAAACGGTATTACGCCTAATTATCTTTGATGGCCAATCTCAATATAGTATTCATATTTTCTTTGTAAGTATTCTCATTAATTGCCGTGAATGGCATCATATTCATTTAATCTCGATTAGAATCATATAGAAAGATTCTCCATGCCCAAACAAGCACGATAATATGGTAGTGGCGAGGGTCTGCGAAATGTTGTGATTTTTATTAACCCTTTCGACTCTCGATACGTTTCTTTTTTCTTTTAGTTGATTTGATAATTTTATTATTATTATTATTATTTTTTTTTTAAATTATTTATTCATTTTTTATTTTATTTTAGTTTTTTTTTATTTTATTTTAAAATTTTGAATTGAATTGAATTTTTTTTATCTTATTGTAATTTGTTATTTTATTTTAACTGCTACCTTATTTTTCATTTTATTTTAACTTTTTTCTTTAATTTTTTATTTTTTTTATTTATTTATTTTTTTATATATTTTTTATTTTTATTTTTATAATTATTTTATTTTACTTTTATTTCCTTTGTTTTAAATTAATTTCTCTTATTTTATTTTTTTTTACGTTGTTTTCATTTCTTTTATTTTATTAGAGCATGAGTGTCATGCTCTATTGAAATCGTTTCTACAAGGTCAATAATGCTTTTCTTATAGGAACGGCATGGTTCGGGGGTCCGCTCGGGGGATCGCTTGGTTTCAGTATCGAGAACGGGTCCTCGAGGACCGATTGACCCATGTGATTCCACCAATCCGGTGTCCTCCCAATTTGTCGCTTTTTCTTTGTGGCGGGAGTTTTTGGCCAAGATTGAGGTTAAGCATTTTTGGGAATGTAATTACGTTACTAATTTGGATCAGACTTCAACGAAATTTTCTGTATGAGATATTGGGGTTTTATATCAGAGGATTGTGTCCATGGTTCGTGTATTCTGCGATTTAAAATGCATTTAGATGATTTCAAATTTCCAATCCTGTTATTGTTGATGTTTCGGTCCGCTAAAAGAGTTCGTTTGGGGAACGCGATCGGCGTTGCGTTTTAAGGTGAATCCTCAGCGACCTGTAGTAAGATTCTCATCCGCTAGATAACGCCACTGTTCCGCGGTCCAGAAACCATGCTTTTTCCGCCTTTAATCGTTAATTGCGAGAGCTAGAGTTAACTTTTCGAAAATGTAAGAACGTTGCGTTCTAGATCAAATCCTAAGGAAAATTTTAAGACCATTCCGAGCCATGGACGAAGATATAACTAGTTATATCTTCGTCCAGGGTTTTGCGACGACCTCCCGTCCCCTTTGCCCTCCCCACGAACTACTGCACCTACGCCTACAACAGTTGCTTGCCGCGTTGTGCAGATTGCATGAATGATGTGTGTCCATCAACTTCATCCCAATTTCACGCCATCACGGATGCCACGCCCGCCACGGGTTTCTACCTGGTTTTATGCGACATCGGTCATCGTGGCCCAGTGTTACATGGTAATCAGCGGCGGATTGGGGAAAGGCACCCCCCCCCCCAACTCACGGTAGCCTTTCCCTTTTTTTCAACGAAAAAAGCATAAATTCCTCCCTGCAAATTTAAAAATTCATAGGCGTGAACCCCCCCCCCCCCCCTAAAAGAATTTTCTGGATCCGCCTTTGGGTAGAAATTTTTTGCGGCACACTACGCCGGATTCCCGTGCAAATTCCTACACTTACCTTTCTCCCTTATCTGTCAATGGGCGCTCCCCGGGGGGCGGCGCGGCGCCCCCCCCCCCTAATTCAGAAAAATCAAAACTTTACAATAAAAAAATCGGAACATTCGAAGATCAAAAAATAACAAAAGGGAGTAAGAGTTAACAAACTTTATTCTTAGTTTACTTTACAATTTTTAAATTTGGGGCGTAATTTAGGGGGGCAGGGCGGGAAGTAGCCCCCCCCCTAAGCAGTGGTGCCCAACCGCCCCTTGCCACTATACAGCTCGCCCCCCAGTTTCAGGATTCCTCTCCACCCCAGATCTAGACCCCCCCTGATTTTTTCCCCACCCCCCCTGATTCAGACGACATCATACTTCCCACCCGTCATCTCCCTCGCCGAAAGAATTTTAAAATCTACTAGTATGAACGTGTCTACATTGGCAACTACCGTTGGCAACGAGAATTTTGCGAAATTCCCTTTAAAAATTTAGAATCCTCTGGTCGATAATTACATGATTAGAGAATGTATAGGCAAGAGTTTTGGTTTTGTTAATTTAAATAGGGTTTAAATCTTAGAAATTTATCAGGACAATGAAAATAAAGAAGGAATAGTTGTACTTAGCTTTTTTCTATTTCTATCATCTGATGCTGTCACTTTATTCATAATATCAAACACGTCAAAAAAAAATTACTTTTGATACAACTACATGCTACAATCACTTACAATTTCTACCATTTTGGGAAAGGGTAATTGATTTTTTTTCTATTTTGGGCGGAAGTGGGGGGGGGGGGTTTTTCTAGACTTGCCCCTCTCTAGGTGGGGTCCCCTAGACCTTCCATTGACATTCAAAAAATTGCCCCTCCGGGGAAATTTTTTTGCGGGTGCCCATGTCTTTGTCCATGGTCTCTGAACCAGAAAATTTAACGTTCTTCCGGTCTGTGGTTGCCTTCTTTTCTCATAAGTTTAGACAGGGCCCCCCTGAAACCCCACAAAAAGTTAAAAGTCCGCAATCCGCACCCTCGACCCGCAGCCCTATCAAAAGTAAATTGCCGGTTGACTTGCAGGTACTCTCCTCCTCCCCCCCAACTTAGATTAGACAAAAATAAAAAATTTAAAAAAAAAAAAAAAAAAAAAAAAAAAAACAAAAGTGAAAAATAGAATGTATGCCCCAGAAAGGGCCCCCTCCCAGTTTTCCAAGAGAGGGAGCGCCCCCCTTGCCAGCGTAACTCCGAAAAAAAAATTTCCAAACGGGGGTCCAAGTAACTCAAGTAAGGTCTCAAAATGAAATCAGATGGATCCAAAAATTTTAACGGCGAGTCCCGGTAAGCTTACTTTTTTGATCGGTCCAAACCGAATTGCGATACATCGATTTACTCTCGAGATATCGATTTTTAAAAGGCGCGCGGTATAGGGTCAGAAATCTAAGATTCTCTAAAATCCGCGAATTTCGACTCTCATGGACCTAGCATGCGCCGTGAGAAGTCATATGTGAGTTTTTTGAGTTCACATGAAGTTCTTTAAAGGGCCCCTGACAAATGTCGGACCGATAAAGTCTATATGGGGGGGGGGGGGGGTGGGGCCCCCAACTCCAGCGTAAGTCTCACGTACAATGTCTAACTGCGGCCGCGGGAGGTCCCATAAGATCCTTTTAAAAACTTGGATGGATCTGAATTTTTTTCAAGAATTATCTAAAAGCTGAAGCTACCGCCCAACCCAAACCGCAGTGCGCAATCCATCGATTCGTTCTCGAGATATCGATTTTTCAAACGCGCGGTCTTGTCAGATCGACCTTAGAGGGGCGCTGGAGGCTGGAAAAAGGCGAATTTCGTCTCTCACGAACCAGTCGTGTGCCGTATTATATCGGTTCCGCTTTTTTTCGGGTCCCAATGATGTCCCGAGGGGGCCCAATGCAGTTTGAGCCAAAAAATATCATCTTAGGGGGGGAACTACTCCCCGTTTCAGCGTAACTCTGACAAGAAATGTCTAACTGCGGCCGCGAGAGGTCCTGTAAGGTCATTAAATAAACTCGGATGGATCTGAAATTTTCGAGGTTGTCAGTCACAAGAAAGCGCTTTCGCCCGGTGCAAACCGAATTGCAATACATCGATTCACTATCGAGATATCGATTTTTCAAAGGCGCACGGTCTTGTCAGATCGAACATTGAAATAAGCTGTGGATACTCTGTATCCGCGAATTTCGTCTCTCATGGACCGTTTAAGCCCCCTTTAAAAAATCGAATGAGCTTTTTTCAAGTTCATATTACGTTCCTTTAAGGGGCCTTGATGATGTCGGATGACATTTGATCAATATTAACATTCATTTTTTAATCTGAGACAAAAAGAGCTGAAACCATAAAAACGAAGAATTTCCATCGGTGACTTTGGTTCAAGCGAGGGAAAAATTTTATAGAAGTCCCAAATAACTAGACTAGACTTTTCCCGGGTTGCTAGGATTGGTATTAAGAATTTCCTTTCCCCATGACTTTGGTTCAGGCGAGAGAAATCAAAAAAAATCCCCAAAAAACTAAACTAGACTTTACGGCTTGCTAGGATTGGTATTGCGTCATCCGATTTTAAAGGAACAACACTATCGAAATCGATTTTCAAAAACCCCAGTATTCACCCGCCTCGTGAACAACTGTTTCAACACGCTATAAGTAAATTTCCATTCCCACTTTTACCTATCAAGTTATTTTTACAGCGATCACTGTTATACAACACAAAAGCAGCGTTGCGATTGACTTTGTCGCAGTTTTGTACTATCAATATGGAACTCCACACTTACAATGATTTACGGCCGACACTCATGCTCTCTTTGCTAACACTGTTCCAGTGTTGCAAGTTCCAACTTGTTTTTAAATTTTTTTTATGTTTTTATTTTTTTATTTTTTTTTTTGTTTTTCAATTTTTTTTTTTTTCCTGTGCTGACTTTTGTTGGATGGATTTGAAATTAGAGTGGAGCTCAACTATTTTTTTTTGTCGAATATATCCGACATCGGAGTGGAAAGGGCTAAGAGTCTGAAAGTTCTTGATAATCTGAGATAAGGTGCATTTGGTTTTTTCCTATATGTGTCCCGGTTTCGGAGATACACTCCGTGTAAAGTTACGAAAAATCGTGTGTGTTTAGACGTCACAAAGCGTCCCATTTAAAACAATGTATTTTGAGACAAATTCGCATCTTCAGAGCTATGAAACATACAGAAAACCAAGGCATCCTTGATTTCGGCTCACCGAGTACTTTCATTTGCTCAATAAAAACCACTAAAATTCAGACCCTTGCAATTGCCCGTTCGTAAAAAGTAACTAGACAAATCGATTGGATAAACTTATTCGAAATCAAGGCTATAAAAACGTTAAAATAAATAGGTTTCGAAAAGCAGAATATTCAGTATTTTGAGCAAACAAGAAACCAGACGCTCTTGCTATACCCTAAAAAAAGATTACCAGAAGCTTGACGATATGTGAACTAATAATGTAGAGGATAGTACGATTATTACCAGAATTCAAGTGTTTGTGGCATAGTTCTTGAAAAGGTTGAGGAAATTCTAGTTCTGTAACCATATTATGGTATAACACAAACATTTTTTTGGTCAAAGTAATAATAGACTTTCTATTGTTCACAGAGCGTTGTGCTTCTGGTATAATATTACTAGAATTTATGAATAATTTTCTTCTGTGTATTCTTGCAATGATGTAACCGTTTTGCTTTTTATTTAATGGAGCTTCATAATCCATCGGTGATTTTACCGTTTGAAGTAAAGAGCTTAAATATAATTTTAGAAGTATACCCATAACAACGGCCTATAGAAATCAATGGCATATCATGCAGTTTGGCAACGTTGTACTTTGTCCATTCAAACCCATGTAAAAGGTCGAACGCGAAGGTGTTCACTGAACACTCAATAGCTCGATATTTTTCAAGGGTTTAGTTGATGATTTTCGACGTTGCCAAAGTGCCAGCTACAAGTGTCAGCTACGCTACTGATAGAAATGACCTAATTATTTATAAGCTTTGAGTCAATCGATTGAATCAGCGATGGATCGCAGTGTCATTAAAGATAGACGCAAATCGGCATTAGCACAGCTCTGACATTCCGAAATACAATTTCAAAGTAAAATATTGCGTCACCTTGTCTGGAGGGGAACGAGACTCTATGGACACTTGGTAATTAATCTTTCGAAAAAAAACGCGCTTTTACAAAGAAAAAAATCAACAAAAAACAGGGTTGCACTGTGATCGATGCAATTGATGATACATGGCAACTATCAACATCAGTTGGCGGATTTATGTCCTTGTTTCATCTTCATTTTTTGTCCGACAGCCTTGGAGACTCGAAGAAAAAAAAAAAAAAAAAAAAAAAGCTTTCATAGAACATTCAACTATTTTTTTCCCCAGAAACATTTCTTTCACACATTTAGTGCCCATATCTGGCGCGTTCCATGGGCACGCTTAAAATTAACATTGTAAGATCTTCAGTCTATTTAATTTTTATAACTTCGAAGGAAAATAAGGAAAACTGAGTATACAATTTAACTTATTTATCAGACCCTTAACTTTCAAGGACACCACTCGATCGATTGGCTCACAGGGCAGTTGAGTTCAGGGTTGCGTCACTGTCAGAAAAATTCTAAAATCGCCGTTTTAAATCAATATTAAATCAAATAAAAGCTAAATGGTGAACAATTACTTTTATGTATCAATCTACGAAACGTTTCGGTTCGCTCACATCACCATGATTAATTGATAAATAAACACAGAAAAAACATTATGAAAATTATATTCAGATAGGAAGAGCACACGCCACTCAAGTTGTAAATAACGTTACAACGTAACGAATACAAGTTGTAAGAGTTGTTGATTTCACTCCGCAAATATAATTATTCCAAAAACTGTACATCGGAAGAATTCATAGCTTTTTTATATCTAATCGGAGTCGGAGTGAAAATTTCTAACAGTGTAATCTCAGTGTGGAGGGAAGTCAAACGGTCCTATAATGAGTGAAACATTCAAAATATTTTTGTTTCTTCTCAATTTCAATTTTTGTTTTGCTTTTCTTCAGTCTCCACTGAAAATTGATCAATTTGGCGGTGATAATTTATTCTTCTCCGACGTTTGCAAAAGAATATCTGACAGAACGAAGAACAGAAATTTTCTTATTTTCAGCAAGAGCCAGGATTATGATATTTTTCCCTTGGTCCAAGACTTACAAGCACACTCCACTGGAGTTACATTGATAAGCGATTTCAGCGACTTGAAATATTTCAAGCGGATCGGTTGCTCAGAAAATATATTGTTTATAGTGGATGATTGTCACGATATTCTTGGCCTAGTTTTGGATTCCGTTACTCACCAAACCGATGTCGAGCCAGATAGACTGGTGCGTAAATCCAGACAGAGGTCAGTGAAAAACGTTGAAGCGAGACAAAAGGTTGAAAGAACCCAAAGGGACGTTCGTAAAAATCGGAGGATTCGACATTTTTGTTTCACCCGCGAATTTGAAGTTAAACGTGGCGAATCGATCAATGAGACCTGCGACGTGATAGCGAATATCTCTGAAGAGGAATTGAAAGGCAACACTCCTCTATCTGAAGTTGTTTACAAACATACCCGGGATCTGTACGTCAATGAAATTTGGAACTCACGAAATTACATAGTGTTTATGGTCGGCAATTCTAGGGATTCTAGAAACAAGAAATTGAATTTCAAACAGAACGACCCTTCAAAATTTGAATTTCACAGTGATCCATCAAAAGGAAATGACCGCCATGTTGTAGGCTGTGATTTAACATTCAATTTCAGAATTTTTTGGCGTTTCTTTAAAGGTCGCCAAACAATAATTTGCTTCGAACTAATTTGTTACAAATACGATTCGTTCAAAGATAAGATCCTCACTAACATTGGGAACATTGATTTCTTTGACTTTTCCTTTCATTCCATTGAAAAGAAACCATTTAGAAAGAGCGAATCTGAGACCGGAAATCCCTTTGTAGACTATTTTACGACTAAGAACGAGCCCTTCTCCGAAGTGTTGTCAAATGTCATGACTGAAATGTTAATATCATTGAATGCTACATTTTACACGGTGAACAACCCCATGTTTTTAAACGGCTCTTTATACGATACTTTTCATTCTGAGCGTGGTTTGCAATTTGGAACCGACTTATCTATCTCACACATTGACTACAGTCTGTCAAATGAGGATTATTCCAAGTATGATTACACAGTTGCCATCGAAACAAATAGATTATGTTTTGCTGTTCCACGGAAAGGATATGTTCCGGAATATCTAGTCGTCTTCCTGTGTTTCAGTTCAACTGTTTGGATCTGCGTTGTAATAACATTGATCGGAGTATCTGTTTTCATTCATTACTATGAGTATATTCAGCTGAAAGTATTTAAAATATCTTACTCTTCAGAAGAGTTAAGCACATACAAACAAACGTCGACATTTCTTACAGTTGTGTGTTACTTCCTATTTATCGGCCAACCAAGTTTACCTTTGCACGTAGGCAAATTATTTTCCGGAAAAGTTTTATTCGTCACACTCACTTTCTCTACCATGGTGATTGCGACAGTTTTTCAAAGCGGAATGGTCACTTTGCTAAGCAAAAATGTGCGCTTTGAGGACATCGAAACTTTGAAAGATTTAGCAAACTCTGAAAATTTAATTTATACACCGAACAAAACCTCGGACTCGATCTTTCTTTCAAAGGAATATCGCCTGTGCGGGCTAATAGACCAATTAATTGATAGTACCGCGTTTTATATGTCATGTATTTCTGACTATCTTAAGTCATCTGCTGAAATAGAAGATGCTTCGCGTGACAGACTTCTCGGACTACTCGAGCATGTAAGAATGGTCACGACAGAGCAAACATATCTATTCAATGTTCAACCAGAAAATTTAAAACGTAAAAATTTTCTCTTAAGTCATACTCAATCGCCTGAACTCGTGAGAGAATATCATTATGTCGACGAGTGTGTACAATCTCGCCCTGGGATTTTTTCGGTCGTAAAGTATTCAATCTACTTTGAAAGATTCAACAGTAAGTTGTCTCAATTCCTAGAGTCTGGATTGGTTCCACAAATGATCAAACTCGACAACTTGAGACACAGACTTTCTACTACGAGGCTTCAGCATGAGTCCTCTGAAGAATCTCCGAGACCTTTTACTATTATTGATTTACAGATAGCGTTTGTTTGTCTTATCTTTGGGGTTATCTTCAGCACTTTTGCTTTCGTTTCGGAGCTTATAATCAGCGAATCAAGGGCTTCAAGAGGATTTGTGACAACGATCAATCTTCCAGGAGTGTCTCGTCATTACAACAATCAAAAGAAGAGCATTAAACAGAAAAAGAAGCACAATAAACAAAAGGGCACAAAATTGAATGTGTTCCACGTAGATGGTATCAGAGTTGGGCAATCGAATAATCAGAAATAATGAAATGACTCCGGCAACACTGAAAACTGGGTTTGCTACCTGAGTTGAGAAAAGGGAAACACACGGAAGGTATAGGTCAATTGTAGAATTATTCGTCGAATAATTCGATTGACTCGGCGTTGCCGGACACACCGAATAATTTCCGCATAATTGTTTGCCCAACTCTGGATGGTATGCCCAAACTTGTTTGTCCTTAGTTACACTAAGAGTTTACAGATACCATTTGTTCGTCTTATTTTGGAATGATTATTCCCAGTGGTGAAGCCTGCAATTTGGCAACATTGCAGTTTTTCCATTTAAACCCATGAAAAAGATCGAATTATTGGGTTTTTGGTGAACACCTTCGCATTCGATATTTTACAAAGGTTTGAATGGACATGTTACAGGACAAACCCGATTTTAGGCCAAAACAAACTAGTTTGGCCTGAAATCCTCCAGGCTAAACCTGTTGGGCCTAGGACAAACTAGTTTGGCCTAAAATTCTCCAGGTCAAACTGATAACGTGCAGGCCGAACTAGTTCGGCCTGAAAATGTTCAGGCCAAACTGTTTTTGTGCAGGACAAATTAGTTTAGCCGGAAGTGACGGCGCAGGACAAACTAGTTGGGACTAGGACAAAGTAGTTTCGCATAAAGTTCGCATGTTCTTACACTGACAATGAGAGAATTATTTTTTTAATCCAAGGAGTATTACGTTTGTGTAAAAGAAACTGCACAGTGGAATATTGACTGAGGGGGAATTACTTTAACCCATGGAAAATGTCTGTTGCTACAGGTAAAATATTCCTTGTTGTGACAGTGATTCTCCTTAAGAACCGCATAATTGTCTGTTTATGCAGCACCGACTTCGAGTTACCTTTTTTAAACCCATCAATTCCCAATAAAACCAAATGTCTTTTTGGATCGACCAATTACAAAAACCCGTATAATAATACTCGACTATTTTTTTTCTTCTTTTAAATATCTTTCTTGAAGCTTGAGTCCGGGGTCGTTGACCTTTCATTTTTTTCCGGGTCGACACTAAAACACGCTTTGTAAATAATAATAATAATAATAATAATAATGCTATGTCGATAGTAATAATTGAAAAAGAAAGAGAAAGACGTACCTGTTAGGGGCACACCGTAACCGTATTAAAACCAATCCATTTTTCTATCGGATCGTTGAACTTTCGTTCAAAAACCATCACCCTCTTTCTGCAAACAAATTGAATTAAATAAAAAAAAAAAAAAAGGAACTTATTCTCAATTAAAAACCACCAAAGAATTCTCTGATGGAACCTGACTAAAAAAAATTAACCCAAAAAACGGAGTATTAGGCTATATTACGTAACATGGATTAACTAAATTACTCAAAAGTGAGGATCTTCAAGACAAGTGCTTTCATTGGTTCTATGACATGTATTTAAATATTCGAAAATAGCACACAAATTGGGGTTCTTCCGAGAAATCCAAAGGAACGGAAAAAAAGAACAAAAATGTTCACAAATTAAACGATTCAGTTTCGCATGATCCTCAAGTTTAGAACTTTAGTCAGAACTATGATTAGGAGTTTTAAAAATTGGCGTACTCCATTGGGACCAACACAAAACTACACTGCCCCGCAAAAAAACCGGCGCACCTGGCGCGCTGGATCATTCCGCTCAAAAATGCGAAAAAATTACAAAATTTAAAATCGTCATAACTTTTGAACTAAGAGAGCTAAAAATATTTCAAGGCCAGTGTCGGATTTCTCATACTCTCTAGTTTTTTATGCATAAGCTTACATTTTTTTTGGTCATTTTTCCGCCCGTATGAAGAGTTTTTCCAAACCCTCGCGAAAACTGTGTTTTTGGAGCACATCTGTAAAAAGTTACTCAAACTTCTCACATCTCTTTGGGATAAAGTAGCATAGATAGACAAAATCTGAGACATGCATCAGATTCCTCAGAGTTAGGGCTATCGACCTGGTTACCTCAATTTTGTCTACAAAATTTTTTTAAGGTCGGAAAATGCACTTTTCCGAGACCATGTAAAAACCGCTTCTGAACACACAGTTTACACATGCGAAAAGATGTTAAAAGTTCAAACCGTCATAACTTTTGAACTAAGAGAGCTAAAAATATTTCAAGGCCAGAGTCGGATTCCTCATACTCTCTAATTTTTTATGCATAAGCTCACATTTTCTTTCCGTCATTTTTACGCCCGGATGAAGAGTTTTTCCAAACCCTCGCGAAAACTGTTTTTTTGGAGCACATCTCTAAAAAGTACTCAAACTTTCCACATCTCTTCGGGCAAAAGTAGCATAGATAGACAAAATCTGAGACATGCATCAGATTCCTCAGAGTCAGGGCTATCGACTTGGTTACCTCAATTTTGTCTACAAAATTTGTTTAAGGTCGGAAAATACACTTTTCCGAGACCATGTAAAAACCGCTTCTGAACACACAGTTTACACATCCCGCTCAAACGTGCGAAAATATGTTAAAAGTTCAAATCATCATAACTTTTGAACTAAGAAAGCTAATAATATTTCAAGGCCAGGGTCGGATTTCTCGTACTCTCTTTTTTTTAAACTCAAGCTAAAATTTTCTGTCGGTCATTTTTACGCCCGTATGAACAATTTTTCCAAACCCTCGCGAAAACTGTTTTTTTTGGAGAACATTTCTAAAAAAGTACTCAAACTTCTCACATCTCTTTGGGCAAAAATAGCATAGATAGACTAAATCTAAAACCTGCATCAAATTTCTCAGAGTCAGAGCTATCGACCTGGTTACCTCAATTTTGTCTTAAAAATTTTTTTACGGTCGGAAAATGCACTTTTCCGAGACCATGTAAAAACCGGTTCTGAACATTATTAGAAATGTGGCGAGCGTTTAGAAAAACTCTTCGCACGGGCGTAAAAATGACCAAAAAAGAATTTGAGCTACTGAATAAAAAACCAGAGAGTATGAGGAATCCGACCTTGGCTCTGGAATATTTTTAACTCTTTTAGTTCAAAAGTTATGACGATTTAAACTTTTATCATCTTTTCGCATGTTCGAGCGGATGTGTAAACTGTGTGTTCAGAAGCGGTCTGTACGTGGTCTCGGAAAAGTGTATTTTCCGACCTTAAACAAATTTTGTAGACAAAATTGAGGTAACCAAGTCGATAGCCCTGACTCTGAGGAATCTGATGCATGTCTCAGATTTTGTCTATCTATGCTACTTTTGCCCGAAGAGATGTGGAAAGTTTGAGTACTTTTTAGAGATGTGCTCCAAAAAAACAGTTTTCGCGAGGGTTTGGAAAAACTCTTCATCCGGGCGTAAAAATGACGGAAAGAAAATGTGAGCTTATGCATAAAAAATTAGAGAGTATGAGGAATCCGACTCTGGCCTTGAAATATTTTTAGCTCTCTTAGTTCAAAAGTTATGACGGTTTGAACTTTTAACATCTTTTCGCATGTGTAAACTGTGTGTTCAGAAGCGGTTTTTACATGGTCTCGGAAAAGTGCATTTTCCGACCTTAAAAAAATTTTGTAGACAAAATTGAGGTAACCAGGTCGATAGCCCTAACTCTGAGGAATCTGATGCATGTCTCAGATTTTGTCTATCTATGCTACTTTATCCCAAAGAGATGTGAGAAGTTTGAGTAACTTTTTACAGATGTGCTCCAAAAACACAGTTTTCGCGAGGGTTTGGAAAAACTCTTCATACGGGCGGAAAAATGACCAAAAAAAATGTAAGCTTATGCATAAAAAACTAGAGAGTATGAGAAATCCGACACTGGCCTTGAAATATTTTTAGCTCTCTTAGTTCAAAAGTTATGACGATTTTAAATTTTGTAATTTTTTCGCATTTTTGAGCGGAATGATCCAGCGCGCCAGGTGCGCCGTTTTTTTTGCGGGGCAGTGTATACACATAAAACATAACTAGAGTCCCTGTATGTAGAGAGTTAAGACAAGTGAAACCATGGGCGCATCTCGCATCGCCATTGGATGCGTTTTTGCACATTTGATTACATTCTGAGGGAAGTTATTCTTGTGTTTTGGCCAAATGCAAATATTACAGTGCCGCAGAGTTTCTAACGGTGTCATTCTTCACTGCCTTTATGCTGATCGATTTTTTTTAAGGTTTTAAACACTATTTTGGTCATTATAGACATCCATTAAGTGCATCATGATTAAAATAACAGGTTCATCGACAGTTAACTTTTTTATCCGTAAAAAACCTGAATGAAAAATAAAATTAATGCTCTCAATTTGTGTTTTCGAGAATATCCAGTAGTTATCGACGAAAGGTCCAAAAAAAGTATTTTGATGACGGTTATCTAGTAGATATCTAAAATAATCACTGAAACTTCGCGAATGTCGATAGTGAAGAGTAGATATCGTGTAGATGTCTCGGATATCACTCGAAGTTTATAGAATAACTGATTGTGGTCCCCGGGATATCCAAATTTCTAGTACTACTGGAGTATCTCCTTAAGGTGTCTAAGGGATCTTTTCATTGAAGTTACTTTTAACGAAACACGTTGAGCAATCGCCTGGATATCCATTAGACCACTCTTACTACAATGGTTTTGGTAATAATCTGTTGGATATCGATGAGGTATCCCACGTTCAAGCTATGTTACTCCTTCATCCATCGGAGATCTAGTGGTTGTAACATTTTCTTTGCTTTCTTTGGATCTCTAATAAATGTTCTTTGGATAAGAGTTCGGAAACATGATAATTCTTAGTCCACCATAGGATCACCATTAGATCTCTTTATTTATACTTTAATATTTGTAGATCTAATGTACATCCACTAGATGTCCCAAAAGTGTTTGTGATCTGATGGATGTACTTTGGATATCAAAAAAGGATGATTCATAATTAGATATTTATTAGATGATCCAGCGTTCAAAAAATGTTTATTGGGCACTCTCTCGCTCACTCACTCTCTCGCTCACTCACTCACTTACTCTCTCTCTCTCTCTCTCTCTCTCTCTCTCTCTCTCTCTCTCTCTCTCTCTCTCTCTCTCTCTCTCTCTCTCTCTCTCTCTCTCTATCTATCTTTTTCTCTCTTTGTCTCCCAGATATAAGAGCATCTCATAGTTTTTCCCCTTTCTTTCTTTAGCTATTTTATACACTGAAAAAAATGCTGACTTTGACTGTTTACGTGGTTAAAAGTATAGATAAAACTTAAAAACTGTTAGTTCTACCATTTAAAATAGTATCATCAAATTAGCACGAATATATTGTAACTATTTTGAATGGTAAAGCTGCTATTTTTTACGTACTATCCATCCTTCAACTATGTAAATAATTTGATTAAGCATTCATTCTTTCAATGTAGTACACTCTTTAGTGAATTGTATGGCGTTAAATTTGATGTCGAACTATCCTTAAAATTTTCAGTCTTAGCAAAATAGCAAGTAAGATTTTTATTTTTCTATGTTCTTATGCTTGTTAATAAACTGTCCACTCTCTTTCAATCTCTCTCTTGCTCCTTCCCCACCTCCTCCTCTCTTTATCGCGCTCTCTCTCTTCAGCCGTCTTTCTTTATGTCCACAGTCGTTCGCGGTTCACAAAACGCGGTCATGAAATTATCTGTTGTTATGAAAGAATTTCATTGCATCTAGTCTAATTTGAATCTTGAAACCTTCCCGCATCATTTCCTTCGCGGTCCACAGTGGACGGTCCCGGGTCAGTTGGCCTACAGATTTTAGGCCTACAAGAAATTTGACCTACAGTATTCAACCTACAATACTTTAGTCTAAATTATTTTGCCTACACTACAATTTGACCCACACAGTTTTTTTTACCTTATATAGATTTGGCCTTACGTTGATTTTAGTCCAGTAAGACCTTCATGTTTTTTATCCCAAAGAAACGTAAATTTAAAGCAGCCTCCTTTTTTTTCTAGTTATGAACGGTCACTCTCATTCCAATCAGACTCTTTTCAGAGCGAAAAATATATCAGCTGTTACATTATCATAGGTAACCATAGCAAAATGCCCCATCTGAATCTTAAATTGACAGTTTATTAGGTCTTCGTGCTGGCTTAAATCCCACAACGAGAAAGTATAAAGCGAATTATGAAACGGATGCGTCAAAGAGACCTCCCTCCGTATCCCAAATCCATCAATGATCTCTAGTGCAAATACCAGATACATATAATAACACACTGGCTGGTCAGAATTTTCTAATTTTTGAAGTTTATAATGAGAGAGAAGAAAGGAAAATGCTGATATTTTCTTCGAATCTACCTCAGAGCGATTGGCCACAACTACAACTTGTAGATCTCAGTTGGTACTACCTGTATTAAAATGTTTAGGCTAAAAAAACATGAAGGTCTTACTTGACTAAAATCAACGTAAGGCCAAATGTATATTAGCTAAAAAGCCGTGTGGGTCAAATTGTAGTGTAGGCAAAATAATTTAGACTAAAGTATTGTAGGTTGAATGTTGTAGGTCAAATTTTTTGTAGGCCTAAAATCTGTAGGTCAACTGACCGAGGACCCAGTGGACAATTGTGAAAATAAAAGAAGACAGCTTTTCTCTCCCCCTCCGCCCTCCCCCTCCGCCCTCTCCCCCCTCTAACTCTCTCTCACTCTCACTCTCTCTCTCTCTCTCTCTCTCTCTCTCTAGTTGTTGCTTACCCAAGACTCCACACTCCCTTGGATTTAACGAGTCTACCAAAAAATAAGGGTGGATACAGTTGAGATTGAATTTGTTGAGAAGGCAAAAAGCCTAGGAGTGATCTTTAATAGGACGCTTACCTGGCAGGACCACATCCAGAGCGTATCAAGCAGAGTTATCTCTATTTTACGTCGCCTACGCATGTACAGGGACTCGCTTCCTGTACATGTGAGGAAGAGTCTAATTCAAGCTTTAGTGTTTCCTCTGCTTGATTACGGCTCAATTGTTTTGTGTGACATGCCTGTGACTCTTGGAATCAGATTGCAGCGGATTCAGAATCTTTGCATCAGGTTTGTTTTTGACGTTCGGTGGTCCGAACACGTCACACCTTATTTTGAAAAGTTAGGTTGGCTCCGAATTGAGCCCAGACGGCAATTTCTTCTAGCAGGTGAGGTGTTCAAAATTTTGAAATTTGAAGAACCAAATTACTTGTTTGCGCACTTCAAATTTCTATGTTCCTCTCGACAAGGAAACAGCCTGATGATACCGGGGCACCGGACGTCAATTGCAAATAAATCGTTTGTGGTTTCGGGTGCTCGGCTTTGGAATCAACTGCCTAACAGTTTAAAAGACTTGACTATTTCGTTCGATTGTTTCAAGGGAGGAGTTAGAGAATTTATTAAAAGTACAATAATTTTATGTTAAATACTTGCATACAAACATACACATAGAATGTATTTTTTGTTTGTTTTTGTTTTGCTTTAGCTTTTCTCTCTGTTTCTCTCTCCTTATACGAACCATTTTTTTTTTTTTTTTACCTTTATTTACTTTTATTTACTATGTCACCATAACCATTTATATTTTTCTGTAAAATTTAACCGTTCTCTATTGTTTTTCATTTTGTGCTTGCCTCATTAGAAGCAAATGAGTGAGAGCAAGGAGGTTGGGTGGAAGAGAGGACTAAATAGTTCTAATCCTGCCTCCTTGCTCAATCCGCACTGTTTCCCCCCTTTTCTTTGTTAATTTAATTTTAACTTATTCTTTTTTTGTTCCTTTAACTTATTCTGTTTAATTAAAATTAAGATTGTTTTTGTTTTCTGTAAATATGTGCGAATTGAGCATTAAATAAAACTGTTTCTCTCTCTCTCTCTCTCTCTCTCTCTCTCTCTCTCTCTCTCTCTCCTCTCTCTCTCTCTCTCTCTCTCTTTCTTTCTTTCTCCCCCAAGTAAAATTTTTTTCAATGACCGTCTATTTGTTGGTCGGCCAATGTTCCATTTCTCTATGTTTTTGTTGACCGCCAGCAGAATTCTGTTGGCCGACCTTTAAAGTTTTGTTGGCAAGCAGAATTCTACTGGCGGCCAGCAAAAACGTTGCGAAATGGAACATTGGCTGACCAACAAATTGACGGTCAATAACAAAAATGGTTTAATAGGTTCTTTCTCTCTCTCTCTCTCGCTCTCGCTCTCGCTCTCTCTCTCTCTCTCCCCTCTCTCCTCTCCTCTCTTCTCTTTCTCTCTCTCCCTATCCCCCTCTCCCTCTCGCTCCCTCGCTCTCGCCCCTCTCTCTCCCCTCTCTCTCTCCCCTCTCCCCTCTCTCTCTCTCCTCTCTCTCCTCTCTCCTCTCCTCCTCCCCCTTCTCTCCTCCCTCCATCCCTTTTCTCTCATCACTCACTCTCAACTCATTTCAATGTATGGGTGAGAAAAGAAGACGGCTGAAATTCATGTGACTGCCCACACATGAGTTCAAACACGCGGAGAGTGAAAGAGAAAATGAGGATGGGGGGGGAGAGAGAGAGAGAGAGAGAGAGAGAGAGAGAGAGAGGAGAGAGAGAGAGAGAGAGATGCCTTGATCCACCTATGCAGCTACTGTAGAGTAGAGATTAATTTTTGCGTCTGAATCGGTCAACATGACAACCGCGTCCCTTTGGAAGTCTGTCGCGTAGCAGTTCAGGCCGAGCCATATATATATATATATATATAAAAATTTTATATATATATATATATATATATAATATATATATATATATATATTTTTTTTTTTTGGGGTTAACTGAATCAAATCACGGGGAATTAATTGCGTCACAAGAGGAACCGATTTATAAAACAGACCGGGCCCGCGAGATTGCCAGATGTGGAGGAAAAACAGACTCGAATCACGTTTGTTCTGATTAGGGAGGAATAGGGTTTTACTCGAATATGTGACATCGCTAGGATCATGCCTCCCAGTGTTGGGTCCTATCCGGCGCATCGCACATTGGGGATGACGTAAAAATGAAACAAGGACTCAATAACTGAAATATTATGTGACCAATAAGTGGGTGTGATGCAAATGTTTGTAACATTGTATTTAAGGACGGATTTTGTAAATCGACCTTCGACATTCGACATCTCGAATGTGAAAAACGATATCGACCTCCGGTTATTATGCACCAAAATGCTCAGTTTGTTATGCCCTTTTGATCGATGTATCAATTGATAGGGGTCGTCTCGGGAAATTTTCCAGATAGCCTCCCCTGAGGGGCAAAACCGGTGAAAATGTTTGGGGGCTCTAAATTCAAGTTTTGACTACATTGTTGTTAATATTGTGTTTTCTTCTAAAAAGAAATTACTTTTTGAAGTATTTTAGATACCCAGTTTTTTAAATTCCTACTTTTCTCATAGAAGTTATGAATTTTTGAAAATTGGTCAGTATCGAACTTTACCTTCGATACATCGAAAACAAAAAAACGATATCGACCTGCGGTTTGCGCCAAAACGTTTTATTTTATTGTTCTTTCCGATGCAAAATTAAAAAAATAGGGCTGCCATAAGAGAAGTCCGATTTTAAGGGGGGGCGACCGCCTCTCCGTTGCCTCTAGAAGGCACCGAAAAAAATAACCCCCCTTCCAAAATGGGTCCCCTCGACATTATTGGACACGTGTTTGGTAGTTTTCGCAACCGTTTTCGAAAAAAACCGCAGTGGGACCTTTTTTCTTTAACACCCTGTATAGCACACACTTTAACGAAGGTAACCATAGTAAACAGCCAAGTTTAATCATTTTCGATCAATATTAACACTCATAGACAATCTTATCGATCGGTTCATCGATGGAGTAAATGATCGGCCTCCTCCTGACTTTTTTCGGGCCAAAAAATGTGTCAATGAGTGATGCTATAGTATAAAGTGTGCGCCGCGTTGCCTTAACTGACCGTTTGACCAGCGCGTCGTGTACAGGATCTACAGGACGCTATAGAAAATCCTGGGACAGGGAAACGCTTAAATTAATAGCGTCGTCAGCAGCGAGAGCGCGCGGGGTCGTGTCAGAGTGGTGCGCGTGAGAAAGAGTGAGAGGAAGTGGGTTGATCGCCACGGCTTGGCGCGGGGGTGTGGAATGGAAGGGGGGCGGGGAGAGTTGAGAGTCGGAAGAGCATTTTATCAAACGCGGTGACAAATTGTGACAATGAGCACATTGCGCCAATCACTTCATCAATAACGCCACTGGGAAAACTGCCTACTCCCCCCAACATCCCCCTATCGTCTCCCCCCCCCCCCCCCCCCCCGTCGAACCACTTCCCCCTCCCCACCCCTTCTTTCAGACACCCTCAGCTATACCGTCGAGCGTGATCCATTATTTTGATTTTTTTTTTCTCTCCCGGATTTATCTGCTTTACTGGTTAGGCGCGTACGATTGTTATTAACGTCCGACTTTTACTCTGTCTGACTCTCTCTTTCTCTCCTTCTCTCTCTCTCTCTCTCTCTCTCTCTCTCTCTCTCTCTCTCTCTCTCTCTCTCTCTCTCTCTCTCTCTCTCTCTCTCTCTCTCTCTCTAACATCCACCCTTGTCCCCTCCACCTCTCACGCCTTGATTTCTCTCATTTCTCTCTCTTCTTCAACAAGACGTGACGGTCAGGGAATTGAAAGTGTTCGCCTAGACTTCGGTTCAGGGCGCTGATTACGCGAATGATCCATGGCATGGAAGGATACAGACATTTTTCTGTCTCTCTCTTCTCCCATTTGAACGCGAGAGTTTGAAAAGGACGGAAGCAGGGGTTAAAATCAAATGATGTCCCGCTGTGCTATCCTTTTTTAACTCATGTGCTAAAACGGCAAGAGATGTCTCGCTGTGCTATCCTTTTCTAACCCATGTACTAAAACGGAAAAAGAGTGAAACACAAATTCCTGTATCCGCCTATGGAATAATTGAGTGGAGATAACGATAGACTGAAATCGAATTGAAGGAGGTTGCTGAGTAGATTTAGTAACCGGGTTTAAAATGACCTTGAGACTGCGCAGTTTCATTTGTTTGACGTTCAAAAAAGTGAATCATTTTGATCAGACCCTGTAATGGGTCCGTTGCAAACTTTTGCCATCAGCAAAGAGGGTCAGACTTTGAGTAATACTACATTTAAACAACGCAAGAGAATCAAAGTGACTTACAAATTCAATAGATGCATTTTAGAACATCCCAAATTGGTTGTCACTTAGCGAGTCAAAGAGACTCCCCGTCTCATGTAATTTTCCCGTTTCTATACGACGAATCTCATCACTTTCTCCAGCACAGATCAAGGTTTGATTTGGCTGACATTACTCCTCCCCCTTTCCCATCGTGACTTACCTACTTCATCACAGCCATCTTGAAATTTTGTCTAAACGTATTTAATGAGTTAGCGCGTCAATAGGACAGTTGTAAGGGTATGAAATGTTGTATTTTGTATGAAGAAAGTGATAGTACTTAATTGATGAGCTGAGAAGAAATTTTGTCTAAACGTATTTAATGAGTTTGCGAGTCAGTAGGACAGTTGTAAGTGTAAGGGTATGAAATGTTGTATTATTTATGAAGAAAATGATAGTGCTTATAATTGATGAGCTGAGAACAATGATGCCTTTGGGTTTTTTTCTAAAGTGTTTCGGTTTTGGAGATACTAACGTGTAAAGTTGTAAAAACCGTGTACTTACTGACGTCACTACAAGGAATTTCCATTTAAAGAATGTATTTTGGGCAAAAATCTCAGCTCCGGAACAACGGAACTTAATTAAAAACCAAAAGCATCTGTGTTCACAGATCATCGAGTACTTTAATTTCCTTCATAAAAAAACACAAAATTTCAGACCCTTGCATTTGCCCCATTTTATGTATCTCTTTGATGCTTCCACCATTCTTTTCAAGTGATCTTTCTCCAAAGTTCACCCTTTTCATAAAAGTTATTTACAACAGACCTATTTTCTGATGGAAACGTACAGAGCCGGATTAGCCATAAGGCTTACTAGGCTTCGGAGCCTATAGAGCGCAAGATTTTTAGGGGTGCAAAATGTTGAGGGACAGCTCTTATTAACCCTTTGTATCCTGAAGGTACAAATTCGTACCACCAACTTAACATAGTTTTAAATGTATTTTTTAAAAAAAATCACTTTGCACATCAAACTAAACGAGAAAAGTTCATTCTATTTATTGAGATTGATAAAAAATTTGTGAAAAGGGTTTGTAATAGTGCCGGATTTAAAAGGGTCAAGTCGAAAAGTACGTGCTGAGAGGTAGGGTGGGTGATGGGTGTTCGGGGGGGGGGGGGGCTGACCCTTGAACAGGGTGGACGCACGTAAACAGTTAGCCTAGCGCCAGGTAGGGCTAATCCGGCTCTGGAAATGTACTAAAATGCATAAAGTAAGGTTTCAAAAGTTTTCTGCTGTGGTATGATCGACATTCATATTAGTTATGGATCTAGAAATTGCAATGGCCATTAGGCGGATTTCAATTCTATGGCAGAGACAAATAGAGATCCAGCGCAAAGCTAAAGCTTGCGACAGGTGTCTAGTTTTCCAGCTCCGTTTCGGTCGGGACTCATCAAAACAACTGCCAACTATCGTCCACTGTTCAGAGATAGATACGAGTTAGGATTTCTTCATAGTTTAAATTGACATTTGTTTGACAGGTTACAAGACTTTTCGTCCTGTTTATTTCGTCCACTTTTTTTTTTCGTCCATTCTTTTTCGTCCCCGACATTTTGTCATTGATAATTTGTCCTTTCAATTTTCGTCCCGTAGTAAAAGTTATGCACTCATTATTTTAGTCCTCGACTGTAACGTCCATGAGTTTTTAGTCCAATTATTTTTAGGTCCAGAGTATGTCTTTTGTCCTGTGATTTTAGTCCAATGTTTTTTGTCCTAAAAAAAAGTTTGGTTCGTCCAATACAAATTTATGTTCGTTTTCATACAGGAAAAATGTGTGAGTCTTTATTTCAATACCAGAGAACCTATTCAATTGGATTCTACCATAATGGGTCTGTTGCAAACTTTTAATTGCTACAACGATTAAGAGAGTATAATCTAATGTAAAATCGCCTGAGAATTCCATTGGTGACATCAAAAAGTCATAAAATGCTATAATAAACTCACAAGAGGCGTTTAATGAAATCCATGATGGCGGAGAAATATCGAGCAATTTGTATGCATGCACCACGATCATCCAAGGATAGCCAACGTCACAATATCGATCACAACCAAACACAATGTAAACAAACACAGAACCTCTACCTCCAGTGAGGTTGTCAAAGTTGGTCATCCTTGGATGTTCACGGTGCATGCATACAGATTGCTCGATATTTTACCGCCATCTTGGATTTCATTAAACGCCTCTTGTGAGTTGATTATTGCATTTTATGACTTTCTGATGCCACCAATTGACTTTTCAGGCGATTTTACATTAGATTACACACTCTTAATCGTTGTAGCAAAAGTTTGCAACAGACCCATTATAAAATAGAGTTTACATGAGTTAAAATTTACACGAGTTTAAATGGATTAAATGCAACCGTTGCCAGATGCCAGATGGCACGCACCGCTATACGAAAGAATATAAATCAAGTTAACCGCGTTGGTTTACCTTAAAAGTCTATTAAACCTCTGAGAAACATCTTCAGAAGGAAAGATTCCGTCGAAAGTAGATCCTATATGTTGCTATATCGCGATGAAGCTAATAAAAACTTAAAATTTTCACTTTTTTTTTCTGGGCATTGCGCACTTTCTCAAAATATAAATTAATAAAACGCCTAATAATAATACAATATTAATTTGCTTTTGGTGGAATTCTACTTCTTCATTTTATTTCACCTATAAACTAACGAAATGGAGCATTGGACGAAACCAACTTTTTTTTAAGGACATAAAAAATTGAACTAAAATTACAGGACAAAAAACATACTTAGACAAAAAAATAATTGGACTAAAAACTCATGGACGTTGCAGTTGAGGACAAAAATAATAAAACTACCAATTGTTCTACAGGACGAAATTTGATTGGAAGAATTATCAAGGACCAATTTTCATAGGACGAAAAAAAGTGGACAAAAAATCGAGCGGACGATAAAAACGGGACGAAACGTCTGTTAACCGTTTGACAGAATAACGATATCTGATTAATTATCTCAAATTGTAACTCTCATATTATTTGAAATTTTGACTTCAAAACGAATTTCAGGTAGATGTCGACTGGAGCAATGGTCACCACTCAACAGTAGGCTACTGTTGACTGGTGTTTTGTTGAGCCCCCCAAAGAAAAATCGGAAAATGAACCAATTTTACTTACCTCACTTTTATAACACGACAAACATAGCATATCTGCTGGGTCTCTATTAGTCTTTGTTCTTGGGTATACAAACATAAGACGCCAATGGATGGGCGGTCTAAATGCACTTTATCTTTAATAAAGCATTTGAAAAACTAAATAATAGAAGAAAAAAAAATCAAAAATTAAAAAAAAAAAAAAAATATAAAAACAGAAATCAGTTTTGTTTTAATTTGTGTCTATTCTTGGGTATAGAACGATAGGGCCCTAATGGGCGGTCTAAATGCACATTCTTTTTAATAAAGAGTTTGAAAAAATAATCAATAGAAGAAAAAAAATCGAAAATTAAGAAAAGGACATTAAACTAGTTTTTGTTCTTTGTTTTCGTTTTTTTTTTGATTTTTTGTTTTTTTTTTAAAGGTTTTCTTCCCAAACATGATGCACAGCCGAATCTTTTGCAACAACTGTATGGGTAAGAAGCGAGGCCGTAAATCTTATCTGAGCGAGTGGCTCTGATCGCGGGGACAGGAATCACCGTGGGTACCAAGAAACCTTTTCATTTTTACGTCGCGCGATATCTATTAACCCGTATGGACAAGTGGCCATAAATTGTGGCGAGGGAAAGTGGCGGTGGACAAAAATAACATTATTTATTGCCGGGGAGGGGGAAGGAATTTTATTAAAATTGCGCTTGGAAGATTATGTGTGCGTTATGAGATGACAGCGTGAGTAATACGCACACTTAACATAAAAGGGAAAACTTGTTATTTTCGGTGCG
Source organism: Trialeurodes vaporariorum (assembly GCA_011764245.1). Classification (NCBI taxonomy): domain Eukaryota; kingdom Metazoa; phylum Arthropoda; class Insecta; order Hemiptera; family Aleyrodidae; genus Trialeurodes; species Trialeurodes vaporariorum. Next base: position 50,077,400 of record VMOF01000001.1, read on the forward strand.
TTCCGGAAGACCCCTTTATTTCGAACACTATTAGATACGGCTTTATTTACTCGGCGATTTTCGGAGTTGCCAATCTTGCATGACGGATAAGTAATGGGTCTGTTGTGATCTTCTTTGTTGTTTCCGCGGTGAATTTTTGGAAACGTTGCACTGTGTCCATTTAACCCATGTAAAAAGGTCGAATGCAAAGGTGTTCACCGAACATCCAACAGTTCGATATTTTTCATAGATTTAAATGGACACATTACAACGTTGCCGAATTGCACATTACGATACTGATGCTTGTCCTCTAAAAGTAAGACTACTGAAGAATTCTCAAGTTATAAGGCCAACTGAAGGAAGTTTTTTCTAGAGTCCTTTCACGCAGAGAATTAAGACAACAGGGTAGTCAACGAGTCAACAGTCAACGAGTTTTAGGCAATATAGCAATATAACGAGTGTTAGTGTTTGCACATTTGTTTCCAAACCAAAAGGTCACACGGTGTTTTACAGATAGAAGAGTTGATTGGCGATAATCCTGTTGATTTGAATCATGATGCACCTCAAAAATGTTTATAATGCCCAAAATAATCCAAAAGCTTAAATATATAGTTGTCGTTCAGCGAAGGCAGTGAAATATTACTTACATCATTGGAAACTCTATGGCACTGTACTGTAAGAAAACACAACAACGGCCCTCAATATGTAAACAAACACCCCAAAATGCAACCAACGCACGTAGGAGTATATACCTCAAAAACCTGGCCAAAAATATTTGCGTGTTCTTGAATATTTGAATATTTTTTTCGATTTTGGTTAATTATCCAATTAAATTCGGAACTCCTATTGCGTGGTTTATATTTGTAGTTGGACACAGCGTAAAAAATGAAGAATTTTGGCGCAAACTAAAGGTCGATATCGCATTTTTTTGCCGAGTTATTGAAGCTTATTTCATAAAAAAGGCTTGACTTTTCAAAATGTTGCTGGGTAAAAATGTGCAACATTGTGCAAGTTTTAATTGCAGAAAATCTCTTCCTGGAAGGTCTTTTTTCAACCTCCTTTTTTTGGTTTTGCCCGGAATGTATTTAAAATTACCTTTTTCCAATTGTCAAAAGCCTGAAATTGGATATTTTTTTACGTCAGTTTTTAATGAGTCATAGAATGGTCTAAAATGCATGAGAAAAAAAAAATGTTATGAAAGTGAAGTGCATACCTTAAAAAAAATCATCAAAAATTGCCGAAATGATTGGATGCACCAACGCTTCACTATGGGGTATTTGACCCGAATTCATGCTCAAAAGTCCAAAAGTTAAATTTAACCTATGGTCAAAACCAAAGGTATTGATGCATTCTGTATAGTTTTTTACATCATTCTGTACAATTTGAGCTTTCCACGTTGAGTGGTTCGCCCACAATCCGCCAGAGCGCGCAGAACTTTTACCGATTTCCGATTTAAATCTGTGTTTCACACCAATGAAGATAAGTGGTTTTAAAATTGTTCATATTTCTCCAACTTGGGAAACAAAACATGGAAGACGTTCCGGAAGGTAAGAATAACTATTTCAAGCCTTTATATATCATGATACATAGTTTTTAATCCTAACCTTACTCCATACAGTAAGTCGTAATCAAAAAATAATGAGATTGACAGAAACAAAGGTATTTTAGTTGGAATGTTCAACATTGTTTAACTTTCGTTTTTGCGTGAAAAGTTAGCCCAAAGCGTCTACTTTATGCTCCAAAAAAGATCCGACCCGCATCGACCCGCATTCGCCGCAAATTGGGAAATTTGTAATTCGATTTTCAGGAAAAATTAACCCTAATTTCACCCAAAATTGCCAAAATCTCCATTATTGTACCGTATTTTCTCTCAATATTGTTGAAATGTACCATTTATACCTTGCTAGCTTGATGGAGAGGTGTAAATGGATGACACAGACATCAAATAATTGCACAGTGGGTCGAAACTTGACTTTTTTCGGACAAAAAGAAGAAGTCAGTATTACTGTTTGTAAAAGATTCGTTGGAGTTATTTATCAATTACATTTACCCTTTAAAGCTATAGAGTTAATATTTTAAATATTTTCTCAATTTTTTCTCAATTTTTTTTTTTTTTTTTTTTTTTTTTTTTTTTTAAATTTGAAAACGTCCGGTAAATTCTATGTTCAGACCCTCTGTAGATATGGTATTGAATTGGTATCCAATTTTGGATCCAAAAAGACAAATAAAAGGTTAGATATGGTGCGCGTTGCGTGGGTGGCCGCCTTAAATGAGGGCCGTCTCGGAGAAATTTTGAGAGCTGAGGGAAGGAGTCATATCATTAGGGTAAGGGGTAATTGAGGGGCAGGGAGCGAAGGGAGGGAGGGGATTAAGCAGGGGTATCGGAAAATCTTCGGGCACGTCTTTACGGTGTAGTAAATGATGAATTCCATTAATAGGTAAAATCAGCTCGATGTGAAGGTGCCAAACACAGTATGTGTAATTGCAACCACCCCCCCCCCCCCCCCCCCCCCCTCATCTCCAGAATTGCCTCCATAGTGCCAAAACGTCTTATTTAGTCACAAAACTTCATCATAAAGTCAAAGAACCACTTTGGGTAGCGTTTCATGTCCACAAATAATTTCGAGCATGAATTCGGGTCGAATACCCCATAGTGCGCTTGTTCGTGATGGAAAATGTTTACCTATTAATGTTAGAGCACCGAGCGGTGAAAAACAGAGGGCGACTTGGACGCTCACTTCCATGATGTCCTATTGACAGTAGATCAACTTCGGGGTCCTGACGCATCTAGTACACTATAGGGCGGTCACTTAGCACTAAGAAACCGTAAATTTTTTTTTTTTTTCGATGAAATTTTAATTTTGGGTTTTTGAGGCAAATACTCCTACACGTGCAACGGCAGCGCCCATATGAAATAACTTCTCTGAACCCTCTACGTATATAGGGACTCTTGTTTTTTTCTTAAAGTCTCTGAATTGCGCCCTCAAAGTTTGCTGCAACGGTTTGACACTTTTTGCTTTTAATAGTCCATGCGTTGGTGAAGCGGGTGCGCCTATTTTAACTTAAACTTCCAACTTCTTTTTCTCCCCGTCGAATTTTCTTTTACCTCTCTTCCCTCTTCTCCTCTCTCTGTTTTTGTATAGGTATGTATCGTTAAACACTCGGTGGAAAGAAAAAAAAAATTGTCCAATCCTCTTCGTTCAATTTCGCGAGCACTTTTTCGTGTCGCGAGCTCATTCTATCATTTTATGGGACATGCAATTCGGCTCTCAAATGAAACAAGTTGAGAGTGCAGCGAGGGAACGACTCGGGGTGGACGGGTGGAAGTTCGGGGATGAGGGGGAGGGTGGATGAGGGTTGCGGAGGAGAAGGAGATCGGTAGCAGCCAGCCTCCGTCAAGCCTCTGGCTGAGACAACATTAAGGTAAAAAAAAAACAAAAAAACAAAAATGAAATTAGGATATCTGATTTCCCTCGAGGAAAATGTCTCATACCGAATCCGTTTAGCATTTTTGCTCGAGCCTTAATAGGAGCATCGTAGCCTCGACCTGTGAATGTCGACTGTCGAGGGGGAACACCCCCCCCTCCCCCTCCTCGCAAGATCGTTCTTTAACACGCCTTTTCTGTTGTGAGGTGGATGAAATTAATTTGTCCGACAAAAAGCTGTCAAACAGCTGGGCTGAGAACTATACAATATTTTTCTACCTCCATTATTTATATTCCATTCATTATCAATATACCTACCCTGTAGTCAGTGGCGTCGCGTGCCATCTGGCAACAATGCAACTGCTCCATGCAAACTCATTAAATATATCGAATTTTCCTTGTGCACTGTGCACCCCCTGAATTCGATATTTTACATGAGTTTAAATGGATAGAATAAACTGCTGCCAAATTGCACGCGACGCCACTGCCTGTAGTGCAGCGTGTATTTTGGCATCGTTGTATTTTGTCCGTTTAGCTCCATGACAAAAGGTCGAATTCAAGGGTTTTCGCTGCACAGTGCACAGGCACACCCAGCAGTATAATTTTGATATTGATTGTTTGCACCTTCCATTAGTGGCGGTTTGTGAAATTGATTGGCATCATTGGACTTTCTTCATTTACGTATGAAAAATAATCAGTACTGTCGGAGCCTTTGAATGGGGGCAGTTGCGAGGATCTGAAATCGAGTGTTATCTTTAAAAAAAATTATAGTAATGGGTCTGTTGCGTACTTTTGCTGCATCAATATGACACATTGTTTCTAACATAAAATTCGGCGAAAATAACGATGTGCAAATTAAAAACTTTCAAAATCCACTCACTAACTCAGAAAATACCTTCCATTTCAAACAACCCGCGCTACACTAGACACTATATCACCGACTTATAATTACATAGATGAAACCATCTCGTTTATGTAAACATGAACAGAGCTTACAAACATTGGAATGTTTCGTTTAGATGCGGACATTTCTTATATTATTTTGTTATCTTTGATAAACCGAAAAGACCAGACAGCAAATGCAGCCAACAGCTCATGTATTTAGAACGGAATTCCATCATTTTCTAGTTACGATGTTGTTTACTTATGCACGGTGGCTCCGTCTATGTAGTAGTATACCGGTGCAAATACTGTCTAGTGTAGCGCGGGCTGTTTGAAATTGAAGTGATTTCCTGAGATAACGAGTGGATTTTGAACGTTTTTAATGTGCGCATCGTTATTTTCGCCGAATTTTACAGAAGAATCAAGGTTCTATTTTGCTGTAGCAAAAGCATGCAACAGACCCATTGATGAGCTGAGAACAACGGTGTCTTTGGTTTTTTCCTAAGTGTCCTGGTTTTGGAGATATACAGTGTAAAGTTGTAAAAAAAATGTGTGCGTGACTGCGTAGTGAAACTACTTGTAGTCCCCATTTGAAACAATGTATTTTGGACCAAAGTTGCATCTTGGGAGCAATGGAACTTAATTAGAAACCAATGACATCTTTGTTCTTAGCTCATCAAGTACTTTCACTTTCTTCATAAAGAACGTAACATTTCAGACCCTTGCAACTGTCCCATTATTACTCAGCAAATTGGAGTCACTCGATCAATAAAGTCAAGGTCGAAGGTAGCTTTGCATTTATTATACAACCGATATTATCAGCTTCCATTAAGAAAATTGACTGACTACACCGCATGTTGCTCTGTGTTATGCAGTAGGAGACAAAAACCACATCAGAAGACCCCTTAGATGTTGATTTAAGTAGGCCACATGCAATGCTTAAATTCATTGAGATAAATATTGCGGATAGCTTACTTCCAGCAGTGGCGAAGCGTGCAATTTGGCAACTTTGTAATGTGTCAATTTAAACCCGTTAAAATGATTGAACTATTAGGTGTTGGTGAACACCTTTGCATTCGACCTTTTACATGGGTTTAAATGGACTCATGAAAACGTTGCAAAGTTAAATAAAAAAAAAAAAAATAATAATTCAATGGTTTTCGTACTGAAAGCGCTCTTGCAGCGCAATTTATCTTTACTTCACTCCCTCTAAACTTACGAAGATAACTCCGTAGTCCTTCATCATGTAGAATCGTTAAAAGCTTAGGCATGCATGTTCAAAGCTCAGGCATGCATGTCCAAAGCTCACAATCAATACGCATGCGCAATTAACACAGAGACGCGAGTCCATGTATTTGGTCTTCCCCCCTCTCTCTCTCTTTCTCTCTCTCTCTCTCTCTCTCTCTCTCTCTCTCTCTCTCTCTCTCTCTCTTTTGTTTTTTGTTTTTTTTTGTTTAATAACTTTTGAATAAAAAAACCGTATCATCATCATCATCATCCCTCTCTCTCTCTCTCCTCTCTATCTCTCTATCTCCCCATGTCTCTCTTTCCATTCATTTGAATACGGGAGTTAGATAAGGATAGATGGATAGATCACGCGATTTTAGCTCTTGTGTCTGTTCTGTTCTAACTCACGTTTTAAAATGAGGTAAGGTAGAGCTAGTGAGTGAAGGAGGGAGAGAGAGAGAGAGAGAGAGAGAGAGAGAGAGAGAGAGAGAGAGAGAGAGAGAGAAGAGAGAAGAGAGAGAGAGAGAGAGAGAGAGAGAGAGAGAGAGAGAAGGTAGTGAGAGAGAGTGATAGAGAGAAAGAGAGAGAGAGAGAGAGAGAGAGAGAGAGAGAGAGAGAGAGAGAGAGAGAGAGAGAGAGAGATAATATCCTAGATCCGTCACTGAGTAAGCATAGGGGTTGTAGGTTGTAGGTGAAGGTAATCCGATCCGATAAATGATGCCCTAACATTACCTTCACTCAAGCTCACTGCAGATACGGCGATGCTACCTCTCTGCCGTACCTGTAACATCATTACCCTACTCATGCGGTAGCGACCCTCGGGCTAGGACTTGCACAACCTCATTTAGTCGCAACACAAGCATAAATTACTCTACTTAGTGGACTGGGGGGGGGAAGCAACGGATGTAAGTGGGGGGGGGAGGATGGACTGCTTAGCGTCAGATCGACGAACCGTTGATGTAATTCGGTGGAACCAGTGTTTCAGAGCGGTTGATTCAAAATTGTCAAACCCTTTATAGGTCTTAGACGTTCTAAATTTTAGCACCCCCCCCCCCCCCAGAATATTAACGATGAACATAGAAAAATGCAGTCGTTTCTACCTCCAAAGAGCTATGTTCGTCTGACAGCAGGAATTACAATAGAAAAGCCCGTTTTGAAATGGATAAAATTCACGCCGAGCTCCTATATTTACATGTCACTTATACATATTTCCAAAGGTGCAACTAAAGTATTTTTTTGGAGTTAAACCGATCAGTTTTTTGAAAGCAAAGAAGAAACTTTTAATGACAAAGTCATTTTTTCATGGTTTTCGAGTGAAAACCCAATTCGGGCAATCTTAACATCCAAATTCATCGTATAACCAACTTGTTGACTTTGGCAGTTTTGGTCATGGAACCAGGCATAACTGTAAACATTTTTCAGGACGTTGAATTCACAATTGCGAAAAGGTTTCATGAATTATTTTGGATTAATTAGCCAAAGTTTCCGTTCAAAAGGAAGCACGTGGGGAAATTACATTGAACCAAATTCTTGTTTGGAACTAGAGGTCGCCAAACGGGAATCGATACAACGTATCGCGATTTTTTGTTTTTTGTTTGTTTTTGCAATCCTTATACCTGAGAAACACCGTGGATTCCAAATTATGTGATTTCCTGATTTTGGGTCTCTTAATTGCCTTGTAAAAATCCTGAAATCTCTGGATCTGAGGAGGCTAAATGGACTCTGAGAGAGAGAAAGAGAGAGAGAGAGGGAGAGGGAGAGAGAGAGAGAGAGAGAGAGAGAGAGAGAGAGAGAGAGAGAGAGAGAGAGAGAGAGAGAGAGAGAGAGAGAGAGAGAGAGAGAGAGAGAGAAGTTTTTAAATGTGCCACTGACAGAGTAATATAATATCATCGTAGGTTTGGCAACTATCGTGTTGGCCTATCTTCCACCAGGTATGATTTCTATTATACATTAAGCTCGTAAACACGTGTAAACTATTTGACTGAGTTGTTTGCATACTAGTTTGCAGCGATTCCCAGGGCGTATAAGCCATCATATCGATACGCAAGACTTTGAGAAACTGTTTTAAACTTTCGTTAACTCATTCGTTTATATGAAAATAAACACAGTGAAATAAGTGGCACACCAGTTTCACACCACTTTTGTTGTCTGGGCCATTAACATGAATTGAGACGATCTTCAATAAAGACGGTGCACTATGCTAAAATACTAAGGGCCAGGGCTGCCGTTTTGCGCATAATCAATACTATTTTCCAATTCACCGATGGTTCCACCGGTTGAGAAAAGATTACACATTTCAGTTCAGTGCATGACTGAAATAAACTAAAATACTCGCATCTGTAGTCTTTTCTCAACCGGTGGAGTCGTCGATGACTTAAAAAACTTGCGGATATTTTAATTAATCAACGGAGTTTCCACCGATTAAGGAAAGATTATAGATCAGAGTATTTTCGTGCATTACAGTCATACACTGAACTGAGCTCAGCTCAGTGAGCTGTGTAATCTTTTCTCAACCGGTGGAATCATCGGTGAATAGTAAAATAGCATTGACTATACGCAAAACGGCAGCCCTGCAAAGGGCAGATTAAGGCACCGCAAAATCTCGCGGATTCAACAAAAACAACAATCAACAACCCTCCGAATTGGCCTGGTTTTGAATGGTGACATTCGGTAAACACATATGGGGGATAGGCTAGGAACTGGACAGGAGGATGCTCACCATTAAACATCAGGATAAACCAGATGACATTTTGGCTGTTGTTTTGTTGAATCTGCTAGATGTCGGTGTGTCTCTAATCGTTTAGTGCTCCGTCTCTACGTGTCTATCATAGACACACAGAGACTAGAAAGTTTTGAATAAGTCCAGAAAAATATATTCTGATGTGTCTTTCCATTGTGTATAACATAACTTTTCTACGGTTACGCGCTACCGTTTAAGCTGTCACCTTATTGATAAAAGTTTTTCGAGAGATTTAGAGGAAGCCATCCGAATGATTTGGCAAATGTTTGAGAAATTTTGTAGACGGGTTATCATTTATTTATATAATTATTTCTGGTTATTCGATTTGGGATAGACCAAGACCAGAATTCTTCTAATTGAGTTGTCATATGAAAACTTACCTACCTGCAAAGTAAGTATTTTTGAATTGACTCATTGCACCGCACCGCTGCGCTCGTACAATATAAGCCCATGCAGCTATTCCTATACTTACGGGATTTGGATTTGCATACTCATATAATTGCAGGCGCTTTTAAACAGTTCGCCGGCCGGCCCAGTGCCTCGCGTGATTACTGGATATACTAGAACTTTAAGTGGGCTCTGTTGCGCATCCAGGACAGGGGGTGTTCACTGTCGGTCTTATTTTGTTCTTGTTTTGTGGTCATATTTTTCTTCTGTAGGAAAAATGTTAATTTTAGGAGGGTCTCGCCTAGGCCTGTACGATGTCCAGTTTTGTGCATCGAAGTTCGATGTCCAATAAACATCGACATTTTATTGATGCATCGAAACAAATTTTAACAAGTCAAAAATGAGAAATCACTGGAAATCATGCTACCTTTATATGCTATTCGGATGGTTTAAGAGGAAAAAACGACTCTTAGGTCTGTTTTTTTTTTCTTTTTCTTTTTAAGTTAAAACCAGTAATAACCAGTTTCGATGCACCGATTGACTTCAACATTAGCATCGAATCCATTCGATGGCAGAAAAGCATCGAAACTTCGATCGATGCATCGAACATCTCACAGGCTTAATCTCACCTCAACGAGGCTCTTTCAGACGTTGAGACGATAATTTTTTTTTTTTTTTTTTTTTAAATAATTCCTTTCCCTTTCCTTTTTTTTACTTCGTTCCTTTTCCTTTCCTTTTTTTTAATTCGTTCCTTTTAATAATTCCTCCATTGTCTTTTCTTACAGTGTTATGATTGCTGCTTTTGCCCGGACAGAAAGAAACACTTTAATTTTTTTTTTTTTTTTAACGAAGTCTGAAAAGATCATCGCCGGAGGGCAAGACTTCGTTTTTCCAAAGGGGCGGATTAAGCTTCTTCAATTAAAATCCCTCTTAACTTTAAACGCAACTCGAGTGTATTCTAGATGAGTCGGATTCGAATATGACGTTTTGCTTCGCTGTCCATTTGATCGCCACTTTCTATTAAGTGCTTTCGCATTCTTCTCTTTTCCTCGCCATTATCCACACCTTTCCTCTCCTCCCTCCTCCGTTCAGTATTTCTAGCCCCCTTCTTTTTCTCTCCCCCCCCCCCCCCCCCCAAGCAATGCTCAACAAAAGTAAATTCGATGATTAAAAACAAGTTTTTAAACTCGGTTTGTCAACTAGAAAGAGAGAGAGAAGGGAAGCGGAGAGTGGTGATAAAGAATAGAGCGAGCGGGGGAGTGTGGAGTGGAGGGGGAGAGGGGGAGTGGGAGGGGGGGATAGGACAACAAAGGTCTTGAGTCGAAAGTGCGGAAATACATTTTGACTCAAGGGCATCATTAGTAGGTTCGTCTGAAGTCAGGGTTTTCCGCCTCACAACTCTAACGTCATCGTCGCAACGACTGCCATTATTTTTTTTCTTCTCGTTTTTCTTTCTTCTTCTTTTTTCTTCAATTTTTTTTTTTTTTTTTCGCCTCCTGGTTTTTTGTGCCTTGCACTGCGAAAGGTGGAGCCACACCCGGGCCCGCGCCGACGCGACGCAAGCCACCGCCGCCCGAGAGAAAAGAAGAAGAAAAAAAATAATATTATTAATAATAATAAAAAGAAATGGATAGAAAAAGGTTAACTCTCGAGCTCTCGACGCCCTTATTTTAGGCCAGTAAATTCTACTTCATCGCAACCCATTATAATGAACCGAATTCCATTTCGTTAGAAAGTGTGATTTTATTTAAGAGTCCTCCGCCGACACGACTCGGCTGTGTCTACGTGTGCAGACTCGCACCAGAAAGGGTGCGTTTTCGTCACTTATACAAAGGGCAGTGTTGCCATTTATAGCAGATATTACCCGAATTTTCGACTTAATTTAATGTAAAATTAGGAGATTTTCTGCCATAAATATGGCAGCACTACAGAAGGGTGTCTGAAAAATACAGAGACTGATGATGTAACTTCAAAACTAAACAAACTAAAGTCATGATTTTATTTGGAAGAACAACTCATTTGCTTATGATTGAGTTCAATAAGAGCATATTTGGTCAATTACTGACGAAGTTTTATGACTGTTTGAGTGTTTGAAAAGAAAAACAAGCAGCCTTCAAAAAACGCGCGCGTGTTAAGAATGGATGCACGATCTTAGTCAATAATTGATGGGCAGGGTGCTTCAGGTTTACAGTCAAACGGTTTAAAGTTAAAACTGAAAACACACTGAAAATTTTAAAAATATTAAAAAAACCGATGCGATTTTCCTACGCATAATTCTCATTTTATCTGACGTCTCATTCACAATATAGTAGTCCCAAAGGCAGAACATCCTTTCTACTTTCTTTTTTCTTTTTCACATTTCTTTTAATTATGCTTCTTTCCAATGTTAATAACTTAATAACTTTTTTTTTTTTTTTTTTTTTTTTTTTTTTTTTAAAGCAGATAAAAGCCCTAGACACCCAGAGCAAATTCAACGACAGTATATTCCAAGCAACTTACATGGTGATCCTAAACAACCACTACGACCGATCTTAAGACACCTTAGAATTTTCCACCATCTCAGAAAACATATGTCCAGCAAAAAGTCAGGTCCAAACCTGAGTGCGGTGAATGGGGGGAAGGAGTACTACCTACAATCTAAGGACGAACCCTCTGAATTTTCCGCAATTTCGAAAAACAAATGTCCAGTAAAAGCTCTGGTCTGAACCTGTGTGCGGCGAGTGGAATGAAGGTGGGACCACTACGTACGATCTTAGAACAAACCCTTCGAATATTCCACCATCTCAAAAAAATTGTCCAGCGAAAGTTCAGGTCCGGACCTGGGTGCGGCGAGTAGGTGAGAAGGCTCACTTTCACAGATTTTTACGCCTTACCGACATAGTTTTCCCGGCTGTTACAAACGTAAAACCAGGTTTTCTCACCAAAAGGTACCTCTTTCTCACCCCTCTCGTCCAATTTTCCATGTATTTTGACCAGCTGATTTCAAATTCGGTCTTAGTTTTCACTGAAAACTCATACTTCTTCCAGAATTTTGATTTCTTTGCTAGGAAGACGCAATTTCGAATTTACGCAAAATCTAGGCCATAGTTTAATGAAAACTGATAGCATTTTTGAAATCAGCGTCTCCAAATAAATAAGTTAGCGATGATGAATTGAAATTATAGGCGTAGTATTATTCTAAAACACTAAAAATTAGTAAAATCAACACTGATGGATGGTGAATGTGGCGGACACATTATGTCGTTTTCCATGCTTTCTTCACTTCACGCTGGTTGTTTGACCTTGGGTTGAGGTTATGATGGCACGGGTTCTTGTTGACACAGCCGCTTACGGCAGACAGGGACTTTTCTTTTTCCCATGTTTCCAGCTTTATAAGGCATTTATTAATTTTCCTGTTAACACAAGGGGAGGGGGGAGGGGATCCTGAAATACGATTGGTACGCTTGTTGTGAACGACAAACGTCAACCACGTTTATTACACTTTGACGAAATCGTGCCTCTGATTATACCTCCAACCGCTAGGTTTGTGGACATGGTCACACGGATTTTACGTTTCTACAGCTGCTTATGGGATACGGAACAGAAAACCCTTGTGACCCCAACCTCAATATAGCGGTTGGAGGTATTTTGTGTTTTGTTGCACACGATCAACGTAAACAAACGTTGTTGTTGTTTCTCACTAAACGTTGCGTGAAGAAACGGAAAAATAGTCCTTCCTTCGCAAAGAAGCCAAAACTGGACAAGCAGGAAACAGCTATGTAAAATCGAGTGAAATTCTTAAATCCAACCCTGATAAACCAAAAAATAAACAGGAATTAAAACGACGTAACTTCAAACAGCTATGTGCAAATTTGTGAAAAACATCAAAAACTGACTCTAAATCGCGCTTGAAAATCAGTAAAAAAGGGTAATACTTTCAGCGAAATATCGGTCCACCGGACGAATAGAGGAATTCGATTGGCTACAAAATAGCTGAGAAACGCAGCGGTGCCAAATAGTTCTCAAACAACAGCTTAAAACAGATAATTCGTATGAATTTCAATGCTCAAATAAAATGCAAAAAACATTGTACAATAGCGCAAAATAAAAATGCCTCCCGGCAGGCCGGTAAGACGAAGTAGATTCCATGCTTGGTTAAATCATTTTTTCACAAATTTAAATATAGGTTATAATTTTCGCTGAATTTTTCTCTGAATTTTTCTTTTTTATTTTATCAGCTGCTCAAAATCCAAATATGATTGTGAAAAAGATTATATTACCAACAGAGAAATGTGTAATCTTTACAATGCAAGTGAGAAATAAAAGCTAGGTTATATAAGTTTTTCACAAAGTTCAATAAATAGGTTATGTTATGATTTTCTTTGAATTATTCAATTTTCTTTTTTTTTTATCAGCTGTTCAACATTTAAATAAAAATGACCATGAGAAAAAGATTATAGTACAAAGATTGAAAAATGTGTAATCTTTGTAACGGTAATGAGAAATAAATCTGAATAGGAGCAGCTGATAAAACAAGAAAATAAATAAATAACGTACCTAAGCAACAGTGTACGTGTAAAACAAAGAAAGAGCAATTATACCAATACGCCATCCTTGTCTTTCACTTGTAAAATCCCATAAGAAACTAAATAGCTCGTAAAACACGTAAAACACAAGGAAAATTCAAGGCAAAGAGCATATGAACTAAAAACATCCTCCACGATATATACTAAAATTTTTGAAACAAAAAAACAATTTCTTCATATAAAAACACTGCCAAAAAACCCGAAAAACACATCGCTATAACTCGCTTGCAATACAAAAAACAAAAAAATGACTCGAGTAAAAAAGCTGCGTAACAAAACGGCTAACATAAATTTTCCCAAAAAAAATACTCAAAACAAACACTCCTAAAAATAAACCTCAAAAACACATTTTACGACTCAAACACGGCCCATAACGCGAAAACTAACTGTCGGATTTACACCATCTTCGAACTCATCCAAGAAATAAACTCAACGAATAGTTGAGAAAAATTTCAAGAACAAAAACCAAAAATTACGAACAGGATCGTGGGACATAAAAACGGTAAAACTGGCTGAAACATACATATAAAGATATATATATATATATATATATATATATATATATATATATATATACAATTTTCAACGAGTGGTATTTTCTCACTCAGGGGACCATGAAACGTGCTCATTTGATAAAATTTCCCGAAAAATCCAACATCGCACCCTCCGCAATAAGTAGATTCATGGAATCTACTTAAAACCAGACCGAAATCAATTTGCTCTCCCATTAGGATCATGTATATAAAAAACTGACTTTCTACGGGATTTTTGAACGAATGTTTTCTCATGTCTAAAAGCAAAGCAATAATTTATTCGATGCACTCTATCTCAACAACAACAAAAAATACCAAAAATACAATTTATAAAAATTTCTGCAGTCATCCAATTCAACATGATATCGACTAAACTCTTCAGTGATTACACTGATAAAAACACGTTTTTCGCTATCAGAAAATATTAGTTAAAAAATCAGTAGATGTGGCCAATTTTTTTCTTTTGAGACTGTCAGAACTTTGTCAAAATGTTTGACTAAACAATCTTCTAAAAACGATATCAAAATCAGATGGATAACTTATTTGGTTTAGAAGTTACATGTACCTAGCTTCTAAAGCACCAGTCCCGGTACTTTTAGAACACCCTAAAGTAAATCTGTATAGACGGTTTTGGTATAATGCTGTCTCTCCGTCAGCTGGTACAATTAGAAATATTTTTTAGTTTTTAGATCAAATCGTCATGCTAGCGTGAAGCCTGAAAAAGTATAAAATAATGAAGGTTGTGACAAATCCATTTGTGAAGTAGGTGAAAGTATTTTAGAGTGACTGGATACAGAAATTGATATTGTTATTCCTTTTATAAGTATCAATACAAAAAAGAAACTTATACAGGACATAAGCAAAACTTTTTTTTTAGACAGTTGCATTGAAATTTAGCGTTCATTCTAAAACACATGCACTTTTATTCGAACTCAGTTCCAAATGAACTACATTGCATTGTATTTGCAATTTTTGATTTAAGATGAAAAAAATAAGAGGCAAACAGTGGCAGCTCGTGCAAAGTGGCAGCAACGAAGTATCTCCATTCAAACCTACGTAAGATGGTCGATCTTCAGAGGAATCACCGAATCCCCGAGAAATCGATACTTATAATTAGGTTCAAAAGGCAAATAAACATGGTTGCCAAATAGCACGAACCGCCATTGGAGGCATGCAAACCTTCCGTCCATGCTTGCCTCACTCAAAGGCAGATCCAGCAATCTGGCAACTGCGTATTATCCCCATTTTAATGCACGCTATTCAATCGATTTGTAAAAGTGCAATGGTTTCTTGAAGAATCGACTGTTCCAAGAACGTTCTGAGGGCCGATCATTTACTTCATCGTTAAACCGATCGATAAGACTGTCTACGAGTTATGCTATTGGTCGAAAATTGTAAAACTTGGCTGTTGCTATGGTAACCATCGTTAAGAGTCTCGTTTTATAAAGGCTACTCATGAGTAACCTTTAAAAAACGGACACTATAACGATGGTTACCATAGCAACAGCCAAGTTTAACAATTTTCGACCAATAGCATCACTCATACACAGTCTTATCGATCGGTTTAACGATGAAGTAAATGATCGGCCCCCAGATGGGAATACCGCGTGGTTGCGAAATTGCTGGATCTGAATTATAAAGTTCGTTGAGTGCAACCACATACCGTTCAGCTTCAAAACAGGAAAATGTTGCCTCATGAAATCTGACTGAAGAAACAATTTCGAGAGATACGTGCCCACTGAGGCTTGTGTCACGCTTTAAAACCCTTTAAACACGCCCGACACTGCATAAGCTTCATATACACCCTCGCTTTGTATAAGACGAAAAATATGGAACTCGAAGAAAGGCGGATAATGCATGGTGAAAAGAGGAAAAAAAAGAGAGTTCTTTTGGCGAATGTCGAAATGTAAGTTCCTAATTTGAAAAAGAGTGTGACACTGTGACAATAAAGAAAAGAGAAAAAAATGTGAAAAATGTTAGGTCGGTGAACTTTCAAAAAAGAAAGAGATTAAAAGGTAACGATAAAGAAGGATGTGGGGGAGTGAGAGAGGGGGAGGAAGGGGTTTAGAAGGGAGAGGGGAGGAGGAAAATACCCACGTTTGATGAACTTGCCTTCTGTGCTTTGCATTCTCTGTATATGTGAGATGTGAGAGAGAGGGCCATTGAAAATGCATGCTCACACACTATATCGCGACCTCTCAATCTCTAATTAATGTCTGTGTATTGTTTCCGTGCGACCACTTAACCTGATTCAAGGCGCAAGCATACGAGGCGCTCGAAACCGTCTCGTCTGCAGTCTTTTGCAAAATCATCGCACATGAGTTGCGGAAAACCGCGAAACTCAAAGAACCTCAAACATTTTCCACTCCTCATTTGATTCTTTAATGGTAAGTTAAGAATGTTTGTAAAACCATGAGTTTATCTCTTGTTATATGAAAGAGAACAAAACAGGATCAAAGCTAAAAATCCCTTAAAATAAAATGATTGTGGGACGTTTCGAGGCTCAAACGGAACTCTTTCTCAGCCATCACTCAACGAAAAAGGCTCTGTTGTTATAGGAACATTCGTCCGTGTTACAATAGGTCCAAAATGTTACGTCCAATAATTAACTAACGTCCAGCTCATTTTAAACCGAATGGTTGGGTCCGCAATTACATACATTTTTGTTGTTTGTGTTTATTTTTTTTATTTTTTTTTTATTTTACCAACATTGGCAGCACTGCTACAATCATTCATATTCTAAGTACGAGGAATGAAATCCATGACCGTTACATTACAAGTGGGAATAATATAAGAATTCGTATTACTATGGTCCATATACAAATTTAATTTTATTCCAAGACGCGTTGAGACTTTCGGGGGTAGTCACGTCCTTTAATTAATAGTCGCGGTTTTGAAATGCGCCAAATATAAGTAAGCATAAAAAACGACAAAATGTGTCCGCGACATTCACCATATCCATCAGTGTTAATTTTACTAATTTTTAGTGTTTTAGAATAATTCCACGCCTACAATGTCACTTCATCGTAGCTATAGCTTATGTATTTGGAGACGCTGATTTCAAAAATGCTATCAGTTTTCATTAAACTGGCCTAGATTTTACGTAAATTCGAAATTACGTCTTCCTAGCAAAAATTTCGAAATTCTGGAAAAAGTACGAGTTTTGAGTAAAAACTAAGACCGAATTTGAAATCAGCGGGTCAAAATACTCGAAAAACTACGCGAGAGGGGCGAGAAAGAAGTATTTTATGAGAAAACCTGGTTTACGTTCATAACAGCCGGACACACTATGTCGTTAAGACGTAAAAATCGCCAAATATTGCTCGAAAAGACTCTAAATTAACAAAAATATCACAATTTGCATGCTTGAGTCAGAGACATAAATAATGTAAATTGCGAGGAAAACTTGATCTTACAACGGGAGTTTTGACCAGAGCTGCCGATTTGCGTGGATTTAATGAAATTTTTAAATTCACCGATGATTTCACCGATTGAGTAAAGATTACATTGTTCAATTCAGTGTATGACTGTATTGCACGAAAATACTCTGATCTGTAATCTTTTCTCAGTCGGTAGAAATGCCGTGAATTGATTAAAATATACCAGTTGAGAAAAGATAAATTACGCTAGTATTTTCGTGAATTGCAGCCATACACTGAACTGAACTCTGTAATCTTTTCTCAATCGGTGGAATCTTCGGTGAATTTCAAAATGCCATTAAATCTACGCAAATCGGCAGCTCTGGTTTTGACCATTTTCAACGAAATCGAAATGATGACCAGAACATTAACATTCTTCTAAATGCTTGAATACTATGCAGTGTGCAGCAGCTATTACTGGTCCTAAATACAGTGACTAGATAAACCACAGTGTGGTCATTTTGGTCGTGTTGCTGATTGGCTGGCGTTTACGCACCCAAGCGGCCTCTTCCGCCAATAAGAACGCGTGGAAAATGCCAGATTTTCAAAAAAATAAGAACGAGCGGATGTATGAGTGGAGAGGAGTTGAGAGAATGTAAACAAACTGGCCGCTGATGACGTCTGAGACGAGGGATTCCCCTAATTCAATGATTATGGCAAAAGGAAGGGCTAACGTTGAAGTTTGAAGCTCAGTTTCATAATTTTGACGCTTTAAGCTTTCGATAGAGACCTTCCTTAAATTTGGTTTGATATTTATATTTTTAACGATTTTTTGAAAATCGGGTGTTTTACACGCGTTCTTATGGGCGGTGCGAGGTCGGCTTGGGGATGAGTAGCAATTGACCACACTGTGGTTTATCTACTCACTGTGGTCCTGAATGGTTTGTATTTATTCTTTAGACGATGAAAAAATGCACTTTGGAGATATATTGATAGTTGATGCAAGTTAAAGTGGATATAAGGCGAATAAAGGCTAAATGGATCGTTGCAATTTGAATTAATTTTTTGACCGAAGTCAAAAATGTCACGTTCGATAATTGGATCCTAGATAAAAATTGGCGATTAAATTGGCGTTAGCTCTCTACTTTATCCTGAGTTCCTAAACTTTGGCGACCCCCCCCCCCCCCCCAAAGAAAAATATTTCCTGACAAAGCATAAATCGAGAATAGAGGTAAGGACCCTTTTATTAATCTCCTTATGGCCATGCACGGGTGTGGTTAGGAAAATTTCCACGAGGTGGGCCATCGTTCACTATAATAGTAAGTCTCATCCTGGAGATGAAGTAAGATTTTCCTCAAAATCATTCTTTTTATGAACTTTTCTGGGAGTTGGCATCCCTCCCCCCACCCCATCTCAAGAAGCTTCCTCCTCATCATAGTTACGCTCATCATGCATTTTTCAAATATGTGGGGCTTTTCCTGATGCATGATCAGCAGTGGTGGCTAGTGCATCTTGGCAACAACGGATCCTCTCCATTTAAACCCATGTAAAATAATCGATATTTAGGAGGTGCATTGCACTCCCAAGAAATCGATACTTTTACATAGGTTTAAATGGCAAAACACATGGTTGGCAAATTGCACGAGCCGCCACTGATGCGCGTGTCACATCGTCATCGCAGTTGGGGAAGAATTTCTAGCTCTATTTTACCCAGAAAGCACATTTTTTTCTCTTTATCCGCTTTCCAGCTTGGCCGGAAGACATTCTTCACATCATCATTGTGCGCCGAGACTTGTTCAGACATCCACACACTTGTCCGCTTGTTTAGACTGACTTTGGCGTCGTCTCGTATTTATCAAGTATCAAGGCGCGCTTGGGTTATTTTCGAGCCCCCCCCCCCCCACGCGATATATTTCTCAAAACTTAACTCCTCCCAAACACCTCTCGTTTTGCACCGATTTTTCAGTTTTCTACCCCCCCCCCCCCTCATTCCTCCCTTCATACAATCCTCGTATATCCCTCAGTGGCATTGCATCAAAGACGCGTGGATGAGTGGTGGAAGTCAAGATGGTTACTTATAGGCCGCTGTTGCCTCGCTGCGTTACATTGCACAGTGGTCTGATTAACAAATTATTCGGAACATGGAAAATTTAATTGTTTTGCTTTAAAAACTGGGTCTCATTGCACACTCTTGCTGCAGTCATATAGAGCATGAAATCCCATTGTTTTTAACTCAAAAACACGGCCGAACACAATAGGATTCTTCAAAATCTACTAAAAAAAGGTGTAAATGCCTTTTTCAAAATCCTTATTTCAAACTGTATATTTTTCTAGTAATACATGCACTGAAAAAAAAAAAAAAAAAAAAAAAAAATATTACCAGAAGTATGGCGGTATGTTAATCAATGTGAAAGATCGTAAAATTAACAGAATTTTAGGGTTTGCACCATAGCTCTTGAAAATTTGGAGGAACTGAGTCTGTTGCAAACTTTTGCTACAACAATTAAGAGTACCCATTCTAGTTCTATAACCATATTCTGATATTAACACCAGAATTTTCTGGTCAAAGTACTAGACATTCTGTGGTTCACATATTGTTGTGCTTCTGGTAATATTACTAGAATTTAGGAATTATTTCTTTCCTTGTGGACAGTTTTGGTGCGAAGTCAATGATTAGCTAACAAATCGCAATTTCATTTTTCCGCCTTCATTTTGCGGTGTAGGCAATTTCAAGACCACCACGTAGGAATAGTTATCGAGTCTTTTTAACAAGTGTTTATTGCTCACTAGCCACGATCAGTTTTCGTAAACTCACAAAAATACGCACGGTTTTAGTTCGAAGTCAAAGTTTAGCCATCAACAATACACTCATCGGTTGCAATCAGCTGTGAGAAAACTCGCGTATTATTCCAAACTGTCTCACTCACTCTCACACGTGACCCTCGTGCATATAGTCATCTCTTTCAACTGTCGAAATTAGTATACAGGGCTCTGTTTCACTACATTTTACTGTCAAGATAGCAATGAAATGTCTCAAGAAATTAATTTCTGCCACAAAAAGTTCACAAAAATGTCTCTGTTTACGATTTTAACGATGAGAGCGAGATAGCAGCACATATAGGGGTTACGCGAGGAGTGAGAGAGATAGTTTATTGGAAGGATAAACAAACTTTTTTTACCGATTGACGTCATCACTAAAACCGTCTATTGATCCAGCGGTTTCAGTGACGATAAGTCGAAAATATTTCGCGTTTTGATGTATTGTGCGCCGCATGAATAATCTCGTTCTCAAATCGGTGGCGGTGGCGTCAAAAACTCTTGACCCTTGAAAAATTTCGTTTCATCAGGCTGGATAGGAATCTGACGAGTCTACTCGAGAGGGCTTTTTATAAAATCCCCCCTCCCCCCCCCTCGTGAACTCTTTTCTTTCGTCATCTCCCTCTCCCTTATCTTCATACTTTCTTCCTCCCTCTTTGCCTACTTTTAGGCATGACATCAGTAGCGTCATTTGTGGGTGACAGGGGGTTGGAAATCCCCCCCTCCTGTGATTTGCCCCATCACAATATTTCGGTTCACACGAAAAATTCAAAAATCCAAAAAAGAAAGAGAAATAAAAAAACTAAACAGCTTTCAAATCTAGTGAGTATAGGTTAAGATAGCTTCGTTTCAGGAGATAGAACCAGTGGCGAGGCGTGAAATTTGGCAACAATGTATTTTCTCCATTTAAATTCACCAAGAGAGTCGAACGCTTCAGTCATCGGAGATGACCAGGCATGTCGACCTTTCTAATGTGTTTAAATGGGAAAAAGGAATGTTGCCAAATCGCTCGCTTCGCCACTGGATAGAATGTAAATGTATTTACTCCAAAATTTGTCCAAATTGTAAGTGGAAAAATACTTTTGGGTCACCACTCGTATGGGCATCAACGCATGGGTAGCGTTTCAAACTATCTCTCTCACTCTTACGTCACCCACGTGTAAAATCAGTTGCGGATCCACGGGGGGTGGGGGGGGCACGTACTTCCCCCTCCCATAGAAGCCTCAAATGTTGCCTTTTTTCAACTGAAAACAACCCACAATTTCTAACTGCAATACTGAAAAAATTCATGGGAGTGCACCCCCCCCCCTCCGCAAATTTTCTGGATCCGCCATAATGTGTATACTGTATAGCTATCACTTTTCCTTGTCGATTTTCGTATACGGGGCCTTGTTTCCCATTTGCTTCTCAAAATTGCATTAACAAGACCAGAGAGATTCATTCCTGCCAAAAAAACATCCACGATTGAATGTCTCTGCTTTTACAATTTCAACGATGAGAGTGAGATATATCAGTACTTAGTGCATAAAGAAGTCACGCAAGAGTGACAAAGACCAGATTGGAACGCCGGATGAGCTTTTTCACCGGTTGACGCTTCCACTAAACCAGTCTACTGGGCATAGCCGTAGCCAGGATATTGTCTTTCTCTCTCTTATCCCATTTAAACACATGTGTTAGAAAAGGATAGTTATAGGGGCCGTCACGTGACTTCAGCCCCTATTTCTGTCTTTTTCTAACACATGCGTTTAAATGGACTAAGAGAGAGAAAGACAATATCCTGGCTACGGCTATGCTACTGGGGGATGCACATCAGTAAACTCTCTAAAGGGAGCACCCGGCCCGTCTAATTCGTCACTCTCTCTACAGGGTGTAAAAAAAAAAAGGAGCAGCTCCGAATAACTCGAGTTTGGGTTCGAATTTAATAAAACGCTGAAACACGGGTTCCATTATTTTGAGGAGGACATCTTTTAGGGGGGGTTGCCAAATTCCAGGCCCCCCCAGGGGGGCGGGTACGGGGGTCACCGCCCCCCCTAAATCACATTTCTCAAATGGCGACCCCTAATTTTTATTACATAACTTTGAAGAACATCAAATTCTAAGCATTTTGGCGCAAACCGCAGGTTGATATCGTTTTTCGTGTTCGAGATATCGAAAGTCAAAGTTCGATTTTGACCCATTTTCAAAAATTCATAACTCCCACTAAAAAAGTCGGAATTTAAAAAACTATTAGCTTAAAATGCTCTACAAAACAAGTCCTTTTCAGAAAAAAATACAACTGTCCAGGAAATTTGAATTTTAGGCTCCGAAAAAAATATTCAAAATTTTCGAAAATTTTGAATCGGCGATATTCTTGTAAAACGGCCAGAATCGACAATTTTGGCTTAAAACCTGTTGGCTGAGTCCAAATGAGCGATGCAAAGCGCTTAAAAGCTCAAGAAAGTCTCAAAATCACCTTTAAAATGATCAAACTCAGTATTGAGAACACTGCTAAATTTAGTCAGGAAACACCTCTCTCTCGGGCTTTAATGGGGTTTTGGGGACTTTAGAGAGCTTTGCATCGCTCATTTGGACTCAGCCAACAGGTTTTAAGCCAAAATTGTCGATTCTGGCCGTTTTACAAGAATATCGCCGATTCAAAATTTTCGAAAATTTTGAATATTTTTTTCGGAGCCTAAAATTCAAATTTCCTGGACAGTTGTATTTTTTTCTGAAAAGGACTTGTTTTGTAGAGCATTTTAAGTTAATAGTTTTTTAAATTCCGACTTTTTTAGTGGGAGTTATGAATTTTTGAAAATGGGTCAAAATCGAACTTTGACTTTCGATATCTCGAACACGAAAAACGATATCAACCTGCGGTTTGCGCCAAAATGCTTAGAATTTGATGTTCTTCAAAGTTATGTAATAAAAATTAGGGGTCGCCATTTGAGAAATGTGATTTAGGGGGGCGGTGACCCCCGTACCCGCCCCCCTGGGGGGGCCTGGAATTTGGCAACCCCCCTAAAAGATGTCCCCCTCAAAATAATGGAACCCGTGTTTCAGCGTTTTATTAAATTCGAACCCAAACTCGAGTTATTCGGAGCTGCTCCTTTTTTTTTTTACACCCTGTATAGAAACACACAGACCAAAGCTTCAATTTAGACAGGCATCTCCTCTATGGTACAGCCGACAAATTAAATAGTGTCAATTGACTCCTTAGCTTTTGGCTCGGGTAGGCAACATGCAATACGTATTGCAATGAAATCAAGCATCGCTGGTAGCCTACCCTAGGTGAAATCTAAGGCGTCGGCAGACATTATTTGATTCGCCGATTGTACCTGAGCAGTTTCGCCATCCACCATCCACTATGACGCCTCATACTTCAAAGTCATTTTGTGAGTCATGTGAGTGAATTTTGTAGTTTTTGAATGTTTTCATCGTAATTTTCGTAATTTTACTTAAGAATCAACTATTAGATCGCTTTGTAGGCAAAATTTAACAACAGCTCCAATTAAAAAAAAAAAAAAAAAAAAAAAAAAAAAAAAAAAAAAAAAATCGGAAAATAAAAACGAATTTTTCAGGCAGTCTGACAACATCAAACCGGCAAACCGGCAAACCGTTCAAATTCGAGCGATTCCGCGAATTAAGAGAATACAAACTGATTTTTCAGACGTCCTCCCTCCCTCCTCCCCTCCCCACCACAATACAATGTTTGGCTCTCCATCCGTCGGCGTTGGCCGAACTTGCTCTAATGGTATTATTCTTCCGTACGCGTGCAGTGGAAACAACTCGCAATGTCATCAGACTCAAAATATACCAAGTCCAGATCTGGATGCGGATCCAGTACCCTCCGTTCAAAAAGTTTTGCCCGAAATATTGTTCTAACGCGATATAACCGCGTCGCAACGCAACGGCGCGACTCACTCCTACGAGTACTTTGCCTTGTTTACCAAACCCCCGAAACCTCAAAGGCAAACTTCGGCTGGGTATTAGTTTCCATTATGATTTGCCAACCGGCGAGCATACACGTTATATATACGCGCAGCCTCGGGCCACGCAACACCGAGGAGAGAAACAGAGAGAGAGGGGGCGTAACCCGCATCCCCGCATCCCCCGATCCTGCAACCCGCGCGACGCAAGGAGAGAGAGAGTTTTGCATCAACCGAAAATGAAGGCGCGGCGGGGAGATAGAGAAAGAGGAAGAGATGGGAGGGGTGGAGAGGAGTACGAGATTGATTGAGGCGTCGCATTGGCGTCAATTTGGATTTGCATACGAATGAAAAGATTAAAAGTAGTGAAACCTCACACGTTGCGCTAGAGCTGTGCGACACTGTGCGTGTTGTGTGCATTGCACGGCGCTAGCGTTGAGTTCAGGGCCCGCGCCGCGCTCCTTCGCATCCCGCCGATGCTTCACTGCGCTACGCAGCGACACGACTCGTCAAACTTCATATTAATTTAGGAGTGTCTCACGTTAAAATAAAGTAACCCCCTCTCTCCCTCTTTCCCTCCCTCCCTCCCTCCCGCTTCATCTTTATTCATCTCCGTCCTGGAAAAGGTTGAGTTCGGCTCGGGATGGTTTCAGATGAAATTCGGAATAAACGGAATGACAGGGCATTCTGATATGGCGAGACGAGAGGGGAAGAGAGAGAGAGAGAGAGAGAGAGAGAGAGAGAGAGAGAGAGAGAGAGAGAGAGAGAGAGGGAGAGGCAACCACCAAGTCAACAGTCAACGGAGGAGAAGCTCTCAACGATGAGTTCGGGTTCGGTGACGGGTTAAAACTATCATCGTGCCGCGCCGCGCCGCGCCGCTTGTCTCTATACCGCGTTCCTTCTTTGTTACACATCTGAACTTTTCACAAAGCATATGTGTTTTTTGTGAGAGTTACAGCGAGGAGGGAGGACGGTGACTTATAATTAAAATAAGGCTTATAATAATTCCTTTGTGCCGAACATTCATTAAGCCTTAACTTTTCGTACCTCGCACTTTCACCTATAACGCGCCCAGGCTAGCCTATATTGTATACCTCCGGGCCCTGCTTTCCTAGTTCCTTCCAGTGAGCGTTTGGGAGGGAGGTGTAGCTCGTAAAGGCTCTGCTAATTCGGAGCTACAGTGACTATAGATAAACCACAGTGTGGTCGTTCTGGTTGTATTGCTGCACAGAAAAAACGGAAAAAACACTTTGGTAGCGCTGACAAAACCTTTGGCAGAAAAATGACCCAGCAAAGGACTTTAGTTGGGCCAACCAAATTTTATATTCACCCCGCAAAATCTCTTTAGTTAAGCGGAAAGAAACTTTGGTTGGCTCAACTAAAGTCTTTTGCTGGGTCATTTTTCTACCAAAGGTTTTGTCAGCGCTACCAAAGTGTTTTTTTCTGTTTTTTCTGTGTGATTGGCTGACGTTTACGCACCCAATTGGCCTCCTCCGCCCATAAGAACCCGTGTAAAATACCTGATTTTCAAAAAATAAGAACTAGCCGATGTGAGCGGAGAGGATTTGTTCCATTTAAACCCATGAAAAATATCGAACTGTCTAGGGATCGGCGATGACTATTGTATTCGACCTTTTATATGGGTTTAAGTGGACAAAAGGCTGCGTCACGTCGCTAGATAGCACACTTCGGCACTCGTTGCTCCACTGTATAGCCATGGCTCGTCATTCATGGCACATAAACATACTGCTTAATGGAGCTGTGTAATCTTTGTTTTTTCTCGCTACGAAGAAATCGATACTGAATACATAGGAGTTTTTTATTAAATATAACGCCAGACGGCAGCACTGCAGCGTATGAAACCGAGAAAATTGACGGAGAGAGCCAATTAAAGACTACACAGAGAAGGGGGAGCGCAGAGAAGCGAGAGAAAATAAATGAAAAACACAATTGCCACATCTGAAGGGAAATAGAAATAACCGGGATTTGTATTGACTTGAACAAGAGCGCGTTTGGTCATCCCCCGACCAAAATCTGGCATTTGTGAATTGAAATAGGTGAACCAGTTAAGTGAATCGCAAGTGAACTGAGAGAAACAAAAGGAATGGTGCAGTGTTACGTGACTCCAATGAATAATATCCAAGACAGCTCCGTCAACTTTAGTTTTCAATTGATTGTTGGTGTAGAGATAACCTATAAAGAGGAGCTCGATGCCTCAACGGCAGGTTTGTAAATTAACTCTGTAGGGTATGGTTTTAAAGTGCTCTCAATAGTCAATAGACCGTGTCAGTGAAGGGAGCTTTTTTAAACCCAGAACGCAAAGTTTCACGAGACTTTTTTGTTATCTTAAAGGTATATTCAAATCTGATGTTCAAAGATTACAGGTTTGACTTATAGCACAGTGCAATGTTCTAATTGACCAGGTATATTTGGCCATCGTGTTTTACTAAGGGAAGAGGGGGTCCATGCTCCACGGGCCTGCTTGGGTTGCATTTTACTTATCCAGAATGACTCTGGTATTTTTGAACTTTCTCCAGTTAATTTATGATCTTATTACTCATACCATTCAAATAGTTTTAGAAACAAAAATGAATTATTTCAGGATTCAAAATTTTATATTTGATGTGATTTTGTTGTAAAAAAAAATAAGCAAAAATGCAAAAAATGTGTTTGGTTTTACAATGACATGCCCGAAACACGTATTCATAGTTAATTATTTACCAAAACTCTTTGAAAGTGCTTTAAATAAGCCTCCAGGATACAATATATTATTTTTTCCTCTCAAATGGGTCGGTCATTTTGCTTCCGAAAAGATCCGTGCGTACATCCTGCACTACATTTAAGCACTTGCTTATTTACCCGTACCTTATTCTAAACCTTATTCAAAGGGCCTCAAACTTTGACATAACTAATAAAAACTCATTTTTGGTGAGAATTGCATTTTTCTCGCGTCTTAATTTTGAAATTTTCGTTTACATCATTAATCTGCCTAATATTTTCGTCTTCTTTGGAACAATCTGCGCCATGCACATACACCCGTCTATATGAATGGTAACAACCAATGGCGTACGCAGGATTTAATCTCTCTCGCTCTTTTCCCGTTTGAGTGTATGTACTAGAAAAGGAAAGATAAGGGGCTGACGACATGTTCGAGCCCCTGTTTCTGCCCTTTCCATACTCATGTGTTCAAATGGGGAAAGAGAGAGAGAGAGAAAGAAAAATTCTTGTGTACGCTACTGGAGTTAATTTTGAACGGACATAAGTTATGAGTCCTTTTGTCAGGACGTGTCACAAAGGAATAATATCGAAGCAAATCAAAAATATATATAAATAAAAGTCGACCACTTTAAGTTGAACAAGTCATGGAATCATGGAGCCTCGAATTTGCTCCACGGCACTAAGAAAGGGTCAAGTGGCAAGAGATTGAAACATTCAAGTATACCTACACATAGGTAAATACTCGATTGCAGACGAGCCACGGTCAATTTACAGGCACTCTCAAAGAGGAGGCGAGCCCGCAGAAAACGAGATGTGCTCTTCCGAGAGAATCGTAATTCAATCAGGAATGCTCATTTATATGAAACAGCACTTCCCGTGTTTCACCAGCCCATCCTCAAACGACCGCCTCAATTATAATATTCCCAGAGCCAAGCCCGAAAGTGAACGAGGGTCCAGCTCGACGTAACTATTATACATAATACAAGAGAGCGCGCAAGAGTCGAAAAATGCAGCAAAATTAAAGGATTAAGGGATTCGTGTTTGCAATTTCTGATGGGGCTAATGTGATTTCGACCTCTTTCCCTCCCTCGCCCTTTCTCGTCCACTTCTTCAAGCACTGCGGGGTCTCCTCAACACACACAACTAACCCAGGGATCAATTTCAATTTCATAAGATAGCCCAGGGTCCTCTTACATACCATTGAATTGGCCCTTTTAGATCTCTTCTTTCTCTGTGAGGTGCACGGAGGAGCGATGTGGGTTGCAGCATAGCCAGGCGCTGCGCTGGTTAGACCCTTTTTCGCGCATACAAGCAAACCCCTAACGCGTTGAGTTGAAGGTTTTCAGTGAAAAGATAGGAATAATAACACCCAATTATTATGATGGGTTCACTTATTTCTCCATCAGGGTCTGGGCTCCTCCATATCCCACTACTGCTCCATCTCCTTTTTCATCCTCCCTCCTCCCTTTCACCACCGTTATTCCATCCTTCATGAAACTACCCCCTTCTCCCTAAATTCCCAACGCATTTACTTACCTTTTATTTATTCACCATAAACCTTCCTATAATTGCATTTCCTTCCTCTTTTCTGAGCCGCACATCTAAATTTCTAATCTTGATGTGAGCTAAAGCGAGGCGTAAACCTTCTCGACGGCCGGTTGGTTGGTTGGTTGGTTTGTTGGTTCATGGTTGTTCGGTATTGGTGTCGGTGTGAGCCCGGAGAACATTGAAAAATTGTCTACAAGTTCCCCCTTTTTTGTGTTTACGCTCCCTGGGAAAACTCATCACAAAATTATCGTATTCGCAAGTTTGCCATTTTCATAAGCTCCTCTCGTCGCTTTACCCTCAGCTTCAAGCTTCCCCCCTTCCAACCCCCATTTCGTTTTTACTTATTTATTTTCTGATGTATTTACTTTAGAAGAATGCATCATAAATTGTTAGTATAGTATTAAACTAAAAAAAAAAAAGTCAAGAGTTTGGCATAGAGTAATATTGTCACCGAACAGTCGTTTTGCGGATTTGAAGTATGACATTATTTAATTCACCGATGAATTTACCGGTTGACAAGCAGTATGACTATATAATGCACGAAAACAATATGATCTGTAACCTTTTAGTCGTCCGGTGAAGTCATCGGTGGATTAATTAATTCTTTCTATGATGCACAAAACGGCATAGCCATGAATGGAGCTGTTTCAAACTTTTGCTACAGGCTTATTAATAGTTGATTATGGGGTAAAACCACACTGAAAAAAAGGGAATTGCTGGAACAACAAAACATTGTTTGTAAAATTTACATTTATTTTGCCTGGGAAAATTAAGCGTGTGCGTAGATAAACGAACAATTTTATTTTGTTAGAAATGCTAAACACTTAGGTGCTAAGTTAGCTGGCCAGAGATTTTGTTGTTTTATCATTTTGGATTGTTAGTTTTGTTAAAAAATGTTGCTAAAATTACATTCTTCACTCGTTGTTATAGTCACATTCTAAATTTTTGCAATTCTAACTGTACAAATGGAAAATCTTGCAAATCATGAATGGTAAAATTTACAAAATCTTGGATTGTAAAATTATTAAAACCTGGCATTGTTAAAACTGCTATCCAAAATGATAAAGCATCAATTTCTTGGATTGTAAAATTGACAAAATCTAGGATTGTAAAATTAATAAAACCTGGCTTTATAAAAACTGAAATTCAGAATGAAAAATCATCAATTCCTTGGATTGTAAAATTAACCGAATCTGGCATTGTAAAAAGTGCAATTTAGAATGAAAAATCATCAATTCTTGGATTGTAAAATTTTATCTTTAGAACGCAAAATCATTTGATTGCGCTCTCTGGTTGACAAAGTTTGAAGTACTCTTCCGTTTTGTACTCACTCGGCAGTTTACGCTCCTCTGCAAGGAATTGTGCCTTAAGATGCGTATTTTATGCTCTGAATCATTATCTGCTGTGATAGCCTAGTGGTAAAGTGCTGGACAATCACCACGGCTACCCAGGTTCAAATCCTGGGACATCAGGTGAATTTATCATCTCATTAATTCATCATACCTCTGTGCCATGGCTACATATAATGTCTATATGTATTACTCTCTGTGAAATCAAATCAATACAATGTAACTTGTACATAAACGAAGCCAAAACGAATGAGTACTTCACACGTTGCCAACCAGAGCGCGCAATTGAACAATCTTTCGTTCTGGATGATATGGAATTTTACAATCCAAAATATTGATAATTTTTCATTCTGGATTGCAGTTTTTACAATGCCGGATTTTGTTAAATGTACAATCAAGATTCTGTAAATTTTACAATCCAAGAATTTATGTTTTTCCATTATGAGTTGCACTTTTTACAATGCCAGATTTTGGAAATTTTACAACCCAAGTGTTTCAAAAGTTAACAATACATATAGCTGTCACGATTTTTTAGGATACTGGATTGTAAAATTATCAACCCCCATTGTAAATTTAACACTTTTTTTTTTCGGTGTTTCGTCAGTTTACGCTCATCTGTAAGGAGTCGTGCCTTAAGATGCGTATTTTAAACTCTAAATTATTATGTGCTGTGATAGCCTAGCGGTAAAGTGCTGGACAATCATCACGGCTACCCAGGTTCAAACCCCGGGATATCCGGGGGGAAAAAAATAATAATAAAAAAAAAAAAAAAAAAAAAAATTAATAATAAAAAAAAAAAAAAAAAAAAAAAAAAAAAAAAATTATATAATCCTAGATAGGTAATTTTACAATCCAAGCAAAATGTCACTCTAAAGATCTGTATCATAAATTTGACAATCCACAAAATTGTTAAGTTTTCATTTTGGATTGAAGTTCCTTCTACCTGTGTATATAATTTAGATATTTTTAGAAAGAGAAACTTACAGCCCCGATTGAACAATCAGCAAAATTAGACTTGCTATTTCATAACTGCCGTTTTGAAATCTTTGCAATCCAGATTGAAGTGTCAGCTGAATTTTCTGTTAATTCTCCAATACAGCCGTTTTGACAATTTTACAATCCAAGTGTTTCAAAAGTTAACAATACATATAGCTGTCACGATTTTTTAGGATACTGGATTGTAAAATTATCAACCCCCATTGTAAATTTAACACTTTTTTTTCGGTGCATGTTAAAATAACGATTAGCGCACTAAAAAATCACGAAATCACTCCCTAACTCATAAAATGCTTTCAAAGGCGAGACCGTAATGGCGGCCGTTGCCGCCGATTACATTGGGTTTCTCTATCTCAATCAGCTTCATCCTCACGAGATGTTCTCGCGACACCACACTAGAAGAAGAGGAAGCATACAATTGCCATAGGATTTAGGCGGCAACGGCCGTCATCACGGTCTTTTTTATGAGTTTGGGAGTGGATTTTGTGATCTTTTAGTGCGCTAATCGTTATTTTTACACGCTTTTTACCCCATAGTAGTTACCAGCCTGTGGTAAAAGTTTGGAACAGCCCCATTGCCATCAAGTTTCCTCTCCGATCGTTACACCCAACGAGCTATACATTAATCCAGAGAGGCAGTCTAATCAGTGGCGTAGCGTGCAGTCTGGCAACGTTGTATAATTGTATATTGCCCATTTAAACATTGCCATCAAGTTTCCTCTCCGATCGTTACACCCAACGAGCTATACATTTATCTAGAGAGGCAGTCTAATCAGTGGCATAGCGTGCAGTCTGGCAACGTTGTATACTTGTATATTGCCCATTTAAACATTGCCATCAAGTTTCCTCTCCGATCGGTACACCCAACGAGCTATACATTTATCTAGAGAGGCAGTCTAATCAGTGGCATAGCGTGCAGTCTGGCAACGTTGTATACTTGTATATTGCCCATTTAAACATTGCCATCAAGTTTCCTCTCCGATCGGTACACCCAACGAGCTATACATTTATCTAGAGAGGCAGTCTAATCAGTGGCATAGCGTGCAGTCTGGCAACGTTGTATAATTGTATATTGCCCATTTAAACATTGCCATCAAGTTTCCTCTCCGATCGGTACACCCAACGAGCTATACATTTATCTAGAGAGGCAGTCTAATCAGTGGCGTAGCGTGCAGTCTGGCAACGTTGTATAATTGTATATTGCCCATTTAAACATTGCCATCAAGTTTCCTCTCGGATCGTTACACCCAACGAGCTATACATTTATCTAGAGAGGCAGTCTAATCAGTGGCGTAGCGTGCAGTCTGGCAACGTTGTATACTTGTATATTGCCCATTTAAACATTGCCATCAAGTTTCCTCTCCGATCGGTACACCCAACGAGCTATACATTTATCTAGAGAGGCAGTCTAATCAGTGGCGTAGCGTGCAGTCTGGCAACGTTGTATAATTGTATATTGCCCATTTAAACATTGCCATCAAGTTTCCTCTCCGATCGGTACACCCAACGAGCTATACATTTATCTAGAGAGGCAGTCTAATCAGTGGCGTAGCGTGCAGTCTGGCAACGTTGTATAATTGTATATTGCCCATTTAAACATTGCCATCAAGTTTCCTCTCGGATCGTTACACCCAACGAGCTATACATTTATCTAGAGAGGCAGTCTAATCAGTGGCATAGCGTGCAGTCTGGCAACGTTGTATACTTGTATATTGCCCATTTAAACATTGCCATCAAGTTTCCTCTCCGATCGGTACACCCAACGAGCTATACATTTATCTAGAGAGGCAGTCTAATCAGTGGCGTAGCGTGCAGTCTGGCAACGTTGTATAATTGTATATTGCCCATTTAAACATTGCCATCAAGTTTCCTCTCCGATCGGTACACCCAACGAGCTATACATTTATCTAGAGAGGCAGTCTAATCAGTGGCGTAGCGTGCAGTCTGGCAACGTTGTATAATTGTATATTGCCCATTTAAACCCTTGTAAAAGGGTGAATGCAAAGGTGTTCACCGAACACCCTACGCTTCGATCTTTTTTATGGGTTTAAATGGACGAACTGCAACGTTGCCAAATTCCACGCTCCGCCACTGAGTCTAATGGGTAACCTGCGTAACAATAAAATTATGGAGATCTACCGTAACAAAACAAATTCGCTACTAAGGAGCGATTCACGTACACCGAAAGAAATATCACTAAAATAAATTAGGAAGCCTCGAAATGCCGGCAAAAACTTTCAACCTAACGGATCGGTCCGTTAAAAAGAGGAACTTGGGCAACACGACCGACGTAGATTTTTTTTTTTTTTTTTTGCAGCCGTAAATTCGTTGCATAAATGTATTTAATTTTGAATACCTAAAACGGAATATTTCAGTCCACTGATGCTAAGCCGAGAGGAAAGTATTACTTCTACCTCGGAACACCTTTTATTCCTGCCGCCCTCCTTCAAAGCCGGCCTGCCTACCTACCTTGGAATATAGGAAGAAAAAGAAACTTTTTATTTGGCACAACTTTTTTTTTCGCTTCGCAGGATTCGTAAATTGGGCGGAGGGGGAGAATCCTTTTTATGTGCGCGTTTTGAAAGTAAATGAGTTCAGGTTGGGGCGTTGGGCTTCCCGTAACCCTTGAAAAATGTGTATGTTTAATATTGCTAAATTTTGTTTCAGTTCCTTCCTGTCCTCGCAAATTGCAGGGCTATGCAGTGTGCAATATCCTCTACACCTTCAGTCCAACAACCTTCTACCTTAATTTTTTTAATTTTTTGAATTTATTTTCACGGTTTTGATTTAGAACAGCTCCTCCTCAGGACAAGGAGAAAATACGCGCATTTTTGTAGCCCCTTGTTTGTTCGTTTCGAACAACATGTTCCCTAATTGCAACACGTGAAGATAACGAGTTCCTTCAAATACCTCTGTTTAGTCTATAGAGCAGAGAATAGAGAATAGAGTGAAAAATGAAAGTGCCAAGTTGCGACGTAGGTACATAATGTGAGAAAGAAAATGCGAAAAGAGAACCAGTGGCGTCGCGTGTAATTTGGCAACAATGTATTCTATCCATTTGAATTCATGTAGAAGATCGAAGTCAGGGGTTGCACAGTGCACAAGGAAAATTCGATATATATAATGAGTTTAAATGGAGCATTTGCAATGTTGCCAGAAGGCACACGACGCTACTGAAGAGAACCGTAAAATATTGAATTATTAAAGAGAAAAGGTCATCCCGGGGATAGTTCCCAAAGGCAACCAAGTGGAACGCCACTCGGGAGAAGAAATACCGGGGAAACGCGAAGGGAAAGAATCGATATGTATCGAAACAGTTAATCGAAAAGAGAAAATGAGAAATCGATGTAGGGCGAATCGATCTATAGAAAACGCGAGAACTGGAAAATAGAACAAAAAGGTTGCGGATGATTGACAGATCTAATATCGATATAGAATGGATCGATACATCGATGAGAATCGAGAATTAAAGATGCGCGAGTTAATAAAGAACGACAGAATATGAATTCAGGAAGTTCAAATGAAAGTAAAAGGTAACGCGAGAGAAGTAGTTTTTATGAAAATTGAAGCGATTGGAATAAATGAAATTAATCGAAAGGGCCTTCCTACGGGCTTGCGTCGTATGGAAATCGCGGAAGCGCGTCGCAAGTTTATTCGCGGAAATGCATCGCGGTAAGAAGATGAAAGAAAGAGAAGAAATGAACTGAATGTCGGGAACGGCCTTACCAAACCGAACTCAATGCACAGAAAATGTAATAGTTGGCAGGATTACACTTCGCCGGAGAATAGATTGATCGAACGAGGTTCGAAATTGAATGGGTCTGTTGCAAACTTTTGCTACAACGATTAAGAGTGTTTAGTTTAATGAAAAATCGCCTGGAAAGTCCATTGGAGGCATCAGAAAGTCGTAAAATGCAAAAATAAACTCACATGAGGCATTTAATGAAATCCAAGATGGCGGAGAAATATCGAGCAATTTGTATGCAAGCACCACAAACATTCAAGGATGGCCAACCTCACAATATCGATCACAACCAATCAAAACGTAAACAAACACATAACCTCTACCTCCAGTGAGGTTGTCAAAGTTGGAAATCCTTGGATGTTCGTGGTGCATGCATACAAATTGCTCGATATTTCTCCGCCATCTTGGATTTCCTTGAACGCCTCTTGTGAGTTGATTATTGCATTTTATGACTATCTATAATGCTACCATTGGACTTTTCAGGCGATTTTACATTAGATTATACACTCTTAAACGTCGTAGCAAAAGTTTGCAACAGATCCATTGGCGGGATTTCGCATAGCCGAAAAGCATTATCACAACAACGGCCGAGCAGACGGGTCGTTGTATTGTAATGCAATTGAATATGATATGCAAGATGTTCACTTTTGGGCAGTTAATAAAAAGGTAACTAACCGTCGCAAATCACAGAAGAGGTCTGTGTGTGATTGAAAATAGATTGGTTCATTTTGTAAAACCAACGAAAAGCTCGTTCGCATCAATCAGTGACTCGCCGCCAGTTGACTACCGCTGATCAGTGGTGCGATCTGATAGCGACGTCCGAATACTCGCGGACTGAATGTTGCGCGGGGCGGGAGATTTGAATGCAATACAGACGCAACAACCTCCTTGTTAAGGAATATTATGAAAAATGCAAATTTCATCGCAAATGTAAACATTTAAAGGAATTTTGTTTGACAAATAACAGCAAGTACCATTAAACACTTGGTGATCAATGTAAAATTTACAATTTCACGAGTTTTGTATGCCTATGAGTTGTACTTGAAGCACATGGTATGCACTATAAAACTGCACTCTACTGCAAAGCATCGGCATCCATCTCATTTTATTACTCAAGCTTATGGAACATGAGGGAGGGTCTTTATTCACAAATCCACTGCGCGACACAAATATCTATCATCTCAGTTATCGACAAGTTTGCGTCCTTTGTACTTTTTTAAGATTTTGAATGTTATTGCAAATTTTTCCCTTTTTTAATTAAAATTCTTGTCAGCTGTGGCTGCGTTTATGGCTATCTGCACGGGAAAAAAATCTGTACGGGTGTGACAACCATACCCGTCAGTTCATGTACTAACCGTGAAAAGACAGCTAGAGGTAGTTTCAGAAGTGTAGGCGGACCAAAACCATAATTTTTGGCGACTTTTCAACTTTCATTCCTTCAAATCAATACCGAATTTGCCCCTGACTTTATTCTTTTGTGTTTAAAGTTTTCCTCATTGAAAAGTGAACACTCAATTACATTTTTATTCATTTTCATCGAGTAATATCAGAAATAATGTTGACAAATTCCAAAGATTATTGGTCTAGGTCCGCCTACACTTCTGAAACTACCTCTAGGGTAACCGTGTTTCACGGGAGCCGGTTTAGCTCGATCGAGCTCTGAACCGTACATGTACGGGTGTCGTAACCGTGTCCAACTTTTACCCGTTTCACGGTTCCCGAGCCCATCTTTTATAGTAACCGTCCCCGTTATTTTTTCACTTGTGGCTCATTGGCGGATCCAGCCCTAACGAACGGGGGGGGGGGGCGAACTTGGGATTTTCGCCCTCCGTGGCCCCTTTTTCCGGTTTACTCTCCTCCTTTATACCTTCTTTTCCCCTTTTTTCACCTTCCCTCCCCCACTTTTCTCCCTTTTTTGGTCGAACGGGAGGGGTCGCTCCCTTCGCCCCCCTCCTGTATCCGCCAATGATCTGGCTATCTGTCTATCTGGCTGGCTGTCTTGTATTTATTATTCAAGAATCATCATTATTATACTATGTATGTTTACATATATTTAGTTTTTTTCTGACGTGAATTTCAAGCTAAAAGGCTCTCATGTACAGCATCAAATAAATAAATAAATAAATAGATAAGTAAATAAATAAATAAAGAAATAGATAGATAAATATATGAGTAGTATCTATCGGTGCGGTTACAACGAAACTTTTCCTTTCCTTTTCTTGAGTTTAGGAGTAACTTTTCATTTTATTGCCCTTCGTTTGAAGAGAGCATCAATCATGGATGGATGCAAGAATTCGCCTGTCTCTCTCTCCTCCCATTTGACCGCGTGCGTTAGAAAAGGGCAGAGATAGCGGGTTAAAGTCACGTGATGGCTCCACCTCCTATCCTTTTCTAACGCATGTGTTCACACAGCCGGAGAGAGAGAAAGACAAATTCCTGTATCCACCCATGGTTTCCATCTTCGAACCATTCTTTTGCGAACTTGTATATCTTAGATGGAACGGAAAAATGCCCTCCGTGCGGAAGGCGCTTCGCCGAATGAGGTAAGAAGAGGCAAGACACTTTGCAAATACAATGCACCGGTTTTATAAGCATGCGAACATATTTATCAGGCTCAGTTATAGGTATAGGTGGTTATGAAAAAGCTGACTGTTAAAGAGGTGAAGCGACAGAGACTGGGGTGGAGGGGCGGGAAGGGGGAGACAAGCCGTGGGGGCAATGAAGGTGGGGGGGGGGCAAAATATGAAATTGGGAAGGCCAAGATAGTAGTCCCGAGGGAAATTAATATAATGAAAGAGTTTTCGAGCAATTGATAACCAATGTTGCCAGATGTTGAACTTCAAATGTGCAATTTTTCCATTTAATTTTAGTGAAAAGTAGGCGAGTTTTCTCTTGCGATGTGGCAACCCAAGTTGCATTCAGCAGTCGGACGTGGCCTAAACGCTCCGCCGCGCGCACTACCGGTAAATGTAATTATTCTATAACTTACAATATTATATTCAATTTAATATTTTCCTTTTAGCCTATTCTCTATGTCGTCTCCCTCGATATTTGAAAGAGGCTTTAATTCCTTGCCGTCGCAAAAGGGGGAAATGCGGCGGTTTCAGAAATGGGATTGTCAGAGCTACCGTTTTGCGGATCTTTGATGGATAACTTTTCAACCCATCGGTGATTCAACCGGTTGGCGCAAAGATTATTGATTTACGTGTTTCTATAAACCATTGATACATACTTCTCAAATGATATTTTTTGTTACATTTGATTCAGAAGGTAAAATCGCCCGTGGAGGAGTATTTCTAGAAGCAATTCTTATAATTCTCAAAATATGATTTATTTATGATCTTCGCTTCAACCGTTTGAATAACCGATCGATTGTAAAATGCCATTAAAGGTCCGCAAACGGCTACACTGGGGATCGTGGAGGTTTCTCCTACCAATTAGAAGCTCGATTATGTGACAATTCACAGGAAATCAGATAATCGGCATTTCACTTCGCGGATTGTAGTCGACACGAATGGGGGTGGGAACCATCAAAAAGTGGCAACAAATCAGAAAGGGAAGAATTCTCATCAGTTTATCAATAGTAAACTTTCAAGACCAATTTGAATCGAAGAGAACACTTTAAACAAGTAGTTCAAACCTTGAAATACTGGAATATGTTGAATGGGTCTGTTGCACACTTCGGCTACAGCGTTTTAAAGTATCAATTCCTATGTAAAAAGCCGAGAAAATAACAATGGCAGCATCAGAAAACACAAAAATTCAGTATTAAACCCACAAATTGCGAAAAACTCTAGACACTATTCACCCCTGTATCTTTCCACCACGTGCACGATATTTCGCGAAATTAGCGCGGCACATTCAAATAATCACGGCCGACTGTCATCACAGCTGACTTCATAAACAAATAAACAGTAAACACGGACGGCGTCTGTTTGAATTCTTATGTCTCAATATCCTCAATTTCTCACAAAAGATTAAAAAAGGTACGGAAACCGACATTTGTGTCGAAAACTTATCAAAATGAAACAATAACACACAGGAGTTCCAAAGATGATGATTGAAGTTGGAATCATCTTTGGAACTCCTGTGTGTTATTGTTTCATTTTTATAAGTTTTCGACACTAATGTCGGTCTCCGTACCTTTCACAACCTTTTGTGAGGAATTGAGGATATTGAAACGTAAGAATTCGAACAGACGCCATCAGTGTTTACGGTTTATTTGTTTATGAAGTCAGCTGTGATGACTGTAGGCCGTGATTATTTGAATGTGCCGCGCTAATTTTGCGAAATATCGTGCACGTGGTGGAAAGATACAGGGGTGAATAGTGTCTAGAGTTTTTCGCAATTTGTGGGTTTAATACTGAATTTTTGTGTTTTCTGATGCTGCCATTGTTATTTTCTCGGCTTTTTACATAGGAATTGATACTTTAAAACGCTGTACCCGAAGTGTGCAACAGACCCATTGTAAGTTTAAAAGGTCAAAAACGATGATTTTTTACGACCATTTTTCATTGCTTTTTAATTTCTTCTTTAAATCTTAGATCATTGTGCGTGACGTGAGAACATGAGATTGATCGCATTATTCGTTTCAATGGCCGAGCTGCATTGGCGGCTCGTGCAATGTGACAACGACGTATTCTCTCTATTTAAACCTACGTAAAACAATCGATCTTCATGAGGTACAATTGCAACCCGAGATATTGATACTTTTACATAGGTTTAAATGGCAAATAAGCATGGTTGCCAACTTGCACGAGCCGCCGCTGCGCCGAGCAGGCAGGGGGTCCGTAGTAATGACATCGAATGAAATGACTGAGCTCCATCTTGGACAGGTAAGACAGAGTCACGAAACAGATTTAAAATGCTTAAATGTTCGACGAGGAGTGGATTCGAACAATTCAGAGGTTGCATTTTTTAATTTTTTCACTTTTTTGGCATACTTTTGCGTATTTTGTGTATACAAGTTGAAACACTGCAAATAACAATTAAGATGTATCTGAGTAAAAGAAAAAAATAAATGAAATAAAAACAAATTCGTTTTAATTAGCCAATCTTGTATGAAATTAACTTACTCAGAGAGCCTGGTCTGTTGATATTTAAATCATCATCAGTGGCGTAAAAGATATTTTACATATAAAAGTGAAAAAAAAACAAAAAACAAAAAACAAAAACAACAACAATCATAAAAGCAATTAAAACCATGAATCAGCAATCTCTGCACCATTGCACTAAGCTTTTTGCTTGCTTACCATTTGCTTTTGCTTTTTTGCTTTATCTTGCTTTTTATTTGCTTTTCATGTATTATTTGGCATCATGCTTTTCTTATAGGTTTCCTTTATTTCGATTGATTTCATTGTTTGTTGACTATTCTTTGTTTAGTATTTTTTACCTCACTGATGATGCTTTAAGATCGGAAGGCCTACAGTTCTCGAAGTACTGTACTATTTTGATACAACATCAGCTAATTAACATGATTTTTTTTCATTATATTCCTGTTTTCTTTGTGTGTATTTAAGTTTGGATGATCCATTTACCAACGGAAAACCATTTGTGAGAGCTCTATTGTTCAGAAAATGATTTTTTTTGTTTTTTTTTTTTTTTTTTTTCATTTTAAATCAATGTATATGTTGGACTCTTGTTGCTGGTCATATCCGATTGGAGCAGAGTCTGTTCAAATACGTTTGAACCGGGAAATTCTCCGACTTATGCTCCACAGAGAATACTCCTTGTTCATTTTTATCTCCTTTAGACATCTTATTTATATGTGCTTCATGGACTAATATACTGATACACTGACACACGTTGACACAAATACAAGTTCCCTTTCTCCCTTTCTCCCTTTCTCCCTGAATTCCCTTTTCCCTCTCTTTTCCGGCAGTATAAGCTTACATGTCTTACGATAGTAGTGAGTTTCAGTGCACCGTGATGATGGTTAGGAGGAGGGTGGAGTAGGGGAAGAACTCTCCCAATCCTGGGTACCATCTTATTAAATTATTGTCATTTTTTTTATTTATTGCCTCGCCCGTGAAATGATAAATCGCGAAAAAAAAAAAATAATGGGAATTCTGGATCTCGCGGTTTTACGTCTCAAAAAAAAAAGCGAAAAAAAAGAGGAAATTTTAAATCGGTTTAAGGATTCCCGATCGCTTGGAGCAATGAATGATATATTTTCTTATTAACTGTCGCCATACGCGACTGTTTTCGTGTTAATGCGACGAACACGTTAGCAGCGTTGCCAAGTTGGTTTAGAGGGGGGGGGGGCATCGAGCCAAGTCGCTAGAGCCCGTTTCAAAAGTGTAAGCGGAGCTAACCGATAATCTTTGGCGAATTTTTAAGTTTTACTCCTTCCAATTAAAACAAAACATCAACTTTCGTGTCACAACGCTCATAGTTTATACTCTAACATACAAGCGTCAGGAAAAGATTATATTTTTTTTTCGTGCCTTGACTATATATGACTGAAAACCAAAGAAATTAAATGTGATGTTTGCGTCAATCAGCGCTTTGAATAAATAAACATACAGTGTTAAAATTCAAACAGCGTCCAGGCCAGTTTATCACAATCATCCGTTTTTAAAAACAAAGGAGGTGCTAAAGGGGAGACATTGTTTTAAGAAAGATAGAATAGTTACAATGCCGGATCCACGAAGGGGCACGGGGGACGAGCCCCCCCCCTCCACCCCAGAAGCCTCAAATTTTGCCTTTTTCAACAGAAAATAGCCCGATATTGCCTCCACCGACGCTTCAAATTTCAAGATTTCACAGGCGCCCCCCACCCTATTCCACCTCAGAAATTGTTTTTGGATCGGCCACTGAATAGTTAAGTGGCAAAAGACTTGGTGATATGCAGTTGGTCTTACGAAACATTGATTTACTATATTATTTTCCGCAACTCATTTCAAGGACAACACTTCAGAAGTTCCTATGTGAATTATTTATTCATATTCATACTCATGCCCCCCCCCTCTCTTTCGTGCTCTCGACGCAGTATAAATCATAATTGAAAAATCGGCAATTGATTTCAAATTTTACTGTTTGAATTATTGCAATCGGAGTTCTAGACTGGAGCAGCCTCCATAAAAAGCTTCTATAGCACATTCAAACTGCAGGACTAATTAAAACTACTTTGCATCATAGCGCATGATAACTTCGATCCAGTTTTTAAACAATATAGATTACCTGACTTAGAGTTTTTCTATGCCAGTTATCTGACGAGAAGGGCCCAAAATTCGAATTTGACCGTTGCTCCATACCCAGCTTCAGATCCTTGCGGTCATAATCCAATTAAATGCCTAGATTGATAGTCGACAAAAAGTGCCTTCATTTTGATGTATAGGCAAAATGAGCACCGCCAAGCACGAATAGTTAACTATCAATCGTTTTTACGGACTTGAAATTCGGGGTATCGGTGAATAGACTGTTTTAGTAGAGCGATATATCGTATCGATTGCCGTCCGAGGGCCTCTGGTTCCAAACAAACTCTGGTTCAATGTAATTTCCCCATAAGCGAACTTTTGAACGGAAATTTAGGGTATTAAATCAAACAATTAATGCGACCTTTTTGCGATTATGAATTCTACATCCTCGAAAATGCTTAATATTGCCTGGTTCCACCCGTAAAACTGCCGGAATCAACAAGATATTACAGATTAAACGATTCGTTTGGAGGTTGGAATCACCCAAATGTTATTGTTGTTGTTGTGGAATTTGGCGGGATTTCGGGCGATTCTAACCTACAAATGCAACATTTAATCTGTAATATATTATTGATTTCGGCAGTTTTAGTCAAGGAACCAGGCATACTCAAGCATTTTCGAGGACATAGAATTCATAATCGCAAAAAGGCCGCATTAATTGTTTGGTTTATTACCCTAAATTTCCGTTCAAAAGTTCGCTTATGGGGAAATTACATTGAACCAAAGTTTGTTTGGAACCAGAGGCCCTCGGACGGCAATCGATACGATATATCGCTCTACTAAAACAGTCTATTACGCTGGTAAATTTAAATTTTTGTTGTCACCATAAAATGTTGTTCCATTTTCTTCTGAACTTCCGTAGGTAGGCTCTAACGCCTCTAACGCGTTGGAGTCTCATGTTGTGTTGCCGCGTGTCGGACCCACTTACAGGCGGACATCATTTACTCAGATTCTACCTCAATGAAGTACGTATACTTTTCGTCTCAATTTCAAGCGAATTATTAGCACTTTCAGAAGTGGATTAGGTGGTGGCTATGCATGGCATAGTTGCCTTGTTCTTCACTATACAGGGTGTGTAAAAAAAGAAACAGGGGCGGTCTTTTTTTGGAGAAGTTTTGATTTTTTGAAAATTGGTCGATATCGAATTTTGAGGTTCGATGTATCGAATGCGGAAATCGACATTGATAAGCCGTTTACGCTGATAGTTTTGGAATTTTGAGCTCTTTCCGAATCTATAATAAAAATTAGGGGTTTCAAATTCAATTTAGGGAGGTGATTTCCCCCGCAAATGCCCCCCCCCCCGATGGGCGCCGAAATTGAAAACACCCCTAATAGATGTCCGATGTCCCCCTCGAAATAAGCAAACACGTGTCTGAGCGTTTTTCGAAGATCGAAGCTGTTTCCGATATATTCTCGCCTCTGATCTTTTTTTTACACACCCTGTATAGTGAAGAAAGAAGAAGAGACCGGGGAGGGGGCAGTCACACCGCCCCACTCATCTTGTTAATTCTGAAAATTTTCTGGAATGAATTAATTTCTAATTGAGATATCAAAGTACGATTTGCGGCATCCCTCGCTTTTCCGGCTTGTGTTTAACGCATTATACTGGTCAAGATCTGATTATTTGGAGATGCACAGAAAAAAAAGATTAGTTAAAATAACCATACGGATACCTGATTTTGGCACCTGCTAGATGTTATGGTAAACTTGACCAGAAGTATGGTACATTTACCGATACTTTATGTAAATTCGACATGCAATCAGGTGACATCACCTAGTACCTAGTCAAAACATAGTATACTTTTGGTTAACATTACCGTAACATCTACTAGGTGCCAAAATCAGGCATCCGTATGGTTATTTTCAGCGTAGTTTTTTTTCCGTGATGGTAGAGGGCGGGGGCGCTTACTACTAGTACCAGCAACCAGCCACGATAAGCATAACCGTGGCGGCTCGTTTCATTTTAGCAACGCGATGTTTCTCCGTCACTTGAATCAATGCGCAACAATCGATTGTGCATTAAATATCACTTCACTATCAAATCGGCTGTTTTACATGGAATCACATGGAGGGAAAACATTGTTGCCAAATGTCACGATCCGCCGCTAAGGCACATTGTAACGAATAGAAAAAAAGTCATTCCAGAAAACTTTAGGTATAAACAAGATGAGTGGCGCGGGAGTGCTGACTGCCTCCTCCCCCTTTTCTTGTATTTAGTATAAGGCTACTCTTATGTGTATGTGATACGCGTGAAACTTTAGGAAAAAAATGCGCAAATTGCAACCTGTTTTTGCCATGAAGAAAGGTAAGAAAAAGTTTGTCGGGAGAATTTTAAAAAATAACGTGAGAAGATGCGTGGAGGGACTAAACAGCGCCCGCCCCCTCTACGACACTTTTTCGCCACATGTAGGGTTCATTGTAGAGACAAAATGATGTACAAAAGAGTTGAAGGAG
The DNA here is from genome assembly GCA_011764245.1 of Trialeurodes vaporariorum. Taxonomy (NCBI): domain Eukaryota; kingdom Metazoa; phylum Arthropoda; class Insecta; order Hemiptera; family Aleyrodidae; genus Trialeurodes; species Trialeurodes vaporariorum. The sequence continues at coordinate 50,121,227 of VMOF01000001.1, forward strand.
GCAAGTGCCGTGAATCGCGCTCGGATATCTCAATCAGGAAGAAAGGTATATTCCGAAAATTGATCAAAAACGAAGTAAAAAGCTGCAATGACGCGCTGCCCCCCCTCTCAGAGCTCACTACGTTTTGTCTCCCCTCTAAATGGACAGCTTGCTCAATACGGAAAATCGAGTGGAATAAGAGGCCTATACTACGATAGAAAAGCTTGCTTGGTTGAAAAGTTATTCTCAACATCACGGTAAGCATATGTTGCAATTCGTTTACTTGAAATAAAAGATAGCTCCCCTCCTTTCTCCCGACCATAACGACCATCAATAATGACGATTTTAGACGCTTAGTGCGGTGTGTGTATTGCATTGAGACACATTTGACTAAATGACGTAATAAATGGATCGGCTCCTCAATGCGGAAAATCGTGATTCCAGAGAATGTCATCACTATGCAGTTGCGCGGATGCTGTGGAAACCCCCCCCCCCCCCCCCCCCGCCAAATCGCCAAATTATATTCAAATATCTGGGCGTTCAAATATGCGCAAAAGTTTCAGTAACAAAATGCCTCAAACTGCGTCTCAATTACTCAAATAGTAAAAAAGTTATGTTCAAAAATGTGTAAAAAGGAATGTGATATGGAGCAAAATTACATGTTCTCAGAATCGCGGAATTGTGGACTCCCCACCCGTATCGCAAAAACTAGTTGAAGTATCGCTTCAGACCTGCAGGCTGATTCTCCCTGTTTGGACGAGACGAGACGAGATAGGAAATAACGATGAATCCCATTGGATTAAATGGCGTCACGTGACAGATTTGAAGTCATTGCGGCGCGATCGCGAGTGCTCCGAGTCATGATTTTGAAATAAATGACTCGGAGCACTCGCGATCGCGCCGCAATGACTTCAAATCTGTCACGTGACGCCATTTAAACCAATGGGATTCATCGTTACTTCCTATCTCGTCTCGTCTCGTCCAAACAGGGAGAATCAGCCTGCTGGGAGACTTTTCATCAGGAAGTAAAAATGAACAATATTCCAAAGTTTCATCCAATTTTACCGAGACTGTTTTCCCATAAGGTGTGTGCCATGTACTTTGTCGCCGATTGAATTATAAAATGGGGATATTTCTACGCAAAACTGCTTAAGGCAGCTCTGCTTTCCTCTGCCGTAAATGGTACCCAAACAACGGGTTTGCTTGAAACTTTTCAAGTGTTAGAGGTCACATTAAGATAAGACCAAATTTAGACAAAAACTAGTTAGTTTTCATAAATATTTCAGCGACAAGGAAATTCGCATTTTAGAATTTTGCAGGAGGATTTATATTTAATGTTCATGCATTTTTTAGTCGGATAACAAGTTGAACAACTTATTGATCATAAGAAATGGCTTTCTGGAAAACGTCCAACATGGAGGAGTATTGAAGCATGTACGAATGCAAGTCAGCAACACTTTGATGCTGAAATGATTTAAGAAAGAAGTTGTGCGAAGTAGGGGTGATTTTTTGTTTTTAGTTTAATCAAACAAGGTGCATTCAAGATAAATGTTTAGGGCCAGCCGACTATTCATTATTTTGTTGGTTGTTAATAGTGTTTCAAAATCTCGAGGAAATAATAAATCTCTGATTACAAATCAGGAATTAATTGCTAAAGTATGCAGGGAGACGATGAAAATTTCAAACTCGCATTTCTTTCACGTCGTTGATTTAGACGAAAATTTCCCGACGACATGGTTAACGCAGCAGCTGAACGAAAATTCAATACCAACGATACTGATACATCATTGGAACTGTTTGAACAAGTACGTGACCAGCAACCACGAAAAAAATATTATTTTCGTTCTAAACGATTGCCAAGAAATCTTGGATTTGATTTTGGACTACGCGGCAAACAAAGAAGGAGGATACACACATGTCCAGCGTGATAATTTTTTTCCAACGAGTAAGAATTACAATTTTCCATCATTTCAAGACTGGATCATGAATTCTCAATCAAATGTAAGTCGTCCGGTCTCAAGTGTAAAGTATCGAATCAATTCATATGATAAAGAAGAGCAAATAAGCGACGAAAATCTCAAACCGCACTCAATATTATCCGATGAATGGTTCAAGAAGACCAGCAGTTTGTTCAACGATAGAATTTTTAACGGTGTGAATTATTTGATATTCGTTGTGTCAGAACGTGAGAATGATCCTTTCAATCCAAGCTTGCAAGTTTTTGAGAATAAAAGTCTCATGACTAAGTTTCGGCATGTGCTGGTTCCTTCGACGAGTGATGGTAAAAAATGCAATTATATGAAATTGTTAAAATTTATGTGGAGGATTTTTCACGGATTCAGAACCATAATTTGCCTTCATGGAAGATTTTGTTACAGATACGATCCTTTTTTTGAAAAGATCATCGAGTACACATACTGGAGTGGGAGATATTTTGACTTCTCGTGGTCCACAATGAACAATAAAAGATTATCTGTAGCTGTTCATGAACATAGAATCATGGAGATATTTCCTTTGAGTACCTTAAGCTATGAGGTCACAGATCTTATCTGGGACATTGTCCAAGATTTTGCGAAGACGTATGAAGGTAACTTGGAATTTTCCAGTAACACCAAAAAAGTATTTGCTCATGGTCACTCTCTCGGCCAGAAATTTGGTATTGATTTGATTGTTGTTGGTCGAGGAGTGAGGAATGTGGACCCTGCAAATCAAGTCTTTTCACCGGCTATAGAAACTAGTTCGCTATGCTTCATCGTCCCCCGTAAAGGATTCTTACCGCAGTATATGGTTCCTTTTAGAAGTTTTTCTTCCGTAGTATGGATTTTGACTCTGCTAGTGAGTATAATATCCGTTTTGGTATATCGCCTCTTTCTAGGGGCGATGCTCAGATTGCCATTTCAAAATTTCCTGACCCAGAATGAGCAAATTGCTTATGAGAATCTGTCGATCTTTATGAGCATCGTTCGTTATTTCTTGTGCATCGGTCAACAAAGGTTGTTGTACGATCGGCTTGTTAGTTGGAAAATAATTTTCATAACACTCGTTTGTTCTACCATGATCTTAGCAACAGTGTTCCAGAGTATGATGGTGACTTTAATGAGCAAAAGAGTGCGATACGCAGAAATCAATACAATTAAAGAGCTCAGTGAAGCAGATCACCGCATTCAGTCCGCTGACTTGATGATGGATCGGGGAATGTTTAAAAGTGATTCGAAGATTCATAGATCTATACGCGAAAAAATGACAGACAGTTTAACGCACTTTTATGAAAATTTCAAAGAAATTTCGGGACTTGAGCCATGGGATGACAGTATTCATTACGATGACAGTTTAGGCAATTGGCGAATTTTCGGAGAAGATCAATTCTCACTGGACGAGTCTGAAAAATTTTATCTTGAAAGTCTAAGAAAGGTTATGCGAATTGACGCTTTTCCGCTGACGTTTCCTTATCATTTAGACCAAAACACGAAGAATTCATTGCTGTCCTTGCGGAACGGGGATCAGTACCATGTAGTTCAAGAGTGCATCATAAATTATCCGCTCTTCTTCAAATTTCCGAAGTATTCATTCTTTGTGAACAAAGTTAATGATGTTATCCTCCGAAAGATGGAAATGGGAGAATTCCAGAGATATATTGATTCGGACGTCTATTCGCGACGTTTCCAGTGCCCTCTATGGTGCAAACACCCGTTTTGTAAATTTCGGGAGTCAGAAAGTCGAAGAGTTTTCACATTGGTCGATCTGAGCTTAGGATTCTTGTGCTTAGTATGTGGTCTGGTGTTTAGTTGTTTGGTTTTCGTGACTTAGTTATTGATTAGCAGTCTTTTTTAAGTTGATTTCATTATTTGGATCAACTTACTGCAAAGGGGCTCTAGTTGTAGTCGACGGAAGAGGTTGAAAAAGCGCCACCACTGCCGTCAAGCGCACCGGCGCACTCAAGATAAAAAAATACATGCTTTTGGACAAGAAAATTTGTCGGTCTCTCCCTATAAACTTTCACTGTTGACACCCTATTTCAAAAACCATGTAATTTGTCTCATTTTTAATCATGCATGATTTCACATAAGTATTTGTTGTCTAAATCTAGCTATTATAGATGTTCATAATTATTTTTCTTTGTATTCGTAAAATCATGTCCAGGGAATTTCATTTCATTCGTTCCACTGTCTGATGGGCATAAGGGCGGGCTCAGCAGAGGCGAGTGATCACTACGATCAATGAGTACTGACAGAGCACAGTCGCACAGTGTAGCAAATGACCGATCTAGTTGTGCAAAAGTCTTGGCGTTCGCTGTATTCACAGTGAGGAGTGAATTTTTGTCTGAGTGGGCCACAAAACAGTACACAAAGGCCTTCGAGCAAGAAAAGTACTTGGGTTGGGGTTTAAAGTTCATAATTTCAGTTTTAATGAGCTGAAATCGATTTATTATTAAGTGTGATTTTTAACCCACTCTGAAAGATTTTTCAACATAATTCTTCTCATGGTTATCAGACTTATAATGGGTCAATTAATATTGTATTCTGTATTCATGAGTTTATTTATGGAATATCACCATAACCTAAAGGGTGAAGGTGACGGGGAACCGCCCCCCCCCCCAAAAAAAAAAAAAAAAAAAAAAATCAACAAAAAACAAGCAAAAAATGTTATGAGAATGCAGGAAAATTTATTCTGAATACAAATTGCAGCTTCAGCTTTTTCTATCTTCCCTCAAGTATCCCCCCCACATTTTCCACCCACCCCTAACAATGAATTATGAAAAGCAGTAAAAATCTTCAGTCTTCTTCATAATCTTCTTCTTCTTCATCTTCATCTTCATCTTCACCTTCGTCATCATTATCATCATCATTATCATCATCATCAAAATAAATTTTCAAAACGATAATTCTATGCATCTTTGAATACTGATTTTTCATTATGAAACACTGCAAATTGCAAAGGCGCAACCATATATTTTTCCAGGAAGAGAATGGGCAAATAAATACAAAGGCGAAGAGTGCGATATGGCATCGTTGCAGTTTGCTCATTAAAACATGTGAAAAAGATCGAATAGTTTTTGAACAGAAATGTGCGCGGCTAACACCCTGGAATGCGACCTTTTTCAAAAGTTTAAAGAGACAGATTGCGAAGTTGCCAAATGACATGCTTCGGTACTGATCTAGACTAATGAATATACTATATCCAAAATCCAAAACCTCCAAAATCTTTTGTGATATCTTTAAGTGCTTTCATTGCAAAGATCTTCCTGGTGATGAGTTTGCTGGTGAAAAAGGAAAAAAAAAAAACAAAAAACAAAAAAAAAAAAAACAATTGCTGCCGAGAGTTGAACCTGGGTTGCAATATTACAACGATAACTTCTAGCCAGTTGCGCCACAGTAAGAATTCAAATCAGCAATGAGATAAACGTGGTCAATCAGTTTGTTGAAATGAATGGAAGCACGTGGCAGAGGAAGTAAGGTGTGATGAGAAATTCAGTGACAGTCGCTCGCCTCGTGAAGCGTGCGCTACAGCGGAGGGGGGGGCGACTTAAAACGCAAATATCTTTCGCGGTCGCAGACGGTCGCAAAAAAACCAAAACAATTCGGAATCTACATAGTTTTCTGAACATTTTGGCATAAATTTCAGCGCGGATAACGGCGGATAATGAAAAGATATGGTCTTTCAAAGTTTGAAAATCTCGGTTTTTTTACGAAAAAATTGAAAAATTTGGGAGGAGTTAATAAAACACTTAAATTATTAAATCAACTGTTTACCTTACTTTCTGAAGGTCCATTCATCGTAGAAAAAAAATGTAACTCGTGACTTGAATCAATCTGGAATTTACTGGAGTAATATAAAGTTCAACTAAAATCACAGGTTATTTGACGAGTATTTGTTTACTCGTCGGGTTCCCGATCATTTCACCGATCAACATCGGAATTTTTGATAAAACACCGATGTATATCATGTCAGCAAACATCTATGTACCCATAAACAGCGTTGTCAGATGGAATGCTTGACTTCGATTTTTCGACTTTTGCACAGCTAGATTGGTCATTTGCTACACTGTGAGTCGGCCGGTTGGCCAGACCTTCGACGACCCATCTCTCTCCTTCCAAAAGAAAGACATTCATATCCGTAGGGTGAATTAGTGAAGTAGAGGCATATATCGAACTACAATATACGGCAATAATCCACCTGAAAACCCGGCAACAGGTTCATTTTTTCAGAACAAATTCGAAGGTTAAGTTCAATGGTGGATCAGCGGTTGACAGGCTTTGCTTGAAAGCAAATTAAGCGTATATAACTTCACATCCTCGTGAGTTTACACTGATTTAAATTCATAACCTAAAAACTCATGTCTCATTGAGAGGAGAATTATACTGTCAAAGACTTCGAAAAGGGAATTTATATCGGTTCAGGGTAGCACAGAGGCGCACAGGCACGGCTTAGCGCCATTGAAGCGTCCGCGACGAGAAAGCTCAAAATCCTGTTTGAAATATAGGTGTTTTTTTTTTTTTTTTTTTTTTTTTTTTTTTGCAGGTGCAAATATAAATGAATTGAAAGGAGGCTGGAATGGAAGTTTCGAACAAATTATGACCAAGGACACCAGCAGGGATGGGGAGGGGGCATCCATTGGAAAAATACATTGTGATTGAAGATTTTGAAAAATTGGATTAAGATGATTTCTCACCTAGCTGTCTGAATTGCAATTTTAGCTCAATAATAGCGTCTTTAGTCACTTTTTTTAAAATTCGACTTTAAAAACTGGAACTTGTTTTTGTCATAAAATACCCCTCCATAAGCCTACAACATTTTGCCATAATTTAGGTTATTGATTTCTCCGGCAATCTAGATACCTATAAGACCAATATTGTTGAAATTTGGGGGGAAAAGATTGAGTAAATAAACACGCAGTTTATCGGAGGACGCTCCTTTATAATAATGCTGTCAGAAAAAAAAAAAAAACTATAAGTTTTTAGGGTCAAATTTGAAAAAAAAAGTGAGTTGTGGTGCTATTTACTGACCCAGAATCTCAATTCAGACTGGTGACGAAGAATCACCTTAACTTATTAAGCCTTTTTGTATAAACATCAACGCATTTTGATCTGAGATCGAAAAAAAGTGGCAAAAAATCAGAAAAAAAATAATCAAAAATAATTTTTTTTGATTTTTTTTTAAGGTTAGTTTAAAATTTTTCAGTTACATTCCCTTGTATAAAATACTTTATGAAAGTGTTCTCTGTGATTAAAATTGGCCTTGAAAGATTATAAATGAATATAAATATATGAATATGAATACATACATACTTTCTGAATTTTGGCCAATTTCCGACGATCTCAGACCAAAGTGAAACGGACAGAGGCAGTCCGAGAACTTCTGGAACATACTGTAATCGCTGCGCTGTAAGTACTGTCGACACAAGCTCGAAATTCGTCTTTGAATAATAGCGAGGCATACATTACTCATTCCTTCTTTCCTTGACTGCATAGTACGATTCTATATTGTTTATCCAGCATCCATCTATAGTTGGCACAATTGTTTTGGTGTTTCTCCGAAATCTGACTCTCAACGCAAATGAGATGCTATATGTATACCGTGGAACTTTTTGAGGGCTCTGGCTCCTAAAAAAGCAAATATATAGTTGTTCAAGCAAAGTATGCTGTTCACTTCCCCCGCGCCAGGAGCTTTCGTCGGATACATTCGGAAGCATTCGAGCTTCAGATTTGTGGAGGGTGGGTTAAAGTGTTAAAGATGCACATTGCACATTGGAGGGGGGGGGTAGTTGAGGATGAAAGTGGAAAGTGGATCCGGAAGGGGAGGGGGAACTAGACAGAGTGCCATGCCACTGTTGCACCGTTTTTAGTGAGAAGAGCTAAAAATAGGGGTACCTAAGTCGAGCTCAAAACGTGAATAGAAAAACAGAATGTAAGTACAATTGGCGGAACTGTCGGAAGCGGTGTTGTCAAATTGTGAGAACTTCTTCCGTCTTTTGTCATTCGACTCGATGTAAAGATGTTGTGATTTCGCGCAAAATCTGACCGCACTGTCGAAAACCAACAGTTTAAAACAAACACTTCTTGCCGCGGCTGGATCGAGACGGATGGTCGGTGGGGGGGGGGGGTTGCTAGACTGCTCGCGCGTTCGTGTGCCTCATTCGCACAGTCGGAACTGTTATAAAATGGCATTGGTTCGCTCGTGAAATACGATGTATCCAATGATTTGCTAAAGAAAAACAATGGACATTGTTAAATTTACAACGTCGCATTGCTAACAAAGGGCATACCTGTATATATTGCTAATATTGCGATATGAAACATTGCAATTTACCTTTTTGAAAATGGGTCTGTCGCAAACTTTTGCTATAGCGCTATAGAGTGATCACTCTCTTGTAAAATCGCGTGAAAAGTCCATTGATAGCAGCAGAAAGTCATAAAAAGCAATAGCAAACTCACAAAGAGGCATTCAACTGAAATCCAAGATGACGGTAAAATATCGAGCAACCTGTATGCAAGCACCATGAACATCCAAGATGGCCAACCTCACAACATCGATCACAACCAATCACAGCGCAAACAAACTCATAACCTCCGATGATGTGAGGTTGTTAACGTTGGCCATCATGTATGTTCACGGTGCGTGTGCACAGGTTGCTCGATATTTTACCGCCATCTTGGGTTTCAGTTAAACGCCTCTTGTGAGTTTAATACTGCATTAGTGCATTTTATGATTTTTTGATACCAGCAATGGACTTTTCACGTGATTTTACTTAGTATTTAACACTCTATATCACTGTAGCAAAAGTTTGCAGCAGACCCCTTGCAATATGATTTGTTTGCCTCACTGCCTCAACAACTGTTAAATCAAACCAACATGTAAGTACCATTATTCATCTAGACTGGGCACTTGTCAATTCACCAATGCCACAATGCCACATGCCTGCCATTATAACCCTAAAAATTTTGTCGCCCCCTGCCAGGCTACTCATCGAACCTGAAATCTTCTAAAATTGGCTTTCAAAGTGATTCCTGACGAGACTTTTCCGAATTCCAATCTGATGGATAGCGCAACTTTTAGCTTTTGGGGAAAGAAGTGTTTTCAGCATTTTAATTTGAATTCAAAGCAAAAACGTTAAATCCAAGAACGTCAGTACCTGCGTAATTTAAATGGATTTTTTGAGCCTAAAACGAGCAAAATTGGCTGATATTTTAAAGCGTAAATTATGAAATTCATTTCGCCATATGCTGAGTGAGTGCGACTGATTGTGAGTGGAAGTGAGAATATGTCTATCTATGCCTCACTCGAACTCATTGAGGCGTATACGGGGATTTTTGTATTTTATAATTTCCGGCTTCAATGTTGCGTGTTTCAGCGTGAAACTTTCAGGACTAGTTATGTTTGCAAGTTGCTGAAGTTCCTCAAATTTGTACTATTTGCGCACATTTGTCAATTTTAGCTAAAATCTGCTGACTTTGTGAGCAGCGCTACGTGGTTCCACGGTTCGAATTAATCGACCCTGGAATAGTGGCGGTTCGTGAAGTGCGATATATCGATGTCTACTTCATTTAAAGCTATAGAAAAGTATCGATTGTCAGGGGGTGCAATTGAACCCCCAAGAAATCGATACTTTTCTATAGTTTTAAATGGAGTGGACATTGATCTATCGCATTTCACGAGCCGCCAATGCCCTGAAATCATCTTAAAGAAAGCGTCTAGACTGTGTACCACTGGCGACTTGTGCAGTTTGGCAATCATGTGATTTGCCATTTAAACCCATGCAAAATTATCGATTTTTTGGGACGCAATGCACCTCCTAAATATCGATTATTTTACGTAAATTTAAATGGGGAGGATCCGTTGTTACCAAAATGCACAAGTCGTATACCGTTGCGATTTTCGTTCAATATTACGTCATTCGACAAATCACCGAAATCTGTCCCAATGGGAGAGGACAACAGTTGCAATGGCATTACGAGTAATACGAACTATATTAATGGAAATGCAAATTCGCTTGCTTTTCACTCTAGACTAAGCTCGACTCGCGCCGCGCCGAATCGAGCCGCGTCTTAACTTCTAAGATCGGTTCCGTGTTACGGACTCCACCACCGCCTTTCTGCTAACTGAAACGCTTTAATTCGGGTTTCCTTTCCTTTACTCCCCCACCCTTACCACTCCCCGTATCCCACCTCTCCACCCCCCCCCCCCCCCCCCCCCCCCGCAGCCCCTTTTCTCCGTCACCATCATCCGCCTACGATTCCTTTCAGAATAAATCAAAATCCTGCCCTCCCTCACTATTTCTCGGCATCATTAAAATGTATTTACATTTGTGAGTTGCAGTTACTCGACAGTGTTGCATGATCTGGTAAGACCTTCCTCCATACAGACAAGCAGTGCTCCAGTCTCAATCAACAGTGACAGCTCGTGCAATTTGGCAACAATGGTTTTCCTACAATTGACTCGATGTAAAACAATCGATTTGACAGAAAATCAGCGTTACAACATCGATTAATTATGTACTATCGACGAATTAAAGATTGTCGCGAGATTTTTACACATTTTTAGTATGGGGGAGAGTGTGGGTCTGATCTGCAACGGATTTCCCGTCCCACCGGCACTGGCCTCTCACCTGCAAGGCGTGGGGAGTATGAAGAGTGGCCGAGCCAGAACCTTGAAGGCAAAACTTAGCTCTTGAAAATCTAGCGACAATCCTTAATTCGTCGATAATTCATAGAAGGTGTGAGTTAAGAAACGAGCCATGCTGAATTTCTAGCGAACGGCTTCGATTTTCGAAAAACGCTCCGACGCTTGTTCGCTCATACATGAACGCAACATTTTAAGACTTTCACTTGAAACTGCATGTTTATATCGATTTTCGTCTTCGATATATCGAACCTCGAAGTTCTATATTGGTTTCTAAAAATCATAACTGTACAGACATAAAGTCAGAACACGGAAAAAAAAGATCAGTGAAAATAACCATACGGATACCTGATTTTGGCACCTGCTAGATGTTATGGTAAACTTGGCCAGAAGCATGGTACATTTACCGATACTTTGAGTAAATTCGACATGCAATCAAGTAACATCACCTAGTACCGAGTCAAAACATAGTATACTTCGGGCCAAGTTTACCACAACATCTAGCAGGTGCCAAAATCAGGTATCCGTATGGTTATTTTCACTGATCTTTTTTTTCCGTGAAAGACACAAAGTCCTTAATTGGAGCGTCATTGAAGTGGTAAGATAAGGGGGATGTCGTCGGATATTATCAATTAGAGCATCAATTTTGTACTTGTAGTCGTTCCCTTGCTCATCTCCTGTCCAATGATCAATGTTGTGGTGTATAACGTGGACTATTAGCCGTGTAGAATTGAGAGTACCATCGTCGGAACTTCATAATAGATTTCTCCTCTCTCAACAGAAGTGGTGAATCCATAAATTTTTTAAAATCCCATATAGCTATGTCTCTCTCGATCTGAAAATTGAAGAAGCAATTAAGTGTCAATTCTCGAAATTTTAGCGATGGTGTCTCGTGTAATTTGACAACCATGTATTTTTTACCCTTAAACCTAAGTGAGTTAATCGATTCTCTGGTAAAGCGTGAAAAATGTCTCGGCATATTGCAGTATGGACTATGGATGCAGGTTTAGGTCTGCTTAATTTCCAATGCTCAATGTATTTCAACGAAGAAACAGTTAGAACCATATATGCCCATGTCGTTAACGACCCACTTAAAATGGTTTTTTTGAGACCAAATTACAGTAAATTTAGGCCAATTTAACTCAAAAATCAATGTTGTGACCATTCAGCACCTATAATTTATCTGGACCAGAAAATTTCACAATTTTTAAATTTAAAATTTGTTTAACTCTGAGGTGGTGTTTTTTGAGAAAAACACCAAAAAACACCCAACATGTTCAAAAAAAGTTGGGCATATATGGGTTAAGAGAGTCATTTTCAGAGCTCCCGTTTTACGGATCTTCGCGTAAATCTCTCACATTTCTAAATTAAATTTTGGGACTTCGTGACATTCAAAGTATTGATAAAGCCGAAATATATGCCAATTTTCACGTTTTTGGTCAACAATAATGGAGGCGATGGGTTGGAGGAAGTGCCTTCCTTGCGCGAATCGTCTCAAATAGAGTCCCTGTATATATCAAAGTGCACGGAAAAAAAAGAATGGTGTAATTTACCATTCGCATAGCTGATTTTAGCCCCTACAAGAGTTACGATAAACTTGACAAGAGTTATGGAACATTTGGCCAATCAGGTCAATTTCACTTGATACCTGGTCAAATGTTCCATAACTCTGGTCAAGTTTATCTTAACTCTGGAAGGGGCCAAAATCAGTCATGCGAATGGTAAATTACACCATTCTTTTTTTTCTCGTTATGTCTCGACACGTGAAGAAGAAGAAGCCGAAGGAAGCGTCCACTCTGATTGGTTCGGTTCACCAAGGAGGCGTGTACGTCTCCTCATATCGATTTTCCAACGGTTTTCTTATGGAGAATAGCACAAAACGCCTCCTGGAGCTCCGTGAAAGCCTAAAATCCAGCAGCCAATCAGAATCTATACCTCGTACGGCGAGACTCTTTGATATACAGGGACTCTGGTCTTAAATAACGCATCATACTCTCAAGAATATACCCTTAGAATATAATTTCAATCTGACATTTACGGAATTTAGAGGAGGAAAAAGTTCAAAGGTAAGTCGACCCAAAATCGCAATTCCTGGAGTGCAATGGGGACCAATACTATCGCAGCATCACAGCGCTGCGCCAATAATGCAAGCGTTTTGCGATGGGCCACCTTTCTCACCAGCCTCACCAAAAAAGGGCCAAATTTGGACCTTTTTTTTCGCCCCTCGAAATCCTGGACAAATTATGGCTTAAATTACTCCCTAAGGTGACCTGATACTCGTGTTCAAATTTCAGCTTGAGTATACGCACGGTTTCCGCGATATGGGGGGGGGGGACAAAGTTCCCCATTGAAAGCATTGAACTGCATGCATTTCAATGCTTTCAATGGGGAACTTTGCGTCCCCATATCTCGGAAACCGTGCGTGTACTCAAGCTGAAATTTGAACACGAGTATCAGGTCACCTTAGGGAGTAATTTAAGCCATATTTGGTCCAGGATTTCGAGGGGCGAAAAAAAGGGTCCAAATTTGGCGAGGCTCTTTGCGATTAAACGAAACTCTCTTATCGTGACTCATTGCTCTTGTGACATCAATTTTGGAAGTTTGTAAAAACTTAAATTGAGTTTTTGAGTTAATTGTGGAACTTTTTTAAAATTTCCATCGTTATTTTCAAGTGATATAACATCAGAATTGACCCTCTCTACAGCTGCAGCAGGAGTCTGCACGATTGTGCAATGTGATATGTGCTATCTTTATTTGAAACGGTAAAATCACCGTTTGGAATATTTCTATCAGTTATTGTTATGCTTCGCAAACGGCATAAATGCAATATTTGCTTCAACTGGCTAAATGACCGATGGATTTTAGAATGCTACTAAGAATCGCAAAACGGCAGCACTATACAGGGTGTAACAAAAGTCTGTCCTCATTCTGGAACTTTTGGATGAGTTGAGGTAAAAAGTTGTGGTTTAGACCAATCTTCATTGTTTTAAACAAATAATTATTTTATGGGCTCCAATCCCCCCACAAGGGCCATCTTGAAAATTCCAAATAGCGATTCCTATCTTGTGAATCTTGCGTGTGACTCGTTTAAAAGGACATAAAATTCCAAGACTTTCGGCTTGAACTAGGGGACGATAGTTTTTTGTTTTCGCTGTCGAAGGTCAAAATTCGATTTGAACCTATTTTAAAATAATTATTACTCCAATATTAAAAATCCAACTTTAAAAAAACTAAAAAATTAAAATATTCTAAAAAGCAAATTATTTTCAGAAAAAGAAAAAACAGCTTTGACACAGATTCAGTCAAAGTTAGGTTTCAGAGCCCCAAAAAATTACTAAAGTTTTGGCCCCTCATCAGGGAGGCTATCTCAAAAATTTCGAAGGATGACCCCTATCGAGTGAGATATCGATCAAGAGGGCATAACAAACTGAGCAGTTTGGCGCAAATCGGAGGTACTTATTATTTTTTGCATTCGAATCCGTTTGAACTTTGAACTGAGACTTTTGTTACACCCTTATAACGGCAAGGCGGCACTATAGTCTAGAGCTACTAACTACTTACTTGATCTAAGGCTACTGGGATGAAGAGGCGATGAAAAAGAAGGTCAACAGAAGAAGAGTAAAATCGGGTGAACATTTTTTGGCGCAGAGGACCGTGTGGTGTGATTCCGGTAATCATAAAACTTTTCCCGAACAACAATTCCATCGATAACTCCTGGTAGCCTGGTCCAAACTGCAAAGAATCAATATGAGTGAGTAAAATGCAGTAGCGCCAATTAAGCCCCCCCCCCCCGTGCGTGATTTAGCACATCTCGAAATTTTGGCTCTTACAATTCAAGATGCCAAAAAAAAAAAAAAAAAAAAAAAAAAAAAAAAAAAAAAAATGGAAACCGATGCTTTTTTCTTTAAAACTTTTTTCCCCGCAGGGGTGGGCAAAAACGGGCTCCCGGAAAAGTTACTTTTCTCAATTTTTAGGGAGGGGGGGGTTTATGTTGAGATACTTTAAACTGCTGAGATTATTATTTCATTAGCAAACAATGTTAAAGTGTAGGTTTTTAAAACGAACCGACTAATCAGCCAGTGGCGTAGCGTGCAATTTGGCAACGTTGTAGTGTGTCCGTTTAAACCCATATAAAAGGTCGAATGCGAAGGTGTTCGCCGAACACCCAATCGTTCGATCTTTTTCATGGGTTCAGATGGAAGAACTGCAACGTAGCCAAGTTGCACGCTACGCCACTGGAATCAGCATTGCATCCAATTGAAATGGATTTAACCACAGAATACTCTAATCAGAACGGAAACTCCCATAAGAGCCAATGGAAATAAGATTTGGAATTTACAGGCACAAATTGGCAACTGTGCCTACTCACTTCTCAAGATGGCGGACATGCTTTTTCAGGCTATACAACCAATCACAACTCGGCCAGTTGCCGAAGATTGCCGAAGATGTTCACTTTCGAACATGGCGGCCCGAAGTAAAGAATGTTTCAAAATGAATTAGAGTTTCCATTCTGATTAGAGTATTCTGTGATTTAACGTTACCTTCAAGGCACTCAAGATTTAGGATTGGTTTTTCATCGGAATAAAGCGGCATTTTGATTGGTTGGACGGTTGCCGATTGGAGAGGAGACCAGTGTTGACAGATTGGGGTGAAAAAGCCGTACGTTTTACATTGATTTAAATGGAGACGATACGGCTTTTTACTCTCAATCTGGCAATACTGGAGGAGACCAACGAGACCGATATTCTACCTCTCGCTATTTATTTGCTTCGGTTAAAAATTGTAGAGCCTAGCGGACGCAGGAACAAAAATGTGTAGCCCTGTCATCTACAGAGACTGAATTTGTAGAATTATCACTTTCTACTGGATCATGTGAAGCCATGTGGATCCGACGAATACTCAGAGGTTTTGGAATAAAACAGGAAACTTTTACGTTAAACGAAGACAATCAGTCCTGCTTTTCCATCTCAAAGTTTTCAGCACAACACAATCGAAGCTAACATACTGATATCAAGTTTGGGGATCGTTTCAAAATAGAGTCCCTATCCCTTTATACAATGAGAGTTGCGCCATTGCCGAATCCATTGCTTTGAAACGTATCCAAATTTTATTTACCCTCCCTTAGAAAAAAAGGGCCGATAGATAAACTTTGGATTTAATTTATCTTAACCATGGAAATCGCGAAGAAGCATAGCTATTAGCCACCGTATTGAAAGCAACGTGACAGAGACTTCAACTCGTGGTTAAGACAGATCATAATTTTTTTTTTTTTTAAATAAATTCAAACGTCAACTACTGTATATTTTGGATTTAAAACTATATTTCGTTAAACAACTGTCCAATTCTTGATTTAGCATCCCTGTAGCATCAGATAGTGTTCTGTAAGCATGTAGATTTACTAGACCTGACCAACTAGACATACTAGACCAAAAAGAGATGACGTAAAGAAGGAGATTTTATTGATAGAAAAAGTGGAATAGATAATTTATTTACGCTCTTGGAAATATTTTTGGACCAGTGAATGAATGAGTGTAATATTTGAATTTTTTGAGTGGTTCATTCAACGAAAAATTTGATGGAAGCCAGACAAGTAAAATAAAATAACAGTATTACATTGATTGAATTGGGCAATACCAAGGGTCTGAATTTTGGTGTTCTATAGTAAGCAAATCAATGTACTTGTTAGGTTGAGAACAAGAATGTCTTAGGTTTCTAACTAGGTTTCATTATTCCGGAGATGTGATTTGGGCCCACCCGAAATACAGGCTTAAAATGGGAATTTTAAAATTGTGTTGTGATGTTAAAAAGTCACACTTTTTTTTTTTTTTTTTTTTTTTTTTTTTTGCATTTTTACTCGAGTGTATATCTCCGAACCCGTAACACTTAGGAAAAAAACCAAATGAAGTTGTTCTCAGCTCATCAAATACTTTCATTTTTTTCATAAAAAACACAATGGCTTTATTTTGACATGACCGTGGTGACTACCACCACTTATAAAATTGTAGACTCCAACATTGTTTTATGCCTATTTTGGTCGTTTACTCTTCAGCTGAATGCAGCAGTTTAGTTTTGATTGAGAGTTTGTTTCGCAGAGCAATGAGCAATGCAGAAATAAATAATTCCAGAGGGGGTTCCTGCAATCTAGCAAATGTGTATTTAGTACATTTCAAGTCATGAAAAAAAAAAAAAAAAAAAAAAAAAAAAAACGAAAATTTCGGGGATGCACACTCTTGTATCGATTTTTTACAGGGGTTTCAAAGGAGGCAATGCAAAGTTGCCAGATCGCACGCGCCTCCACTGATTGTGAGTAATTCGAGGAACGGATTATAAATAAGCGTGATGTCTCTTCTATATATAACACTACGGAAAAGAATCTATTGCTCCCATTTTTCCGAATCTCTAAAAGTATTTTACAATCCATCGGTTGCTCAAACGGTTGAAGCAAATATTACATAACATATCAGTTGATAAGCTCATAACAATGGCTTATAGAAAAACTCCTATCAGTGTATTTACTGTTTGAAACAAAAGACCCCATGAATATTAGATTGCAGCGGTCGGTCATGGAGTAACTCAACAATGTTTTCACTCCATTTGATTCCATGCAAAACAATCGACTAGATAGTGAAGCGATATGTTTCATCTGCAATTGATCGGTGTACATAGATTTAAATGAAGAAAAGACACTGTTACCAAATTGCACTAGCTGCCGATGATTTGATGAGAATTGCAACAAAAGTGTATCGAATTACTCACCGATGGATTGCACAAAATGCTCGCATCTGTATTCTTTTCTCAACCGGTGGAGTCGTCGATGACTTTAAAAAACTAGCGGATATTTTAATTAATCAACGGAGTTTCCACCGATTAAGGAAAGTTTACAGATCAGAGTATTTTCGTGCATTACAGTCATGCACTGAACTGAACTGTGTAATCTTTTCTCAACCGGTGGAATCATCGGTGAATTGAAAAATAGCATTGATTATACGCAAAACGGCAGCCCTGCTCACCTGTCTTATGGTGATGTGTCCGGTCGTGATGGTGAATTTCCGGATGAAGCGAATTTGGTGTGATATATTAATGGTGAGCTCGTGGGGTTCATCTCGGCCATCAGTTTTCCAACCAAAACATGTTGTTTGCTGCTGAATTAACGATTCCAATACCCTATTGCAAAGGTCCCAAATTCGGCTTCCACCGTAGAGAAAGGGTCCATGAACCACTTTGAAGTGTGTAAAGTCGGACGCGTTTTCATACGTATCCTGAGAAAATTAAAGCAAATGCCGCCTTGTTGTCCGATCATAATCGACAGTAAATTTAAAGCGACGATACGGAATCGGTCATTTTGAATAGCAAAACTACAACTTCTGAATGAATTGATACTTAATTGCGATGAACGAGGATCGCCTCAAACGTAAGTATCGTGGGTTTTTTGTTTTTGTTTTCTTGTTTTAAATTAACAACGCTAGAGAAACTCTTTAAAGAATTTTCGACGCGCCATATTATTTTCTGCTCAAGAATCCTTTTGTTTTGGATTTTCAATATTTCTAAAATTAAACAAATACCGGAGATTTCACCGCGACCATCTACAGTTACTGCAGAGCCAAAATTTTACGCAACCAAATTTATCCTTATTCAGACCTGGGAAATAAATATTGCTTATGAGAACATAACAAAGATAAGGTAAAAAAATAAGGACGAGAAGAAGAATATGAACCCAGCCGCCTGGCGCCCATCTCCTTGTCATAGCTCGTTATGCTTATTTTTCATGGCGAACGGCTAGGCTGCAAGGGACTACAAAGGATAAGACACAGGGACACCACATTCGCGAGAAATCCCTGCTGCAGGAAGGGGGGAAGGAAGGGAGAGAGAAAAATGAACTGCCTGGGTTTATTTTGCAATGACAGTAATTAATGAAAATTGAAAAGTATTCGCAAAAACTTTGTAGCCTTTAGCAGAATAAGAAAATGAGTCTTACAGCAGAAATCAACTCATTTGCTACTGGCAAGTAACAATAGAATATACTAACATAATTTGGCTGTAGGCCAAGTGATCTAACCACACTCACTTTTTCATGTTGATCATCGACACGGACACTTGCTGAGAATAATCAGAACGGTGATGTTATCCAAATCCAACTAATAATTACCCAGCGAGCTAACGGGTTAGTTTCTGAAACGTATGCGTATATACGCAGAGTCCATTATAAGGCCGCAAAACGGAAAAAATATATTTTGAATCTCACCTGGATGTGACATCTGACCCAATGTTGAAATCTTCCGACGTACCACTTATTCCTGATTTTCTCCCATGGACGCGGTTCCCACGTTGGCTCCTCCCCTTCGGCATGATACCATACGAATACACAGTCATTGACCTCACACGATTTCCAGGTTCGTACTCGAGCAAAATCAGGAACTATATAATATAAAATAATCTGATTGTTAGACCCGTTGAATTTTCATGACGCGGCAGTTTGGTGCTTGGTGCTAAATTAAAGCCATGCAAGATTAATTAATTATTAATACAGGCAGATTCATCATTAGCCCACTATGCTCTGTTCAATTTCGAAGGGAGAAATAACGTATAAATGCACGAAAACCCGAAAATTGGCAACAACAGAGACTCAGAGACCAACTTTTTTTAAATTTTGAGAAATTGCTCCTTCGCATGAGAAATTTGGCGTCGCCGTAAAAATTTAAGGAAAATGAGTTTAGCAACATAGTAAATGGAGCATTATTAACGACGCACTATCTATGGTCTGAGATCTTGCTAAAGTGGCCTAAAATCAGTGAAAAAAATTCATAAAAAATCATCGTTGTCATTCTTTTAAGCTCAATTTAAAACTTTCCGATTGAAATTCTTGGATGAAATTACTTGCGTTAAGTGTTTTTTGTGATTAAAATTGAGATTGCAAGTTTATAAATGATAAATTGATGAGGAATTTAATCGCTGGTTTTTGGTCTCTTTTCGACGACCTTAGACCAAGGTGCGACATTGGCGGCAAATTTGAATTATATGCGTAAAGCTATCGCCCGCGCCCCTTCAAAATTTACTTCCTATTTTCCCGTAAATTGGTCGAAGCAATTTCTCTCAACTTTGGCATGGTAAATTATACCAGTATTTTTCTCCGTGTTGTTTGCCCTTTGCTAATAATTTAATTCTGCAATATCATTAAATAAAAACAATGTATCGGTACCTTTTTCAGTAAATGGTACTTTGGTGCTAGTAGATCCATCAAGCCTCCATCCGTAGAAATTGCATTCCAGGCAATTCTCTTTAACTTTGCCTCCATTGGCCATGTCAGCGTCCAAGTGAGCACAGTATGCATCAACGACGCGTACAGCTCCTTCAGTTGTTCGAAAAACTGCCAGATTCTCTCCTTGAGGAACAAAAGAAACATACACATTCTGTCAAATTTTGATGAGGAAATGGACGTTCATGAAAACGTTAAAAATGACAGTCTCAAACTGTCGTATACCTTACTTGTACAAAAAGAAAATTCTGAGCAATTTTAGTTATATTTTTTTATTTTTTTAAAAAAATCCGGAATCCACGAAAATCTCATGGTAATTTACTTATGTATTTATTTATTCATTTAACTGTCTGTCCGTCCGCCGATCCACCATAAATCGTAAGTCTAAAAGGTTGTAAACGTAATTTTAATCTTGAAAGTGTTTGTGGATCCGGTTCGCTGTGATTGGTTGGTCTGTTGGGTTCTTACTGGATGTTTTGTTGATAAGGGGTGTTTGATGTCCTTTGATTGTTAGTTTTGGACAGTAGACTGATATGTGTTGGACAGTTAAAGAGTTGAGTTGTGGCAGAGTTAGAAGATTTGTATTTTTTCACTTAAAAGCAAGCGACTGGGCGAAAAGGATGTATGCCCTATGTATCTATTCATTTGTTCATTTAACTAACTATCTTTTTACTTATCCTGCGATTAAAAAAATATATACATATCATTTAGAGTAGGTATTTACCTAATGCAGAAACAAATGTAACCCATTTAGCCGAGACTTCGTCAGACGCTGTTATGACGTACCATCCATTCGGAAATACAGGAAAAACGTTGCCAATCTTTGAACTTCTTTTGATATCATCGTAAAACTCCTCAAGTTTTTTTCTATGCTTAATTTTCCTTGGTGCTGAATTATTGATGAAGTTCAAGACCCCCGCATATTTTTCTGTCCTCTGTGTGGAAACGTTAGATACACATGATTAAAATCCTCACTTCGAAAATATTTGAGTTCAAAGGAATATACCACTTACAAAGCTTAGAAATATCTAACCATTCATCGAAAATCCAACGATTAGTGAATAAAGTAAAATACCAAAATAAAATTCAGATATTCATTCCAATTCTGAACCCAGAGAAATTTCGGGTTCTGTTTTTGCGTCACATATACCTGCGTAGCAATTTTTTCGACGATATTGGGCTGAATATGTGGGTGATTACATCGCAGGATTTACAAAATTTTTGTTACGAAAAATACAATTATTGTGGTTGATAATATTGGATCCGTTGCAGACTATTATTGCAGCGTTATGGAGGTTCGCGTGAAATTGTTAAAAAAATCCATTGCAACAATTGGAAACTCCCAGAATCTACTCACAATCTAAATTAATCCGTTGAACAAAATTCAAAGATGGAGGTCGATGGATGCGAATTAGTAGGTTGCTATGGGGGAGTCCCATCTAACTATGCAGCTTTATCCATGATGAATCACTTTTCTCAGAAAGTTGTGAGTAAATGGGACTTCCTCGTCCCGCTTATTTGACTGACAACTTGGTATTTTGTTCAACCCATTAATTGAGTTTGGAAAGATATTTTAAAAATTGTCGATGCTTTGACTGGAATTTTATCGCGAATTCACATATGAATTGACGTACCATAACACTGTAACAAAATCTTGCAACCGACTCATTAACGTGCTGCAAGGTAAATCTCTGGAGAAGAACAGAACTATCTTTTGAGATTTTGCAAGTCTCCGGAGGCGTAGTGGGACATTTAAACTTATGTGGATTCAAATGGGTGGAACAGACTTGTTCATCCAAGTTTTTAGCTATGTATTTTTATCTTCTTTTTCGGAAAATGAATTTACAAACAAACTGTACGCCATTGCGGTAACGTTGATTTGAAAAGCATATAAAAATATTAATTCAACATTTTATCAAAATCAAACATGCTGTTAATGCGGTAGTGAAACATGTTGAAATATTTAATAAACATTATCTCAACAGAGCACTCTATACAGTTGTAATGTAAATTAAGCACTAATTTTTCCTTCCGCGCACTCTATGTAAATGTAAAGAACGGGAAAATTATGCTAATGACTCCTCTGCTAAACCGCAATAAAAACTGCTAATTTATATAAATGAAGTTCCATAATTTACTTACCGGACTGTAATCTCTTGGGAGGATAATATAGTAGTAAACGATGATGAAAACGACAGCAAATAAAACGAAGGCAAGTTGGACAGGAATACTTCTGCTAAAGGTATTGAAACAAGTTTCGGTCTGTGAGAGCCTATCAGAATTGATCTCAGTCCCATTCAAACCTCTTTCGCACAAGATGATCAGATCCAGAAACGATCTCGGAAAATAGGTGGGGACCGCACTTTTCATGAATTGATCTGAAATTACAGGTCGATGAGTCAAACAATGTTTCCTATTACTCATTCTGACAAAAAAGAAAACACCTTTTGGTAGCGCTGACGAAACCTTCGGTAGAAAAATGATCCAACACACGTATTTAGCGGAGCAAGCCAAACCGTTTGTTAAGCTACATAATCAAAGGTTTTACATGTCTAATGTAAGATATTTAACGCAGCAAAAACTGTTAATTTAGGCGCAAACCCCGGCCTTTGGTTAGGAGAGCAAACGATTTGGTTTGCTCTCCTAAAGTCCTTCTCCTGTGTTATTTTTCATAATCAAAGGTTTTGTCAACACTATCAAAGCTATTTATAAGTTTCATCTGAGCAGTTGTAATTCTATGAGTGGATATACTACAAAAAGGAGATGATGCATTGCATTTCACATCTTTCATCTACTTAGACAAACCATGAATTACTTGAAGACAATTGTTATTTTCTTTAAAATTATTTCAGGGAGTTAGAAATTAGATAGACTTGTAAACGTCCATCTCGGGTGGATAAAAACACCTTCAAATCTGGAATACGCAAGACCCAAAGCTTTTTATCCCCTCTTCCATCTTAACGTTCCCAAATGTGGAACACGAAAAACCGACAGCTTATAGACGGTTTTAGTGCGAAGTCAAGGGGTTAGCCACCAACCACAACAATGCACTCATCAGTCGCAATCGGTTGTGATAAAACTCACGTAGCGTTCCAAACTAACTATCTCACTCACTCTCCCGTGACCCCCATGTATATTCATCTCTTTCTAGTATATCGAAATTCGAATACAGGGCCTTGTTTTACGACCTATTATTATCAAAAGCGCATTAAAATGCCTCGAGAAATTCATTTCTGCCATAAAATTTCACAAAATAAGTCTCTATATACGATTTTTGAAATTAGAGTGAGATGGCAGTACATAGGGGTCACGTGAGAGCGAGAGAGACAAACCGGCTTTGTTTGGAACGCTCATCTCCGGCAGTCGCCATTACTAAAACCCTCTATTATGCACGATTGCACGACCCTGATGGGAGTGCATTTTGGTTTCGGTCTGGTTTTTGTTTTGCGCTGTTGTATGATGTATTCGCAATTTTTGAGCATTAAAATGAATACGATTACTCTGTCGTAAGTCGTTGTTTCAGATTGATTTGGCACCGCTGTCAGTGACAGTGATTTTGTAGCCAGTTGAATTCCTCTATTCGTCCGGCGGATCGATATTTCTTCAAAAGTATTACCCTCTTTCACCAATTTTCAAGCGCGTATTAGAGTCGATTTTTGATGTTTTTCACAAAGAGGTTGATCCAGCTCCCATAAGGAATGGGCTATCGGCAAAAAAATTTCATATTTTTAGGGTCGATAGAACTTGTCAAGACGCGTTCAACGATGGCCAGTTTTTTAATTTTGGTCAACTGGTAAGGGGGGGAGGGGGGTCCAAAGTCAAAACCTTCAAAGTCCCATAACTTTTGCCCAAACCAATATTTTTACTTGTACTTTGCGCCAAAAGATTTGTCTTAAAAAGAGCTTTCGATTGATGTGTATGAAAATTAAATTATACAAATTTTAACTCAATTTTTTTCAATTTTTACAATTTTTCCAACTTGAAATTTTTGGTTTTTTGAGCCTGAAAAATACGCGCAACGGGTAGAGGAGAATAAAAAACTATGAAATAAAAAGTCAAAGCTATGTTCTTTCAAATGGCACAAACCGCGATCCGGGGAAACGCTTCGTTCAAAAGTTATAAGCGCCTAAAGTTGCGCACCTCCGAAATCACGGTGCGTTCAGTACATGTTTTCAATGTCGCGTACCGATCTCGGTTGAGCGAGGGTGACGCGCGCCATTGAAAACATGTACTGAACGCACCGTGATTTCGGAGGTGCGCAACTTTAGGCGCTTATAACTTTTGAACGAAGCGTTTCCCCGGATCGCGGTTTGTGCCATTTGAAAGAACATAGCTTTGACTTTTTATTTCATAGTTTTTTATTCTCCTCTACCCGTTGCGCGTATTGTTTAGGCTCAAAAAACCAAAAATTTCAAGTTGGAAAAATTGTAAAAATTGAAAAAAATTGAGTTAAAATTTGTATAATTTAATTTTCATACACATCAATCGAAAGCTCTTTTTAAGACAAATCTTTTGGCGCAAAGTACAAGTAAAAATATTGGTTTGGGCAAAAGTTATAGGACTTTGAAGGTTTTGACTTTGGACCCCCCTCCCCCCCTTACCAGTTGACCAAAATTAAAAAACTGGCCATCGTTGAACGCGTCTTGACAAGTTCTATCGACCCTGAAAATATGAAATTTTTTTGCCGATAGCCCATTCCTTATGGGAGCTGGATCAACCTCTTTGCGCATAGCTGTATGAAGTTTTGTAGTTTTAATTCCTGTTTATTTTTTGGTATATCAGGGTTGGATTTGAGAATTTCACTTAGTTTTCCCTACATAGCTGTATATTTCCCGATTTTTCTTTTTTGGCTTCTTCGCGGAGGAAGGACTATTTTTTCGTTTCTTTCGTTTCGTTTATAGTGGGAAACAACAACAACGTTTGTTTACGTTAATCGTGTACAACAAACCCCACAGAATGCCTCCAACCGCTATATTGACTGAGGTTATGGTCACACACCCTCTCCAGCTCTCCGTATCCCATAAGCAGCTGTAGGTGCGTAGAATCCATGTGACCATAACCTCAAACCTAGCGTTTGGAGGTATGGAAAAATATGGAAGTATCCACGATTTCGTGAAAGTGTAAACATCGTTGACGTTTGTCGTTCGCTACAAGCGTACCACCGCATTTCAGGATTTTATGTTCCACTTGAGTTTTAAGGAACGTTAATAAATGCCTTATAAAGCTCGAAACATGCGTAAGAAAGAAAACTCACTATCTACCGTAAGCGGCTGTGTCAACGAGAACCCGTGCCATCATAAACTCAA
>VMOF01000001.1:50146881-50279381 GCA_011764245.1 Trialeurodes vaporariorum
CGTCCCCTTTGCCCTCCCCACGAACTACTGCACCTACGCCTACAACAGTTGCTTGCCGCGTTGTGCAGATTGCATGAATGATGTGTGTAAATCTACTTCATCCCAATTTCACAGCCATCACGGATGCCACGCCCCCCACGGTCTTCTACCTGGTTTTATGCGACATCGGTCATCGTGGCCCAGTGTTACATGGTAATCAGCGGCGGATTCGGGAAAGGCACGCCCCCCCCCCTCACGGTAGCCTTTGCCTTTTTTCAACAGAAAAATCGCATAAATTCCTCCCTGCAAATTTGAAAATTCATAGGCGTGAAGCCCCCCCCCCCCCTAAAAGAATTTTCTGGATCCGCCATTGGTAGTAATTTTTGCGGCACACTACGCCGGATTCCCGTGCAAATTCTACACTTACCTTTCTCCTTATCTGTCAATGGGCGCTCCCCGAGGGGCGGCGCGGCGCCCCCCCCCCCCCCTAATTCAGAAAAATCAAAACTTTACAATAAAAAAGAATCGGAACATTCGAAGATCAAATAATAACGAAAGGAGTAAGAGTTAACAAACTTTATACTTAGTTTACTTTACAATTTTAATTAGGGGCGTAATTTAGGGGGGGGGGCAGGGCGGGAAGTAGCCCCCCCCCCCCTAAGCAGTGGTGCCCAACCACCCTTGCCACTATACAGCTCGCCCCCCAGTTTCAGGATTCCTCTCCCCCCAGATCTAGACCTCCCCCTGATTTTTACCCCACCCCCTCCTGATTCAGACGACATCATCCTTCCCACCCGTCATCTCCCTCGCCGAAAGAAGTTTTAAAATCTACTAGTATGAACGTGTCTACATCGGCAACTACCGTTGGCATCGAGAATTTTGCGAACTTCCTTGAAAATTCAGAATCCTCTGGTCGATAATTACATGATTAGAGAATGTATAGGCAAGAGTTTTGGTTTTGTTAATTTAAATAGGTTAACTCTTAGAATTCATCAGGACAATGAAAATAAGAAGGAATAGTTGTACTTAGCTTTTTTACTATTTCTATCATCTGATGCTGTCACTTTATTCATAATATCAAACACGTCAAAAATAGAATTACTTTTGATACAACTACATGCTACAATCACTTACAATATCTACCATTTGGAAGGATATTTGATTTATTTTCTATTTTGGGCGGAAGTGGGGGGGGGGGGGGTTCTCTAGACTTGCCCGTCTCTAGGTGGTGTCCCCTAGACCTTCCATTGACATTCAAAAAGTTGCCCCTCCGGGCAATTGTTTTGCGGGTGCCCATGTCTTTGTCCATAGTCTCTGAACCAGAAATTGAACGTTCTTCCGGTCTGTGGTTGCCTTCTTTTCTCATAAGTTTAGACACGGCCACCCTGTAAACCCCACAACAAGTTAAAAGTCCGCAATCCGCACCCTCGACCCGCAGCCACTAAAAAGTAAATTGCCGGTTGACTTGCAGGTACTCTCCTCCTCCCCCCCAACTTAGATTAGACACAAATATAAAATTAAAAAAAAAAAAAAAAAAAAAAAAAAAAAAAAAAAAAAAAAAAACAAGCAGGGAAAATTCCAACACGCAGGTGTTGGAAAAGCGTGCCACTAAAGTCTGAACAGCTTTAATGCTTTTGCTAGCAATGATAATTCATCAAAGAGGAACCATGTGACATGGAGCTGATCTCGAAAAAATTGAGTCCAAAGTTGAAGAGCACAAACAAAAATCGCGGAATTACGTTTTGATTTCATTCAACTACCGTGTTATGTTTTTGCATTTCAACACCGGAAAAGTGGAATTTCCTATGCAGGAAAGGTACCTCCTTAATTTTTAGCGTTTAAAGTGACTTGGTTCCTCTCTTCTTTTTTTTGGCATAATCACGAAAAACGAATCTCTAAGAGAAACCAAACGGCAGAGTTGGTTTACACTGTTGATATTTTAAAATCCGTTAATCCGGACTTAAGTCCGTTCCCAATTCTATAAAAGGAACCAAGTCGGAGTTGGTTCCTTACGTGACTCGGATTAAGGTTTAAGAAAAAGGATCCAAGTTCTCATTTTATTTCATCATATGGACAATGACTTCAATGAGGCTTCAATGAGGAAATAGTTGTTATTAGAAGAAGCACTTGTTGCTTCGAGATTCAGTATTGCTAGGTCTATCAATCAATAACTCAATTTTATCAAGAATGTCACTCAGTTCTTTGTGACAAGTGCTGTCCAATTGAGCTGATTTGGTGAGAAATGATGACAAAATAAAAGATCAGATGTATCTATAAGGAAATGAGTCAAAGGCGTTGTTTTTTGTGTTTGTTTTTTGATTTTTGTTTTCAAAACTTTGGAGGGCTCTAGCTCAGAAGAGAAACATTTGCAGCACATATTCGTGTAGGAAAATAAAGCCTTATATATGTGTTGACCCCAAAAATACACTCCACAAGTTTGGCACTTAAGTTTTGAAACGACCTATATTCTTGATATTTTGCTCCCCCCCCCCCCGCCACCCTTCACAGAACACAACATCTTGACCATGCAAATTTTTAAAATCACAGTTTGACTGTAGAGATATTTTCTTTTCCCCCCTTTCAACGAAAAAGGGGAAAATGGATCGCCTATCTTTGATGTTTGTCGTATGCGCGTGCAGAGATTTTTCGGCTTTACGACTGCCATTTTGACTTTCTTTATAATGCGTTTTGTGGGTTTATTAATGGATTTTATGACTATTCGATGCCGCCAATGTAATTTTCAGGCGATTTTACATAAGAATCAAAACTCTATAGCGCTGTAGCAAAAGTCTGCAACAAACCCATTGAAAGCTGAAAAGAGAAAATTATTTGATAAGGCTCGATCTTTTTCACCCACATAAAGTATAGACAATAGATATTTCTAAATCCTTCCACCTTTTAAACGGCTTGTTCAGGGATCAAAAATGAGGTTGCGTTCTTTTGAAGTCAAAAAGTGTCATATTCGGAAAAGCCGTGATTCTAAATAATAAACAGTTTTTTTTCTTCTTTTTTTCCGTTTTAGGTGCTGTCAGCACTTGTTGCGATTGTCACGATGTAGATATGTAATATGCATGAATGGAACACTTGCGAATTCATGAAAAAATAATCCTTTAATATACAGAACTATAACCATTTCAGGTGCCCTTTACACGTCAAGCATTCTAAGGGTATAGATTATAGTAGGTGTGGAGGTTTAAGACGTTTGTGGATTTTAATTCCCCCTCCCCCCATTTATTTTGTTGAAAAGTATCGAAAGTTTACAGTTAAAACTAAGCCTATAACGCATTGTAATATTATTTTTTTTTCTGTTGCCGTGGGTCGGTATCATTTTTCGTGTTGGAAAAGCAAAGTTTCATATGGACCTATAATTTCCAAAATTTGAAGAGGCTTCCAGTAAAAAATACTGTACACGCGAGAAACTTTTTAGGATAGGTAAATAAGTTATTCCAGAGTCAATTCCATAGCCGCAGGGAGGAGGCTGTCCAGGGGTGGAAGACACGGGACAGCCCCTCTCACTTTTTAGAGCTATTAATGCGAATTTTAACCCCCTCCCTTTGTTCTTTGATTCTTTGTTTTGTTGAAAACCTTTTTATCAACAAAACGCCAAAATTTCCTCAAAAATCCCTTGATTGCATAGACGCTCATTAAGGGTTTTCAATTGCCGATCCCCCAGAATTTCAAATGTTTCCAATGACCAAGACCTGTTTAGTGTGACGTCATGAAAATAATTGGTTCCAAAAAAAGGCTCCGTCTCACTCGCTCTCGTGGGTTTTCCCATATGAAACACGTTCCAAATTTTCAAATACAAGTGCCAGTAAACAACATGTTCTTTGCACCAGTTGTGTTTATCACACCATTGGGTTCCACGTCCCTTATAAAAATTTCGGATTGTTTCAATGAATTTTCCGATAGGATATATATTCCCGCGCTTTATTTCCCATAAAAATAATCGAATTTTATAGAGACAATCGGAAATTCGTGTAGATTCAAGCGCGCTGACTATAGCAACGATAGGTCTTATGATTGAAATAAGACGAAAACATATATGGTTCTATTCTTACAGTTTTAACAGCCACTTTTTTCTCAGTGATAAAATATGAGCTCGCTACCACAAACTTTTTGAAACATCGCGCATCAATGCACAATCACAGCTATATCGAAGAAAGTCCTATGTTTTGTCCTTGTCACACTCACAGTTTCTTATGAGCACAAAATTCTAGGATATAGGCTCATCAGCACCATCACGACATGTTATACCTCGAACAATAGCTTCGATACGAAGAGAAGTTAGAATGATTGAGTGTCATAGCGGTGATACTCTCATAAGAGACCGTGAGTAAGATGAGGACAAAACGTAGAACATATTTCAGTATAACTGTGATTGTAAATTCGCTTGTGATCTTTTAGGAATTATGTTAGAGTGACAAGATACTTTAAGGTACGTGGAATCTAATGGTGCAATAAAATTTGAGAAAACTGTTCTTTAACTAGCATGAATTTGCGTTCGAAATTTGGATGATTTCTTATAGGTAAATCAACGAGAGTGAGCGAGATAGAGCATTTGTTTGGAACCTATTTTGATGGTGACGTCATCACTAAACAGGTCTACTTAAGGATATGAATGAGCCCCTCTCTTTTCTATACCCCCCCGCTCTTCATTAATACCTCGCCGTCACTTCTTTTCGATACCGTCGTCAAACAGATTTGACACTTTTATGAGTCCTCAGACCCTCCGAGATCCGAGACACAAAGCCTCTCTAACACCCTCTCTCTCCCACACATTCACAAATCTCTCCGCTTAATGAACCGTGAAGAAATCTCGTGACCGGTGGAGCCCAAAACCGAGGGGCAAAGAGGGTTTCTGTGAAGGATGTTTCCACCCCCCTCTGCCCTTGGAATTTTGACTCATAGGTTGGCACAAATGACTTAGGTTGCTGGACCTGTATGGAATTCTCGTTCAAAGGAATTCGACTTTGACGCTTAATAACTTATTGAAATTAACAGGAATACCAAAACTTTTACAATTTTAAGAAAATAGACGCCGGGCCTCCTGGATTGCAGCAATAAATTTAAAGATTAATGAAACCAGTTTTAAGAAAACACGTTTTTAATTTTTCAAACCCTTTCCCCCCAAGGTTTTGCCATAAGCAAAGCATGCAACCTATATATTAGATATGAAAATGAAAAAAAAAAGCGTACCGTATATATACGGCACGCTTAAAAAAAATGAAAATAGAATGTATGCCCCAGCAAAAGGGGCCCCCCCCACAGTTTTCCAAGAGAGGGAGCGACCCCCTTGCCAGCGTAACTCCGAAAAAATAATTCCAACTGGGGGCCAAGTAACTCAAGTAAGGTCTCAAAATGAAAACAGATGGATCCAAAATTTTAAAGGCGAGTACCCGGGAAGCTTACTCTTTTGATCGGTCCAAACCGGATTGCGATACATCGATTTACTCTCGAGATATCGATTTTTCAAAGGCGCGCGGTATAGGGTCAGAAATCTAAGATTCTCAAATCCGCGAATTTCGACTCTCATGGACCTAGCATGCGCCGTGAGAAGTCATCTGTGAGTTTTTTGAGTTCACATGAAGTTCATTAAGGGCCCTGACAAATGTCGGACCGATAAAGTCTATATCGGGGGGGGGGGGAGCGTGGCCCCAACTCCAGCGTAAGTCTCACGTACAATGTCTAACTGCGGCCGCGGGAGGTCCCCTAAGATCCGTTTAAAAACTTGGATGGATCTGAATTTTTTTCAAGAATTATCTAAAAGCTGAATCTACCGCCCAATCCAAACCGCAGTGCGCAATCCATCGATTCGTTCTCGAGATATCGATTTTTCAAAGGCGCGCGGTCTTGTCAGATCGACCTTAGAGGGGCGCTGGGCGGGAAAAAAGGCGAATTTCGTCTCTCACGAACCAGTCGTGTGCCGTATTATATCGGTTCCGCTTTTTTTTTCGGGTCCCAATGATGTCCCGAGAGGGCCCAATGCAGTTTCGAGCCAAAAAATATCATCTTAGGGGGGGAACTACTCCCCGTTTCAGCGTAACTCTGACAAGAAATGTCTAACTGCGGCCGCGAGAGGTCCTGTAAGGTCATTAAATAAACTCGGATGGATCTGAAATTTTCGAGGTTGTCAGTCACAAGCAAGCGCTTTCGACCGGTGCAAACCGAATTGCAATACATCGATTCACTATCGAGATATCGATTTTTCAAAGGCGCACGGTCTTGTCAGATCGAACATTGAAATAAGCTGTGGATACTCTGTATCCGCGAATTTCGTCTCTCATGGACCGTTTAAGCTCCCTTAAAAAACGAATGAGCTTTTTTTAAGTTCATATTACGTTCCTTAAGGGCCTTGATGAGTGTCGGATGACATTTGATCAATATTAACATTCATTTTTTAATCTGAGACAAAAAGAGCTGAAACCATAAAGACGAAGAATTTCCATCGTGATGACTTTGGTTCAAGCGAGGAAAATTCTATAGAAGTCCCAAATAACTAGACTAGACTTTCCGGCTTGCTAGGATTGGTATTAAGAATTTCCTTCCTGATGACTTTGGTTCAGGCGAGAGAAATCTAAAAAAGTCCCAAATAACTAAACTAGACTTTGCGGCTTGCTAGGATTGGTATTGCGTCATCCGATTTTAAAGGAACTATCACTATCGAAATCGATTTTCAAAACCACAGTATTCACCTCGCCTCGTGAACAACTGTTTCAACACGCTATAAGTAAATTTTCATTCCCACTTTGACCTATCAAGTTATTTTTACAGCGATCACTGTTATACAAACACAAATGCAGCGTTGCGATTGACTTTGTCGCAGTTTTGTACTATCAATATGGAACTCCACACTTACAATGATTTACGGCCGACACTCATGCTCTCTTTGCTAACACTGTTCCAGTGTTGCAAGTTCCAACTTGTTTCTCTTTTCCATCTTTACAGTTTAGCTGTTTAGCATCATGTTCTAAGATTGGACAGTGGTTATAATTTCACAGGATTCCTAACCGGTGAGTTGTTTACTTTAGCCACGTGCCGTTGAATCTATTTTTTCTTATTTGTGTCCTCTTTTCCTGAATTTAACTTATCTGTTTCTGTTCATTATTCTCATCCTTAGATTTAGATTTCTCTAATTTCGTCTTTTAGCTTCCCTTTTTAGGTACATTATTTAGTCTTTGTTTGGTTGCAATGGAGGTCTTTGCAGACAGCCATGGTAGAGAGTTAGAAAGCAGATTGAGAGTGAGCCTTTCTGCTAAGCAACTAAACCCTGATGTTCGAGTTAGATTTCTCCCCGGTAAGCCTTTCCAGGATGTTATTTCAGGTATTCAGCGAGTAGAGGAAGGAAAGACCATTGTTATTATAGGAGGTACCAACAACACCCACAATCTCACGGAAGGATACGCTGATGCTTTGACTCCTTTCAACTTGGATCTGGTCAAGGAAGTGAGTTGGACTGGCCGCCGGGTCATCTTCGTTGAGATTTTTAGGAGGTTTGATGTTGAAGAGCAGGTAAATGAAAAGATCCAGAAGATGAATAGCCGCATCTTCACAGCGTTTAAAAGGTGCAAGAACATTATTACGGTTCGTACCAACGATCTCGATCGTAAGTGCTTCACGAAACATGGTCTGCATCTGAATGCCCTTGGTAAGGACAGGTTAGTTGGTAAGATTGTCACTGCATATCAGATGGAAAGTTTTCGAGACAAGCAGTATTTGTGAGGTCACTAGGATTCACAATAATTTTCTAACTTCATTTTCTCTTTTCCCTTTCGCATTCCTCTCTTCGCAATACGAGATTCGACAGTCCCCTTACACCAAGCAAAGTATGAGGCTTTGGCCTTGCTCTGTTTTAATTTCTCCCTTCTTGACCCTTCTGAGCATTGAGTTAACATCAGATTCTTACCCTCCGTGCCTGCACTACTGCCCAGGGAGCTTTTGAATAAAGTGCCAAGCATCACTATTACACACGGACTAGCTTATAGATTCTCTCAATCAGCCATGGTTGGCAAATGCTGCTTAAAATCCTCATACTTTTCTTGGTCCTGGGAGGATTGTTGTCTCTCTATTCCTCTCGTTCTCCCAGCCCACTTTATCTCTAGATGTTGTTTCAGAAGTGGAGGTGGAGCTCAACGGGTTATTTTCAGTAATCTTTTGCTTTTCTTTCCACCAAATCGAACAAGAGTCACTTGAGTCTCTACCGTTGTGCTTCGAACGTGTTCCATAAGTGGAAGGCAAAGCTATTTTCCTGTGAATTTCCTGTGGAAAAATTGCCCTGATTATTGTTGAGCTCTGCCTCCACTTCTGAATCAAGCCACACCAGTAAAGCTGATAGAATCTGAATGGACGAAGTCACAGCATGGTGCACGTCCGCTAAGATTCTAGTCACTTTCTATTCATCTCATCTCTTTCTACATTTTACTTTCACTTTTAGTTTTCTTCACCTAGCTTCTCAATGGGCGAAGTCACGGCATGGTGCACGGCCACTGAGATTCTAGTCACTTTCTATTCATCTCATCTCTTTCTACATTTTACTTTCACTTTTCGTTTTCTTCACCTAGCTTCTCAATGGGCGAAGTCACGGCATGGTGCACGGCCACTGAGATTCTAGTCACTTTCTATTCATCTCATCTCTTTCTACATTTTACTTTCACTTTTCGTTTTCTTCACCTAGCTTCTCAATGGGCGAAGTCACGGCATGGTGCACGGCCACTGAGATTCTAGTCACTTTCTATTCATCTCATCTCTTTCTACATTTTATTTTCACTTTTAGTTTTCTTCACCTAGTTTCTCAATGGGCGAAGTCACGGCATGGTGCACGGCCACTGAGATTCTAGTCACTTTCCAGTCGTCTACTTCTTATGTTCACTTTCTTCCTTCAGTCTGTGTGTTATAACTTGTGACCTGGCTACCTCCTCAGCTTTGCCTCCAGTGGTAACGCTGAACCATCTCACCTTCATCTTTCAGTTGAGATGACAGCACCATCCTCTGCTTCATAGATTGCGAGGCGTTGCCTGCTTCCCTTAGCAGAACTAATTACTTGCTTGCCCTGGTCTCAGGTTCTAACGCATGGACTAAAACTTCTCTCTCTAGTTTTCTGTTTCTCCCATTTTGCATTCATTTCTTTCTTTCAGGCTCTGTTAGAACTAAGAATAAGTTATATATTATTTGCTGAGTAATCTTTCTTTCTTTTCAGTTTTATTCTTGGCTGATTGAGAAACGCCGATTATGCATTCATTTCTTTCTTTCAGGCTTCGTTAGAACTAAGAATAAGTTATATATTATTTGCTGACTAATCTTTCTTTCTTTTCAGCTTTATTCTTGGCTGATTGAGAAACGCTGATTATGCATTCATTTCTTTCTTTCAGGCTCTGTTAGAACTAAGAATAAGTTATATATTATTTGCTGACTAATCTTTCTTTCTTTTCAGTTTTATTCTTGGCTGATTGAGAAACGCCGATTATGCATTCATTTCTTTCTTTCAGGCTTTGTTAGAACTAAGAATAAGTTATATATTATTTGCTGACTAATCTTTCTTTCTTTTCAGTTTTATTCTTGGCTGATTGAGAAACGCTGATTATCTGTCTTTCTAATTTAATTTCGCTCTTAAAATAGATTTAAATGTTTTATCAGTCTCTGCACCTTCTTCAAGAGATTTTAGGAGCTTTCGTATTGCAGATGAATCAAACGCCTCCTGAAAAGCCTCTTAATTAAAATGCAGTGGCTTCTTCAACAATATTTGAATGTTAAGGGTCATTGATTTAAAGTTTGTGATGAAATGAAAAGATGTCAGTGTTTCATCATCAGTCACTATTTTCAGTTGCTTTTATGCTACTTCTTTACCCCTCTCTCAATGCCTCATGTTCTATTACCCCTCTCAGTAATAGCTCTCCCTTTACGTCGGCCTGTGCGATGTTCGATGCATCGATCAAACTTTCAATGATTTCCTGCTATCGAATGGATTCAATGCTAATGTTACTGTCAATCGAAGCATCAAAACTCTTTATTTATTGATAAATCGACTAAAAACAGACGTATGTGTCATTTCTTCATTTTATACCATCTCAAAAGCGTAATATAGTATCTTGATTTTCAATGGTTCCTCATTTTTGCCTCGTTAAAATATCTTTTGATGCTTCGATATTTTGATGTTTTTTGGACATTGAACTTTGATTCACGAAACTGAATATCGCACAGGCCCACCTCTGACCTCCGTGTCATTTTTTTTAGGTGGTTTTGTATTTGACCACCTTTACATTGTTTCTTTCTTTGATATCTCTTCTTAGTTTTTGTTCTTTTTTTTTTTTCTTTCTTTTAAAATTAATTTCTATCATTCTATCCTAACCTTTGATTTTTATGTGCTGCAATAAAAATTTCCAGCTCTCAATCTGGTTCCAAGTTTTTTTTTTATTTTAAAGTCACTTAGTTTCATTTTACTACGCGATGAACCGAGTCCTTCTTTCCTTTGGGACTTATTTTTTGTTTGTCTTCTTGATTCCGTCTCGTTCTCTTTCTATTCGCAGGTTTCCTGTGGTTTCGTCATCATGACTGGTAGATCACTAGGCAGAAAATGCGCTGTTTGCGGCTGCATACCCACGTTACAAAGTGGCATTACTCTTCATCGTTTCCCTACTCCCGGTCGTTTATGTACAGACAAGTAAGTTATTATTTACCTTTTCTTACTTTTGACCTAGTGAATAAACAAATCAGCTGTAGCCAAGCAGGCTGATTATGAGCAATCTTATTGTAATGCTATCGATTCGATGATCGAGTGCGTGTTATCTAATGGGTGATACCATTCTGTTAGGTTCCATGCTGATAGAAACCCTCTCATCTCTGCGGAAATTCTCTGATAGCTCAGGAGTCATCGGCAAATATTCGCAGAGATGGGAGGGTTCCTATCGGAATGGCATCACCCATAAGATGACGCGAACTCGAGCATCGACTCGATAGCATTGTGATATGATCGTTCAAACGATCATGACTGATAAATATTGCGACATTTTGTGTGAAACTGTGGTCATCCTAAACTAGAAAAAAAAGTTTTCCTTCAATAGATAATGTAATCCTCAGATAGATGATAATCACAAGTAACAGAAGAAATCAAGAACAACCTCGGCGGATGAGTGGTGTACGCTTTTGTTGTTACAATTCTGTGAGGTGATAGCGCAGTATGAATGACATCTATCGAGTCATTAAATGGAACCAACATCTGTATTGCTCTTACTGTTTTATTCAATTTAAGGCCATGCTTCCCTCTACGCTTTCTCACTTGGCTTTGCCTACTTCAGTGATTCAATTTAATCAAATATCTTTTCGTGTGTTTATACATCCACCTGTGCCCATGAATTTAACAATTCTTTCACTGATTCCTTGATTATCTGGTTTGTCCACAGAGCTCGAAAATGGGCAGAATTTGCTTATCCAAACGATGATTGGAGCGATGAAGCAGCACTTATTATCTTAGCCAAAAAGAGCAGGAGGATTTGCAGTCAACACTTCCGACCTCAGGACTTCATCGATCCCGGGCGTCTCATTCCTCTGGCTTTTCCCTGCCACAAACCTGGTGATGTATTATCTTCCGTGGTCACAGACTCAGAAAATATAATTAGGCTCCCACTTGCTCCAATTCTGGATCAAAATTGCAATTCAGATCTTGTGGATCGAAATGACTCCAAAGTTTCATCTACTGACCATGTTCTGCATGATAATTTTTCCGTTTGCAACATCTCAGATTTTTTTTCTCACATACCTCGTGCTTCGACGCCTGTTGCTTTTCAACCTGCTTGTCCACCAGCTTCACCATGCATTACCTATCCCACTGTATTTGCTCTCCCCCCCCTGTCTTCCCTGCCGCTTGTTTGCCCTCTCAACTGCCTGTTTCAGTATATCCCCCTTCCCCGGTACCAACTTCTAGGTGTATTATCCCTGCAAGTCCATCTGCTCTATGTGCCGCTGCCTCACCTGCTAAACACCCCCCCTTCACTCTCTCCCCCTTCTCCCCCCATTGCTTCAGCATCTAATATCGCTGCTCCATCAACTGCACTGCTTGCTGCAACCTCCTTGCCTGCAGTAAATCTGCCCTCCGAACAGCACGCTTTAGTCTCTGCTGCTACACCACCGCCTGCTTCTGAGTGTACTCCCTCTCAACCTTCACTGCCTGATTCTGCCATTCATGTCATCCAGCCTGCAGATGATCAAAATCCTTTGCCCTCTCTGTGCAACCCCTCAGCTGCATTAACACCGCTTGCTTCGTCTACCCCTTCCTCCCATGTTCAACGCGTTACCTTTTCTGTTAGAACCCCGCCTGTTTCACTAAGAACTCCATTGCGTAAGGGATCTGTGGTTTTTTCTGTTTCCTCTTCTTCCAACCGGCGCTTGGATCTTCAGCACTCGCTTCGCACTCCTGCTAGGGCCCGTTCACCACCTTCCTCCGCTGCTGCTGCTCCTAAAACGGCCAAACGATGCCTTCTCAGTGAGATTAATGCGACGCGATTCGAACAGCTGACGCCTCGCAAAAAGACTCTTTATTCAACAGTTAAGCAGCAAAAAAAAGAGCTGGCCAGACTACGCCAAAAATGTGCGAAATTTAAAGGCAGAAGGCTCCTCAGAAAAATTAATGAGAGTCTTCTATTCAATTCTGTGGCAAAAAAAATGTCACCAGCAGCAGCAATCCTTCTCCAATCCCAACTTCGCCTAACGAACCAGAAACCTAAAGGAAGAAGATGGTCATTAGATGAAAAAATTTTAGCCCTCACCATCTTCAAAAAGTCTCCATGTACCTACCGGCTCTTACGTAAAATGTTTACACTGCCTTCCAAAAGTACTTTGAATGCAGTTCTAAGTAGATTGCCTCTTACACCAGGTATAAGCGATGAGGTTGTTTCCGTTCTCGGCAAATCTGTGAAAACTATGAAGAAAGGTGATGAGTTGTGTGTAGTGATCTTTGATGAAATGTCCCTGAGAAACCATGTAGCCTATAACTCGAAGGAAGATTGTATGGATGGATTTGTGGACCATGGCGACCAAGGCCGAGCTAATGTTCTTGCCTCTCAAGCCCTGGTCTTCATGGTTCGTGGTATACGTCGGAAATGGAAACAGCCAATTGCTTATTACTTGAGTGGTAATGCAACTTCTTCAGATCGCCTTCAAGTACTTTTGAAAGACGTGTTGAGAAAATTATTTTCTGTCGGTTTGGAAGTGGTAGCAACAGTCTGTGACCTTGGCAGGAACAACGAAGCGGCCATCAAGCGATTGAAAGAACATCCTAAACTGTCGTACTTCACGTTAGATGGTCACCAAATAGCGACAGTGTTCGATGCTCCTCATCTTTTAAAATGCACTCGGAACATGTTTATGATACATGATGTCAAATGCACCATCAATGCAGAAATCAACGGACAGGAAAATGTGCAAGGTACGTGTCTTTATAAATTGCTGGAGTGTAACTTTCATTTGTGAGTTTGATATTCATTTGCGGTCGTAGCAGTTGTACACTATGTGCTGAAACACTTTGAAAGCTGCACTAAGAGAAAAACTTCAGGAGCTAGTCACTTATCACGTGTTTGCACAACTGTTTGTATTTGAAGGTGACTTCAGCCCAAAAATCTGCAACCAATTTATTTAGAAGGTGTCGTAAGAGAAGATCAATGCATTCACTGAAGAAATCTGCTTCTTGAAAACTGGAAAATTCTCTTATTATTTATTTGTCATCCTACTCAACTGAATTTTGTGAGCAATTTACTGAACCATTTACTTTCAATTGAATTGAATTTGCCAGTATTTTCTTTTTTTTTCTAACATTTATTTGTTGTCATCATTTTTTTTGTGAGTATTGAATTATTTCCGATTCGATTGATTTACGAGACTATTTCTAATTCTTTCTCAGGTGTTGCTAAATGGGCGGATATTGAACAGATGTACGGAGCAGAAAGGAACAAAGTCCTGTGCCGCCATTCCAATTTGTTAACGGATGCTCATCTGAACCCTCAGCGAAAGCAGAAAATGAAGGTGAAGCTGGCCGCCCAAGTTCTTAGCAACACTGTTGGTGCTACCCTTTTGACATACGCAGGCAAAAGTAAGTACCTCCTCTTCCAATGAAGACACAAGATAAAAAGTAAACCAGCGACGACTTGACATAAAAGAAAGAGGTGAATAGAAAAAAGCTGGAAAACACGCGAAGAAGTTAAATGTTTAAAACCCTTTTTATTTTTTATTTTATTTTTTTAATATTTTGAGTGGAAAATGGCTGTAGTTTGAGCGAAAATGTCCTCACCTTAAATTTTTTTTCGTGATTTCCAGTATCTTGCCATCTGCCTGCTTCTTTTTTGTCCTTTTCTAACCAGGTACCTAGTCTGATAGTTGAAACATCTTCATGGCAAGGTTCATTTTGTGTTTCCTTGCAACTAAATATGCCTACGTTCATTGTATTTAAGCTCCAGTTGTTCTCCATTCACTTTCTTATTTATTTTTGAATTTGTCTTATTTCGAAATTCAGACGTTTCCTACGAGGCACATTTGCCACACTTCTTACCTTTTTGTCAATAATCTTACTGCCCCACGATATTAATGATCCAATTCACCGTTTCCCAATGAGAATGCATTTTGTTCTCTGAAAAATGAGGCACTTGGTAGATTTTCCTGTATTCATTTCTGTTGCCAATTCCATTGATGCCACCAATTGCAACCAGCAATGGCAGCACCACTTTGTGAAATAAGAAAAAGTCTGTTGAAGTGAGTCTACCTCAGGTAACAAATGCAAGAAGCGAAAGGGAATACTGCTGTTCAGTGATAATCACGTGTACTTGCTGGAAACGCGGAAGTCAGTTGAATCTTTTCCGCATCTACCTCTGCTGCCTTGACACATCCCTTTGTTTTCAATTTCAGATAAAATCCCGAATGCTGTCGCTACTGCCTCGTTTGTGATGGAGGTGGACAACTTGTTTGATTCGCTAAACGGAAGCACGCAATACCCGGACAAAGGAAAACACTTGAGGATAAGGATGTCAAGGAGAAGCCCACACATGGATTACTGGAAGCAGGAGAAACGAAATATACAACAGTGGAAGTTCGCGAATTCAAACCCTCCATCACAACAAGGCTGGGTGACCACCATAAACGCAGTCGAGCACGTTTGGAAGAGAGTGCAACAGGAAGGCTTCAAGTTCCTACAGCCGCGTAGTCTCAATCAGGATCCCTTAGAAAACATGTTTGGTCTTATCAGGTCGCTCTGCGGTAGTAATGCAAAGCCTAATGTGCAGCAATTTGTAGGCGCGCTTAAAACGGCAATTATTAATGGAGTGGCGTATCATGATGTTGAGAGGATGAATTGTGAAGATGACGAAGGAGATTTTCTGTGTAACCTCCGGTCGCTTCTCACTCCACCCAGCCGTGAATCGAATGATGTAGATATGGAAGCAGTCGGGCAAACAGACACCGGAACTGAGAATCCAACCTCGGATAAAGCTCTAGAGAAATTGTTCAAGGATATCCAAAAGAAAGCCTCATCCATGCTAGGTGAAGTGCGAGGAGAAATATCTAGTGGCTCCTTGAATGCTTTACCTATAGTTTATATCAGTGGTTCGATTGCAAAAAGAGCTATCAATCAAAAAGATTGTGATGCTTGCAAAGTATGCCTAACTTCCGATCCAAATGATGCCCAAAACCTCTTCATAACGTTCAAAGAGTTTGAGAATCCCTTCGAAGAGAGCTCATCTTTGAAACTGGTTTATCCGTCAGAAAATTTGGCGGTTACAGTAAGTCAAGGGGCAACCGCAACTTTGAACTTTTTGAAGGAAAGAGGGTATCTGCATAAGGTGAAAGCAAGCATCTTGTCTCTTTTGATTGAGAGTTTGGATTTTTCTTGGCTGAATGCTTGCTGTGACCATTTCCATCATAACAAAGATGTCATTGTTCGGTCCATATTCCATATTTGGAGTGGCTGGTGGAGCACTCTAACAAATCGAGCTCTCTTGCAGCCAGCTGTTAAAGAGATTGGTCCGTCTTCAGAGCAAGCGGCAACTCAGTCCGAAGATGAAGATGAACCTAACGCCGAAGGAGAATGATTTCGTGTCATAATAATTTCAGTTTTTCCACTTAATTTCGATTAAATATTTCTATTTGAACCATCTCTTTATATTCGTATGACTACCGGTTTTTTATTAGTTTTTCGTATGTTCTTGGTTCCATACTTAACGATGGTATATCTGTTTTCGGGGACGGTATGATGAGTTTTTTTTACATCAAAGTGTTCCGGTTTTTTATGATTTTTTAGTTTTTCTGTTCTCGTTTCAATTCAATTTCCGCTCATTTTTTTCCATAATCTCGGAGACGCTTGGGTTTTTCAAACTCTTCAGCTCCCGTTGTCACTCATATTTGGTAAAGAGAAAGGTCACTCCTAAAATAAGGACAAACCTAGTGCCGTATGACAGAGGTTTCGCGTCCCGTAAAGTTCCGTTTTCCTTTTTTATGGATAGATAATTTTAACTTCGAAAATGTCTTTATTCCTGTATTACAAATATTACTTGTTTGATTTTTCTCGGTTTTGTAGCTTGCTTGTTTATCGACGGCTCTTATTTATCCGGATATTAGAGGTTCTATAGATTTCAACGATATATTAGCTGTTGCGGTTGTTTTGACGAGTTTTTCACTTTAAGTATTGCGGTTTTTTGTAATTTTTCACAGTTTTTCCGTTCGCGTTTCCAGTCATGTACCTCCTGTTTTTTCCACTCGGTATTGCACGGTTTTTCTTAAATTCTCCTTCTCCAGGTGTCATTTGCATTAATACTTTGCGTAATAATAGTATGCAAGCACATTAGGTTTTAATACTCCCTCTTGGGTTTTTTTTTTTTTTTATTTTTGTTTTTTTTTTTTTATTATTCAATTATCAGGTTTTTGTATTCTCCTTTTTTTCATACCTACTTGATTTTATTTATTTCTTTATTTTTTTTTATTCAATTTTCAGATTTTCGTATTCTCTGTTTTTCATACCTACTTTATTTTATTTATTTATTTTTTTTTTATTTAATTTTCAGATTTTTGTTCTCCCCGTTTTTCCATTGCTGATTTCTCTTTTTTTTTTTTTTTTTTTTTTTTTTTTTTTTTTAATATCTTTTTTAAATTTAACTATCACATTTTGGTACTCTCTGTTTGTGCATACCTGATAAGACCAAATTGTTGTTTTCTTTTAATGCATAACTGTCTTCTCATAGTGTCTGGATGGGCGAAGTCACGGCATGGTGCACGTCCTTTCAGATTCTAGTCACTTTGTATTCATATCATCTCTTCCAACCCTTTTCTTTCAGTTTCAGTTTTCTTCACCGCGTTTCTCAATGGGCGAAGTCACGGCATGGTGCACGCTCACAGAGATTCTAGTCACTTTCTAGTCTTATCATCTCTTCCAACCCTTTACTTTTATTTTTCTTCACCTAGTTTCTCAATGGGCGAAGTCACGGCATGGTGCACGTCCACTTTGATTCTAGTCTTATCATCAATTCCAACCCTTTACTTTCACTTTCCTTTTTCTTCACCTAGTTTCTCAATGGGCGAAGTCACGGCATGGTGCACGTCCACTTTGATTCTAGTCACTTTCTAGTCTTATCATCTCTTCCAACC
Source organism: Trialeurodes vaporariorum (assembly GCA_011764245.1). Lineage (NCBI taxonomy): Eukaryota > Metazoa > Arthropoda > Insecta > Hemiptera > Aleyrodidae > Trialeurodes > Trialeurodes vaporariorum. Next base: position 50,164,474 of record VMOF01000001.1, read on the forward strand.
CTTTACTTTCAATTTTCTTCACCTAGTTTCTCAATGGGCGAAGTCACGGCATGGTGCACGTCCACTTTGATTCTAGTCTTATCATCACTTCCAACCCTTTACTTTCACTTTCCTTTTTCTTCACCTAGTTTCTCAATGGGCGAAGTCACGGCATGGTGCACGTCCACTTTGATTCTAGTCAGTTTCTAGTCTTATCATCACTTCCAACCCTCTATGTCTACATTTCTTAATTTCTTTACATGGAATCTACGGCGACGAAGTCACGGCTTGGTGCACGTCCTCATAGATTCCAGGCGCTTTCTACTCTCCCCATTCTTTCCACTTTCTTTTCTTTCATAACCACACAGCTCAGCAGGAATAGAGTAAATTCTACCACCAGGTCTACAAGAACTGCCAACTCTTTAATTAGAACAACGTAGACCTATTGGTGACTGATTTCACCCAAAGCTTTCATTTCTACTCGTCCGAGAGTAACACAAGCTAAGTATATTGTGACTTGTCATTTTTCGTCCTTCCGACTGTCAAGAGATGAAAGTCTCTGAAACCACTTTTCGCCTTTTCTCGGACCTTCCAAAGTGCCGTAGTTTCATCATAACATAAGTTCATTGACATAGGTTCAATGAGTATTTGCTTGTTGCCTCTGTTGCAGAAGCCATGAAAGAGTGACAAGAAAAAAGATTAAGGGGATTGTTGTGTGTGTTTGTGGAATCAAAGCAAAAGTGATATCTGTTCCTAAAAATGATTGCGTCTACTTAAAAGGAAATTTTCTTGCTTGATTGATATTTGCCTAAAGGCTAATCATTGGACTTACAGAGCGTAGCTGAAAATTAATTGTTCGCAGTTGAACATATTTGATCTGAAAGTGAAAGTTTTTTATAAGTTGGCGCTATTATTTTTCCTGTAATTACTGTTATTTTTTGTGTTGAATATTTAGTATACTTATCTCTCTTTTTTCTATCACTGTTCTCCCCTTGCAGTCAGTAGTTGTTATTTTTCTTCAATCTATGTACTTTTTATTCGTCAATGCCTTTGTATAGAAAGACCATGCCAGAGTTTAAGTTGTACTGTACCAGTGAGATAGCAATGAGCGGGAAAGTTAAATTTATTTTCGAAATTAATAAAGAGCGCAGAAATTTGCCCATCATTATCGCCAAGTAGAAGCATGAAACTCGTGACAGATCATAAGTTACGATTAACTGATTCGCAATCAGAATTGCAAGTTGGCCATTAAGGCAGTGGAATGAAATTTCATGTTCTCCTAGAAGCATTCCTTTCTTTTTTTTTCCAATGCAATGTAAATATTTGAAGGGCACCCTGATACTCCAGCGCATTGTCTTTTTCGTTTTATTTGTTTCTCAACAATTTCCGCTGTATGAGAGTTACACAACGCTCCTAACCATAATGCAAATTGGTACTTATTAACTGAACTCAACAGCTCATTAGTTGCTTATGTGAAAGCTGTCTTAATTTTCAATCTTTACTAATTTAGTTTTGTCTGATCCTTTTTTTTTAGCTCCTGAAGCTGAGGCTGAATCAGTGGATCGGTGATGAGTTCCTGATACAAGATGAGACATCAGATGGGAGCATGATCCATGCAAAAAAAAGATAAGTACAGAGTTTCCCTTCTTCGAACACCCTCTTGCTCTTCACACGCACTTTTAAAATTTTGTGCAAGTGCGAAATCACTAAATCAGACTGAGAAAGTATATTAATCTCCCCAGGCGGCTATGAACTCCAAGCAACCCCAATGCATGTTCAAAATGCATCATTCAATTAATTATAACAGTTTATTAAACGGATCTGTTTTGATGACCCTCATTTTTGTCAACACTTATTGCTTATTAGTAAAAAGAACTGTGTTATTGGTGATAATTGAGTTTTATCCTATTTTAAATAGTTTTTTTTTTTTTATTTCTGTCTCAGGTTCTTCTGACATGACTGACAACCATGCTGCACAGTTGTACAGAATCAATTCTTTCGACGGAGGCGATGTTACCAAAGAACGAGTTTTATCCTAGCAGCTTTTCCATTCATATGGTTCATTTTGCACTATTGATGTCAGCACGTACAGAGAATGAAACATATTTCAAGCTATCCTCCATTGAACACACAAGCGGCAGTTGCATTACATTCCTTTTCATTCGCTTCTGTTACCGCTGAGTCAATCACATGGTGCACTAATCAATGACAATTGCAGAAATGAACAAGTATTTCGAGTCGTGTGTCAAACCTTTGTAATCATGAAACGCAAAGAACATTGATGCATAATTTGTTAACTGTGCACTCTGTTCATCCATTTTCAAATGATCTCTTACACTTTTGTCACTATTTCACCTTTCTTCCGTAATGTTGTGAATTTTATGGCGTCAGTAATTTGTTTTGTTCAGTTCGTTGATCGATGTATTTGAAAGAAACATGTTAGTACGAAACGTTTTTTTTTTTTTTTTAGTTTTTTTTAGTTTTTTTTGGAAGAAAGTGACAGCCAATCAACAACAACATTGATCAATTTTGGTATCTATTGCAAAGTCAATTTCTTCCCACGGTTTAATCCTTATTCTTGGTTTAACCTAATTTCTACATTTCTATGTCTAGTCATTTTAATTGCTTTTAAAATCAGTAACAAGTCATGGTTAGTTGTGAATTGTTTGCTTGATTCACAATATACTTAGTAATGTCTGTTCATCATTGAAAGTTTTTTAGTTCGAAAATGAGAGCTCTTCAATTTTTCTTATGACGTAGACCGTCAGTAATAGTTCAATTTTAGCCTCTTTTTTAAGATACTACGCCAAGTGTGTTTCTGAGAGTCACTTAATGATTTCACTTTAATTCATGTAGGCAACTTTTATAATTATGAATTGTATCATGTCATTGTCAGTTGTGAGTTGTATGTTTGTTTCACAATATATGTAGTACTGTCTGTTCATCATTGAAAGTTTTTTAGTTCGAAAATGAGAGCTCTTCAATTTTTCTAATGACGTAGACCGTCAGTAATAGTTCAATTTTAGCCTCTTTTTTAAGATACTACGCCAAGTGTGTTTCTGAGAGTCACTTAATGATTTTACTTTAATTCGTGTAGACAACTTTTATAATTATGAACTGTATCATGTCATTGTCAGTTGTGAGTTGTATGTTTGTTTCACAATATATGTAGTACTGTCTGTTCATCATTGAAAGTTTTTTAGTTCGAAAATGAGAGCTCTTCAATTTTTCTAATGACGTAGACCGTCAGTAATAGTTCAATTTTAGCCTCTTTTTTAAGATACTACGCCAAGTGTGTTTCTGAGAGTCACTTAATGATTTTACTTTAATTCGTGTAGGCAACTTTTGTAATGATGAACTGCATTTCGTCAACATCTCATAGTTATATGCCAATTGTCTTTCCAATTTTTTTTTTTTTTATAAATAACTTTATTAAACACACAGTATCGTAGAATAATGATCACTGTCAGTAAATTAAGTGTATCAATTTCCATTGACAATAACAATTGTAATAACTCATGTTGTTTTCTGCTAACTTTAGTTAACAATTAAATTTCTTGCAATCAAATTTTTGTTTACTTTCTTCTGTGGGAACTAAATCAAGACCCTATTCACTCGCAATTTAAATCATTTTAAAAAATTAACTGTAACTTGTTAGTAAATATTTTGACCTGAGTATCATATAAAAAACGGATCGCTGCCAATTCTTTCTGGCAGTTCCTAAGAAACAACCAAAATCTAACATTTTAAAGTTTCATCCTTTTACCAGCAGCTGTAAACCAAAAACCTTTATTTTCTAATGCTTGTCGCTAGGTGTTCCTTGAGCTTTGTTCAACAAACTGGCTAGTCTACACCTTTGTGTTCCAAATCCGTGCGCAGTTTTATTAATAATTTGACTTACGTTTGAATCAAGATGAGGGTAGCAGGCTAATCATGAAAGATCATATCGTAATACCATCGAGTAATTGTTATTTTTTTGGGTGTTGTCATTCTAACGGAAACCCTGCCCTCTATGCGGAAATTCGAAGACGACTCCTTAGTTGTCGTCACATTTTTGCAGAGATGGGAGGGTTTCTATAAGAATACCACTTACTCGATGGCATAACAATATGATTGTTCCTAATCAGCCAGCGGGCTTCAATACTTTTTGAATGGCAGTCACACAACCAAAAATTTACTTTGAGAAGGTAAAAGAAATCAAACATTTGTCTTGAATAATGTCTTCGGTTGATTTGCCGTTAAAAATGCATGGCTCCTCCACTTATTATGAGTAGCGCTATTTGAGTGTTGGGAATGGGAAAAGTACGTGATTACCTGCCCTGATTGATTTATCGCTGAATGAAGTTCCCCTAAGGGAAGGAAGCAACATTGTCTAATTAATTTTTCCTTTTTCAGCCCAAGTACTCAGCACAATTGAGACTGTCCGGAATCGCTCTTTTTTCACCGAAAGTGCTCCAGCAAATAATTCCTCTTTTCTTAGCAATTATTCCCTTCCTCTTCTTGAAATGGGGCCTTTTTCTTTTCAAGTTAGGAGGAAAAATTGCTTTGACGAGACGAATTTTCTTTTGGAGTTCTGAAAGTAAGAGCGAGACTGCCTGACAGTCCATTGTGCTGAATACGGGCTGAAAAAAAACTAAGTCCCACTGGCCCCGGAAAGGGGAAAAGCCGCAACCCGCCATACAGCCTACACCCCTGGCCGCTCACCGACGCGTTTAGTTCTCGATGTTCCCGTGATACAAAGCGGCGCGCTACGATCGCGGGCAAAACCTTGTCAACGGTTGGTAACACGGGAGTCGGCCTTCTTCTAGTGGTGTGTTCGTTGGCAGCATTAAGTGTCTCTAGTGCAATTTAGATTGATATCTCTTTCCACTTCCCTGTGTGCCTTGCACTTTTACTTTTTTTTCTCGTTTCTTTCGCTTCCGTTATTTCTTAGGCACATTACCTCATCTTAATTTCGGAGCCTTGAAGTAATTCATGAATGCGTGTAGGAGTCATTCACTCAGGGTCGGACTGGCTCTCTACACGAGAAAAATGGGTGTGGAAGGGGGTATGTTTAAAAATCAACATGGCTAATATAAAGGGTGTACCGAGTAACCTTGCGGGTATAGTAGGGGAATTTGTTACATTCACTAGACTAACGTGAATAGTTGACTCAGTATTTTTTGTTTTTTATATTTTTGTTTTTAAGTTGTATACTTAACTTTGTTTTATTTGCGGAGATAATAAATAATGGGCTAAAAAAATAGAAAAAATTGTCTACATTTTCGGGGGGTGGGGGGCGATACTATAATGCTGCGCCCTGGGTGCCACTTGCCCTTAATACACCACTGTGCAAGCTACACCGCTAATTTTACCGCACATAACATTAGTACCTACTTCAAAAAACAAAAAACGTGCTCCAACACTCCAGGAAGTAGCAAAAATTAAACAGTTGAACAAATCATACTCACAAACCCATATTCAACGTTGTTTATTTCCTATACATCTTAATATGAACTGAGATTTGATCCCTTTGCAACATATTAACACGAACAAATATGTGTGGAATCGCTGTTACTTAATTAATTAATGAAATTAATCATATCTGTAATCGACGATCCTATATCACAATCGAGAGGTTTCATATGCATTGAAGATCATCATATATGCATATTAAAGACAACAATGACTCCCATTTTTGGAGCATCGTCGATGCAGCCCCCCTCCCCCTCCCTCAGAAAAAATATGGAGTTCCTCTAAAAAAAAAAAAAAAAAAAACAAAACCATTATTATTATATGTATGATTTATTTTTCCTTTTTATCCTTAGATTCTTAGAGAAAAATGTGTTTTACATAAATACTGCAAACAGAAATACGAGAATCATTGAAGTTTTCAGTTGCTCTATATTTTTTGAACTGTTAAAGATAAAGCAAATTTTATGCATTTCAATCATATACATCATTTTTGCGTCGGAGGCACAAACAAATGCTTCAAACGAGGAATACACGGAGAAAAATTTATATTTGGGGCTACCAAAATTACTTCTACGGAACAGTTAAATGTAAATTCTGGTATCTGTGAAGATATTGCTGATATCAACGATAAATGTATTTTGAATAATTCTTACCAGAAATCTAGTTAACGATACGCGAATGAACATTTAACTAATTCGTAGAGGTAATTCTGGTAGCCCCAAATATAATTTTTTCTCCGTGTAGATGAAAGTTTACGATCATTATAAACAAAAATGCATTACTGCGGGGAAAATGTGAAAATCGCCTGATGCAGGTCATGTTGATGCGGAAATATTTTTCATTTGAAGTTTTGAAGCAATGATGCTGTTGCACACTATTGATGCAGGTGCTTTAAGGATAAAGTCAGATGTAAAAATCTCCAAAATTACGATGATAGCATTAAATATACTTACGAAATCCACCCGTAAAATGATTTTCGCACGACTGTAAAAGCGGCATTGGGCAATGGGCACTTATAAATTATAATAGAAAATACTCATCTTAATGTCGTCACTCATTCTACGGTGGGAATCCATTCACATAGGGGGGGGGGGCGCTCATGTGCTTTATGGATAAACTGATCGTTAAGACTATCTAGGGGGTGGTTTGACGATATCAGTGGCGGATCCAGCCCTCGCGAAAGTGGGGGGGGGGGGCAATTTTGGATTTTCGCCCCTTAATGACCCCCTTTTCTTGTTTTCGCTCTTGCTTTCCCCCTTCCTTTCCCCTCTTTTCTTACTTTTTGGGCCGAACGGGTGGGGCGATCGCCCCCTTTGCCTCCTCCCTGTATCCGCCAATGGACGATAGCGGGAATAGTTGAGCCTTCAACTCCTGAAAAAGGATAGATGATCAAATTCCAAATTCCAATATTTACAAGAGGGCTGCCGCTTTGCGTAGAATCAACGCTATTTTTCAATTCACCGATGATTCCACCGGTTGAGAAAAGATTACACAGTTCAGTTCAAAGCATGACTATGATAAACTGAAATACTCGCATCTGTAATCTTTTCTCAACCGGTGGAGTCGTCGATGAGTTTAAAAAACTTGCGGATATTTTAATTAATCAACGGAGTTTCCACCGATTAAGGAAAGATTACAGATCAGAGTATTTTCGTGCGTTACAGTCATACACTGAACTGAACTATGTAATCTTTTCTCAGCCGGTGGAATCATTGGTGACTAGAAAAATAGCATTGATTCTACGCAAAACGGCAGCCCTGATTTACAAACAGAGTGTTATTTATCGGTGTCAGCTAATCTTTCTAGTATGTACGTCAGTGTCGCCAAACCGAGGGTGAAAAGCCGTATCGTCTCCATTTAAATCAATGTAAAGCGTACGTGCGTACGGCTTTTTCCCCCCGATCTGGCAACACTGATACTACGTGGCCTTTTAACGCCGAGTGGATGCCGTGGATGACAACCTGCGCTTTCCACGACCTGAATCACCGATTATTTTTAATGCGTAACAAAGTGTACTCTAGAGGTCACTACAGATTCTGCTTGTGATTTCCTCCTCTCCGAAACTCATTCCAAGTCCAGATTTGCCGTTTAAATAACTTTTCAATTCTACTAAACATAAGTTTTGGCATAGCAAAGGCATTTAATTGTTTTTCGTAGCAAAATCGCTCTATTCAACCAAGATTCGGTTCATTTCACATCAAATCAACCAAAGCGTGTTGCTGCATAGACATGGATTTTGGAAATACTTTGTGTAGTGGTTGTAACTGCTTAAAGTGGCTCAAAACGTATTTTTTCATATTTTATTAGCCAATGGCCCCTGAGATATAGGCAACCGGAAAAACACCATCAGCGCGGCAACAATCTGAGCTCAGTTCAGGGCATAGGGGCGTCGCGTGAAATTTCACAGATTTTACGAACTTGTTTTTCAACTGAAGCACTTCAATAATCAAATCTTCGACTTCGGGCATTATGAGAAAAGACTTAAAAGCGGTCATTTTAGAAATATTGTGAGATTGTTTAACCTCAAAGAGTTGGCTCTTCTATTCACTTCGATCGCGTGTATTCGAGCATTTTTATTTTTACCAATTTTGAATTTTTTTCCGACTGTAGCGGCCAAATACACAAACGGTCGACTTCAGATATTAAAAGTAGACTTAAAAGCGGTGATTTTAGCAATTTTTCAGATTTTTTGGTGAAGTTCCACATCGACTTTTTTAACCTCAAAGTTGGATTTTTTTTAATTTCGGCCGACTTTAAGCAATTTTTTCAACCGGAAAAAATTGCTCAGGAGATCCATTTTTTTTGAGCAGGTACTCTTAGTGGTGTACTTAAAGCTTTGAAAGTATGAGTTTTTTCCACATACGCTATCCAATTTAAAAAAAATTTTCAAAAATCGGAAAAACTGCAATAGGGCCACCAAAGTTCAAATAGGTATGCAACCCACTAAACCTTCAATTATTGATAAACGAGCCAAAGCAATGAAAAGAGAACGCAAAATGTATCAAAATGAGACCTCAACCGTATCTTTCCGTTGAAAAATAAGTTTGCGGCCATCAGTGGCGTGGCCAGGAATTTTTCTTGGGGGGGGGGGGGGTCCTAGGTCCGAAAATTGTCAAGGGGGGGGGGGTCCAAAGATACTAATTTGTCTGAAAACGCAAAAAGTGACATTTTTTTAAAAAAATGACATCCCTGTTTGTGGCACGCGTTAAAAGGTAAGCCTAAAACAGCAATTTTTGAATTTCCGGTTGCCTATATTTCAGGGGCCATTGCCTTAAAAAATACGAAAAAATACGTTTTGATCCACTATAAGTAGTTACAATCACCACAAAAAGTATTTCCAAAATTCATGACTATGCAGCAACACGCTCTGGTTGATTTGATATGGAATGACCTACTCATGACTATTCGCGACAGTGACAAAAAGTACAAATTTCGCCTGAAAAATGTGATACATTCTAGGGCAATGATTATTTTTTTTTCTTCCCTCAGACAGTAAGTTTCGACTGTAAATAATTTTACTTCTGTATAATTTTTTAGAGATAAGTAGTTTACATCTATTAACTGCAAATTATTATTTTTTTACTATAAAACTATTATCCCAAACAACTAGTTAAACCTAGAGTAATCAGTTTAAAAACCCAAAATATCTTTTAAAAAATCACTGCTGCTCAACTTTTTACTCTGCACTTATGGTTCAAAGCCACTGACCGGCCACGGCCTGACGACTTACAATTTCCATTAACGTAGAATCACCCCTATGAGTGATGCTATCGGTTCACAGTTGTAAAAATTGGCTCTTGCTATGGTAACCTCCGATGAAGTGTTCGTTCTTTAAATGCTATTCATTGTATGGCTTTAAATAACGGGCACTTTAACGATGATCATACCATAGCAACAGCCAAGTTTTGCAATTTTTGACTAATCGCATCACTCATATAAAGTCTTAAAGATCGGTTTGTCTATGAAGCAAATGATCGCCCCCCTGGTGACACGGGTGTAAAAAGGAAAGTTGTCTCTCATGGTCCACTTTTTTGTGGAGTGACAGAATTATTAGATGCGGAATCTACCGCATTTCAGAGAAATTGACTTTCAAATAAATATTTTTCATTTGAGAGGAAGGACACCATGCCCCCACCCAGCGACTATGGATGAGAAAGAAAGCAGAACAAATTTCTGGATCCGCCTTTGGCCTGTAATCAAATGCCACGAATCAAAAAGCGGCGAATTTGAAAACGCAGCGAAGCAGAGAAGTCGAAACTGAGGAAATGAAGAGAAAAGCAACGGTTTTTCGAGAGAAATTTGAGGAGAACGGAGATATGAGGCGTGGCACAGTGCAAACAGCGTACGCAGTTGTCCGTAATGGATATTTCTCTGGACATGAAAAGTTTTTGATTTTCCCTAATGAAACATGTCTTTTTCGACATTTTTGAGTAAGCACGATGTCTCTTAACCATCTTAAGCTTTAAAAACAAAACAATAAACCTCAATTTTTATTACTTTTATCACTCTTTTATTCTTGTAATTTTAATAAAGTACAAAATTTGGTAAAATGAGTACAACGATCCACTTTGCGTTGTCAGTGTTAGTTTAATTAGTGGCTGGATGAATTTTGAAGACATTCTGTAAACACAATCTACTCAGTAAAGTACAAAAATATTTTCCTCATAAAGTCACCATAGTTAACCTTTGAGATCTTTTCCAGGGATAATATAGATGCGGTTAAGCAAACATATTAAAAAAAAAAAACAAAAACTGTATGTGTTCTTTATTAAAAATCTCCCTTCCGATTATCAACAGATTTTAAGGAAATATCACACTCGATGTTTTATGTGACCTTCTTTTATTGTTCTTCTTTATTGTTGCAGACCTTCCTCTGGCAAAGTCCTCAATTGGAGTGTTATCGAGGTGGAACGGTGCGGTGGGGGGTGGGGTTCCTTGGATATTACCATCCGAGCATCAATTTTGTATTTGTAGTCGTTTCCATGCTTATCACCTGTCACCGATCAATGCTGTTGCGTATAACGTGGACTATTGGCCGTGTAGAATTGAGAGTACCATCGTCTGAAGTTCAAAATAGAGTCCTCCTCTTTCAACAGAAGCGGTTTATCCATAAACATCTTACACTCTAATATAGGAGTGTCTCTCTCGATCTGAAAATTGAAGAAACGAGTGTCATTTTTCGAAATTTTGGCAATCGTGGCTCATGCAACTCGGCAAACATGTACGTTTCACACTTAAACAAGTATTAATGACAACCCCGCGCAGAACAAAGTCTATCAGAGCTAGAGAGCTCTTGTTTTGTGGAGTTTTAATATAGAATTCCACAATCCATCTATGATTACACTGCATGAAGTCAAGATGATTGATTTCAGTATTTCGATAGTTTAACTGGTAGTGAGTTTGTTTCAAACTTTGCACCAGCTGAGAAGAGGGTCAATTCTCGCCAGGGCTACCGTTTTGCGGATCTTTAGTGGCATTTTACAATCCATCAGTGATTTAACCGGTAGGAGAAAAGATTACTAATTGAATATTTTTATAATCCATTATCATACTTCTTAACTGATAATTGTAATCTTTGCTTCAACTGGTGAATCACCGATGGATTATAAAATGTCATTAAAGATCCGCAAAACGGCAGCCCAGATTCTCGCGTACACTCACCTAAAAATAACGCTAGGAATTTTGTGTCATTGATTCACAAACTAAATAAATGCGCTTAGCAAAATAACGAAATGGCGGTCGAATGAGCGGTGATTGACAATGAGGGAGACCTATCCAATTATACAGATTCCTCAATAATTAGTCTTTTTTCTCAGCATAGATGAGATTAGATGGAACTCCCCTATTGTGAATCCTAGCTCATGTGTCAACTATCTTGGAAGTTTGTTTAAACACATTTATTGAGTTTTTGATTCAATATCGGAACTTTTTCAGGTTCCCATCGTCATTTTCAAATGATTTAGCATCAGATTTGGCAATTTCTATACAGCTGTAGCAGACGTTTGCAACTGACCCATTGAGTGATCTTTCTTTGAAACGGTAGAATCATCTTGAGGAGTATTTCTATCAGCCATTGTTATGCTTCTAGCTCTAAGGAGGATATGTGTCGCAGGCTAAAGGCCAAAGCCGTCATTTAGGCAAATGCCAAGGAAAATGGTCAAATTTCATCGAAAACCCCGTTTGGCTATTTTTATGCCTAGACATTTGGCCGAATACTTAGGCAAACTGCAAATTTCAGCGATTTTTATCATTTCTTTTCTATTTGCCTAGGCATTTGCCCGAATGCCGGATTTGACCTTTAGCCTGCGACATATGTAACATTTGCTTCAGTCGGTGCAAGAACCGATGAATATGGAATTCTGCTAAAGATATCTTCAAAACGGCAGCATTAACACCAGAGATTACTAAGCCAAAAAGATATGGCAAGTCCTATCCCCGCCATGTCAGAAAACCGTTAATCGAAATTTCGTATAAAACGCCCTCAAATAGGCCGTGATACAATACGGCGTACCACCTGGTGGGCCATTTTTCGTAAACATTGCTATTACTGCTGTTAGTGGAAATAAATTCAAGGCACACACTTTTCTGAACTTTTTTACTTTACAAACACGTTGACAAAATGGAAAATGCCAAGGGAAAAATTTAACCACGAAAAGAACCACTAAGATTTTAACCAAAAGTAATTTACTGGCAGCCGAACGCACTTCGGTTACTTTCAGAATTGTTTACAAAAATGGTCCACCAGATCGTATGCCAGTTTGCTTACTTCGTAGGAGTCAATTAACAGTTTTGAGCAGTTCTGCCATATTTCTTTGGCTTAGTAATCTCTGATTAACACAAAAGTCCTTCCTCACACTCTAACTTCTGAACGAACTGATGTAAAAAAGTTTGGTTTAGACCAATCTTCATTATTTTCGATAAATAAATATGTTTGATCCGATCCCCTCACGGAGGCCATCCTTAAAAATTTCAAATGACAACTCCTCTCTTGTGATACGTCGTTCAAAAGGAGATACAATTTTGGCAAACACAACTACATTTGGTAAACCAGAGGTCAAAATCGTTTTTCGATTTCGATATATCGGAGGTCAGAGTTCGATTTGCACCTATATTCAAAAAATCATTCCCGTTTTTTGAAAATTAGAAATTTAAAAAACTAGGAAATTAAAATAATTTAAAAAGCAAATTATTTTCAGACAAAAATGCAGCTATTACACAGATTCAGTCAAAGTTAGGTTTCATAGAGCCCGCAAAAATGTTTAACGTTTTGGCCCTTCAGGGGCTGTCTCAAAAATCCCGAGGGATGACCCCAATCGAATGATACATCGATCAAAAGGGCATGACAAACCGAGTATTTTGGCGCAAATTGAAGGTAGCTATAGCTTTTGTCGCATTCGAGATATCGAGCTTTGAAATTTCAAATGAGACTTTTGTTACACCTTGTATAACGGCGAGGCAACATTATAGTTTAGAGACACTTACTTGAGCTGAGGTAAATGGGATGAAGATGCGAGCAAACAAAATACCAAGAGGAGAAGAGTAAAATCGGCTGACTACTTGTTGGCGAAGAGGATTGTGAGGTGTGAATAAGGTAATCGTACACAGTTTTCCGAACAACGTTTCCGTCAAGAGTTGTAAGCAGCCTGGCCCAAACTGCAAAGGAGACAACAGGAGTGGGTTAACCCTTTCTTGGATAGTGGTACAATTGTGTACCATTTTATGTAACATGTGATTCAATGGAACTTAAATGGACATTTTTCAGAAAGTTGTGTGACCCATCAAAGTTCTTAAAAAAGTGTCCTCTTTCGAACGGTCTAAATAAATCTCAAAAAAACTCAAATCCCAAAATGCGTGCATGAAAGGGTTAAATGCTGTAGCACTGTTTGGAAGGGGCTGGTATCGCCCCCTCACCCTCCTTGTGAAATGGCATATCCCAAAATTTGGGCTGTCACAGTTTAAGAAGAAAAAAAACAAGCAGTGAAATTCAATCATGCAAGTGTTGGAAAAAGCGTGCCCATTATTTCAAATAATTATTTTTTGTAGCAGTTTTAGGTTGGTCACGAGGTGTCGAATTGGAAAAAAGCTAGTTAGGGAATAGATATATAGAGCATTAAATATGACTATTGTCATTCACTGTTTTATTATTCTATATCATTATTTAGTCGTTTACACTTCAGCAATAAATGCAGCAGTTTGACTTGCTTGAAAGTTTGCATCAGATCATTGAGCAATGCAGGTGCAGGTAAAGCAGTAATACCAGAGGCGGTACTTGCAATCTGGTAATGTTGCCTTTAAAGTCGTGATATATTCGAAAGTGCACTCACTCGAATAAATATTTTACATGGGTTTCAAAAGACGCAATGCAACGTTGTCAGACTGCACGCGCCACCACTGATGAAGAGTAATATCGCAGGATCAGATTATAACTTGCGATGTCTTTTCCATGCAAAAATGCGGAAAATAATCCATTGCTACCATTTTGCTGGACCTCTAATAGAATTCTAAAATCCATCGGTTGTTAAAACGGTTGAATCAAAGCTTACATTTATCAGTTGAGAAGTATGTAAAAATGGCCTGTAGATATACTCCAATCGGTGCGATTCTACCGTTTGAAGCAAAGATCTTATGAATTTCAGATGAGAGGTATAACATTGGTTTATTGAATTACAAGCACCAATGGACTTTTAGAATCCTTTATGAATCTCAAAATAATTGTTATTTTTTATCACTTCAAGTTGAAAAGAAACGAGAATCGACTGGACATGAGCTTCTACTATGGAAGGGGAGGAGGGGGAGTGGTCAAGGTATATGGAAGAACAGGTATGGACAGGAGGCGGAGCCTATCTCAGTAGGTGACGGCTACGTCACAGATGTTCTAGACGGTCGCGATAAAATTCGCCTACAGTTTCAAACTATCTCACTCACTCTTCCGTGATCCCCATCTCTCGCTACTACAGTAGGTGACGGCTACGTCATCGCCAAAGCAAGCGTGTCGTCATCATTAGGCGGAAAAACTCGAAAGCCCCTTAAACCCCGCCTCCTGTCCATACCCGTTTTTCCGTATACCTTGGGGAGTGGTTACACTCACGTGTCTTGCGGTGATGCGTCCGGTAAAGATGGTGAATTTTCCGATCAAGCGGAGTCGGTATAACACATGAATGGTGAGCACATGAGGTTTATCTGAGCCATCGGTTTCCCAACCAACACAGGTGGCCTGCTGCTGAATAAATATAGCCATTGCCCTACTGAAAAGGTCCCAAATTCGGCTTCCACCAAAGTAAATGGGTGCATGAACCGCATCGAAGTGTGCAAAGTCGGACACATTTTCATTTAAATCCTGAAAAAAATTAATGCAAATGCCGCATTATTGTTTTGTTGTAACTACCAGTTAATTTAAAATGACGGAATTCGATTAAATTTCAAAACTATAACTCCTAAATGTATACGTTTATAAATTGATACATTGCGATGTACGCGTCAATTTGCACGGTGACACAGTTACGAACCGTGTTTATTGTTGTTTGAAATGCTGTCTGATAGCATGATTTCCGGGCAAAAGTGTTTCACTTCTTGGTCACGTTTTCAGGAACTTCTCTTCTAGACTGAGATAGTTTTCATACAAAATTAATAATTTCTAAGACATTTTAGAATACTGGAATGTCGGGGTACTTACCGATTTTATTTTGCAATAAATAGAGTATGTGAAAATTGAAAAGTATTCGCAAAAACTGTGCAACGTTATTTTGTGACCAGGTTTCGAAAATCGGTAGGTGACCGAAATTTTATTATTCCGGTCACTTAAAAGTGGGCGGAGCCAAGCAGCGTACGGTCATGTACGGTACTGTATCAAAAGGTGACCGGGATCCGCTTGGTTCCGAATTTCGAGACCTACCTCCCGAGGTGGGTTACGTGAAACGTGACCGGACGAGTAGGTGACTGGAAGGGAATATTTGAATTTTGAATTGCCTTGTCTCTGATTGGCTCGCGCAAGTGACCGTGGTTTCGAAACTCTGGTTACGAAAGAAGTAACCGGTGACCCATTGGTTGCGAAATAAAATTTGCTCATTTGTTGCTGCGTAATAACAATAAAATACTGTCATGTTTGGTTGTTTGGTTGTGTCAGTTTGGTTGTACTTTAATCCTTCTCTCTCTCTCTTTCTCTCTCTCTCTCCCCCTCTCTCTCTCCCCCATTCCTCTCTTTCATGTTAATGATCATCACGACGGACAATTTAGCTCAGAATAATCAGAAGGATAATTGTATCCAAATCCAACGAATTACACAGCGAGCTAACGGGTAGGTTTCTGAAAGGTGTGTACATACATGGAGTCCATTATAACTGTAAAATGGAAATAATATACATTTTTAGTCTCACCTGGATGTGACATTTGATCGAGTGTTGATATCTCCCGACGTACCACTTATTGCTGATTTCCTCCCATGGGCGTGGTTCCCACGTTGGCTCTTTCCCTTCGGCATGATACCACACAAATACACAGTCATTGACCTCACACGATTTCCAAGTTCGTACTCGAGCAAAATCAGGAACTGCAATAAAGATTCTCTGATTGTTAACTGCGTTTCCATATCATGAGAATAAATGGATGGCTTGGCGCCGAAGTAAATCCGCATGCAAGGTAAATTAATGCAGTTTTATGGATGCATTAGCCCGCTAAAAGCGTTACAGGAGACAAAGTCGGCCCTCACAGCTAGTTTAATCAATCTGCGATCATGATACGACATCTGTTACTCATCGAATTGAGACCTTGTAAAGTTAGACTTGGTAAATTGACCTATGGTAACTCATTTTGAAACACAATAAGTAGATTCACCATCTCCTTATTATTGTATTTATCTACACATCATATAATACATACACCTGTGTTAATCTGACTTTGAGTGAAACTATCATAAAAAACCAATAGTGGTTGATTAGCCCTCTTTTCACTAAGCCGTACAATTTTTTTTCAAATCCCACCAGAAGAGCGCAGTTAAGATTGTGTCTTTTATACTCTCGTTGTTTTGAAATGTTCAGTGAAAAGTTATGTAATGATGAATTTATAACCCATTGTTTGTCCTTCTCTAACGCTTAGTACCTAATCCTGCAATAGCATAAAATAAAGTCAATGCATAGATACCTTTTTCAGTATACGGTGCTTTAGTGCTTTTTTCAGTGGGCCCTCTGAACCGACATCCGTAGAAAGTGCACGTTAAGCAATTCTCCTGAACTTGGCCTCCAATGGTCATGTGAGCGCCCGAGTGAGTACAGTATGCATCTACTACGCGTACAGTTCCTTCAGCTGTTCGGAAAACTGCAAGATTCTCTCCTTGAAGAGGAAGAAAAACAATTGTGCTTAATGTTGTCAGGACAGCAAAAACAATACGCACATTGTCAAAGTTGATTAAACTTGTCCTTATTAAAAATAATTGGCCAAACTCATTTTTAAAGCGCAGTGCAAGGTAAAGTTAATCTTAATTGATGATAACGTAGCTTTTGTAATATTATTTAAACACCAGGCATGGATTAATGCTGGTGAGAGAGAAAATAATCATGTGATGGAATCATTATGGCCTTTATTAAAGTTTGAATAAAAGGAGGTGGCAGTGTGACGAGAATATTTGCATTGTATCTACATAGATTCATATGGGTTCATTTATCTATGTATTTATCTAATCGTTTTTTAACTTGGCCTTGACGGCAACCGCCATTTATAATTTACTTAACCTAATTAAAAAAATACATAAATGTATTTAGCTTTTAGAGTAGGTATCTACCTAACACAGCAATATATTTCACCCAATTTTGCAGAACGTCGCCAGACTCTACAATGACGTACCATCCATTCGGATATACAGGAGGAACGTTGCCAGCCTTTGTACTTCTTTTGACGTCGTCACACAACTCCTCAAGTTTCTTTCGATGCTTGATTTTTTTTGGCGCGGAATTATTGATGAAGTCCATGACCAGCGCACATTTTGCTGTCCTCTGTGTGTAGAAAAGTTAGAATCACATCATTAAAATCCTCGCATTAAAAATATTTGAATGCAAATTTGAAACATGCGTCCCTCATTAATCTTGGGTATATCGAACCATTCACCGAAAATCTGACGATTAGTGCCAGTAAAATTCCAAAGTCAAATCAATTCATGCAACTGACGTACAGAAATTTTGAATCAATGCATGTTATCTCAATAAAGCTCTTTATACAGATGTATTAAAAATTAATCATTATTATGTATTCTTTAGCGAAGTGTAATTAAATATTAAGAATGAAAAAAAAAAAATATGGGACTGACTCTTCTGCTGAACCACTGGATTTTAATTTATATACATGTAGTTTCATAGTTTACCGGACTGTAGTCTCTGCTCCGAATAATATAGTAGTAAACGATGAATGAAACGACAGCAAATAAAACGAAGGCAAGTTGAACACGTCTGCTGAAGGTATTGAAATAAGTATCGGTCAGTGCGAGCCTCTCGGAAATGATCTCAGTCCCATTGAAGCCTTTTTCGCACACGATTCTTAAATCCAAAGAAGATCTCGGAAAATAGGTGGAGATCTTGCTTCTCATGACTTGATCTGAAATTACGATTCAATGAATCAGACATTTTTTCCCATTTCTCAAGCATAGAAACAAATAATTAAAAACACGCTTCGGTAGCGTTGACGGAACCTTTGGCAAGAAAATGATTTCATGGAGAAACCCGAAGATTTAAGCGCAAAAACTCCAAATAATGCGAAGTTTAAGCAGCACACAACCGGACGTTACGGCGAAAAAAAAATCCTCGTAATTTAACTTTCAATTTCACATTTTTCTGTTAAGGTTGTGATGAAGTGATAGTGATATGTGTGACCCATCAATATCTTCGTTATATCTTCAAAAAAATATAATTTGAATTTCCCTAAGGTAAGGAGCAATAATTTTCTTGGAATTTGACTTTAAATTAGGCAAAGTCGGAAACCCCATGTTAAATCTCCATAAGAGCGATCTCACAGGGCCCAGGCTTTCGCCAGCCAATCAGAGGGTGAATTTTCGAATTCGTCGACCTAACCTAACCTGCTACGCTCTCCTACCGTTTTGTTGGGACTCTTGTTTACTCTTTGATTTTGATAAAGTAGAAAGTTTGGATTGAGAGGTTTTGTTCGTTTGTTTGTATCCAGTTGACGTTCCACCAATACCGTCTATAATATGTCTTAGTAATACGCGTAGTAAAACCGAAAAAAGTCCTTCCTCTCCACAAAGTGGTACAAGCGGGAAATTTACAGCTATGTAAAAACGATCGAAACTCTCAAATTCAACCTTGATGTACCAAAAAATAAACAGGAATTGAAACTACAAAACTTCTAACTGCTAAGCGCAATTTTGTGAAAAACATCAAAAACCGACTTCATAACGCGCTTGAAGATCAGTGAAAAGGGTAATATTTGCGACGAAAGATCGGTCAGCCGGACGAATGGAGGAATTCGATTGGCCACAAAAAAGCTGAGAAAAGCAGTGGTGCCAAATAGTTCTAAAACGACAGCTTAAAACAGAGAATTCGTATGAATTTCAATACTCAAAAATGCAAAAAACATTGTACAACAGCGCAAAACAAAAACCAGACCGAAATCAATATGCACCATGCAATATGCACTAAGGTCGTGCATAATAGCTGGACGACTGAAAAAAAAAAATACAATCGCACTATTGCTATACACTTCAAATGTTTAGCTACGAAAGGAATTAATGAGCCACACTTACCTACTTCTGAGAAAACCATCGTTAGAAATGAAGTAAAGTCTTGGGGAGTCGAAACACAGTGGGTTAGGTCCGCAAAGATACTAACAAATTTTTAGACATCTTCGTTGAATCATCACCAAATAATTGGAAGAAACGAATAAATTATTTTCATACTGTAGTATCAAGTGTCTCTGAGGCGATTAAGATTAATATCTTTTCCCACCAGATCCTATGTGTCTCGCACTTTTTCTCTTTCTGTGCTTCTTCCACGAGGAACATTATATCATCCTAATTTTGGAACCTTGCATTAATTCATGAAAGCGTGTTGGAGTGATTCACCGATCGGCGCGTGGCGCAACCGTTGACAGAGCTGCCGTTTTGCGTATAATTAATTGTATTTTTCAATTCACCGATGATTCCACCGGTTGAGTAAAGATTACACAGTTCAGCTCAGTGTATGACTGGATTGTACAAGAACACTCTGATCTGTAATCTTTTCTCAATCGGTACAATCGCCGTTAAGTAATTAACATAACCGCAAGTTTTTCAAAGTAATTGACGACTCCACCGGTTGAGAAAAGATTACAGATGCGAGTATTTTCGTGCATTACCTACAGACATTACAGTCATACTCTGAACTGAATTATGTAATCTTTTCTCAATCGGTGGAATCATCGGTGAATTGAAAAATATCATTAATTATACGCAAAACGGCAGCTCAGAGTCCGTTGGTGGGAAAAACAATGAATGGAAATTGTGTGTAGGGACGAGATCAGGGAAAACTCTCTCCATGTCCCAAGAATCGTTACTACCTCGTCACGGCAAACTAAACGGATGTTTATCATTTCCGCACACTTTTGACACGATTGCATGTTCGTACTGATTCATGAATTTCATTGCCATTTGTTTTCATTTCCGCACAGATTCCTTCATTGCACAAAATGGCAACGCAGCGTGAATACAAAATGAATTTAAAGACATAACGAAGGTATACTCACCATAAAAACTATGTTAATAAGAGGGATCATCGAGGTCATCTACAAGAGTGTCCTTATCATCAGGGCTTAGGGGGTCTATTCACCTGCGAATTTAAAAGTACCAACTCCTGTTCACTGGGGTTGGATCCGTGCAATTTCTTGGCCGCTCCAATTTTGTGTAGAAACTACATGGTTATTATGTGCGAGTAAGCACTCTAAGCAGGGGCGTGCCGTGGTTTCCAGAGAGGAGGGGTAAGAATGCAATCTTGCCGCCCTCCGCGAACAAAATTATTAATTTGATGACTTTTTTTTGTTTTTGTTTATTTTTTTTTTGTTTGTTTGTCACACTTTGATTTTGCCGCTCTCTGTAATTCATTTTTTGGAATTTGATAACTTTTTTTTTTTTTTTTTTGGTTGTTCACCCTGATTTTGCCGCCCCCCCCCCCCGGAGAGTGCCTCTCGGGGCAAGACTACCCACATGCCCCCCCCCCCCTCGGCACGCCCCTGCGAGGAAGTAAGTGTAGGCATGGGTTATATTGATGATGTCGTCCTCTAATTTTGCTTGAGCAGGTCTGTTTTTCGAAAAATTCATTTTTAAGCACTGAATAAATGTTAAGATCTATCAGGAGTCTGATTATCACAGATTTTTTAATCGTTTTGTAAATATTTGGGTGAGAATGGTAGAATTCAGTTTTTAATTTACTTTTGTAACTTCCGACCCTAATTGTCGTTGTCTGGAATTGCATTAGGAAATGACCTACATAGTTGCCAAATTGAGCGATGTTAAAAAGTGTGCGGAACTGAAAATAAGAAAAAGTGTGCGGAAATGATACGCAACCCACGGTGTTTAGTTGGCTAACTATCTTGTCGCAGCGATACGCGGTTCAGTGGCCTAGCGTGCAGTTTGGTAACGTGATATTTTGTTCAGTTAATGGTCGAGAGTTTCTCAATGAACAGCGTGGAATTGGTTATGCGGTGATAATTTTTACACACGAGGAACGAATTTTTCCAGTAACTCGGAGCTTGCGAAATCTTATATATATATATTTAGGAAAACTGTTATCGCGCTTTTAATAGGAAAACTGAAAAATGACAAAGAGAAAGAGGCATTTTCTTCGAAGGGCTGTCAATTTCGAATAAAGAAGTAAACATAAATTCTAATGAAAATGATGAATTGATATTTATATCTCTGGCGCCGTCAACAAAAAAGGAATAAAAATGGTCGTGTGGTTTTAATTTTATACTCATCTGAATTTAAAATTGCGGCTCTGTCCTTGAAATTAATTTCCGCATGATTGTTAGGGTGACTCAGAAAAATATTTTGCGGCTATATCTTAATTGGGTCGCGCGATTATTATAATCACAGGTAAGTAAGTTTTAATAAACTGTGGGCAACAGCGAGCTGCCGTTTTGCGTATAATCAATCGTGTTTTTCAATTTACCGATGATTACACCGGTTGAGAAAAGATTACACAGTTCAGTTTAGTGTATGACTGAAATGCACGAAAATACTCTGATCTGTAATCTTTTCCCAATCGGTAGAACCACCGTTAATTAATTAAAATATCTGCAAGTTTTTGAAAGTCATCGACGACTCCACCGGTTGAGAAAAGATATAAATCAGAGTGTTTTAGTGCAAGACAGTCTCGCACTGAACTGAACTGTGTAATCTTTTCTCAACCGATGGAATCATCGATGAATTGAAAAAATCGATTAATTATACGCAAAACGGCAGCTCTGGTGGGGAATTCCCCACGAACACTTTCTAACATCAAACTTAATCTGGGCTGCCCCCAGAAACGCCTCCCTTGAATATTCTGGGGGAGACCTCCAAACCCCCTTCAGGGGGTTAATTTTACAGTAGGCTGGTTGCAGAATGTTTTCGCAATTTTTTGTCAAAATTCAAACAGCTATATATTCGAAATATTCCAATTTGTCTTTATATTTACCCACTATCTCCATCTTACCCCTCCCCCATTGATTTTAATAGAAGCCTTTTACCCTCCATAACTTGCTCTTAAAATTTAAAATTTAGAAAAAACAAACAAAGGTTTCTCTGAGGAACGTCGAAAGAATGAACTTCTCTGCAAAATTTGGATATACAGTATATGGAACATTGGTTCAAAAGTTATGCCGGGATACAGATGGACAGATATCTGCGCCATCGCAATACATACTTTCTTAATTTCTAACTGCGTTAGGGTGAGAAAGTAAAAAGAATCGATAGGTCGACCAAATTGAATGGGTCTGTTGCACACTTCGGCTAGAGCGTTTTAAAGCATCAATTCTTATGTAAAAAGCTGTAAAAATAACAATGGCAGCATCAGAAAACACCAAAATTCAATAATAAACTCACAACTTGCGAAAAACACGAGACACTATTCACCCCTGTATCTTTCCACCACGTGCACGATATTTCCCGAAATTAGCGCGGCACATTCAAATAAACACGTCCGACTGTCATCACAGCTGACTTCGTAAACAAATAAACAGTAAACACGGACGGCGCGGCGTCTGTTTGAATTCTTACGTCGCAATATCCTCAATTCCTCACAAAAGATTAAGAAAGGTACGGAAACCGACATTTGTGTCGAAAACTTATAAAAATGAAACAATAACACACAGGAGTTCCGAGGATGATGATTGAAGTTGGAATCATACTTGCAACTCCTAAGTGTTAGTGTTTCATTTTGAT
Source organism: Trialeurodes vaporariorum (assembly GCA_011764245.1). Classification (NCBI taxonomy): domain Eukaryota; kingdom Metazoa; phylum Arthropoda; class Insecta; order Hemiptera; family Aleyrodidae; genus Trialeurodes; species Trialeurodes vaporariorum. The sequence continues at coordinate 50,187,299 of VMOF01000001.1, forward strand.
AAGTTTTCGACACAAATGTCGGTTTCCGTACCTTTCTCAATCTTTTGTGAGGAATTGAGGATATTGCGACGTAAGAATTCAAACAGACGCCGCGCCGTCCGTGTTTACTGTTTATTTGTTTACGAAGTCAGCTGTGCCGCGCTAATTTCGGGAAATATCGTGCACGTGGTGGAAAGATACAGGGGGGAATAGTGTCTCGTGTTTTTCGCAAGTTGTGAGTTTATTATTGAATTTTGGTGTTTTCTGATGCTGCCATTGTTATTTTTACAGCTTTTTACATAAGAATTGATGCTTTAAAACGCTCTAGCCGAAGTGTGCAACAGACTCATTACCCAAAAATCGATTCTTTTTCATAGGCTGTTATAGAAGAAAGAGAATTTACAAGTCATTACTGAAACTGTATGATGGTGAACGGAACGAGTAATAAAAGAGGATATTTTCTATTGCATCCATTGAGTTGGTCCGGGACCAGGCGTTTACTACGGACCTGGGCTGGGCGTCGAGTTTAAACAGAGCGTTAGTTTGTTTGACAGCCAAATTAAAAGGCGTCGGTCTACGTCACGTCACAGGGATGGACGCGGAAACTCATCGCGAGCAAGAAAACCGCCTGTTCTGATGCCTAAGCCCAAAAACTGCTGTACCAGACTCCAGTGCCGTCACGATAAAGGGCAAAATAAAAAATTCATGGCTCAAGAAGTATATACTCGATAAAAAGAGCTTGATTCAAAATGGGGGTTTCCCTCCCCCCCCACCGATTTTCCTGAAACTTTGTATTTTGATAGTACTTGATATAAGTAGTCTTTTTTTTTTCAAATAAAGTTTTTCCAAAAAAATTAGGGGGGAGTTACAGGGTTGCAAAGTTACACCTTTCCAAAATTCATAACTTTCGCGTAAATCATCCGATTGAGACGCGATTTTCACCAAAAGATGCAATTGTAAAGCACTTTCATGCCATCTAAACGGAATTCAATTTCAATAATTTTTGATTTAGTTATCGTCTTTTTTGTGATTTTTAGGCCACTCAAAATCTACTTGAAGTGAAATAAAAAAAAATGGTTTTTTTTTATTTTGACCGGGTTGATATATGATATTTCTCTTTAAATTCTGCGTAAAATGAGCCCAAGCAGAATGCAGGGCGATATTTTGTTCCGGAGTTATGCTTTTTTTAGTAAGCGAAAAACGAGTTTTTAGGGTACCCATGAGCGTTCGATAGAGAGGCTCAAGTCAAATAAATGGAAACAGCATTTTTTGATTTTGATCAAATTGAAATATGTTATTCCTACTTAAATGTTGCGTAAAATGAGCCCAAGCAGAATGTGGGGCGATTTTTTGCTGCGGAGCTATGCGCGTTTTAGTAAACGAAAGTCGAGTGGTTGAGGCTACCCGGGCTACCCACGTCTTTGAGCCTCTCCATAGAACGCTCGACGGGGTATCCCAGAAGTATCATGTTTTTTTTTTTTTTTTTTTTTCTGTTTTTAGGCGCACCGTAGGTACTACGTGCGCCTATTGAAATCGGTCTGCTACTAAATAGAGTATACTACGCCCCCTTGTGGTCAAATGGCAAAATGAGCTTTTCTGATGTCGTGAAATTTAGGTTGTTTCTTGTTTTTTTTAATGCCAATTTCATTTGAAAAGTTAATGTTTTCCCAATCACGACTGAATTTCGAGTGTGTTGGAAGTATTAGATGTTCATTGATTCACGTTTTCTTAAAGTTATTCTACTTAAAAATTTTTTTACTAACCTCACTTTCTGATTAGTGATGATTTCAAATTGTCCCGGTATTTATTCTAGGTGATCAAGTCAACCAATCATTTGCCGTTCTGGGTGTTTTTTTTTTTTTCATGTAAATGTAATTATTAAAATTTAATTATAGCGTTTGGTCAAACGAAAAACGGAGAGTCCCAGCAGCAAGAACTCTAAACTTTCACTATCTCAATGCTCAGAATTCTCATTTAATTACCAAAAATTACTGGGCATCGAAGAGGATCTCTTATTTAGCCCTGATTTCGTTGTTTACGTAGTGGTCCCTACCCTAACCTGCAAGCATATTTACTATCAATTTTCAGCTATTTGTTTACGCTCAAGCATGGACAGAGAACGCTGCGCTGCGGCTGCCCTGTGAATGAAAGTAGTTCCGCAAACCTCTTTTAAGAGCGTTGGGGTCTGGCTGGCTGGACTAATAACCAATGACTCGGCATGGTCCGATTTCTTCTTACTACTGATCACTTTTTACTTTCTCACTCTAATGAAAGAAGAAAAATTGAGAAAGTATTGCGATGACGCAAAAATTTTTCAAGGTATTTTGTTGCGATAGTTGGCCTCTCACGACAAAGTCAATCATGATTTAGTAAAAAAAAATGGCCTCTCATCATGTCTAATACCATCCATAAGAACGTCCTTCCATCATATTTTCATTTTTCTTAACCCTTTTGACTTAGAAGATTTATGTAAAAAAATTCTGTGGCGTCTGTCCGTCTGTCCGTCAGTCCGGCTGTCCGTCACTCCGTACCTAGGCATAACTTTTGAACTATTGATCCTCATGCATCCAGATTTTGCACAGTTGTTGCTTTTTAGATTCTCCAGAGGCGGATTTTTTGTTTTTTTGAAATTTTGACTTTTAGGGTAGTTATGGGGAAAAAATGATTTTCATTAAAATCAATGGTAAAATGGATAAAAATGAATAAAAATGGAATAATTCAAGTTTGGCTCAATCAAATTTTTATGAAAGTTAGCAGAAAAATCTATTTTCAGCCTACTATAGAATAAACCAATTAAAGCTCCTATATTTATTCCTTAAAACTGTTTAAAAAATTCAAATAAGCGCGCTCGAGCCAAAAAATAGAATTATCGTGAGAAATCAATCTTAAAACTTGGAGTCAATCAATAATGGCGCTATGAATTTTGATAAAACTTTGTACACACAATCTACTATCAATGAACTTAAATATTTTCCTCTCTGTGTCTCCAAAAACAACCAATAAAACCATTTCAAGAGGTAATATAGGTGCGATTGAGCAAACAATTTGGGAATATGAGCAAATAAAAATATAATCCTATTATTTGGGATAGTTCAGGTTTGGTTCAATCAATTTGGATGAAAGTTAGCAAAAAACATCTACATTCAGCCCACTATAAAATAAACCACTCATAGTTACAATATTCAACCCTCAAAACCGTTTAAAAAATCAAAATAGGTGCGCTCGAGCCAAAAAATGGAATTATCGTGAGAAATTAAGTAATCTTAAAACTTGGAGTCAATCAATAATGACTGAATGAATTTTCATGAAACTTTTTACACACAATCTACTATCAAAGTACTAACATACTTTCCTCTCTTGATCACCATAAACAACCGATTAGACCTTTTCAAGAGGCAATATAGGTGCGATTGAGAAAAAAATATGGGTAAATAAGCAAATAAAAAAATAATCTTATTATTTCGGATAATTCCTGTTTGGTCCAATGAATTTTGACAAAATCTGGCAAATAAAATCTACAATTGGTTTACAAAATAAAGTAGCCCTTACAGTTACAATATACAACCCTCAAGAGAGTTTAAAAAATCAAAATAGGGTGTTTGACCAAAAAAAGAAAAAATGAAAGTGAGGAATTAATTTTTAAAATTGGAGTCAATCATTAATGGGGTGGATTTTGACAAAACTTTTCACAGACATAATGTGTTAAAAAAATACACTAAAAACTGCACTGCGTGCACTAAAATATTTTTCTGGTACAGTCCTCATAAAAACCTTAAGACCGTTTCGAGGGGCAATATAGATACGATCGAGCAAAAATCTTTTGAAACTATAATTGTAAGCAAATATGAAGACAAACATAATATTTGGAATAAGTAATTCAAGTATGACTCAATTAAGTTCGATGAAAATTGCATCAAAACGTTTGCAACCTAGGCAGAAATTTCTTTCCAATGTCTTACTACAATATACAACTTTTAAGTCTAAAGCTGTTTAAAAGCAATATAGGTTTCATCACACCAAAAAATAGAATATTCAAGGAAAATTAATTTTATAAAGAAAAGTCAATCAAAAATGGCTGAATGAATTTTGTTGAAATTTTGTTTGCGCAATCTACGACTTACTTAAGTACATCTTTGGAGGGGGGTTAATCTATTAACCCTTTCCACTCGTATGTCGGATCTCGTCCGACATTTTGAATTTGCCGTTCCAGTCGTATGTCGGACCTTGTTCGACAAAAAACTTCGCGACGCGTAGCTCGTATGTCGGGCGTGATCCGACCTCTCCAGCTGGTGGCGCGCTCTACGGACATCTTAGAGGAACTAAATATTAGGTTGGCAGCATTTTTGGCTGCACTGCATGTCATTTAATGACAGGCAATTTTTCACCCGAGTGGAAAGGGTTAAACAAAAAAATTATTTTGAAGATCCACAGTTTGAAAGAAGAAACCAAACATAGCTCAGTGGAGAAAATGCAAGAATCAGTACATTTCGACCTGCTATAAAACTAAGGGAAAAAAGAAACTCCCAAAAATAGAACAAAGATCAAATATAATGAATGCAGCTCAAAGAATAAAAACTTATTGGAATCTGGAATTACTCTAAACCCTGTTATAAGCAACATCAGATTAAGGCTCTCAATTAGCCTTCAAATAACAAAATAGGCAACTATTCCTACAGCTTCTCTACAAAATTGCAAACTCTTCGGATTGAAGGCAGAGTTATGTACGGAGGTGAAAATATTTGAAATTTGAGAGGGGTTTGGTGGTCTCCCCCAGAATTCTAAAGGGGGATCTGGGGGTATCCCCCCGCATTTTAAAGGGGGGTCTGGGGGTCTCCCCCAGAATTCTTTAGGGGGTTAGGGGGTCTCCTCCAGAATTCTTTAGTGGTGGGGGAGGGGGGTCTGGGGGTCTTCCTCAGATAAAAATGGTGTGAGAAAGTGTTCGTAGGGTATTCCCTACAGTTTATTTTTTATCATTTCGAGATTTGATTGACATATTTCGGCCATTGTGCGCGGATCGAATGCCTGTCACCAGTCGTGGGACGTCATGGGGACATTTAGGAGAGATGTCTTTTGACTCACTGTAACTTCTTCATCTTTTCTTACGTTTTGCCATGGCGTTCTTTGTTTTACTTGGAATCACACTTCACGTTAAAATTTTTTACCGGGCAACCAAAGAACGGTGCCAGCTAATGGAATATGGCAACATTGTTTTTCTCTACTTTAACACATCATGAAAAATAATCGATTCTTGGCGAGGTCAGTCTCCTACCCAAAAATCGATCATTTTACATATAAAATCAAATAGAGACAAAAACAGTGTTGCCAAATTGATAGAGCCGTCACTGCCAGTTAACCTGTAGACCAATTTTTGCATGGAAATAATGCGTTCAGTGGACTCCAAGATTACTTTCAAGAAACTGGGAGAAACATTTCCGGTCTCATGAGCATCTTGGAGCTGATCTAAGCTGTTAAGAGCGTTGGGGTCTGACTGGCTGGACTAATAACCAATGACTCGGCATGGTCCGATTTCTTCTTACTACTGATCACTTTTTCATTTCCCTATTTTGCGGGACATACTATATTGTTGACTACCTTTTTACTGAAGGGGGTTCAAAATTATTTTATGAGTATTTGATTGTTTATTACGTGCGTTTAGTGATGTGCAGTGGGAAATTCGAAGGAACTGTTCTATGATTGTCCGGAGTGGTCCTACCGCCCCCCCCCCCCCCACTCGCCGCTTTCAGGTTCGAACTTGAACTTTTGCTGTACAATTTTTTTTGAGATGGTGGAAAATTCGGAGGGATTGTTCTAAGATTGTCCGTAGTGGTTGTACAACCTCCCCCCTCATCGCACACAGGTTCGTACCTATAATCTCTTGCTGGACAGTTTTTTTTTGAGATGGTGGAATATTCGAAGGGTTTTGTCCTCAGATCGTACGTAGTGGTCCTAACCCCTACCCACTCGCCGCACCCTTGTTTGGACCCGGATTTTTGCTGGACAGATTATTTTTGAGATGATGGAAATGGAATTTGATTTATGAGGGACCAAATTTGCTCAAGGTGCGCCTTCTCTGACACTGTAGTGTCAGAACTATCTGCTTGTTTTTTTTTGTTTTTTCTCTCTTTAAAAATACTATTACCGTTACAGCAAATCGGTAAACAATTTTCAACGCGTCAAATCTTCAGCTTGTCAGCCCTTTTTTTAAGATTTCAAAAATCTTAAAAACTAACAAAATGGCTGCGGTTTTTCTACGAACATCTGTCGTAACCGCGTGCCCAAAATTTTACGTGATCGGAGCAATCGTTAAGAATATGGTTCAGGAGAGTAAATTGGATGTAAAAATAATGTAAAAAACAGATAAAATGGTGTCTAACCTTATTTTTCGACGTAGGATCCTGCTTTATTCAGCCATTTGTGATACATTGGCATCAGATTTCTCTTATTCCTTCAGAAAAGAACTCTTTATCCTGGCTTCGAATTCAAATGTTAACCGCGTTTTCGATTTCACCACTACTACTCACTCACTGTTGCAACAATTAAATGGACCCCCCCCCCCCCACCACCACCACCAACCCCCCCCCCCCCCCCCCCCACTTACCAAATCTTTCACTTCGTGACTTTCATATTTTCCTCATAGGTTTAAGTTTTATCTCAGTGGCCAAACTTTCACGTGCAATGCAGAAATCGAAAACGCGGTCAACATCTGGATCCGAAGCCAGGATAAAGAGTTCTTTTCTGATGGAATAAGATAAATCTGATGCCAACGTATCAACATTTTCTGATAAAAGCAGGATCTTATGTCGAGAAGTAAGGTTAGGTACCATTAATTTTATCTGTTTTTACATTATTTTTACATCCTCTACTCTCCTGAACGATATTCATTTTTAAGTCCGAATAACAATTGCTCCGATCGCGTAAAATTTTGGGCACGCGGTGACGGTAGAACGGTAAGTGGTCGTAGAAAAACCGCCGCAATTTTGTTAGTTTTGAAGATTTTTGGATTCTAAAACAAGGGCTGAAAAGCTGAAAATTTGACGCGTCGAACAATTTTGACCGATTTGCTGTAACGTTAATAATACTTTTTTCTTAAAAAAAAAAAAAAAAAAAAAAAAAAAATATTACATTTGGTAGACCGTTTGTATTTAAAGTCGGGACTGCAGATCCGAACGCATCTCGTGTTCTAGAGAAGTGTTTACTGAGCGTTCGGATGTACGCGAGACTATCGTTCGGTGATGTAACATTTTTATGGAGTCCTGAATTTTGCCTACATAATCAATTGAAGGCGCTCAACGTAAAATTACTACAAAATGTCCCTATTCAACGTTATTTCCTTTTCTATAGGTGTGCACTGTGCACTCTTGTATTTATTATTCTGTTTATCTATATTATTTATCTCTTAATTTTCCTTACTTATTACTTCATGTCTTTGATAGATTTATTTTCACATTGTTCATTTTTAGGTGCTGTTACCAACTATTCTTGTCTTGATCGTAAAATATGACCTCACCAAAACACAAATATACTACTACCATATGAACTATAAACTGCAGTTTAAATAAATTCACAGAAATGCATTCTTTGTAGAGAAGATGTCTTTATTGTAAATATCTTATTCTATGATAAATTCGCTAAATTTAACTGTATACTTAAAGATAAAGTTGTCTAATAAACAAAAAAGAAAACAAAAGCAGAAACGGAAACGGAAGCGGAAGCAGAAACAGAAACAAAAACAAACAAAAAATCAAAACAAGTCGCTGCTGCAATTCTTAAAAGTGCTGGCAAAAGAGCATGAGTATCAAACCAAGATTATTCCAGCTCGATGAGGCAGGACAATTAATTGAGGAATTTTCCGGAAGTATGACGCACAAAACAGCAAGCATGTTTTTCCTTTAAAATCAGCATAAGTAAAGTAAATGGATAATTTTAATATAGAGCACACACCCGATGGTTTAAGTACCATTGCAGTCAGTGGGATCAATTAGGATCCCACGAAACATCAGAAACATCAGATGTGTTCTTTATTACCACCTTTTAATTTATATGCTGATTTTAAGGGAAGAACACATCAGGTAGCCGATCGTTTACTTCATCGATAAATCTATCGATAAGACTGTCTATGAGTGATGCTATTGGTCCAAAATGGAGCTGTTGCAAACTTTTGCTACAGGCTTATTAATAGTTGATAATGGGGTAATACCCTGTGAAAATAACGATTAGCGCACTAAAAAATCAGGAAATCCACTCCTAAACTCACAAAATGCTTTTAAACGCGAGACCGTAATGGCGGCCGAGGCCGCGGTTTTCTTATGGCAATTATATGCTTCTCCTTCTTCTTGTGTGGTGTTGCGAGACTACCTCCTGTAGATGGCGCTGATTGAAGATAGGGAAACCCAATGCAAACCGCGGCCCCGGCCGCCATTACGGTACCGCGTTTAAAAGCATTTTGTGAGTTTAGGAGTGGATTTCGTGATTTTTTAGTGCGCTAATCGTTGTTTTTACAGGGTAATACCCCATAATCACCTTTTAATAAGCCTGTAGCAAAAGTTTGCAACAGCTCCATTGTAAAACTTGGCTGTTTCTATGGCAACGATCGTTAAAGTGCCCGCTTTTTAAAGCCATTAAATGATTAACCTTTGAATATCGGGAATTTCAACGATGGTTACCGAATCAACATCCAAGTTTTACAATTTTGGACCGACAGTATCACTAATTGTTGGATTCACGCTTAGAAGGGCAAAAAGATACACGTTTTATGGCTTGAAAAGGCGACAAGCAAGCACCGACATGACGTTTATTGGAACATAATTTACAACAAGACTCACAGTGCACGATATAAATTCTAGGTTATATGAATCCTTACATCTCTACGGCGAGAGGCCGATGGTTGTTGCCAACCTATGTATGAGGTGGCTACAGACATAAAATTTCACTGAACGTACTTACATAAGTATTTACAATAATTAATTAACACTAATAGATAGTCTTTACAATTGGTTTAACGATGAAGTAAATTTGATCGGTCTCCTGATGTTTTACGTTATCCCTTCTTACGGCAAAATCTTCAATTGGATCGTCATCGAGGCCGGTAAAAAGGCGGTCCTTGAATATTATCAATTTGAGCATCAATCTTGAATTTGCAGCCGTTCCCTTGCTTATATCCGGTCCGACGATCAATGTTGTGGCGTGTAACGTGGACAATTGGCCGTGTAGAATTGAGAGAACCATCGTCTGAAGTTCAAAATAGAGTTCTCCTCTTTCGTCAGAAGCGGTTTATCCATAATTTTTTTGAAATTCCATATAGGAATGTCTCTCTGGACCTGAAAATTGAGGAAATGAGTGTTAAGTTTCAAAATTTTAGCGATGGTGATTGGTGGCGTGCTCAATTTGGCAACCATGTACACGGAAAAAGAAGACTGGCAGAATTTACCATCTGCATAGCTGATTTTGAAGTCTGCTATCAAGTATGGTGAAGTTTAACATCATACGGTTAATTGCATTGCAACCATGCATGACCATCTTGGAAGTTTGTTAAAAAGCATTAATTGAGTATTTAAGTCAACTGCGTAACTTTTTAAGATTCCCTTCGTAATTTTTCAGTGATTTTACATCAGAATTGACCCCTTCTGTACAGCTGAAGGAGAAGTTTGTATGATTGTACAATGAGATATGTTTAATCTTTATTTGAAACGGTAAAATAACCTTTGTGAATATTTCTATCGCAGTTATTGTTATGTTTGTCAAACGGTAAAAATGCAATATTTGCTTCAACCGGTTAAATGACCGATCGATTGTAGGATGCCACTTAGACCCGCAAAACGGCAGCACTATACAGGATGTAAGAAAAGTCTGTCCCCACACTGTAACTTTTGGATGAGTTGAGGTAAAAAGTTGCGGGTCGGACTAATCTTCATAGTTTTGGATAAATAATTATTTTGGGGAGATCCGATTATCTTTACAATTTCAAATGGCATGCAACTCCTATCTTGTGATACATACATCTTTCTAAAAGACATACGATTCTAAAACTTTTGGCTTAAACCAGATGTCGCTATCGTTTTTTGTTTCCGATATATGGAAGGTCAAAGTTCGATCTGGACTTAATTTCAAAAAATCATTACCTAATATGAAAAATCGAAATGCAAAAAAAAAAATAATACATCAATGTACCCTAAAAAGCAAGCTATTTTCAGAAAAAAATACATCGTTAATACAATTTTAGTCAAAGTTAGGTATTAGAGCCCCCCAAAAATTATTAAAGTATTGGCCTCCCAGGGAGGGCATCTCAAAAATTCTGAAGAATGACCCCTAAAGAGTGTTACATTAATCAAAAGGACGTAACAAACTGACCGCATTTCGGCCAAAATCGGAGGAAGCTTGTAGCTATCATTTTTGCATTCGAGATATCGAACTTTGACGTTTGACGTTTGACGTTTGACCTTAGACTTTTGATACACCCGGTATAATGGCACGGCAGCACTATAATCCAGAGCTGCCGATTTGCGTAGATTTAATGGCATTTTGAAATTCACCGAAGATTCCACCGGTTGAGAAAAGATTACAGAGTTTAGTTCAGTGTATGACTGTAATGCACGAAAATACTAGCGTCTTTTATCTTTTCTCAACCGGTATATTTTAATTAATTAACGGCGTTTCTACCGATTGCGAAAAGATTACAGATCAGAGTATTTTCGTGCATTACAGTCATACATTGAACTGAACTATGTAATCTTTTCTCAACCGGTGGAATCTTCGGTGAATTTCAAAATGTCATTAAATCTACGCAAATCGGCAGCTCTGCTATAATCTGACACTTACTTGAAGCAAGGCAACTGAGATGAAGCTACGAGCAAACAGAACATCAAGAGGAGAACAGTAAAATCGGCTCATCATTTTCTGGCGCAGAGGATCGTGAGGTGTGACTGCGGTAACAAAATAAGTTTTTCCGAACGACGTTTCAATCATTGTCTCCAAGAATCCTGGTCCAAACTGGAAATATTCAATATGAGTGGGTCAAATGCAGTTGTGCCATTTAAGCCCCTCCCCCTTCCCATGTGTGATTTGACACACCTCGAGATTTTGGCTCTCACAGTTCAAGAAGCCAAAAACAGAAACAAACAAGCAGCCTTCAAAACACGCGGGCGTGTTAAGAATGGATGCACGTGCACGACCTTAATCGATAATTGATGGGTAGGGTGCTTCAGGTTTACAGTCAAACTTGATTTTTATTACTATTGTTTTGTATTTTCCTCAAACATCAAAGATGGATATTAATGAATTAATTATTTCATTAATATTTATACCTTACCAGAAAGGTTTGGATTATAAAACTTTGTGACCTTAAATATATATTCTTACAGCTATACTCGTAGTATTTTTCAGGAGCAAGTACATCAAAACGGGTTGCCTACCGATTGGCCAATACTAAGCAGGCATTATACAGGGTGTCCCAGACCACCCGTGTAGGTACTTTTTCTCAAAAACGGCTGGGAGTAGAGAGCTGGAACAAAAAAGTCAAAGAGGGAATTGACCCCAAAGAATTCAATGAAAATATTTTCAAAGCCCCCCGAGGCCCCCCAGGGGGGTTTTGGGGGGGTTCGAAACACATTTTTCCATTTTTGGCGGGAAAAAGCCAATAAAAGGTACAAAAATAAGTTCAGATTCTGAAAGAGCAACTCATTGCCGACATTTTTACTTCAGTAACTTTTCCCAGAAAAACCCCAATTTTTGGGGTTATGGGCCCTTTTGGGGGGGGGGGAAATTTTCATTCGGCCACTGTGACGACACTATTCAATATTTTTCAAAAAACTGAAATCCATCTGAAAGAAGAGATAAAGACCTTTCGATTGATGTGCCACATAATACCTAAAAGTGAAAAATTAAGGCCCCCACGTAGATTCCAAAATTTGGGGGTCTTTGGGCCCCCCCACGTAAAAAAAGTCAAATAGCAAGGTATGGCTTGTGATACATCGATCGAAAGCCCTCAAAGAGTAAAATAAGATGACGCAATCCAAAATCGTCTACAATCATTACTTTCAAAATGGCGGCCATTTGAAAATTTTGGGTGTTCAAAGGAAAGTCCTGGGAAAGGAGTCCAAAGATGAACGATACTTAAATTAAAAGGCCTTAAAAAAAGCAAACGAATGGCGCAAACCGCAAATCAACCCGCCTCTTCAATCAAAAGTTATGACCGATTGAAATTTAAGCAGCCTTAAATAGGCCTTATTGAGCCCTTTAAGTTTCAATCGGTCATAACTTTTGATTGAAGAGGCGGGTTGATTTGCGGTTTGCGCCATTCGTTTGCTTTTTTTAAGGCCTTTTAATTTATGTATCGTTCATCTTTGGACTCCTTTCCCAGGACTTTCCTTTGAACACCCAAAATTTTCAAATGGCCGCCATTTTGAAAGTAATGATTGTAGACGATTTTGGATTGCGTCATCTTATTTTACTCTTTGAGGGCTTTCGATCGATGTATCACAAGCCATACCTTGCTATTTGACTTTTTTTACGTGGGGGGGCCCAAAGACCCCCAAATTTTGGAATCTACGTGGGGGCCTTAATTTTTCACTTTTAGGTATTATGTGGCACATCAATCGAAAGGTCTTTATCTCTTCTTTCAGATGGATTTCAGTTTTTTGAAAAATATTGAATAGTGTCGTCACAGTGGCCGAATGAAAATTCCCCCCCCCCCCCCCCCAAAGGGCCCATAACCCCAAAAATTGGGGTTTTTCTGGGAAAAGTTACTGAAGTAAAAATGTCGGCAATGAGTTGCTCTTTCAGAATCTGAACTTATTTTTGTACCTTTTATTGGCTTTTTCCCGCCAAAAATGGAAAAATGTGTTTCGAACCCCCCCAAAACCCCCCTGGGGGGCCTCGGGGGGCTTTGAAAATATTTTCATTGAATTCTTTGGGGTCAATTCCCTCCTTGAATTTTTTGTTCCAGCTCTCTACTCCCAGCCGTTTTTGAGAAAAAGTACCTACACGGGTGGTCTGGGACACCCTGTATATTCTCAACAGGGTATTTCAGACCACCTAGCATGCTTTTTACTGTTGCTCAGAAAATATTATTATTAGATTGCAGGTACGAAAACTTGGTGAAACACGTGTAACGCATATCAACCCGGATGAATGCAGGGAAACTGTTTTCAACCATTACTTGAGGTTATTTAAGGGAGGGGATACCCGAATCCCAAAAAAATGAAATGGAAGGGGTGCGTTTTGACCTTTAAATGTAAAATGGTATACATTTTTATTTTCTCGGAGGTGATTTTTCCTAAAAACCAATCCTTCATGAGCTACGGGTAATTTTTGAAAAGTTTAGAGGCAATTTGTGATTGACCGCTGTGACCTTCCGAATCGAAAAAAGTTAAATTTTCTCTTTCTGAGTCCCATATGAAACGACAGAGACGCGCCTTTACGAATCGATTCACATGTCACACCAAGTTTCAGTTGATTCCCTTCGGCCAGATTTTTTTTTTTTTTTTTTTTTTTTTTTTTTTTTTTTTTTTTTTTTTTTTTTTTTTATTGTCCACCAACCATGAATCTTTTTAACCGTGACTTTCTGAAAAGAAAAGCCGACTTAGTGTGTGCTTTGGTAAGGTTTTCCCGGTGAGGGTGGGCAGGTGGGCTGGGGGATGTTAGTAGTTAGTTCATAGATGTCTTCTGACATGATATCCATTGGTATATTTCAGCGAAAATTCCGATTGAGACCGGTGAAATGATTGGGAACTCAACGAGTAAACAAGCACTCGTCAATTAACCAATGTTTTTAATTGAACTTTATATAGGCCTCTCGTAACTTTTTGATTGATGAAAATGGCCAGTCGCACTTTTTTCCTTAGTGTCTGGATCTTTAGAAAGTAAGTTGAACAGCTGATTCAATAATTTAAACAAATTTTAAACTCCTCCCAATTTTTTCACTTTTGTCGTTAAAAAACCGAGGTTTTCAAACTTTGAAAGGCTGTATTTTCCGATAACCGCGCGTATCCGCGTTGAAAAGTACTTCAGCGTGTTTAGAAAACTGCGCAGATTCCGAATCATATTGGCTTTTTTTTGGGGCCGTTTGCGACCGCAAAAGATACCTAGGACTTTTGTTAAATAGGGATGTGACATTACTCAAAGCATAGGATTTCTCCCCCTGATCTAAAATGTTCTAACTCTGTCTTTTATTATAACCTTTGTTATATTAAAATAAAATTAACCCTGAAAATGGCAAAGAATCATATGTATTAGCTATCTTATTAAAATTAGCGTGACAGAGACTTTAACTCATGGCTAGGACAGATCATCATTTTTTTTTTAAAAAAGTCAAACGTCAACTTCTATATATTTGGGATTTAAAATTTTATTTCGATAAAAAGCTGTCTTATTATTGATTTAGCATCGGCCCTGCAGTCACATAAAGTGTTCAGTGAGCGTGTAGCTAGACCAACGAGAAATACCGCAATGAAGGGAATTTTAATGATGTAAAAAGCGGAAAAGATAATTTGTTTATGCTCTTGGGAATATTTTTGACCAGTGAATAAATAAAATGTAATATTTTAATATTTTGAGTGGTTTGTTCAACGTAAGATTTGACCGAAGTCAGACAGATCGAACCTACCTATCGGGGGAGGAGGGGGAGGGGGTTACTTACGTGTCTCATGGTGATGTGCCCGGTTATGATTGTGAATTTTCCGATGAAGCGAAGCTGGTATAACATAGTAACGGTGAGCACATGAGGTTTATCTGGGCCATCGGTTTTCCAACCAACAGGAGCGGTTCGCTGCTGAATCAATGTAGTTATTGCCCTAATGCAAAGGTTCCAAATTCTGCTTCCGCCGTAGAGAATAGGCGAATGAACCACACCAAAGTGTGCGTTGTCGGACACATTTTCATTTATATCCTGAGGAAATTAAAGCAAATGCTGCTTGTTGTTTGATTATATTCAACAGTAAATTTAAATGAACGGCATCGAAAATTTAAAAAGCAAAACCATAACTTCTGAATCAATTGATACATCGCGATGTAAGTACAAGGATCCAAACGTAAGCATCGTGTTTTTGTTCTTTGTTTTTTATTTTTCGTTCAATTTATTAATGTTAGAAATATTCTTATACACATTTTTTTTAACTCGCCATATTCTCCGCTTTAACACTTTTTTTTTTTTTTTTTTTTTTTTTTTTTTTTTTTTTTTTTTTTTTTTTTTTATGGATTTTTAATATTTAAAATTCAACGAATGATGGGGATTTTACGGTAACCATTTACCGTCACCGCGGGCCTAAAATTTTACACAATCGGAGGAATCCAGTGGCGGCTCGTGCGATTTGGCAACAGTGTTTTTATCCCATTTAAATACATGAAAAACAATCGAAACTCGAGGAGGCTGCCAGCCTCCGCTTGAATCGATTTTTTACCTCAGTTTAAGTGGGAAAAATGCATGGTTGCCAAATTTCACGGGCCGCTACTGGCCTCGTTATTTATATGTAGGAAATGGATATGGTTTAAGAGAACAAAGAGGAGGTAAAAAAATATAAAAATTGATAAAATGGCGTTTAGTCTTATTTTTCCATATCGTCTCCTACTTTCATTTTTCATACCTTGGCGCTAGTTATACCTAATACCATCAGAAAAGAACTCTTTATCCTGGTTTTGGATCCAAGTGTTGACCGCGTTTTTTATTTCTTCATTGCTCATAAAATTCTGACCACCAGGATAACTTAAATCTAGGGGAAAGATAAAAGTCGCTGGGCGCAAAGGTCCGGTGAGTATGCGGGAGATTTTTCATTTATACTGTCGCAACAGTGATTGAGTGGTGGTGGTGTAATAGAAAATGTGGTCAACAAATGGATCCAAAACTAAAGAATAAAGATTTATTTTCTGGTGGAATAAGGAAAGTGGTGCCAAGGTATCAAAAATGTCTAAACAAAGTAGGGCTACGTCTAAAAGTAAGGTTAAACGTCATATAAGATGTTTACAACTTGTTTACCTCCTCTTTGTTCTCTTAGACATTATTAATTTTCCATGCCAGAAAAACGATTGCTTCGATTGCGTAAAATTTTGGGCTCGTGGTGACGATAGATAGTTGCGGTAAAATTGCCGTCGTACGTTCATTTTAGAGATATTGGAAATCCAAAAGAGGAATTTTAAAGTGGAGAATATGGCGCATCGAAAATTTTTAAAGAATTTCTCTATAGTGTTCATGGGGGTTTAAAAAAAAAAAAAAAAAAAAAAAAAAAAAAAAAAAAAAAAAAAAAAAAAAAAAAAAAAAAAAATTACTTTTCAGACGACGTTTATATGCATCAATTACAAACCGTGTTTAATGTTGTTTAAAATTCTAGGTATAGCATGGTTTCGAAGCAAACGTTTCACTTCTTGGGGTAACGTTTTCGGAAATTTCCTCTTTTAGGCTGAGGTTCTTCAAACAAAATCAATATTTTCTAAGACACTATAAAAGATTGGAATGAAGCAGTATTTCCGATTTAGTTTTGAAATTAATGGAATCAATGAAAATTGAAAAGCATTAGAAAAAAACTACATCACGTTTATCAGTTTAAAAAAAGTCTTACAGCAGAAATCAAATCATTTGTCACCGCGAAATAACTATAAAATATTGGCATAATTTGGCTGTAATAGGTGTCGTAACCTCTTTCTCTTTTTCATGTGGATCATTAACATGGACACTTTTGCTGAGAATAATCAGAAGGGCCAATTTATCAAAATCCAACGAAATACTTAGAGAGCTAACGGAGATTAATTTCTGAAAGGTGTGTACTATATGTATACGTGTAATACATTATATCTGTAAAATGGAAAAAAAGTATTTTAATCTCACCTGGATGTGACAGTTGACCCAATGTTGAAATCTTCCGACGTACCGCTTATTGCTGAGTTTCTCCCATGGGCGTGGCTCCCAAGTCGGCTCCTTGCCTTCGGCGTGATACCACACAAATACACAGTCATTGACCTCACACGATTTCCAAGTTCGCCCTCGAGCAAAATCGGGAACTGTAATGAAAATTCTCTCATTGCAAACTTAATTGCATCTTCTTGTCATGAAAATGACGAGGTGGCAATAGGTGCTAAAGTAAAGCCTTGCAAGATAGATTGATTCAGGCAGATGCATCACTAGCCCTTTTTTCTCTGTTCAATTTTGAAGCTGCCCTGAGAAATAACGTTTGAATGCACGAAGAACCAGAAAATGCCAACAGCAGAGACTCAGCCAATATCGATGGTGTGAAGGAAAATGAGCCGCCGCGCCGCGCCGCACAGTGTTCCCTCGGCGGAAAAAACCCCTTTTTAACGACCTCTTCAAAACTACCCAAAACTTCACAAAATCCATTCCTGAGGGTCCAAACTAATAGACTTGCACGATTTTTTTACAATTTTTGCATTTCTTTTGGTAGAAAAGCTAGGTTGTTTCGGCGGAAGTCAGAATTTCTGTTTTTTCGCTAAAAACTGGAGTAATATCGAAACCTCTGTAAAGAAGCTCTTTTAGGCTTTTTCATTGAAAATTTTCGCTCAATGGGTGCGTTATAGTCTACAATTTGACATTCTACCCTTAATATGGGCTAAATTTTATTTTTTCATATCCAAAGGAATGGATTTTAATGGAATAAGCTTAGAAAATGACGTTTTCACCCGAATATGGACCTACAACTGAAGCGTCAACGAGCGTCACGGGTCTGTTGACATTTTTCGCAAGCTGAATATATGTACTAACAACCCTGAAAATTTGGTAACCCAAGATTACCCAAGGCGGAAGTTACAGCGAGTTGAATATTATGAAAATAGAATGTTGCGCGGTAGGTAATAGACGTACTTACAGTGCAGTGGATCCGCGGCGGCTAGGCGCGCGAGAGACAGCTAGGACACGTTGCAACATGTCTCGCAGGCTCAGCGACGTTATACAGCTCATTTTCAATGTCATTACGCTGAACTCGCCGGAGGTGACAACACTGCTTTAACAAAAACGACCATAGAATGTCGTTAGCGACGAATTCTACGACTTTTCCATTGAAAGAAAATCCGCAAAAAAACCGGCGCACCTGGCGCGCTGGATCATTTCGCTCGAAAATGCGAAAAAATTACAAAATTTAAAATCGCCATAACTATTGAACTGAAAGAGCTAAAAATATTTCAAGGCCAGGGTCGGATTCCTCGTACTCTCTAGTTTTTACACATAAGCTTAAATTGTCTTTCGGTCATTTTCCCGCCCGTATGAAGAGTTTTCCAAACCCGCGCGAAAACTGTTTTTTTTTTTTTTTTTTTTTTTTTTTTTTTTTTTTTTTTTGGAGCACATCTCTAAAAAGTTACTCAAACTTCTCACATCTCTTTGGGCAAAAGTAGCATAGATAGACAAAATCTAAGACATGCATCAAATTCCTCAGAGTCAGGGCTATCGATCTAGTTACCTCAATTTTGTCTATAACATTTTTTTAAGGTCGGAAAATGCACTTTTCAGAGACCATGTAAAGACCGCTCCTGAACACACAGTTTACACATCCGCTCAAACATGCGAAAAGATGATAAAAGTTAAATCGTCATAACTTTTGAACTAAAAGAGTTAAAAATATTTCAAGGCCAAGGTCGGATTTCTCGTGCTCTCTAATTTTTCATATGAAAGCTTAAATTTTCTTCTGGCCATTTTTACGCCCGTGTGGAGAGTTATTCTAAACGCTCGCGAAAACTGTTTTTTTTGCGGCACATTTTTATTAATGTTCAGAAGCTGTCTTTATACATGGTCTCGGAAAAGTGCATTTTCTGACCTTAAAAAATTTTGTAGACAAAATTGAGGTAACGAGGTTGATAGACCTGACTCTGAGGAATCTGATGCATGTCTCAGATTTAGTCTATCTATGCTACTTTTGCCAAAAGAGACGTGAGAAGTTTGAGTAACTTTTTATAGAGATGTGCTCCAAAAAAACAGTTTTCGCGAGGGTTTGGAAAAACTCTTCATACGGGCGGAAAAATGACCGAAAGAAAATTTGAGCTTATGGGTAAAAAACTAGAAAGTACGAGAAATCCGACCTTGGCCTTGAAATATTTTTTAGCTTTTTCAGTTCAAAAGTTATGGGGACTTTAAATTTTATAATTTTTTCGCATTTTCGAGCGGAATGATCCGCAGCGCGCCAGGTGCGCCGGTTTTTTTGCGGGGCAGTGTATAAGCACGAGGACCTGGGGGGGAGGACCTGACGTTCCAAAGGGTTGGTGACAGGTGTACCAGGTAATTTTTATAGTAATAGTAAGACCTTTCGTTCACGTTTTTAAGCAGTTTTAATCAAATCTAAAGCAAAATCTAGGTCCGATGAGGTTTTTTCCCATTCTCCATAAGAGGGGAAACACTGTGCGCCGCGCCGAGGTCTTGAGCATTCCATTTCTCAAGACCGCAGTGGTGGTGGCCCGTTTTGGACTCTCTTCTCCGAGGCCGGGTGTACTTAGATCGTGAATAAACTACTCTTCTCCTTTCACAATCTTAATGTATCACTAATTTTTTTTAAATTGTGTGAAATTGCTCCTTCACACGAGAAAGCTCGGCTTCACCAACAAAATAACACCACTCTAAAATGCATTTCCTTTTTTCTCGTAAATTGGCCGAATCGATTTCCTCCTTTGGCATGATGATTCCCTACAGGGCTGTCGTTTTGCGTATAATCAATGCTATTTTTCAATTCACCCATGATTCCACCGATTGAGAAAAGATTACACAGTTCAGTTCAGTGCATGACTGTAATAAACTAAAATACTCGCTTCTGTAATCTTTTCTCAACCGGTGGAGTTGTCGATGACTTTAAAAAACTTGCGGATATTTTAATTAATCAACGGAGTTTCCACCGAATAAGGAAAGATTACAGATCAGAGTATTTTCGCGCATTACAGTCATGAACTGAACTGAACTGTGTAATCTTTTCTAAACCGGTGGAATCATCGGTGAATAGAAAAATAGCATTGATTATACGCAAAACGGCAGCCCTGATTCCCTAGGATATTTCATGGATATTTCTCTAAAAAGTGTTCGATATGACTGTCTGTGAGCGCCGCAAATTGAAGTTTAACATTAGAGGAGGGCATTGTTACAATAATTCCATCCCCTTCCAAAATGGGTTCCCTGTTTCCTGTATATTGGACGCAGCGTCCATCAAGGCTTCAAATATGGCATGATGCTTCCGTAGAGTATTTCATAAGGGGACCCCAAAAAAACAATTTTGAAGAAGTCGGGGAGAGGAGGTTTTGTTGTAATAAATCTTATAGATCAACTTGGTAAATAGACCCATGGTTAAACTCATTCTTGACGCAAGTCAACACACCACCTCTTTGTATTCATATCCATCATATCTTAATGCATACCACCACAACTGTATTAATCCGACTTTAAGTGAATTAATCTATCATTAGATCCCAATAACAGTTAATTTTCCCTCTTTTCATTCCGGCATCCGATAGCTCTCAATCCATCCCACCAGTAGAACAGTTGAGAATGTGGATTTTACGCTCGCTGTTTTGAACATACATTTCAGTGATAATGTTATATGAAGAGGAATTTCACTCATTGTCGCTACACTCATTGTCACTCTTCGCTAACGATTTAATTCTGCAATAGCATTGAATAAAGTCAATATTACGGTACCTTTTTCAGTGTATGGTACTTTTGTGTTTTTTTTGGGTGGATCCATCGATCTGCCATCTGTAAAAAGTGCATTTCAAGCAAGCGCCCACGTTAGCGGTCGAATGAGTACAGTATGCATCTTCTACGCGTACAGTTCCTTCAGCTGTTCGAAAAACTGCAAGATTCTCTCCTTGAAGGGGGAAAAAAAACAATAAAAGCTCTGTCAAATGTTGATGAAATGAAAATGTTAAATTTTTAAAACTGACAGTCGCAAACTGCCGTAGATATACCTTATTTGTACCAAAAGGAAGTGCTGAACAACTTTAGTTTTATTTTTTTCTTTCTTTAAAATAAAATCCGAAATCTGCAAACATCCTATTTATTTATTTATTTATTTATTTATTTATTTGTTTGTTTGTTTGTTTGTTTGTTTGTTTATATATTTATTTATTTATTTATTTATTTATTTATTTATTTATTTATTTATTTATTTATTTATGTATTTATTTATTTATTTATTTATTTATTTATTTATTTATTTATTTATTTATTTATTTATTTATTTATTTATTTATTTATTTATTTATTTATTTATTTATTTATTTATTTATTTATTTATTTATTTATTTATTTATTTATGTATCTATTTATTTATGTATTTATTTATTTATTTATGTATTTATTTATTTATTTATTTATTTATTTATTTATTTATTTTCACGTGTTATAACACGTGAAATTAACGCTCCCATATCTTTCTTTTCAATTGCTCTCTGAAGACCTAGAGATGTTCGGGCTACGTGGAGTGCGGGTTGCGTCGAATCGTCAACGCAAGACTAATGGCTCTGCTTGTATTTTGATTGCTCCTGTCGAAGTTTTGGACAGTCTAACAGGATGTGTTGGACAGTCATAGAGTTGAGTTGTTGCAGAGTTGGAAGGTTCGTATTTCTTCTCTTAAAAGTAGGTGGGAGGAAAAGATGCTTGTCTTCTATATCTATTCATTTTTTCATGTATCTTTATTTACTTTTTTACTTATTCTAATTAAAAAAATATATATATATTTATAAGTGTATACAGGGTGTCCGGTAAGTCCCGGAACGGCTGCGCCATTTCTTTATTTACGCAGATAAAAAAAACCAAACTTTGGGAATGTTCCTAGTTAAATAAAAACTACTTTTTGGGGGGGTCAAAATTTTGGTCGCCACTCTCGGGGGGCGGGGGCGCCCCCTAACTTTTTTTTTCAAATGGCAACCCCTATCTTGTGATACATCATTCGAAAGAAAATAAAAAACTGAGTATTTTGGCGCAAACCGCATGTCGATATCTCTTTTAGTATTCGAGATATCGAACTTCAAAATCTATGGAAACCCATTTTAAAAAAATCATAACTCTTATTCAGAAAGTCGCTATTTAAAAAACTAGGGGTCCAAACTACTCTACATAACAAGCTCTTTCCAGGGAAAAACACCTCTGCCCAAAAAAATTAACTTAAAGTTATTGTTCTTCTTTTCCCAGCCAAAATGTTTTAAAAAATTTTGACCCCCCCCCCCCCCCCCCCCCCAAAGTAGTTTTTATTTGTCTAGGAACATTCCCAAAGTTTGGTTTTTTTATCTGCGTAAACTAAGAAATGGCGCAGCCGTTCCGGGACTTACCGGACACCCTGTATATAAAGTGGTTAGAGCAGGTATCTACCTAACACAGCGACAAATTTCACCCATTTTTCCGGAACTTCTTCAGACTCTGCGATGACGTACCATCCATTCGGATATACAGGAAAAACATTCCCTGTCCTTGGTCGTCTTTCGATGTCATCGTATAACTCCTCAGGTTTTTTTCTATGCTTGCTTTTCCTTGGCGCGGAATTATTGATGAAGTCCAAGACCGGTGCACATTTCCTTGTCCTCTGTGTTTAAAAGTTAGAAACATCATTAAAATCCTCGCTTCAAAAATATTTGAGTTCAAAGGAATGAGCCCCTTACTAATGTAAGCTTAGGCATATCAAACCAATAATCCAACGATTAGATACAGTAAAATTCGGAAACAATGGTAAGATATTCATACCTATTTTGAATTCAGAGAAATTTCTGATACTGTTTTTACGTCACGCATTTCTGCGAATAGGAATCTTTTTGATGGCTTTGAGTCGAATATATGAGTGATTACATCAGGATTTACAAAATGTTTGTCGACAAAAATAAAATGTTGGCGGATCATAATGGGTCTATTGCCATGTCTCTACTCCCATAGATAGACTAAAAAAAGTCCTCTAGATAGACTAAAAAAATACCTCTACTCAAATAGCCTACCTAAGCTAACCTAACCTAACCTCTACTCCCATAGATAGACTAAAAAAGTCCTCTAGATAGACTAAAAAAATGCCTCTACTCAAATAGCCTACCTAAGCTAACCTAACCTAACCTAACCTCTACTCCCATAGATAGACTAAAAAAGTCCTCTAGATAGACTAAAAAATACCTCTACTCAAATAGCCTACCTAAGCTAACCTAACCTAACCTCTACTCCCATAGATAGACTAAAAAAGTCCTCTAGATAGACTAAAAAAATACCTGCGGTTGCAGCGTTATGAAGGGTAAGTTTCAGAGTAAAATCGTATGAACTCGTGTAAGAATAACATTGAAATTATTGGAAATTACCTACTGGAATCTACTCACAATCTCAATAAATTGCGTTTCTCAAAATTCAAAGATAGCGGAAAAATTGGCGGGTTAAAATGGAGTAGTAGTCCTATCTAATTGCAGCTTTCTCCATGACGAATCACTTTTTTCAGCATAGAAAGTTGCAATTAGATGGGACTCCCCCATTGTGTCTCGCGCATTTGAACGTGTCATCTATGTATTTTGTTTAACGGATTTATTTTTAGAAGATTTGTTGATGCTTTCTATTTGCGATTTTCTATAGTCATATTACATAGGAAAGGATCCACTATAACGATGTAGCAAAAAATTGCAACAGACTCATTAAGGTGACTCCAGGAAAGTCCCTTGAGAAGAACATAACTCTAATCTCAGATTTTGTAGGTCTTCGGAGGTCTGTTTGAAATTATGCGGCTTTTAAAGGGCGGATCTGACTTTTTCATCCCATTTTTTATCTTTTTTCGGTACAATTTTTCTTACCAAATATTCTTCACCGTAAACTTTCTGTTGAGCAACTGAATTTTAATGTAAATACGTATAGTTTTATAATTTACCGCAGTGTAATCTCTTGGGCGAATAATATAGCAGTAAGCGGTGATAAATACGACAGCAAATAAAACGATGGCAAATTGGACACGTCCGCCATAGGTATTGATATAAGTATCTGTCAGTGCGAGCCTCTCGGAAATGATCTCAGTCCCATTCCAGCCTTTTTTGCACAAGATTCTTAAATCCAGAAAAGATCTCGGAAAATGAGTGTAACCCATGCTTTTCATGAATCGACCTGAAATTACGTTCCAATGAATCAAACACTTTTTCTCATTATTTACGAAACCATATTAAAACGATTACAAACTAAATGGCCAAAAAATCATCACAAACAATCTAAGGATAAACTGGCAGTGGCGGCTCGTCGGGTGAGGCAAGTGAGGCGACGCCTCACCTGTTTCGAAGAGGGAAAGAAAAGGAATTGGGAGGGAATAAAACAGAGGAATAGGAAATTAGTTTGTGAATTGCTGGTTCCTCAGTGCCAAATTTTTTATCCATAAGTAGTAATTGAAAAAGATAGGTACGAGATTTGATAGAGAAATAATAGCCACTGCGTTGAGAAATAAGTCCGTCAGCGCTGTGGTGCGGAGGTGGCCGGCTGCGAAAGCGAAGCTCATGCGGCGATCTCCCTCAGCGCTGCATGTCACGATGGATAGCGGAGAAGGCGGTGAGTGCGGCTATGCTAGCGGAATCGAAGCTCATGAGGCGATCTTCATCGACGCTGCATGTCGCGATGGATAGGCAGGCGGAGAGCGAGAGAAGGGAGGTAGTGAAGAGAATTTGGAGAGCGTTTGGAGAAACTGGTTCCTTCACTCGGCGCTGCTGCTCGTCGCCTCTTCGCACACACTGACTGGCAGGGTCGGAGTGGTGGGGGTGAACGAAATCATCTCTCTTCTCTTCTCTCAAGTGATGCTTCAGACAACTGGCGGTATCCTTTGCCAGCAGGTTTAAAAAGTTTGTTTACTTTGATTAATTTCCTATTCATTTACCTTTTGTTTTCTCCCGCCTTTCTTTCTCTGTCTCGCTCTGCCTCTCTCTTTCTCTTTAAACTGTGTTGCCACTGTATTCATGTCTACAATTAGGGGAGTGAGAGGGTGGTATTTGCTTCCTCTAGTTTCTCCTATATTCTTTACATACTGTCTTGAGTGTTTCATTTATTCTTTATTTGTTTCTTTTTTGTTGGCTGATTTTCTTTACTTTTTTGTCGGACGATTTTCTTGATTTTTTTGTTGGTTGATCTATCTTTCACTTCCTGTCGATAGAGACTTTTACCTTTCCCAATTTAAGCGAGTTTTATTTTGATAATTTTCATTATCTCCCATCAAATGCAGTATTTAAATGTATCAATGAAAAATAATAATATAACTGTCATTAATTTTAACCGATAGATATACGCGCGAACCATCGTGTAGATCGCATCAAAAGCCCCTAGAATTTCACGATTTGGCCTCTTATTATTCAAAATTTTCTGGGGGAGGGCCCCCAGACCCCCCTTTCTCCTGAGGGGTATTCCATACCCCCCAGACCCCCCGGCGATGTAGACTTGTTAATTTTCGCCTCATCAGTGCTGAGGTTCACGAGCCGCCACTGTAAACTGGGAACTAGACCAACAATAAAAATTGTTATTCTAATTATTGTTGTTCTAGTTCCCATTTTAATCCTTATAGATTGTCTGTGATTATTTACGATCAGGAAAAACAGTATAACACGCTTTTGAACAGCGCTAACGAAACCTTTGGTAGAAAAATGGCCCAGCAAGATTCTATGATGTATCGAACCAAATTGTTTGCTCATAACCGAGGGTTTTATAGGCTTAACGAAAGAGATTTCAATCTGCAAAATCTCTTTACTTATAAGGTTACTGCACAATAATTTGGGAGCAAATAATTTGGTTTGCTCAACTAAAGTCTTTTGCAGTGTCAATTTTCTACCGAGGGTTTTGTCAGTGCTACCAAAGCTGTTTTTTCTTTGCACTTTTGATTCTACATGGTGACTATAAAGAAGAAAGCTATGCTGTGGGTTTTGCATATTTCAGAATTGAAGGGATTTCGATGGATAAAACATGAATTACTAAAAGACTTGTTCTTTTCTTTAAAATTATTCTAGGTGGTTGGAACTCAAATAGACCTGTAAATATTCATTATTAATACTCATACATTCCAAAGAAAGCGTAACCTAGTTTTTAGTAAATCCGGACGACAAAATAAAAAAAATTATCGCTTTACTGCTTCACACTCCAAATGTTTAGGTACGAAAGAAGTCGATGGGCGGGCACGGCACAGTGCACACTTACCTACTTCAGAGAAAACCATCCTTAGAAATGAAATAAAGTCTTGGGTTTTCGAAACACAACAGGTCAGGCACGCAAAGATACTGACTAACTTTTAGACATCTTAGCTAACTCTTCCCCGAAAAAATTAAAAGAAATGAATAATTCATTTTTTTACAGTAGGATTATGTGTCTCTAGTGCGATAAAGCTTGATATCCGGATTCTGCGTGTCTCCCACCTTTTCTCTTTTGGCGCATATTTCGCTTTCCGTTTTTACTGAAAAACGCATTATCTCATCCTGATTTTGGAGCCTTGAATTAATTCATGAATGCGTGTTGGAGTCATTCACCGACCGACGCTACTGTAGTAGGGGAAAACAATGAATGGAAATCGTGTGTAAACGACTAGACCAAGATGGCAGGAATCTTGGGAGACCAAATGAAGGAAAACGATGTTCTCAAATTGCACGAGCCGCCACTGCTTTCCAATTTTATCCCTTTCTTCCCCATTCCCTCCTTCTTGACCCTTTTTGCATCATTTTTAGACTTTAGACTCTTCACAGCCGAGAGTGCTAATCGGTTGATCCAAAGATACCCTGGTAAAAATGACGACTATATACGACTATTCCAAAAACGACTATAAACATAGTTGCCGACTATAATCTATAGTTGGCCAACTATAATCCATAGTTGGCCAACTATGTTTATAGTCGTTTTTTGAACGGTTATAGTCGTCATTTTTACCAGGGTAGCGTAGAGCCGAGTCAAATTGGTAAAAAGTTGAGACTTGAGTATTGCCATAACCTCTTTCTTAACTCACGAAACGGCATCATTGACCCTCAAGTCAAGCTTCAGTGTAGCTACACTGTAGCTGCATGTCAACTCTTCGCATGCAGCTAAATCAAATGATCATTAAATTGAAGTAACATAAAATTTAATTGTACAATCGATAACGTGAGATGTTATGAGAGGAAGAGCAATATAAGAGCTATCGAAAAGTATTGAACTGTTCATTTCCAGGATGTACAACAGATACAAAGAGAGATTACACACTCACCCCTGTCCTGAAGTTTTAAAGCTACTGGATTGGAGGAGGAGTGCCAGAAGGTAAAAGCGAAGAAAGATTCATAAACTTTCACCCCCCCCCCCTGCCCCCAATTTTTTTTAAAAATTTCGAAGGAAGACTCGACCTGGTTCCTCTCATCAAGGTAGATGGAAAACAGGTATGGACAACACTCTGAGGTCGGCTCTAATTGTACTGCGCAATTCAAACTGAGAATTTGCACGGCATCGGAAGTGGCGGTAAACCTAATACTTAACCTCCATCACAAAATTTCGATCAGTAATCTCTAATTTGAATTATGATCCCTAACTCAGAGATGAAATGAGATACTACATGAATTCAAAACTCTACATAGTCATCTTTAATAGCTGCAATAACTTTAGAAAACTTAATAAGTCTCAAAATCAAGATGCCGGCGATGACTTTTTTAGAGGTGGCCTGTGGCCGCGCCCCCTGAGCCGTGTTTCCCATATCTGTTCTCCATCTACCTTGACCTCTTATCCTTCACCAATGGCGGCTGACGCAATATGGCAACAACGCACATCCTCTGAATCCCTCTCCTTTTAAAACTATGTTAAACGCAATCAATCGTTAAGAAGCGCAATGGGGCTGTTGCACACTTTTGTTATAAGCGATTTAATAGTCGATTCTGCAGGCCGATCATTTACTTCATCGTTAAACCGATCGTTAAGACTGTGTATGAGTGATTTTATTGGTCGAATTTGTAAAACTTAGCCGTTGCTATGGTAACCATCGTTATAGTGTCCGTTTTTTAAAGGTTACTCATGAATAGCCTTTATAAAACGAGATTCTTAACGATGATTACCATAGCAACAGCCAAGTTTTACATTTTTCGACCAATAGCATAACTCGTAGACAGTTTTAACGATCGGTTTAACGATAAAGTAAATGATCGACCCGCTGGTGTAGTTTAACGATAAAGTAAATGATCGACCCGCTGGTGTAGAAACCTCCAAAAATAACGATGGCAGCACTAAAAACGTCCGATATCTACTCCTAAACTCGATAAACGCTTTTATTTGCGCGGGTGTAATGGTGGCTGAGGGTAGTAACAATGGGAGATTCCCATCTAACAATACTGTAACTCCATCAAGAAGTGACCAATAAGAGACGACATTCATATATTTGGCACCGGTGTCACTAGGTGTTGCGGTACCATTCATCGGATGTGGCTCATCATTCTGATGACTAATTGCTCTGTGAATCATCCTTGTCAGCATAGAGAGAGTAAAGAAATTAAGATAGGAATCTTCCATTGTTACTGCCCTCGGTCACCATTACGCCCTCGTAAATAAAAGCGTTTATTGAGTTTAAGAGTGGATTTCGGAAGTTCCTAGTGCTACCATTGATATTCGTCGAGGTTTTTACACCAGAATCGACTGCGTTAAATCGCTTATTGCAAAAGTGAGCAGCTGCCCCATTGCACCCCCAAGATGTTGTATAGCTTTAAATAGCAAAAGAGCACGGTTGCCAAATAGCACCAGCCACCACTGTCCTTCACATACGGCCCAAAGCCCATGGCCGACCTGGTGACTTACAGTTCCGGTTATAGTGAAATCACAACTATGAGTGGTGCTGTTAGTCCAAAAGCTGTAAAAATTGGCTTTTGCTATGGTAAACTTCGTTAAAGTGTTAGTTTTTCGATGGCTATTCATTGAATGGATTTAAATAAAGAGCACTTTAAAGATAGTTACCATAGCAACAGCCAAGTTTTACAATCTTATTTTTGACCAATAGCATCACTCATATAAACAGTAAAGATCAGTTTGTCCATGAAGTAATTAAATGATCCCCCCCCCCCCCCCATGTGACACTGGTGTCGAAGGAAAGTCGTCTCTTATTGGCGACTTCTTGGTGGATTGACATTACTATCAGATGGAAATCTCCCATTTTAGGGAAATTGGCAGGAAATTAAATTATTTCCAACTCAGTGGAAGGACACCATGCCCCCGCCAGCGATTATGGAGGAGAGAGAAAGTAGAACCTGTTCCTCGATCCGCCTTTGGACTGCAATCAATTAAATGCCAAGAGTTAAAATCGTTCAACTTTAAACTTCACAACGCAGCGTTGCAGAGATGCCGAGACTGAGGAAATGAAGAGAAAAGTAACGGTTTTTCCGGAGGTATTGATGAGACTGGAGATAGGAGGCGCGGCAAATTGCAAACAGACTGCAGTCGTCCGTAACGGATATTTATCTGAACATGAAAAAGTTTTGTTTTTCACAAAAAAACATTTTTATTTTGACATTTTCTTGTAAGTACGATGTTTTCTGATCCATCTTAAGCTTTAAAACCAATAGTAAATCTCAATTTTTAGTTACCTTATCAGTTCTTTTAGTCTTGTAATTTTAATAAAGCACAATGTCCGGTAAAATGGTTACAACGTTCCGCTTTGCTTTGTCAATGTCAGTTTGGATGTTGATTTAAGTTTTTTTCCCCCTCTTTGACTGCTTATCGATATTAAAGTACAAAGAATATTATCGTTAGACATTACAAAAATGTACCCTAACATCTCAGTCAATGAATCTCTAGAGATGATAGTACTTTCAGAATTTGTTAAATATACAGGGTGTTGATTAAAATATGTACCATCTCGAATTTCTCTCGAACGGCTTCGAATTTCATAAAACGCCGAAACACGTCTAAAATATTTTCGAGGGGGACATCTTTTTTGGGGGTCGCCTATTTTGTGGGCCCCCCTGGGGGGCCCCCAGGGGGGGCCCCACGACCCTAAATCCCATACTTCAAATGGGGACCCCCAATTTTTATTTAATATTTGGAAAGGAAATAAAATTCTAAGACTTTTGGTGCAAACCGGAAGTCGATATCGTTTTTTGTTTTCGATATATCGAAGGTCAAAGTTCGATATGGACCCATCTTCAAAAATCCGTAACTCCCCTTTGAATGGTCCAAATTGAAAAAACTTTGGGTCTAAATTGCTCTACAGAGCAAGGTCTTTTCAAATAAAACCACGCATTTTCCAAAAAAAATTATTTTAAGGGGGGTTTTGGGCCCCTAAATTTTTTTGAAAATTTGAAAATTTGAAGAGGCTGTAAAAAAGAAAGGACTTCAATTTTCAAAAAACGCTGAAACACGGGTCCCATTATTTCAAAGGATACCTCTTTTCTTGGGGTCGGCGATTTTCAGACCCTACAGGGGGGGGGCGGGGGTGGGGGTCACATTCCTCAAAATTTGAAAATTTTAAATGATAACGACCCAGACCCCTGCTTTGTGATATATCGTTAAAAAGATCGTTACAAGCCAAACATTTTGGTGCAAACCGCAGTTCGATATCTTTTTTCGTTCTCGATTAATCGAAGGTCAAAGTTTCATATCGACCAAATGTATGATATGAACGATATGAAACTTTGACCTTCGATTAATCGAGAACGAAAAAAGATATCGAACTGCGGTTTGCACCAAAATGTTTGGCTTGTAACGATCTTTTTAACGATATATCACAAAGCAGGGGTCTGGGTCGTTATCATTTAAAATTTTCAAATTTTGAGGAATGTGACCCCCACCCCCGCCCCCCCTGTAGGGTCTGAAAATCGCCGACCCCAAGAAAAGAGGTATCCTTTGAAATAATGGGACCCGTGTTTCAGCGTTTTTTTGAAAATTGAAGTCCTTTCTTTTTTGCAGCCTCTTCAAATTTTCAAATTTTCAAAAAAATTTAGGGGCCCAAAACCCCCCTTAAAATAATTTTTTTGGAAAATGCGTGGTTTTATTTGAAAAGACCTTGCTCTGTAGAGCAATTTAGACCCAAAGTTTTTTCAATTTGGACCATTCAAAGGGGAGTTACGGATTTTTGAAGATGGGTCCATATCGAACTTTGACCTTCGATATATCGAAAACAAAAAACTATATCGACTTCCGGTTTGCACCAAAAGTCTTAGAATTTTATTTCCTTTCCAAATATTAAATAAAAATTGGGAGTCCCCATTTGAAGTATGGGATTTAGGGTCGTGGGGCCCCCCCTGGGGGCCCCCCAGGGGGGCCCACAAAATAGGCGACCCCCAAAAAAGATGTCCCCCTCGAAAATATTTTAGACGTGTTTCGGCGTTTTATGAAATTCGAAGCCGTTCGAGAGAAATTCGAGATGGTACATATTTTAATCAACACCCTGTATATCAGAAGTTAATCAGTGAGGAATTGAACAAATTAAGTACAGTTTGAAAATTATCTTACGCCACAACTATTAAATCTATGCAAATTAGTTTTACTGTGCCAGTGAAGGGCTAGCAACTTGTGCTCGGGTGCTCTACTTTCAAGTATAGCCCACATTTATTTGAATGAGTTAGAGGAAAATTATACCATGAATCAGAAAAATAATTTTTTCGAACAAATTAGAAAGTATCGCACGCATTTTAAGTATCGTGTTGACGGATTCTTACAAGTAGCGGTGCTTCCGAAATGTCGAATCGGATCGGTGAGTGGTTGTTTTTTTATCAAACAGTTACGAATCGTTGCTGACTAACCACTTGCCGATGCATTTTTATGCACTTTTGGAATCAAGCACCGCTACTTGTCAAATTGCGTCAGTCAAGCCGATACCATTGGCGTAGCGTGCAATTTGGCAACGTTGTAATGTGTCCATTTAAATCCATTAAAAAGATCGAACTACTGAACACCTTCGCATTCGACCTTTTGCATGGGTTCAAATGGACTAATACAATGTTGCCAAATTGCACGCTACGCCACTGCCCGATACTCAAAATGCGTGTGCTCTATCGCTACGTCACGTCGACTACACATTTCTATTTTTTGCCGGTACGTACTGAAAGAAATATATCAGTACTATTAATTTATGTAAATTTCATTTCACCATGAACACAATTTACTGTAAAAAACATGATTAATAATAGCATCGGTCTTTTAGAACTTACACATTACACACATTACCTACATTACACACACATTACTTACATTAATGAGAACCGATGATTAAATTTTAAAATATTCCGCAATTAAACAAATTTATAAAAAGACAAATATGTAGTAATTTGGAATAAATCAAAAATAGCTGTTTGAATTTTGATGAAAGATTACACACATCTCTCTACAATCAGTTTACTGTAAAATTGATCTCTAAAAGTTACTATGATAAAACTCTTAAGACCGTATAAAAAATCAATATAGGTCGTTCCAGCCAAAAAAATATAATAGTAGATAAGTAATCTTAAAACTTGGAGTAAATCAATCAAGAGAGGCTGGATGAATTTTGATGCAATTTTGTAAACACAATCTACTGGTAAAGTACTAAAATATTTTCTTCACAAAGTCACCATAGTTAACCTTTGAGATCGTTTCCGGGGACAATATAAGTGTTGATGCGATTAAGCAAACATGTGGAAAACTGTGTTCTCTATTAAAAATGTCCGTTCCAACTATACATATGCTGATTTTAAGGGACGGTGTTCTGTGTGACCTTCTGTTATTGTTCTTCGTTATTATTGTTGCGGACCTTCTTCTGGAAAGGTCCTAGTCGCATTTTGCTTTGTTATCGGCGGTGGCCGATGGCCATCGCGCGATGATATTTCTCTGTCCAATCAGAAAAAAGCGCGAAAAAATGATAAACTTCAAGACGATGACCGCTTGGCGCGCGACGAACAGCCGTCATCGGCGATGGTGAAATGGTTGACGACCTCCGGCGGTCGTCAACGAAGATGGCCATCGCCCGATGGTACAGCGTTGCCACATAGTGAAATTAAATTAATAATTAAATTTGGCTCCGCCCACCTCCGATGACCATCGGAGAAGCAAAATACGAGCGATGGCCATCGCAGGCCGTTTGATGGCCATCAAACGGCTTCCGATGACAAAGCAAAATGCGACTCCTCAATCGGAGAGTCATCGAGGTTGAAAGGTGGGGGAGGGGGGACCATGCATATTATCAATTATTTGATCATCAATTTTGTATTTGTAGTCGTTACTTTGCTCAATGCTCGTCACGTGTCCAACGACCAATGTTGTTGCGTATAACGTGGACTGTTGGCCGTGTAGAATTGAGAGTACCATCGCCTGAAGTTCAAAATAGAGTCCTCCTCTTTCAACAGAAGCGGCTTATCCATAAACTTTTTAAAATCCCAAATTAAGATGTCTCTCCTGGCCTGGAAATTGAAGAGACGAGTCTTATTTTTCGAAATTTTGGCTATGATGGAGTCTACATGCGCATCGGCCGATTTTTGGGTAAGGCGTGACCAATCTCTAGGCCTATCGCAGTTTTGACTCATAGATTTTGGACTGATTGATTTCCAATGCCGGGTGCATTAAGACAAAGGAATGCCAAGAATTTATGTTTGTTAGAATAGTCATTGTCAGAGCTTCCGTTTGGCGCAAACCACAGGTCAGTATTTTTTTTATTTCTCAATACATCGAAGGTCAAAGTTTGATTTGGACCAATTTTCAGAAAATCATCACTTCTATTAAAAAAATCAAAATTTAAAAAAACTAGTAAAATGAACTACTCTAAAAACCAAATTGTGTTAAAAAAAATGTGGATTTGACACAAACTAAGTCAAAATTAAGTTTAAGAGCCCCCAAAAATTATTAACATTTTGGCCTCTCCGGATGGCAACCTCAAAAATTCCGAATGACGACCCCTTTCGAGTGATGACCAAAAGGGTATAACCAGAAATTACTAAGCCTAAGAGATATGGCACTTCCTATCTCCGCCGCCGTGTTGAAAAACCGTTGGCCAGGCTCCATAAAAACGCCTACAAAATGGCCGTGATGCAACGTGCAGTATGCTGGTGACCGTAAACATTGTTATTATTCATGTTATTGGAAATGAGGTTAGATTCTCTGCAACATCTAAATGTTTGTCATTTAGTCGCCACCGGTTGAGCAAAGATTACAGATACG
Organism: Trialeurodes vaporariorum; assembly: GCA_011764245.1. NCBI lineage: Eukaryota > Metazoa > Arthropoda > Insecta > Hemiptera > Aleyrodidae > Trialeurodes > Trialeurodes vaporariorum. The sequence continues at coordinate 50,221,278 of VMOF01000001.1, forward strand.
AGTATTTTAGTTTATTACAGTCATGCACTGAACTGAACCGTGTAATCTTTTCTCAACCGGTGGAATCATCGGTGAATTGAAAAATAGCATTGATTATACGCAAAACGGCAGCCCTGATGCCTGTAGACTAAAGATCGAAATGTTTGGGCACCCTATCTAAAGTGTCTGGGTACTGTATCAGAGGGAGAATCGCTCAAACTGCACTAGCAGACACAAAAGTTTTGGCCGTCACGAATTCGAGGTATGTGGGACATCTTTGTTTAATCAAAATGATCGTCATTCAGTGCTCCGCGCCCCACTATACAGGGTGTTTCTAAAACTTATGTTATCCTTTCTACCACGTACTTTTGAGGTCAAAATAAGCCTTTTTTTCCTATAAACATGTGTCCGAAAATGCCCCCCTTTTGAGCTACACTGCCGTGCTAAGGAAGAACGCCGTAAAAGCCAAAAATAAAAACAAGCAGGGGAGCTCCAATACAATTTATGTATTGGTAAAGCGTGCCGCGATAAATCTGTATGCAGCCACGTCAAGGGCCACCCGGAGGGAGCAAGTCCACTCGCGTCGTATATGATTTTTTTTTTTTTTTTTTTTTTTTTTTTTTTTTTTTAATTTTTTATTTTCAGTCTTTAGACAAGAGCCCATAACAAAAAAAATGAAAAATGGTAAATTACTCAAATTACACATAAACTATACTAGATAAATTAAATAAACTAACGTAACATTAACATAAAAATTAAAGACTGAAAATTCGGTACCTCCATAGGCTAGAGTCCCTATGTACTATGAAAGTTGCGCCATTGCTGAATCCATTCCTGATTGGCTCTCAGATTTAGGCTGTCAAGAAAGCTCCAAGAGGCAAAATGCAAATGGCGGAGGGTTTGTTTACTATTCGCGAACTCGCTTTCATTACACATTTGAAGTAACAGTGACCGCGGTAATTTTTGTGAATTTTTCCTCTGCTTGAATTTTATTCTGGAGAACATTATCTCTTTCAATAACGACCGTTATTGTCGAGGATCTGAATCTAACCAATAAAAGATAGCAAAATAGTGGCAACAGCGCAGAGGCAAATGGCCATCCGCCATTTGCAATTTGCCTCTTGGGGGCTCCATTGATCCGCTTTTTCTTCTTCATTTTGAGAGTCTTGTCGCAACTCACATAGTATATAGGGACTCTACCATAGGCTAGCCTGTATTGGAGGTTACCAATTAATTACGTGGTCTTGAGCGGGGAAAGGGTCATCTTTAGAGTCGATTTTCTCAGAAACATGTAGATTAAAAACAAATCAGTAGGGCGAAAATCTTGTTCAATAAGTCTTGTTCAATTAATGGCTGTATATAAAAAAAAAAAAAAAAAAAAAAAATTAAATGGCTGAAAACTTTGATCCTAGGTATAGTTAAAAACCTGGGTAAAAAAGTCGATTCCACCCATTTGAATACAAGTAAATTCAAGCGTCCTGCTACAGCACGGACCTCCAGAAAGTCCTCTTATATTCAGGGACCCTACAGCAGAAAGTCGTTCCGACTGAAGACTGAGTGCTCATCGTTGCCTGCTCAGATCACTCCACATACTCACCGATCGGTGCGCGTTTGGTACTAGAATACCTATATGTATAAGAGATAGTATGGCGGTCTGTGAATCCTACGCTGATTGGCTGCGACATTTTAGGCGTTCAAGGAGCTCTTAGGGCCCAATGTCAAGATGGCCGATCGGGTCGATTGTGTAACCGGTGTAACCGTTGAGGTTATCTTCATACATTTTCTGGCGGGAAACGGTCATCGAACTCACCGTTCACCGACTCCGTTCTCATCAACAATGTAACATAACCTCAAACAATACGATCGCCGCCATCTTGAAATTGGGCCCTAAGAGCTCTATGATAGCAGACCGCCATACTCTCCTTACCTATACATACATATAGGTACTCTATTCGGCACTGCTGTTCCGTTACAGTTTGCGCGGACTTTTTGCATATTTTTTATTTTCAGGGGAATTAAACGGCTAAATGCCCTTCGGGCGATTACGCACGCTTCGCGCTGCGTTCACCCCCCGCTCGCTTCGCTCGCTCATGGTCTTTTTTATATTCTAACTTGGGGTTGTCTGCACTCAGGGTCAGTCTTTCCAGGGAGCCTTCGGGCGGATCCGCGCGCAATATCATCCGGTCTTTTGTAAAATCAAATTTTAACCGAAAAAAATTCGGAAGAGAGTTTTTATGAGAGGGGGCTAAGGGGAGGGTGATAGTGAATGGTCCATTAATTAAACTAAACCTAATTTTTCAACTCTATAAATTAACAGGGGCTGATCTTTGGTGCGAATACTGGGAGGGGGAAAAAAGATCGGAGATAGCCGATAAGTATAATAAAAACAGGCACTAGCAGAATTCAAGCCGGCGCTCTCCCGATCCAAAGCATGAGCTCTTAGTCCTCGGAGCTACGGTGGTAGCTGACCGAAGGGGAAGAAATAAACCTTTTGTAAAGGGATGCAATCTGGTTTGGCTGGAAGTTCCTCTCTTTGCCGCAGGGTGATTGCTAGAGCGCTGCGGTAGCAACGCGATGAACACTCACAATCAGTCTTCAGTGAATAAAACTCCAGGACCAAATAGTGTTAAGCTAACGGTCCTCCGAAAGACGGTGGATGGTGCGACGTAAGTAATTTGCGTGTAGTTTATACCCCGCAAGTGCTCACGATCATCTGCGTGGGCTGAGGGCAACACTATTTGGTCCCAGAGAAGAGCGGATCTGATTGAGAAGGGAAACTGGCGTGCACGCAGGCGCAATAATAGAGAGAGGCAGCGTCAATCTCTAGTCTCTCTCACTCGTCGGTTTGCGACGCACCGATGCTAGGCTATGATGTCTGGGTTTTGAATAGCGGAGTCAGGAATATAACTGTCAAAATCTGAAAAGGGTGAGCTCTGGCTTGTGTGTGTAAACTCAGTATATTTTCTGTGTGTGTGCGACGAAGCCACTAAACACTTGCGCAATCTGTGTGTGTGTGTGCATCGAAGGCAAATCAAAGACTACTGAAGTCAGCTCAGGAATCTAAAACGGGGCCCCTTAAAACAACAAAATAAAATCGGTGAAAGCATCAAATGACTCCAAAACAAAAAAAATTTTCGTGAAAAAGTGTTTGATTTAACATACTCAAAAATCACTCGAAAATACACAATACAACCCGATCATGTAAGTTTTGATTCATACCCTGAAAACGAAATATCCAAAACACACACGGCCACCAGAGGGAGCCTGTTTCACTGTATTATATTATTCATTGTATACAGCAAAACGAGAGTAAGAAGCTTGCCATATACTTCGTATGGCACGCTTAAAATTGAGTTAGACACGGAAATGTGTTATTTTTGACATGCACTTTCACGTGGTGAAATCAGAATTCACTTATCTCTATTAGTTTCTGAGATAAAGAGGGGCTGCCTGCCGTAAGTACGCCAAAATCGGTACCTTTACTCAGGAGAAACGCCGTAAGCGCCAGGTACACGGGCAGAATGCAGTATCTCCAGCCGAGCTGAGTGGAGATGCGGCGTTCTACCTGTGTATCGGGCGCTTCCTCGGCGACCCTTTACACAACAATGCATGCCCCGCCAGACCAGGGAGTCGAACCGGCCGAAAAAAGGGTTCAGGTTCGGTTCGGGTTCAGGCAGTTTTCAGAATTTCGGGCGGCCGAAAAACGACGAACAGACGGGGAAAACGCCGTATGTCCATCGTGTCTGCGACCTTCCTTCGATCTTTTGTTATTTGGAGCAAAAATATTTGACTTGGCACCCTTTTACAAGAATAAAAATTCAAGTGAAGATACATATAATCGATTTATGTACGAAAACGTGCCAAAATCGAAACCAGTTGCGGGAGGGCCATGCGTTTAAATTTGAACGCGTTTTACTCGATTTCATGTGCAGTGGAGATACGGCGTTCTTCCTTAGCACGGCAGTACAGCCCCCCAACGTTTTAAAAAATTGTTGGTTTTTTTGGAATATCGACCAGAATTATAAACGGAATGTCATGAAAATTGGTGTCCTGCGGTACTTTTACGTGCAGAATCCATTGATGACCTCGAGAAATTCAGAAATGAGGTCTGACTGTACTTTTCAGGCACTCTTATACCTTCAACGACACAAATTTTATGTTACGGAATGGAAATTTGAAGAATAAATAATAAAATCAGATGGAAAAACTCTTAGAAAGATATTTAGTCCTCTTTGTTTTGGTCGATACAACGCGTATTAAGCGAGATAATCGCTTCACAAGGTGGAAAAGGCAGCGCTTTTACTGTAGCGGGCGGCCCGAAGAAGAAGCGGAGTGGCGGGTTGCATACTTCCTGCTGCTCCTAGTGGTAAAACCTTGAGCAGCGATTATCTCGCTTAATACGCGTTGTATTGACCAAAACAAGGAGGACCAAATAACTTTCTAAGAGTTTTTTCCTTCTGATTTCATTGTTTATTTTTCAAATTTCCATTCCGTAACATAAAATTTGTGTCGCTGAAGGTATAAGAGTGCCTGAAAAGTACAGTCAGACCTCATTTCTGAATTTCTCGAGGTCATCAATGGATTTTGCACGTAAAAGTACCGCAGGACACCAATTTTCATGACATTCAGTTTATAATTCTGGTCGATATTCCAAAAAACCCAACAATTTTTTAAAACTGTGGGGGGGCTGTAGCTCAAAAGGGGGGCATTTTCGGACACATGTTTATAGGAAAAAAAAAGTCTTATCTTGACCTCAAAAATACGTGGTAGAAAGGGTGACATAAGTTTTAGAAACACCCTGTAGATTCAAATCGAGTCCTAGGTGGTCAAAATTACAAAGACATAAAATATCACAGGAATTAAGGTTCCATCTAATAATTTTCTCCGATGGATACGCGGATATATGACAATCCAGGGGTAAATACCTTGCTAAATTAACCCCCTTAAAATCATTTATAGTAGCTAGAATAGTTTTTTTCCGACTTTGAATCGATCGATTTTTGACCGTCCAAGATTTGATATGGGACCATAGTGCGCCGCGCCGGCGCCGTGCATTCTTAAGTGGCAAAACTATAACGTTTGCTATTATACCAAGGTATATGGAGAACAGGTATGGACAACACTCGACTCAGGGGGCGTGGCCACTTGGGAAAAAGCGACTTCGCCGCCATCTTGTCTCCTATTTACACCGTTTATCTTGCATTGTAGTAGGGCGTTGAAGATTGTTGAAAAATGGTGCAGCGACAAGAACCTCAGGGTGAACCCTTCGAAAACGACCTTAGCCCCATTTACGAAGAAATACAACCTGAAGGGATTAAAAGCCCCAACTATATTTGGGAAGCCAATCGAGGTAGCAGATTAGGTCAAATATCTAGGCGTCATTCTCGACAAAAGATTAACCTGGAATCAGCACCTTGAACAAGTAGGCGATCGATCGAAGAAAGCTATGAATTTAGCAAGACGGTCGGTAGGGAAAAAGTGGGGACTGAAACCGAAGATAATGAAATAGATTTATACTTCAATAGTCAGACCCATCGTAACGCATGCATCATGCATATGGTGGCAGAAGACGGAGCAAGTGGGGGAGCAGAAAAAGTTGGACTCACTACAAAGACTGACATGCTTATACATAACAGGAGCAGTGAGAACAACCCCAACTGCAGCACTAGGGGTGATAACTGGTTTGCCACCCTTACACCTAGTAGTGAAAGGAGAGGCAATGGCAGGCGCCTTCAGGCTGAAAATTAGCAACCTGGATGGAAAACTGCGACCAAGACATCAAGAACTATGTGAAAGCCCTCACAGTCTACCGGAACTAGAAATGCAGTCGGACCAGATGCCGACAACGTACAACTTCAACACGCCCTTTAAGCTCAGCATCAGTGAATCTGAGGGGAACTTAAAGGAAGTTGAAACTGCACTGTCAGCCTCGCGAGTAAATTACTTTACTGACGGATCTAAGTCTGGGGGCAAAACAGGAGCAGGGGTGTACGGTAACAGAAACTGCAAAATACAGACAAGTCTGGGGTCCAAAACCACGGTGTACCAGGCAGAACTGTATGCACTAATAACCGCAGCAAAAAACGCTTTAGACAAGGGCTGGAAGGACACAAGGATCACTTTTTTCTCGGACAGCCAGTCAGTCTTGAAAGCGGTAACGAACTACATAGTCAATTCCAAACTGACAATGGAGTGTATCAAAAATCTTACAACCCTAGCAAGCAACAACAGTGTTACCTTGGTGTGGGTGCGAGGACATTCGAATGTAAGAGGCAACGAAACAGCAGATCTCCTAGCCAAGGAAGCATCTGAGGTGAAATACATCGGACCAGAACCCGTGTTTGGAATATCCAAAAAGGTACTCAGGACTGCGGTGAATGACTGGGTGATGAAAGAAACTAACAAGAAGTGGTGGGAAGTAGAAGGGTCGAGGCAATCCAAAAGAATACTCAACTGCTGCTCTAAGAAGATGACTGCGAACCTACTCAAGTACAGTAGGGAGCAAGTGAGAAACCTGGTCGGACTGATGACAGGACACAATCTTCTAAGGAAACACATGCATAGGATGGGGATCTACAAGGATGAACCAAAATGCAGATTGTGCGAGGTGGAAGAAGAGACAGCAGAACACATCATCTTCGACTGTGAAGCGCTGGACAAAAAAAGACAGGCCATTCTAGGATCGAACTCTTGGGAAAACTGTCAAGAACTAGGGATACTACCTATCATTCTCCTTCAGTTGATCAGGGGAGAAGGTTTTTGGGAAGAGTAGCCTAGAATAAACCTGGTCACAATAGATCTTTAGGTCGCAGTGTTTTTGAGTAACTACTCACCAGAAAAGGAAAAAAAAAAGAAACAAGCAGGGAAAATTCCAACACGCAGGTGTTGGAAAAGCGTGCCACTAAAGTCTGAACAGCTTTAATGCTTTTGCTAGCAATGATAATTCATCAAAGAGAAACCACGTGACATGGAGCTGATCTCGAGAAAATTGAGTCCAAAGTTGAAGAGCTAGCATTTAAACAAGAACTCGGAATTACTTAAGTTTTGATTTCATACAACTACCGTGTTATGTTTTTGCATTTCAACACCGGAAAAGTGGAATTTCCTATGCAGGAAAGGTACCTACTTAATTTTCAGCGTTTAAAGTGACTTGGTTCCTTTCTTCTTTTTAATTGGCACAATCACAAAAACCGAACCTCTAAGAGAAACCAAACGGCAGAGTTGGTTTACACTGTTGATATTTTAAAATCCGTTAATCCGGACTTAAGTCCGTTCCCAATTCTATAAAAGGAACCAAGTCGGAGTTGGTTCCTTACGAAACTCGGATTAAGGTTTAAGAAAAAGGAACCAAGTTCTCAATTAATTTCATCATATGAACAATGACTTCAATGAGGCTCACCAGCTCACTTTTACCTGGAATTTTGACGGGAAATAGTTGTTATTACAGAAGAAGCACTTGTTGCTTCGAGATTCAGTATTGCTAGGTCTATCAATCAATAACTCAATTTGATCAAAATGTCACTCGGTTCTTTTGTGACAAGTGCTGTCCAATCGAGCTTATTTGGTGAGAAATGATGAAAAAAATAAATTTAGATCAGATGTATCTATAAGGAGATGAGTCACAGGCGGTGTTTTTTTGTGTTTGTTTTTTGTTTTTTGTTTTCAAAACTTTGGAGGGCTCTAGCTCAGAAGAGAAACATTTGCAGCAAATATTCATGTCGGAAAATAAAGCCTTATATAGGTATATGTTGACCCCAAAAATACACTCCATAAGTTTGGCACTTAAGTTTTGCAACACCCTATATTCTTGATATTTTGCTCCCCACCACCCTTCACAGAACACAACATCTTGACCATGCAAATTTTTAAAATCACAGTTTGACTGTAGAGATATTTTCTCCCCCCCCCTTTCAACGAAAAATGGGAAAATGGATCGCCTGTCTTTGATGTTCGTCGTATGCGCGTGCACAGATTATGCGGCTTTACGACTGCCATTTTGGCTTTCTTTATAATGCGTTTTTGGGTTTATTAGTGGATTTTATAACTATTTGATGCCGCCAATGTAATTTTCAGACAATTTTACATCAGAATCAAAACTCTATAGCACTGTAGCAAAAGTTTGCAACAAACCCATTGAAAGCTGAAAAGAGAAAATTATTTGATAAGGCTCGATCTTTTTCACCCACATAAAGTATAGAAAATAGATATTTCTAAATCCCTCCACCTTTTAAACGGCTTGTTCAGGGATCAAAAATGAGGTTGCGTTCTTTTGAAGTCAAAAAGTGTCATTTTCGGAAAAGCCGTGATTTTAATTAATAAACAGTTTTTTTTCTTCTTTTTTTCCGTTTTAGGTGCTGTCAGCACTTATTGCGATTGTCACGATGTAGATATGTAATATACATAAATGGAACACTTGCGAATTCATGAAAAAATAATCCTTTAATATACAGAACTAACCATTTCAGGTGCCCTTTACACGGCAAGCATTCTAGGGGTATAGATAAGTAGGTGTGGAGGTTTAAGACGTTTGTGGATTTTAATTCCCCCTCCCCCATTTATTTTGTTGAAAAGTATCGAAAGTTTACAGTTAAAACTAAGCCATTATTCATTATAACGCATTGTAATATTATTCTTTTTTCTGTTGCCGTCGGTCGATATCATTTTCCGTGTTGGAAAAGCAAAGTTCCATATGGACCAATAATTTCCAAAATTTGAAGAAGCTCCCAGTAAAAAATACTCTACACGCGAGAAACTTTTTAGGATAGGTAAATAAGTTATTCCAGAGTCAATTCCATAACCGCAGCGAGGAGGCTGTCCAGGGGTGGAAGACACGTGACAGCCCCTCTCACTTTCTAGAGCTATTAATGCGAATTTTACCCTCGTCCCTTTGTTCTGGATTTTAAAAACCTTTTTTTCAACAAAACGCCAAAAATTTCCTCAAAAATCCCTTGATTGCATAGACGCTCATTAAGGGGTTTCCAATTTGCCGATCCCCCAGAATTTCAAATGTTTCCAATGACCAAGACCTGTTTCGTGTGACGTCTTGAAAAAAATTGGTTCCAAAAAAAGGCTCCGCCTCACTCGCGCTCTCGTAGGTTTTCCCATATGAAACACGGTCCAAATTTTCAAATACAAGTGCTATTAAACAACATGTTCTTTGCACCAGTTATGTTTATCCAGGGGCGCCATTTGGGGGAGGGCAGGGGGGGCAATTGCCCCCCCAAGGATTTTCAATGTGGCCTAAAAATCAAGTCGGAGAGATTTTTTTGAAGATGCAAGGCAAAAAAAAAAAAAAAAAGGTCATCCAAATTTTTGGAAGGCCTTGCCCCCCCCCCCTCAATCAAGTTAGAGAGAGATAGAGGGACTTTTCTAAGATGCAAGGCCAAAAAAAAAAAAAAAAGTCCATCTAAATTTTTGGAGGGCCTTGCCCCCCCCCCCCCCCCCAAGGAAAATCTGAAATGGCGCCCCTGTGTTTATCACACCATTGGGTTCCACATCCCTTATAAAAATTTTCCAATTTTTTCAATGAATTTTCCGATAGGATATATATTCCCGCGTTTTTTTCCCCATAGAAATAATCGAAATTCCATAGAGACAATCGGAATTCGCGTAGATTCAAGCTCGCTGACTATAGCAACGATAGGTCTCATGATTGAAATAAGGCGAAATCATCTATGGTTCTATTCTTACAGTTTTAACAGCCACTTTTTTCTTAGTGATAAAATATGAGCCAGCTACCACAAACTTTTTGAAACATTGCGCATCAATGCACAATCACAGTTATATCGAAGAAAGTCCTATGTTTTGTCCTTGTCACACTCACAGTTTCTTATGAGCACAAAATTCTAGGATATAGGCTCATCAGCACCATCACGACATGTGTTATACCTCGAACAATAGCTTCGGTACGAAGAGAAGTTGGAATGATTGAGTGTCATGGCGGTGATACTCCCATAAGAGACCGTGAGTAAGACGAGGACAGAACGTAGAACATCCTTCGGTATAACTGTGATTGTAAATTCGCTTGTGATTATTTAGGAATTATGTTAGAGTGAAAAGATACTTTAAAATACGTGGAATCTAATGCTGCAATAAAATTTGAGAAAACTGTTCTTTAACTTGCATGAATTTGCGTTCGAAAATTAGGATCTGATTTCTTATAGGTAAATCAACGAGAGTGAGAGATAGAGCATTTGTTTGGAACCAATTCTGATCGTGACGTCATCACTAAACAGGTCTACTTAAAGATATGAATGAGCCTCTCTCTTTTCTATACCCCTCCCGCTCTTCATCAATACCTCGTCGCTTCTTTTTGATGTACCCTCGTCAAACAGATTTTGACACATTTATGAGTCTTTAGACCCTGCGAGTCCAGACCGCTTAATGCACCGTGAAGAAATCTTGTGACCGATGGAGCCCAAAGGCGAGGAGCAAACAGGGTTTCTGGAGGAGATGTTTCCACCCCCCTCCTTCGTTGGAATTTTGACTCATAGGTTGGCACAAATGACTTGGGTTGCTGGACCTGTATAGAAATCCCGTTCAAAGGAATTCAACTTTGACGCTTAATAACTTAATGAAATTAACGGGTTTACCAAAACTTTTACAATTTTAAGAAAATAGACGCCGAGACCTCCTGGATTGCAGCAATAAATTAAAGATTAATGAAACCAGTTTTAAGAAAACACGTTTTTAATTTTTCAAACCTTTCCCGCCAAGGTTTTACCATAAGCAAAGCATGCAACCTATATATTAGATATGAAAATGAAAACAAAAAGCGTACCGTATATATACGGCACGCTTAAAAAAATCTTGCATTGTTGTTTGTGGTTAGGTTTTAATGGGAAGTTTATCTGAAGCAATACTTTATTTATTTGAACAATGAAATGAAATTTTTCATCCATAAGTTTATTGTAATGACTATAGAATGGATTAACATCATCAATTACTTTGTTCACTTTCCTTTTCAAGATAAGAAATCTAAATTTGAATCGCGCGGTCAGAAAAATGGCGGTGGAGTCGCTTTTTTTTACAACCAATCATAACCAACCTCAGAGTGTTGTCCATACCTGTTCTCCATATACCTTGCTATTATACGGTCAATCTAGTGCTGGAATCTAACCAGATACAGGGAAGATTGACAATCCAAATTTAATCCGGTTCGGCAATCCACCGCCGATCTCTCGGATAAACGACAGGGGTTGAATCTACAAATTCTATATCGATATGAAATTGCACTATCTGTATAGCGAAATACAATCCTGATCTAATGCGGATTGAAGAATGAAGCCGCAACGAAGAAATCAATAGCAAATGAAATTTGCGCAAACTAATTTATTGATTGTACCGATTCAATAAAATTGATACCATAATTATACCAATTCATTGATATCGAGTACCAATTCATTGGTTTGAGTGCAAAATGTATCCATAAGTTACAACTAATACATCAATTTGAGCTTATTTCCAATATTTGTTCATCAATTAATCTACCGCATTTATGTGTTTTTATTTTTTTTTTGTTCAGTGTAGACAGTTAGCTTCTTCCATAGAACGAGATACTCGATGTATTCACCACAGACCTTTTGAAGAAAGCCCTCAGCATTTTCTCAATGATGTACCTCTATGCTAAATAGAAATATTCATATCGAGAATGCATTCACATAGATTAAAATGGGGATATTTCTACGCAAAACTGCTTAAGGCAGTTCTGCTTTCCTCCGCCGTAAATTGTACCCAAACAACGGTTTTGCTTAAAACTTTTCAACTTGAAAATTTCAAGTATTAGGAGTCACATTAAAGTAAGACCAAATTTAGACAAAAACTGGTTAGTTTTCATAAATATTTCAGTGACAAGGAAATTCGCATTTTAGAATTTTGCAGGAGGATTTATATTTAATGTTCATGCATTTTTTAGTCGAATAACAAGTTGAACAACTTATTGATCATAAGAAATGGCTTTCTGGTAAACGTCCAACATGGAGGAGTATTAAAGCATGTACGAATGCAAGTCAGCAACACTTTGATGCTGAAATGATTTAAGAAAGAAGTTGTGCGAAGTAGGGGTGATTTTTTGTTTTTAGTTTAATCAAACAAGGTGCATTCAAGATAAATGTTTAGTGCCAGCCAACTACTCATTATTTTCTTGGTTATTAATAGTGTTGCGAAATTTCGAGGAAATAATAATTCTCTGATTACAAATCAGGAATTCATTGCTAAAGTATGCAGGGAGACGGTGAAAATTTCAAACTCGCCTTTCTTTCATGTCGTTGATCTGAACGAAAATTTTCCTACGACATGGTTAACGCAGCAGCTGAATGAAAATTCAATACCGACAATACTGATAGATCAATGGAACTGTTTGGACGAGTCCGTGAGCAGCGACCATGAAAAAAATATTATTTTCGTTCTAAGCGAATGCCAAGAAATCATGGATTTGATTTTGGACTACGCGGCAAACAAAGAAGGAGGATACACACATGGCCAGCGTGATACATTTTTTCCAACGTCTAATGGTCATAATTTTCCACACTTTCACATGAATTCTCAATCAAATTTAAGTCGTTCGGTCTCAAGCAAAAAGTATCGAAACAATTCATATGATAGAGATGAGCATATAAGCGACGAAGACGTCGAACTCCATTCGATATTGTCCGATAAATCATTCAAGAGGACCCGCAATTTGTTCAACGATAGAATTTTTAACGGTGTGAATTATTTGATATTCGTTGTGTCAGAAGGTGAGAATGATCCTGTCAATCCCAGCTTGCAAGTTCTTGAGAATAAAAGTGCCATGACCAAGTTTTGGAATGCGCTGGTTCCTTCGACGAGTGAAGGTAAAAAATGCAATTATTTGAAATTGTTAAAATTTATGTGGAGGTTTTTTCAAGGATTCAGAGCCGTCATTTGCCTTCATGGAGGATTTTGTTACAGATACGATCCTTTTTTTGAAAAGATTATAGAGTACACACACTGGAGTGGGAGATATTTTGACTTTTCATGGTCCACAATGAACCATAAAAGATTATCTGTAGCTGTTTATGAACATGTACTCATGGGGTTATTTCCTATGAGTACCTTAAGATATATGACTACAAATTTTATCTGGGAGATTGTCCAGGATTTTGCGAAGATGTATGAAGGAAATTTAAAATTGTCCAGTAACACCAGAGAAGTATTTGCTCATGGTCTCTCTCTAGGCCAAAAATTTGGTATCGATTTGATTGTTACTGGTGATGAAGCGAGGAATGCGGACCCTGCTAATCACATCTTCTCACCGACTATAGAAACCAGTTCGCTATCCTTCATCGTCCCCCGTAAAGGATTCGTGCCGCAGTATATGGTTCCTTTCAGAAGTTTTTCTTCCACAGTATGGATTTTGACTCTGCTGGTGAGTATAATATCCGTTTTGGTATATCGCCTCTTTCTAGGGGTGATGCTCGGATTGCCATTTCAGAATTTTCTAACTCAGAATGAGCAAATTGCTTATGAAAATCTGTCGATCTTTATGAGCATCGTTCGTTATTTCTTGTGCATCGGTCAACAAAGGTTGTTGTACGATCGGCTTGTTAGTTGGAAAATAATTTTCATAACACTCGTTTGTTCTACCATGATCTTAGCAACAGTGTTCCAGAGTATGATGGTGACTTTAATGAGCAACAGAGTGCGATACGCAGAAATCGATACAATCAAAGAGCTCAGTGAAGCAGATCTACGCATTCAGTCCGTTGACGTAATGATGGATCGGGAAATGTTCAAAAGTGATTCGAAGATTCATAGATGTATACGTGAAAAAATGACAGACAGTTTAATGCACTTTTATAATGAATTCAAAGAAATGTTTGGACTTGATCCATGGGATAACAGGATTGAGTACGATGACAGTTTAGGCACGTGGCGAGTTCTTGGAGAAGAACTATTCTCACTGAACGAGTCTGGAAAATTGTATCTTGAAAGTCTAAGAAAGGTTATGCGAATTGACGCTTTTCCGCTAACGTTTCCTTTTCATGTAAACCAAAACGCGAAGAATTCATTGCTGTCCTCGGCGAATGGGGATCAGTACCATGTAGTTCAAGAGTGCATCATAAATTATCCGCTCTTTTTCAATTTTCCGAAGTATTCATTTTTTGTGAACAAAGTTAATGATGTTATATTCCGAGAGATGGAAATGGGAGAATTCAAGAGATGTATTCACTTGGAAGTCTTATCGCGACGTTTGCTGTACCCGAAATGGTGCAAACCCCCATTTTGTAAATTTTTTTATTCAGAAAGTCGGAGAGTTTTCACATTGGTCGATCTGAGCTTGGGATTCTATTGCTTAGTATGTGGTCTAGTTTTTAGTTGTTTGGTCTTCTTGGTTGAGTTATTCATTTGCAGTATTTTTTAAGTTTATTTCATTATTTGGATCAACTTACTGCAAAGGGGCTCTAGTTGTAGTCAACGGAAGAGGTTGCAAAAGCGTCACCACTGCCGTCAAGCGCACCGGCGGCGCAGCGTCGCACTCAAGATCAAAATATACATGTTTTTAGACAAGAAAATTTGTCGTTCTCTCCCTTTCAACTTTTACTGTTGACACCCTATTGCAAAAACCATGTAATTTATCTCATTTTCAATCATGAATGATTTCACATATTTGTTATCTAAATCTAGCCAATAAATGTTCATAAATATTTTTATTTGTTTTCGTAAAATCATGTCCAGGTAATTTCATTTTGTTCCCCTGTCTGATGGGCATAAGTGCGGGCTCAGTAGATATGCGAGTGATCAGTGCGATCAATAAGTACTGACACAGCTTAGTCGGACGGTTGGCCAGACCTTTGATGACCCATCTCTCTCTTCTTCCATAAGAATCACATTCACATATCCGCAGGGTAAATTAGTGAGGCAGAGGCACGCAAATGACAATATGCCAAGTGGTTTTGCATATTTATACTATAGACTGGGAGACGACACAATCAACGGTCGAAGCTAAGGGCGGATAATATGATGCATATCAATAGTATGACGGTTCTAGAATTAATGCGACTCTTCATCATGAGCGAAGCCAGACAATTTTTCTGGAGGGGGCAAAGTTTGGAAACTCAACAGGGTGATCTTCATTGGATACGTCCAGCTTGGAGGAGAGAGAGTTCATCCGGAAAACTTTGCAAATTTAGCTGCTCTCAGACGTGATTTTAAGCTTTCTCCAACTCACAAAGTGAAATTATACAGGGTGTTTCTAAAACTTACGTCATCCTTTCTACCATGTATTCTTGAGGTCAAAATAAGACATTTTTTCCGTATGAACATGTGTCCGAAAATGCCCTCCTTTTGAGCTACAGCCCCCCAAAGTTTTAAAAATTGTTGGTTTTCTTGGAATATCGACCAGATTTATGAACCGAATGTCATGAAAATTGGTGTCCCGAGGTACTTTTACGTGTAGAATCTATTAATGACCTCGAGAAATTCAGAAATGAGGTCTGACTGTACTTTTCAGGCAATCTTATACCTTCAACGACACAAATTTTATGTTACGAAATGAAAATTTGAAAAATAAACAATGAAATCAAATGGAAAAAACTCTTAGAAAGATATTTGGTCATCTTTGTTTTAGTCGATACGACGTGTATTAAGCGAGATAATCGCTGCACAAGTTGGAAAAGTCAGCGCTTTTACTGTATCGGGCGGCCCGAAGAAGCAGCGGAGTGGCGGGTTGCATACTTCCTGCCGCTGCGCCGGTGGGATGATTAAAGCGTCGCGTCTTAGATTTTCAGATTCACTTTCAAAATATACTCAGAGCTCATCATCCAGTCAAATGTTCATGAGATTTTAACTGTTAAGAAGATCCGAACCTCATTTCAAACAACAGCAGTAGTAACAATGTTTACGGTCACCAGCGTGCGCCACATTGCATACTTCGTAGGAGTCGAACAACACTTTTGAATCGTTATGCCATATCTCTTAGACTTAGTAATCTCTGGGTACAACTAACTGAGTATTTTGTCGCAAATCGGAGGTAGCTTTATCATTTTTCGCATTCGGGATTTATCGAACTTTGAAATTTGAACTTGGACTTTCGTGACACCCTGTACAGTGTATAACGGCGGGGCATGCATTATTATAGTTCAGAGACACTTACTTGTTCAATGGTAAATGGGACGAAGACGCGAGCATACAAAAGATTAAGAGGAGAAGAGTAATATCGAGTTAATACTTTTTGGAGCAGAGGAGCGTGAGGTGTGAGTCCTGTAATTGAAAACATTTTCCCAAACACCGTTTCCGTCAACAGCTGAATGTAGCCTGGTCCCAACTGGAAAGAATCAAAGTGAGAGGGTTAAATGCATTGGCAACACGTAAACTGCGATCAATAGATTCTTCTTCCGTTTGAATCTACAAAAACAATCGATTTTAGGGGGCGCACAGTGCAAATCGATTGTTTTCATGAGTTTACATGGAGGAGAATCGATATATTGCTACTCACGCGACGCTACTGGTTAAATGCAGTAGCGTCGCTTCGTGTGATTTGTCATCGGAAAGAATAAAACGATGGACCTGTGGGGTGAATGATTAATCGATCGCTGAAAATCGCTTTACCGATGGATCGTTTAGGTTAATGATTGGCCTGCTAGCAACCTAACCTAGCTCTTTACCTCTCAAAAATTCCTTAAAACGTATCCACATTTTACTGATCCCTTTCCCAGAAAAAGTGGGAGGATAGATGAATGGGCAAACGGAAAAAGGGCGCAAGTGCATTTTTTCGATGTCGAGTTTTTTATGCAATTTAAATTGTGCTCGGGTAGGGGCATGTGCCCTGAAAATTTCACACTTGGATTTTCATCGGGAAGTAGTTTGAAAAAAAAAAAAAAAATAAACGCAAGTTCGGAAAAATATCAATCAATTCGAAAAAGGGCACAACTTCAAATTTGAAAAATTTCGAAATATTAAGGGTGCACCGTGCACTCTTTCGAATCGGAGCATTTTGAGTGTCGAGTTGACGGATTCTGCAGACAACAACCCTCAGGCCTGAGAAATTTTGCTGTGTCTGCCCTGCCAAAATGTAACAAAACGGATCGGTGAGCGGTTGTAAGCAAAGAGTTACGACTCGTTGCTAGTCAACCATTCACCGATTCATTTTGATGCATTTCGGAAGCAAGCACAGCTATACTTGTCAGAATCCGTTGACCCGAAACTCAAAATGCTTCAGCTTTATATCAATGGCTTATCGAAATACTCACCGATTGATTGTAAAGAGCCGTTACGAGCCTTCAAACACGGAAAAAAATAGTTGGTAAGATTTACCATCAGATATTGGGTTGAATTTACATTATTTCTAGTTCATTCAACCCGATGCATGATCAAGTTTACCATATTTTGGACAGGTGTAGAAATCAGGCATGATGATGGTAAATCTTACCAACTATTTTTTTTCATGAATAATTAATATTTTTCTTCACTTCAATAAGTTGAGAAGAAATTACAATCGACTGGATATGAGCTACTACTGGGTGGGAGGGGGGAGGGGGGTTACTCACGAGTCTAATGGTGATGTGCGCGGTCACGATGGTGAATTTTCCGATGAAGCGAAGTTGGTATAAAAGAGTAATGGTGAGCACATGAGGTTCATCTGGGTCATCGGTTTTCCAATCAACACATGTGGTTTGCTGCTGCATCAATGTAGCCATTGCCCTACAGCGAAGGTACCGCATTCGGCTTCCATTGGAGAAAAAGGGTGCATGAACCACACTGAAGTGTCCAAAGTCGGACAAATTTTCATTTATATCCTGAGAAATTAAAGCAATAACGCCTTGTTGTTTGATTACAAGCAACAGTTTTTTTTTTTTTTTTTTTTTTTTTTTTTTTTTTTTTTTTTTTTTTTTTTAGGATTTATTGGCTTATGCTCCTGATTGAAGCCTACAGCCACCTATAGACAAACTGAGATAAGGAAAGTTTTTTGTTTACCGTCAGAAGACACCGGAGACTTAAAACATCCATGCCTTAGCACTCAGATTACCAATGTAATCTTTGCCGTGGACCCACTTTTAAGGAGACCGAGTGACAAGACCAATGAAAAAATCAGCTGCCATTACCGGGATTCGAACCCGGGACTTGTGGGTTAGCAGTCAGGCGTCCTGACCACCCAACCACCGACGCGGGCTACATGGGCGTCATTTAGGGGGGCGTGGGGGGCAATTGCCCCCCCCCCCCCCCCCCAAGGATTTGAAGTTGGGCTCAGAAACTGGCACAAATTATATTGATGAGCAAAAAAAAAAAAAAAAAAATGGTTATCCGATTTTTTCCCCCAAAAGACGGCTCTTTGGCTCCAAAATTATATTCATGAGCAAAAAAAAAAAAAAGATTATCCGATTATTTGCTCCCCCCCCCCCCCAAAGCCGAACTTGAAATGACGCCCCTGGCCGGCTAATCAACAGTTAATTTAAAACGACGGCATGAGACATTTAAATAGCAAAGTTATAACTCATGAATGTAGGTTCATAAATAATTGATACGTCACGATGTGAGTATCAATTTGCTCAGTGATGCATCGTTACAAATCGTGATTTACTGTTGTTTGAAATGCTCTCTAATAGCATAGTTTTGAAGCAAAAGTTTCACTTCTTGTGGTCACGTTTTCAGAGGAGTTCCTCTCCTATACTGGGTTTCTTCAAATAAAATCGATATTTTCTAAGATACCAAAAAGAATTGAAATAAGTAAGTTACTTGGCGGCTTTTATTCTGAATCAGTGGCGTCGCGTGCCATCTGGCAACAATGCAACTGCTCCCTTTAAACTCATTAAATATATCGAATTTTCCTTGTGCACTGTGAACCCCCTGAATTCGATCTTTTACATGAGTTTAAATGGATAGAATGCATTGTTGCCAAATCGCACGCTACGCCACTGTTATGAATTCAATGAAAATTGAAAAGCATTCGCAAAAACTGTGTAACGTTCAACAGCATAAGATAAAGAGTCTTGCAGCAGATATCAAGTCATTTGTCGCTGCCAAAGAACAATAAAATATTGTTTTGATTTGAATGTACCTTAATCCTTCTCTAATTTTCCAGTTGACATCACCATAGAAACTTTCGCTCAGAATAATCAGAAGCGTCTATAATTATATCTGAATCCAACAAATTACCAAGTGAGCTAAAGGGGTTAGTTTCTGAAAGGTTTACATACGCGGAGTCCGATATAAGGTCGTAAAACGGAAAAAAAATTAATTTTTAATCTCACCTGAATGTGACATTTGATCCAATGTTGAAATCTTCCGATGTACCACTTATTGCTGATTTTCTCCCATGGGCGTGGTTCCCACGTTGGCGCCTCCCCTTCGGCATGATACCACACAAATACACAGTCATTGACCTCACACGATTTCCAAGTTCGCTTCCGAGCAAAATCGGGAACTGTAATCAAAATTCTGTGATTGTTAGATGTGTTGCGTTTCCTTATCATGAGAATGACGGAATTGACTTGGTGCTATAAAACCAAAGTTTCATCATCTCTCTCGTTTGTGCATCCAGATGCATTAGTTGGTGAAGGACAAACAATATGGGTTAATTTCCGACTCATATATATAACTTTTCGTTGACAATTTCACAACAACAAGGATAAAAGACACGTTCTGTGTGTTAACTGTTCTACTTGTGGGGTGATGATTTAAAACAAATCGGACGGCTCGATGGAAAGGGACAAATTTGACTAAAACTGGTTTTAATGATAGTTGTTTTACTCAAAGTCTGATTAAGATTAATACACGTTGCATATCCGTGATCAATACATTTAACCTAGGGTGGCAGTCTCATGAATCCTACGTAACCACCGTGGGGGATTTTTAGGTTAGGCTTAAGTGAGTAATTGTTCAGTTTATTTCCATGTGTTTTCCATGTGTGCGCCGACTGGATCGAAACATGTTCATTCGGCCGCCACCGCATCAAAACACATGGCATTAAATGGAGAAATTACTCGCTTAAACCTAACCAAAAAATCCTCCATTGTGGTTACACAGGTTATACCCATTAGACGGCCACTCTAGCTAGATAAATGTATAGCTCGTTAGTGAAAAATAATTATAGGATACTAGCCGTGCCACGCATCCTACGAGCGGTACAACATCCAACATTCTAGGGGTAATTAGTTGTTGAAACTCATTTGTTAATGTATTTAGATGATAATCATAATAGCAGTGACAGAATTTCTGGAAAAAAAACCCTCCAAATAAGTTCACCCTCCAGTCATATTGCAGGGAATGTATGATGTCCTATAATATTACGTAATCAATAGTTTCCCGCCAAATGCAAACCATTTTCAAATTGCTCTAAATCACAACTTTAAAATCGTTTTAATGAGTCTGTTGCAAACTTTCGCTACAGCGATATAGAGTGTTAAATCCTAAGTAAAATCACGTAAAAAGTCCACTGGTGGTATCAGAAAATCATAAAATGCAGTATTAAACTCACAAGAGGCTTTTAATTGAAACCAAATATGGCGGTAAAATATCGAGCAACCTGTGTCCACGCACCGCGAACTTGAACATCCATGATGGCCAACGGTAACAACTTCACAGCATCGGAGGTTGTGAGTTTGTTTGCGTTGTGATTGGTTGTGAGGTTGGCCATCTTGGATGTTCATGGTGCTTGCATACAGGTTGCTCGATATTTTACCGCCATCTTGAATTTCAGTTAAATGCCTCTTGTGAGTTTGTTATTGTATTTTATGACTTTCTGCTGCCACCAATGAACTTTTCACGCGATTTTACATAAGATTGATCACTCTCTAGCGCCGTAGCAAAAATTTGCAACATACCCATTCACGATCTCGCTGTAAAAAAATTAAAAAAAAAAACTGTCAGTTCCTTTCATCTAACACTATAAGAAAATTAAATAAAATAAACTGTAGGGAATATCCTATTACTTTTACCAGTATTGGATCCTACGAAAGCGCATTCCAAGCAATTCTCCTTGACTTTGCCTCTAATGGCCGTGTTAGTGCTGGAATGAAGACAGTATGCATCCGCCACACGTACAGTTCCTTCAGCTGTTCGAAAAACCGCAAGATTCTCTCCTTAAGGGGAAAGAAAGTCAATCGAGTGATATTGTTTTAGGGACAGAAATAAACAATACTCATTCTGTCAAATGTTAATGGAAAAATAAATGTTCATAAAAATGTTGAAAATGATAGTTTCAAACTGTCCTATACCTTATTGGTAAAAGAAGGCAGTGGCGTAGCGTGCAATTTGGCAACCGTGTACTGTGTCCATTTAAACTCAAGTAAAAGGTCGAATGTGAAGGTGTTCACCGAAGACCCAATACTTTGATATTTTACTTGGGTTCAAGTGGACGAGCTGCAACTTTGCCAAATTGCACGCTACGCCACTGAAAGAAGGAAATGCTAAACAATTTTATTTATATTTTTTTCTTTTCTTAAAAAAAAAAAAAAAAAAAAAAAAACCCGGAGTCCGCAAACATCTCATAGCAATTGTATTCATACATCCATCTATCTATCTTTATATCTATCTATTTAGGTATCTATCAATCTATTTATTCATTAATTTATCCATCTATTTATTCATGTATTTAAGAGATTTAGATGAAGTAGTAGAATACATTTTGGTTTGAGTGGTGCGTTAGCGACTTCGGTACTTTAAACCTCAACGAATATAATCTAGGTGTATTATATTAAATCGTAATTAATTCTAAAAGGTTACATTCTTAATTTTAATTCTTGCAAGTTTTTGAGGATCCGGTTTGCTATGATTGATTGTTCTGTTGAAAAAAATAGTTATTCGTGGATGTTTGGTTGATGGGGTTGTAGTTGATATATTTTGATAGCTTTTTCCGAAGTTTCGGACAGTGTGACTAATAGGATGTGTTGAGCAGTTCTAATTAGAATTATTGCAGAATTATTGACTGATTGATACTTGTCCTCTTAAAAGCAGCTATAGCTGCTGCGCGAAAAGAATGTATGCCCAGAATCTATTCGCATGTGTTCCTTTATCTATTTATCAATTTACTTTTCACATTTTAGAAAAAAGAAAAGAAGTAGATTTTAGAGCAGATATCTATACCTAAAGCAGCGACATATTTCACCGAATTTCGTGGAACGTCATCAGACTCTATTATGATGTACCATCCATTTGGATATACAGGAGGAACGTTGCCAGCCTTTGTGCTTCTCTTGACGTCGTCACACAACTCCTCAAGTTTCTTTATATCCTTGATTTTCTTTGGCGCGGAATTATTGATAGAGTCCAAGACCCGCCGAAGTTTTGCTGTCCTCTGTGTAGAAACGTTAGAAACACATCATTATAGAATCCTGTCTTCAAAGATGTTTGAGTTTAAAGGAATGTACCCCTGATTAAGCTTCGGTGTATCTAACCATTCAAGGAAATCCAACGATTAGTGACATTAAAATTCCGAAACAAAATCAAGATATTCATACTAATCCAGAGAAATTTCGGGTAACTATACTGTTTTTACATCTCGCATGTACCAGCGACACTCGACAAGCGTATCTTTCTTTTTGGTGGTATTGAACCAAACATACGAGTGATTACATCAAAATTTTAACATGTTTGTTGACAAAAACAGAATTTTGGTTGATCATAATATATGGGTCTGTAACAACTTGCAAACTAATGTTTCAGCGTCGTTGAGGGTCGATTTCTGTGTAAAATTGTGTGAAAATCCCATTGAAACAATCAAAAAGTCTCAAAATCTACTCGCGATCTTAAAAACTGCGTTTAACAAAATGATGGCGGTCAAATGAGTCGATCACAATGGGGCCGATTCCCATCTAATTGCAGCTTTTTCTATGATGAATGAATTTTCTCAGCACAGAAAGTTGTAATTAGATGGGACTCCCCCATTGTCGCCCGCTCATTTGACCGCCATCTTGGTATTTTGTTAAATCATTATTTGTTGAAATTAGTGAATTTTAGGATTTGTCTATGCTTTTTTTTGCGATTTTTTCGCGATTTCGGAAGGGGATTGACCCACCTTAACGCTGTAGCAAAAGTTTGCAACAAACTCATTAATGTGAGTTCACGTATACTCTATTCGGGATAAGAAGTCCGATGGGAAGTCAGGTAAAAACGCACTACATTGCAACGCAGCGGTTTCTCGGCTGTCGATTCTTCCCCGCTCTGTTCGTTCAGGAGGACCGGCCTTTTAGACCCTTTTATTGAAAAAGACAATACCGTGAACTGACCAATTTATATATTCCTTTGAACGTCCACTCGAAAATTTTCAAAGATTACAGCTTCTTGGAATCATTCAATCAGGAAAGCCAAAATCTTTGAAAAATTACTCCTTGAACCGCCGCGCCGTTGGGTATCATTTTTCTGTGCACGTCAAGCAGAATTTAAATTTAAAGTCACCGCAAAAGTTTAATTATCGAGTGGGCGTTCAAAGGACTATATAAATTGGTCAGTTCACGGTATTATCTTTTTCAATAAAAGGGTCTAAAAGGCCGGTCCTCCTGAACGAACAGAGCGGGGAAGAATCGACAGCCGAGAAACCGCTGCGTTGCAATGTAGTGCGTTTTTACCTGACTTCCCATCGGACTTCTTATCCCGAACTGAGTATAAGTCCCTTGAGAAGAACATGACTTTTCTCTAGGATTATGTAGGCCATAGGTCTCCAGTGGCGTAGCGGAATGGTTGAACCTAGGTGAATATAAATGGGCGGAACAGACTTTTTCATCCACGAGTTTAGCTATCTTTTGACACAACGTGTTTGACCAACTTTTTTACTAAGGTAAACTACACAAAGATCCTACAAACTTTATATTTAAGGAATAGCTTACAAATAAAATATACACGAAAGATTCCATAACGACAACAGCGCACGAAAGAAGTTGCTTCCAATAGAATTCATTTTGATAACACTATGCATTTAAGACTCTCCCTTCTTTGACATGTCTGTAAAATTACGTGGCAGTAAAGAAATCTCTGTTGCAAACCTTCTTTATTTTTAACTTGGTTCGTCGTCGGAAATGCAGAAAGTCCTTTTGGATGGCACTTTCACTTTCTTGCGAAAGAAAAAAAATGGAAAAATAAAATAAAAATTAGTAAATTGACCGAAGATTAAAGATCTGTATTTAATTTACCTTTACTTTACTATTACGGTATCGTTGATTTAACAAGCATTTGTAAAGCTATTGGCTCAATATATTAGCAAGCTCGTTCAAGAAGAAAATTGTTGATGAACGTGAAACTTGTTGAATGGACATGTTGAATCAACGTTATCTCAACCGAGCACTGCTCTATACAGTATACAGTTGTAATGTAAATTAACCATTATTTTATCTCCTTCAGTGAACTATAAGTGTAAGTACTCGTAAATGCTAAGAATGGAAAAAAAATAGGAGATTGACTTTTTTCTTTAGCCACTGAATTTTAATGTATAGATATATAGTTTTATACTTTACCTTACTGTAATCTCTTGGGCGAATAATGTAGCGGTAAACGACGATGACAACGACAGAAAATAAAACGAAGGCAAGTTGCGCACGTCTGCTATAGGTATTGAAACAAGTATCGGAAATGATGTCAGTCCCATTCAATCCTTTTTCGCCCAAGATTCTTAAATCCAGAGAAGATCTCGGAAAATGAGTGAAGACCATGCTTCCCATAAATCGATCTGAAATTACGTTTCAATGAATAAGACACTTTTTCTCATATGTTACTCACGCACATAAAAAAAATGAAAAACACACTTTGGTAGCATCGAAAAAATCTTTGGTAGAAAATGACCCAGCAAAAGTCTATGGAGGAACAAAGAACATTGTTTGCTCACCGAACCAAATATTTTGCATGCCTAACGGAAGAGATTTTACCCGGCAAAATCTATTTACTGAGATGTGCACAACTTTTGGTTTGGGGTGCAAATAGTTTGGTTTGCTCTTCTAAAGTCTTTTGGTGTGTTAGTTTTCTGCTAAAGGTGTTGTCAATGCTACCATATAGTTGTTTTTTCTTTGCACTTGTAATTCTACATGGTGACTATGAAAAGAAAAGCTGATGCTCTGGGTTTTGCATATTTCAGAATTGAAGGGATTTCGATGGATAAAACATGAATTACTTAAAGACTTATTATTTTCTTTAAAATTGTTTCAGGTGGTTGGAAATCAAATAGACCAGAGGGCGCATCTTACACTGCATTATATTATTCACTGTCTACAGCAGAACGAAGGTAAGAAGCTTGCCATACATTTCGTACGGCATGCTTAGAAAAAAAAAAAAAAAAAATATCGTATTACTGCTATACACTTTAAATGTTTAGGAACGGAAGAAAAGTTAATGTTCACACTTACCAACTTCTGAAAAAACCATCGTTAGAAATACAATAAAGTCTCACGAATACTCAGGATAGTCGAAACGCAACGGATTAGGTCCGGAAAAATACTAACTTACTTTTATACATCTTCACTAAGTCATCACCAAAAAATTAAAATAAATGAATGATTTATTTTCTTTCTACAGTATGAAGTCTCTCTACTTGTCTTGTGCGATTAAGATTGATATCTCAGATTCTATGTGTGCCTCGCACTTTCTCGCTTTGTGAGCTTTTTTGCCTTCCGGTATTACTGAGGAACACTATGTCTGAAAACCTCAAAATCTTCTGGGTAAAAGGTCAAAGTCAAAGCATTTCTTTCCTTTGGTGAGTATGGTTGTTTTTTTATTATTATTTGTGTGTGCATTGCACTCACTCAACCCTGCACCTATTCGCAATAGAAGCGAATATTTGACAGTATTCTGTCTATTAATTAAAATAACTTAACACAGTTGGCAACGTAGTTGCCAAATGCTTGATTCTAATTTACGTTGAAAAGTAACACGAATTCAATAAATATACATTTTTACATTTTATCCCTTCAGAAAGCGACCTGAAGACAATTCAAACGTTTTCCGACGTTTTAATCTCCTGATCAGATTCTCAGTAATCGAGCAGTACGTCAATGGTGGGGTTAGGATGGTCGACTAGTTTTTCTTCATGTCTTTTAGCTGTTTTCATGACCACCTGTTTTAATGTCTCGATTTGCAGGTCCCTATGGATATCATCGTTCTTGGAGTACATAGGAATGGCGTCGGTTATAATTCTTAAAACTTATATTTGGAATGTTTGGATTATCTTCAGGTTGCTCTCTACAGTGCATCTCCAAAGCTGGCAACCGTAGCTCCAATACAGGCCTTAAACTTTGCTTGTATAAGAGCAGTTTGTTAGATAATGAAAGTTTAGACCTCCTTCCAAGAAGCCAGTACATTTTGCTCAATTTTAAATTCAACTCTTTTCTTTTTATTTTTACATGTTCACGCCATTTAAGTTTGGCATCTAGGGTAAGCCCTAAGCTCTTGGCTGTGCTGGCGAATGGAACGATTTTGCCATCTAAAAACACAGGTTCGTACCCTACTTTTTTATAGGTAAATATAGTATGGATTGACTTTTGGCCGTTCAGTTTGTGAGTAGTTGTGAAAACCTGCTTTGCCCTCAAAAATAAAAGAAAAAAAAAACCTTTTTTACTTTTATGAAAAAAAAAAAAAAAAAAAAAAAAAAACTGTTAATATTCATTGTTGAAATTCACTTATGTAATAATATCTACTACGATAAAACCTCTTTTTTGACCCACTATTGTTGTCTGATTTATTGCTTAAATACGTATGATATCGACGGCGATCAAGTCAGTTTAGATGCATACGTAAGTTTTTCCTATACGTATAGTAATACAGAATAAAACTGTTTTAATTAACTCCAAAACAGTCTCACCACCGATAACCATATCCTATGACCTATACCAGCCTATGATAACCATGCCCTATGCTCTAGCTGTTTGTCACTGATCACTGGTCATTCGGGTATGTTGTCAAATTGCCTGTATTTCCTGCTCTGATCAAATCCTATAATTATTTGGTAGATCAAAATAAGTTAAAAGGTCAACTGGAGTTGCCATCGATTCCAGTTGGGTTAAATAAGATCAATTTTCAACAAAAATTAAAAACAAACCTGGCAATAGAGCCGGCAATTTCAATTTCCTTATTGACAGTGAAAGCGACTCCAAATGGATTTGCAAAATAATGTTTCGTCTCGCGCCTTCAACTGGAGGTATAGGCAAAATGAACTCTTCTGAGTTGGAATATTTAACTATCCACTGAATTCGAGTGACCTAACGTTGATTTCTGTTAGTAACCTGGTTGTAAAAGGGTTAAGTAAAGATGGACTTAAAAAAATACACCTACTCAAGTCCTTTTTTTTTGTTTTTAGTTTTTATTGAAAATTTATCTTATTCAACCCAACCGGGGGATCGATTGCGCGTGGAACTTATTTCGATCTACCAAATATTTCAGGATTTGACCAGAGCAGGAAATGCAGCAATTTTTCCAACATACTCGAATGACCAGTGACCAGTGATCAAAGATTACTTATACTCCGGCCAGATATGGCACTAGCTATCTTTCCAATGTTAAATTTCATTGAGCGCCTTCATTTCTAAAACCGAGCTAAAACACCTACACTGGCCCACGGTTTGTTTAAGTTTCGGCAAGCGAGAGATGTGCGGGCGGGGTGGTGGTCGTGGGCCAGCCAACAGGCCCCACCTCACCCGCAGATCTCTCGCTCGCCGAAATGTAAACAAACCGTGGGTCAGTGTATGCGTTTTAGCAATGAAGGCACTCAACAAGGTTTTAGCTAGTGCCAGATCTGGAGTATAAGTAATCTTTGTCAGTGACACACATGGCATTGTACTTGATTGGCATGATTATCATATGTAGGTAGGCCATAGGATATGGTTATCGGTGGTGAAAGTGTTTTAGAGTTAATTGAAACAGTTTTATTCTGTATCACTACTTGTCTGGGAGCAAGGTAATTTAACTATTCGCCATTAAGGTCGCAAATTTCAGAGCCTTTAATGAATTGATACACAGAGAAAAATGCTTCGGTCGTTAGAACTGAAGATTCTACTTATTTTGATCACCGAAATTTTCGGTTGAATAAACCAAAATTTTCGGTCGTAAGTACCGAAGAAATCGGTAAGTATGACCCAAATTCCGCCCTTACCTAAATACTCAGTAATACTAATGAAGCATTCGGTATCAGGACCGAACATTTCGGTTCCTCTCACCGAAAACTTCGGTGATCAAATTTTACCGAAATATTTTTCTCTGTGTAGAAGGATTTCAGAGTTGTTCAGTGCCACCAGTAGTAGCGGCTTGTGCTACTCTATTTGTTAACCATCAAAGGCATAGCGTGCAATTTGGCAACGTTGTAGCTCGTCCATTTGAAGCCATGTAAAAGATCGAACTAGAGAGTGTTCGGTGAACACCATCGCATTTGACATTTTGCACGGGTTTAAATGGACACAGTACAACGTTGCCAAATTGCACGCTACGCCACTGGTAACCATGTTTTTTCGCCATTTGAAGCTATGCAAAAGTATCGATATCACACAGATTTGGTGGATCCCCTGAAGATCGATTACTTTATGAACGTTTAAAACAACAATATTAAAACTAAATTGGCCAAATAACTATAATAACGAAACAGAAGTGGGAACCAAGCCAAAAAGGGGAACCTTTTTTGGCCATTCTCCCCTTTTTGGCTTAGTTCCCATTTCTTTCCCGTATTATTGTAGGTTTAAATGAAGAAACTACGTTGGTGTCACATCACACGATCTACCTTTGGGTGTAACCGTCATTTTTTGCAGGATTTGATCTCGTAATCGATAGTTAATTCGTTTGTAGAGAAAGCTTGTAGAATTTTCAGTACTAAAATTACAAACCAACACAATCACACACGCAAGCTTTTTTAAACATACGCCTTCAAATGGTCCGTTAAGAGGGAAAAAAAAGACTTCATGGTATTGATCCACTATAGTCAGTTGTCCTCCCGTGTCAATTGTGAACCTTGAATTGATATTGCTGCTTTGACGCCAATATGATCTTTCGAGTGTCGTTGTGGAAAAACCAACTACGTTTTCCTCGATTTATTGGGCTTTCTGGATACCCTGAGATATAGGTAATATTATGTCCTCTCGCTTATTTGAAAGCATCTGGAAGGTGAGTCATATCACCGTTTCTTAGAAAGAAAAGTTTAAAGTCGTACGAGTCGAAGATTGTAGATATGCGGTCATAAACTTCACAAGGTTCAAGAATCTCACTTGATAACATCACGCAGTCGGAAGTATTTATCTTAATGGCTGAGAAATTCTCAATGAGCAGTGTGGGCTTAGTTATGTGGTAGTAATTTTCCACGATGAATGGAAATTTCTCACACCTCGAGCTTGCAAATACTAATATTTTATTGAAAACTGTAATGACTTTTTCAAAAAGAGGGTCGAAGAATAACGAAACGAAGCCACTTTCGTCGAAGGGGGCCCTCAAAGAAATAGGAGAATTTAAAGACTAAAAAAGTTGATGAATTGATAATTATCTCTCTGGCGCCGCCAACAACAAACAAATAAAAATAATTGCGTGGCTATAATTTTATGCTCCTCTGAGTTTTTAAAATTGCGGCTCTGACCTTGAAAATAATCACGCATAATAATTGATAGAGTGACTCAAAAAACTATTTTACGGTTACATCCAGCTTGGGTCCCGCGATCATGTAATCGCACACACTGAAAAAACAGCTATCGTAAGATTTACCATAACTTGGTTTAAATTTTCGACAGTCCAAGAAAATTGTGAATTTTCCATTTTCCATAGTTTGAGTTCAAGATGTATATCGGTTGAATTTTAACCATGTAATGGTGTATTCTTGGACTCAAACCTTGGAAAACGTAAAATTTACACTTTTCTTTGAATGTCGAAAATTTAAAACAAGTTATGGTAAATCTTACGATATCTGTTTTTTCAGTATACAGGTAAGCAAGTTGAAAAAAGATTCGAGAGGTCGATTGAATTGAATTACTTGAGCATCGATCCTTTTTCATAGGTTGTTCCGGAAGATATAACAGTTCGCAAACCATTACTGAAACGGTTTGAAGGTAAATGGAAAGAGCAGAGGAGGAGAGGATATATTCTATTGGATTTTTTGAGATGGTATAGGGCCCGGGAGTTTACCACGGACCTGGGCTGGGCGTCGAGCTTAAAAGAGCGTTTGTTTGTTTGTTTGACAGCCAAATTAAAAGGCGTCGGTCTACGTCACGTCACACGGATGGGCGGAAACTCATCGTGAGCTAGAAAACCCCCTGTTCAGATGCCTAAACTGCTGTACTAGACTTCAGTGCCGTCACGATAAAGGGCAAAACAAAAAAATTCATGGCTCAAAAGGTAAACTCGATATAAATTTACGACTTATTTAAATTCGGGACTGCGGATCTGAACGCATCTCGTATTCTGGAGAAGTATTTACTGAGCGTTCGGTTGTACGCAAGACTGGACATTGAGGGGAGAAAGAAAAAAAACCTTTTGGAGCCAAGATGCCGAGATATCGTACGGTGTTGCAACATTTTTATGGAGTACTTTGTTTTGCCTACATAATCGATTGAAGGCGATCAACGTAGCATTACTTCAAAAAAGCCCCTATCCAACTTTCTTTAATTTTTTATAGGTCTGTAAATTATTTGAACTGAAATTGGAACCATATATGTAGCAGATTAAAGTGAAAAAATATACGTGGGATTGGTGGTGTTAATTATAAATCAATCAATACAATTAATGTATCCTTTTGTTTATGAAGAAAAATGTATTTTATACTGCGTAAATATTGTAATTATAAATAAGAGGGTCGTTTAAAAAGTATGCTATATTACATTTGAGTTATATATGTAATAAAGATAGAGCAAATTTATAAAAATTAAGTCGGGCACCATATAACTTCAGCTTTAAAATGAGCTATAGAATTTTTGTTTGTTTCTTTACTTTGACGCATAGAGAGTTACCTGAAGAGTGTTTTTTCTGAGGTCGACTACCACCTTCTGCGCGAATCCAACATGCATACTGCATAGGTACATGCGAATAATTTAAACGAGAAACACATGGAAGTTACTTTTTAAACCTAGTACTTTTCTCAGAAAATACTGGCCAGGGTAGTTAGTTTTTACTGATTTGGAAATAATAAAAAATAAACCATCAGCAATGGTTTTAAGTCGGGGCGAAAATGCACCCCCTTCTCCCTATTTATCAGATGACGTGAAATAGCTTGAGCCCACAAGGCGGTTAATGGGGGTATCATGGGAGATTCCTGTCTATTTATTGTCACTTTTTCTTCGGAAGCACAGAGATATTTCTCAAATTAGATAGCAATGACCCACGATACCTGCGTAGCTCCGCCATTAAACCAGATTCTATGAAAAAAATAAATTTTGTGATTAAATCGTCATTTCTACAGGGTTTATGCAAGAGTCAAATCTTTAATTATCTACCTGTAGCAAAAGTTTGCGAGAGCCCCGCATTGGCACGAAAATTGGTACTCTATAGTTCTATGGCAAGGGGGGGGGGCATATATAAGCTATTTGCATTATTTTCAACGCCCCTGCTGGCGACCATGGATGAGAGAGAGAGAAGAACAAATTCCTTGATCCGTCTTTGGACTGCAATCAAATGCCGCGAATCAAAAAGCGGTAAACTTGACAACGCAGCGTTGCAGAGATGCCGAGACTGAGGAAATGAAGAGAAAAGCAACGGTTTTTCGGGAGGAACTTGAATAGAATGGAGATAGAAGGTGCGGCACAGTGCAAACAGCGTACAGTCGCCCGTAACATGTATTTTTCTGGACAGGCAAAGTTATTTTTTTTCACGGAAGAAACATTTCTAATACTGTATTTTCTTGTCCGTACCAAGTTTTCTGACCCATTTGAAGCTTTAAAATTAATAATAAACCTCAATTTTAAACTATTTTATCACTCTACCATTCTTGTAATTTTGATTAAGTATAGTGTCCAGTAAAATGCGTACAACGACCCACTTTGCGGTGGCAGGATCTGCTAGAGAGAAAGGTAACTACCTTGCTAACTCGTGCGTATTCCTTATCAGTTCTTATATTTTATTGAACTTTTCCTATACATTTTATTGTGTTTCCCTCCTGTTTCTGCAGCTCTTTCTATCCTTTTCTTTCCTTCTTTCTCTCTCTCTTCTCCCCACACCCTCTCCTTGCTCACTTCATCTCCCGCTTTTCCTCTCTCGATTCTCTTCATCTGTGCAAGTACACATTTTCCATCTCCGTTTCAAAGAGATTTCTATTTTCTCCTCTTAGCTCTGAATACGATTTAAATTTCTTCCTCGTGCAAACTTTAATTTCAGACTTTCTGTCCCTTCGTTTTCGCTTGCTTTCCCCCAACCCGTCCCCCGCTTCGCGTCGCCCCCCCCCCTCATCTTACCTCTTTTTTTGTTCTTGCCAACGATATTCAATCTTTCGAGTATAAATCCAGACTCCTATCAGTTGACGGAATATTCCTCTCAACCTTTGTCAATTGGCGTTCGTCGCATGAGTTTTCTGCAGTAGGAAGAATTTCGAAGGGGGGAGGGGGGGGGTAATGCGATTCTCTGTATTTTTTCATATCGAATCCTTCCTCAGGTGTGTCTGAGCTTGAATCATTCGACCTAAGGATTTGCAATGACAAATTCAACTACAAATGACAATTCTTCTCTTCATTTAGAGGTTATTCATTTGTTTTTGGTGACCTCATAATTGAAGGGAAGGTTGTAAGCCTATTGTATTCATCATGTAAATTAACCAACTTTTTGGTACCAACTCTTTTGAGTATAAATCCAGACTCCTATCAGTTGACGGAATATTCCTCTCAACCTTTGTCAATTGGCGTTCGTCGCATGAGTTTTCTGCAGTTGGCAGAATTTCGAAGGGGGTAACACGATTCTCTGTATTTTTTCATATGGAATCCATATATGTTGCTGCCGAAAAAACGCAGTGATGAAAACATTTGGACGAAACATGCGCGCGGACAAAAAGTCGTTGACGAAATGTACTGAAACCGAATCCTTCCTCAGTAGTGTCTGAGCTTTTGAAGGAATCATTTGATTTAAAAATTCGAAATGACAAATTCAACAACCAATGACAATGCTTCTCTTTAGTCAGAGGTTAACCAATTTTTGTTTTTTTGTTTTTTTTTTTTTAAGAAAGAAATGTATTCGGAAAAAAAATGTTTTGGCTGACATCTAGAGCTCAAGTAAAACCCACATATTTACGCATTTTAAGTTAGTTAACCTTGTTTATATTTTCAAGATAAACAATTAAAACAAAATGAGATCTCTAGGCGCAAAAGAGCTTGAGTTCCGAGTTGCGAAAATTGAAAAAAAAAAAAAAAAAAAAAAAAAAAAAAACAATACATTTTCAGGAGAGCAGTTTAAAGTTGGACAGTTTTTTGAAAAATAAAAATTATTTCCTACAATTTACCTACTCCAAAGTCTGCATACCCTATTGCTATGTATAAAAATAAATTGAGACATGCTGAACAAAAATTATATATATAAAAAAAAAAAAAAAAAAAAAAAAAAAAAAATGCCTACAACCTCCCCTTGCTGAATGAATCAAAAATGGAGGTGTCCCCTTAAAATAAAGCCAAGTTGTTATTCATCAGGCCTTTAGAATAGGCCCATTTTGCCTTCCCCTAATTTAGAGCAAAGGGAGTAGTCCTGTCTTTATGATGAAGCACAGAAGGTCCTTCATCGTTAATTTGCTTATTTTCTCTAGATCCATAAAGTCATACCAGTAGGTCCAAAGTCCCAGAGTAGATACTTCCTTTTGCTAAAACCTTCGCAGTTACATAAAATGTGTAAAAGTTTCCTGCTCTTCATTACACAATAGTCCTTCATTACAGCACGAGTCCTCAGATGATACTCAGGTGTCGATGACCTCATTAGAAGGAGGAACCCAATTGAAGAGTCCAGTGGGCCGATCATTTACTTCATCGTTAAACCGATCGTTAAGATGTTTTATGAGTGATTCTATTGGTCGAAAATTGTAAAACTTGGCCGTTGCTACGGTAACCATCGTTAAAGTGCTCGCTATTTAAAGGTTACTCATGAATAGCCTTTCTCTAACGAGACATAACGATGGTCTCCATAGCAACACTAAAAAAAATCAATTGTTAAAGCAACAATTCAAAATTTGCTGATTTAACAAAAATTGAAAGTTGCTAAATCAACCAGGGTTTTCTATTAAGTTAACAATTTATTTGTTGAGTTTACAAAAATAGTTGTTGAATCAACCACATAATGGTGTTCTTTTAACAAAATAGACATTGCCGACTAAGCAATTTTAAATCGTTAAAAAAATACAGAACTTAACCCAATTAGTTGATCTAACAATTCAGCTTGTTATATCAGCAAAATAAATTGCTGATTTCACTTACTAATTTGTTATTCCAGCATAAAAATTGTTATCTTTACTGTTTAATTTGCTGGTTTGGCAAAGTTAGTTGTTAAGCTCACAAGATGAATTGCTGATTTAGCATTTGAGTTGTTTTAATTTAACCAAATTATTGGTTAATTTAGCAAATCATTTGTTCTGTACTTTTTTAATTATTTATTTTTTTTCAGTGAACTGCACAGTTTACAATTTTCGACAATTGAATCACTCATAGTCAATCTTAACGATCGGTTTAACGACGAAGTAAATGATCGGCCCGCTTAGGGAAAAAAACGATAATCGTCCCGAAAAATCAAAGTTAATGTATTCATGGTCATCTAACGGAATACGAAAGTACCCGTACCATTTTGACAGAACTAAGGAAAAGTAAGGAAATAGTGTGAGTTTTCAGGAGTAAGCAGGTTACGTCGAATCCTTGACGCAAGATTTATGCCACTTGAATACACTTTAATAATTTAAAATCTCAAATTGGCAACTGAGTGTCTTTCGGTGAGGTTCGAGAGCCGCGTAGCGGGGTATTTATGAAATGATGTAAAACTTTGATTCCGAAGAGAAAAAGTAAGAGTGGCAATTCTCTGGGGTGCGATTTGTTTCACACCCTGCCCTTGCTCCTACCGCACTCTCCTCTCCTTACCTCCTCTCTATCTCCCCTCTCCTCTCTATCTCCCCTCTCCACCCCCTCTCCACCCCCTCTCCACCCCCTCTCCACCCCCTCTCCGCCCCCTCTCTACCCTCACACCATCTTGCATTCCCTATGAATATTTTATGACACTCTTGAGACGTCTCCACTTTGCTGAGCCACACAGTAGGAAAAACGATAGATTTGACGCCCAAAAATAACCAATACAAAATAACCAATTATTACAGTTTTTACAGTCTCAACAGCATGCAGTAAGTAGCTTGTACAATTTTGGTGGCCATGCTATACCGCCATTTGAACCTATGCAAAATTAATTTTTTTAGAAGTATACATCCTTCCTTGGCGGTGCAACTGAGCCTCTTGAAGCTCGATTGTTACACATAGTTTTAAAATGCTGAGAATGCGTTGTTGCCACATTAAACGAGCCACCACTGTCAAAAATCACGCTCTAGGTTTGAAATCTGTGAAATAATCATCTGTAAAATAAATCTAGGTATATTGGGTGATTCCACCGTTTAACACGGCTTTTCTGGCGTCGACAATTTTTATAGTAATTGCATCAATAAAACTTTAGTATGAAGGTAATAAACGAATATATTTTTCTGTTTAAACCGATTGTTTTCAGCAATTTCAACAATAACAGCCCAAACTTTTTTAAAATTACATGGCTTTTAAGAGACATGAGGTCATTCTGTTACTGTCATTTCGACCTGTCGAGTCTTTAAAAACTGTGTAATTTCAACTTTTTGTTAAACTTATGATCCGTCATTGTTCAACTTGCTGAAAGCGTCATCCTCAACAGAAGTATACTCTAATTTGGTTGGTTTAAACGTTTTAGTGGTGCAATTTTCCAATGATAGTGAAAAGATCTGTTACTCACCGCGAAATCACCGCAAAACTATGTTTTTGAAAAAAAAGGGAAAAACATGAACGGACATTTAGCTTCACGAGGTATCATGAGAAATTTATAACATCTTATACAAACAAACAACAAATCATTTTTTAAAACAGTTCACATGCCTATAGTTTCCTCATAAAAATAAGTTACATAAAAGCACTATAATTTTTATTATAACTAAGCAATTTATTTTCGATTTAATACAGGCATAAAATATGTTCTAAACGTTGAAAATATTTTTCATTGACCACTTTTTGTGGCGCATATTTTCATGACAAGTTAAGAAAGTTTCTCAAAAACATATCTGATTGATAGGTTCGATACGGTTTTTAAAACAAACCATCTGTTTTTCCCATTGTTCTGTTTGAGTATGTAGTTTCAGACTCTGAAATTTCATTTTGCAGCAAATACTGTTGGTTTGAAAGGGTTTTAAAAATAATGTGTAAAAAAAACCTGAAACCCGTTTTCAAACGATGTTTTTCAGGTGACACTAATTTCAAATTTTTTTTTTCGCGGAATCGCTCATCTCAGCTCACTGTGCCCTCGTAGCTGTGGCGCGCGCGGTTCTGGTCCTCCGACTTGTTTCTCATGGTCTCGATCTAGACGATCCTTCGGAAAAAGTCTCACAACCATTAAGCTCCTTTTCACCATACTTTTTTCTCCCTCCTCCATCGCAACATTATGCATATCATCTTTATTTCACTTCGCCTTTTGACCCCCCCCCCTTCTCATAACTTCATGGGCCCTCCAACCGCTCCCGCGAAATCCATCCCCCTCCCTCCCCCATACCCACCTTTCAGTCACTTTCATCCTCGATCTTTGTCTTTTGTAACGTTTTGTTTTGAGGGTTGCCAGCTCCTTAAAACCGCAAAAACTGTTATAGAAAAACAAAACTGGAGTTATTTTATCATAAGGCCTATCCTGGGGTGTGAGGATCAGGGCTGCCGCGCCATCTTCCGGAACTTTAACCCTTTGAAGACCAGGTTAGCTCAAAATAACGCCACTCTTCCGTTTACATAGGAAAGGTAGTTAACTGTTCGTACTCGGGGGAGTTGGAATTGCCTATACAATGAATTTAAGGCGCCCGACTCTTATCTTGTAAGTGGTTTTACAAGAATCGCGTTTATTCGGAATCATGAGACTGGAACAATGTGAAATAGACTAGAGGAGAAAGACGAGTACACTTTGGGTTGACCTTTAAAGGGGGGAATAGAATTTGACATCAGAAAGTCAATGGACTGAAGCAAAGGTTATTGATGTCTATGTATTATATGATCCCTTTTCATACTTATCGACTGAGTTATGTAATCTTTGCTTCAACCAATAAATGATGGATTGTATAGCGTCATTAGGTTGCCATTTTGCGGATCTTTATATATAGCATTCTACACAATCAATCAGAGAATAAACGAACTGAGGCAAAGATTATGGATGTCTGCAGTGTGTTTCTATAATCCATTGTTACACGTACTACTCAACTGGTATGTACTCCGTATGTACCTTTACTTCAACCATTGAATGACCGATGGATTGTAAAACGCCATTAGGCTGCTGTTTTGCGGATCTCTAATATCATTGTATAAACCCATCAGAGAATAAACGGACTGAAGCAAAGATTATGAATGTCTATGTGTTTCTATAATCCATTAGTAATACAGTGAATCCCCCGGGATCCGCGAACTCGGTATCCGCGGATTCGCTTAACCGCGATCGATTTTTAGCGGAATGTCCTCGTTATCCACGACCCCCTGATTCGCTTATCCGCGAATGAGAAGTAGAAAAAAATCATGAAAATGAGACGACGAACAGAGCAACGTCACAAATTAAAAGCTTTCGCTCTTTCTGGGCACGGCTGCTATGGAAAGGGAGAGTTGCATTGAAAACTTCCTAACCTCATCCCCCATCTTTCTGTACGTATTCTCTTTACAGTTATAGAATTTGTTTTTTTTTTTTTTGTTTTTAAACCGAATTATTTGTCTTTTCCCTTTTAAAAAATTTTTTTTTTTTGAAGTTTTCTTTCTTTTTCTAATAAGTTCCAAAATATAATTTGTCAAAATTTTAAACGTTAAAAATTTAAAGTGTCAAAAAAATGTGTCGGAAAAGATCCAGAGAAGATTTAATTCCTCCCGCTCTCCCCCCAACATCCTCTACCGGCTCCAGCTCCTTATCAGCTCATGAACCGAAAAGGGGAAAGCATGGCGAAAAGGCAAGGAGGGTCCTATCATTAATTGAAAAATTGCAAGTGCTAGGCCCCCTTAAGACAGAAACAGGGGGTAAAGAAAAAGGAGGCGAGAGGTTTGTCTGCAGTAAAATGTAAGTGAAAAAAAATAAGAAACATCTAACATTTAAAATTTATCTAGTCCCGAACCCCCGTTTTCCATTAGAATAATACCCCGGCATCCGCGAAATCGGTATCCGCGAGGTTTTGGCGGAACGGAACCCTCGCGGATACCGGGGATTTTCTGTACTCCTCAACTGATATTTTACTTCAACCATTGAATGATGACCGATGGATTGTAAAACGCCGTTAGACTGCCGCTTTGCGGATCTTTAATGACATTGTAAGTACAAGCCCTCAAAGATTCAACGGGCTGAAGCGAACGATTCTCGATGACTATGTATTTCTAATCTAATTGTTACACTTCTCAGATACAATTAGTAGCCAAAACTACGGTGACACAAAAACTCTAAAATTCCTCCGTAATTCAGAAAAAGCTCTTGGATTTACTACCTTCATGGCGAAGGAATATAAATTGACTTGCACCAACCGACGGAGTTACCCAACACTCTTAACACACTTACTCTATGCTACGGCAGCATTCCTTTTCATTATTCTCAGATAATTTGAATGAAATACAAACAAGCAGATAGTTCTGACACTACAGTGTCAGAGAAGGCGCACCTTGAGCAAATTTGGTCCCTCATAAATCAAATTTCATTTCCATCATCTCATAAATAATCTGTCCAGCAAAAATCCGGGCCCAAAAAAAGGGGTGCGGCGAGTGGGTAGGGGTTAGGACCACTACGTGCGATCTGAGGACAAAACCCTTCGAATATTCCACCATCTCAAAAAAAAACTGTCCAGCAAAAGATTAGGTACGAACCTGTGTGCGATGAGGGGGGGGGGGGTGTAGAACCACTACGGACAATCTTAGAACAACCCCTCCAAATTTTCCACCATCTCAAAAAAAAAATGTACAGCAAAAGTTAAAGTTCGAACCTGAAAGCGGCGAGGGGGGGGGGGCGGTAGGACCACTCCGGACAATCATAGAACAATTCCTTCAAATTTTCCCCACTGCACATCACTAAACGCACGTAATAAACAATCAAATACTCATAAAAAAATTTTTGAACCCCCTTT
This sequence comes from Trialeurodes vaporariorum, assembly GCA_011764245.1. Classification (NCBI taxonomy): domain Eukaryota; kingdom Metazoa; phylum Arthropoda; class Insecta; order Hemiptera; family Aleyrodidae; genus Trialeurodes; species Trialeurodes vaporariorum. Next base: position 50,260,450 of record VMOF01000001.1, read on the forward strand.
AGTAAAAAGGTAGTCAACAATATAGTATGTCCCGCAAAATAGGGAAATGAAAAAGTGATCAGTAGTAAGAAGAAATCGGACCATGCCGAGTCATTGGTTATTAGTCCAGCCAGTCAGACCTCAACGCTCTTAACAGCTTAGATCAGCTCCAAGATGCTCATGAGACCGGAAATGTTTCTCGCAGTTTCTTGAAAGTAATCTTGGAGTCCACTGAAGGCATTATTTCCATGCAAAAATTGGTCTGCAGGTTAACTGGCAGTGACGGCTCTATCAATTTGGCAACACTGTTTTTGTCTCTATTGATTTTATATGTAAAATGATCGATTTTCGGGTAGGGACTGGCCTCGCCAAGAATCGATTATTTCTCATGATGTGTTAAAGTAGAGAAAAACAATGTTGCCATATTCCATTAGCTGGCACCGTTCTTTGGTTCCCCGGAAAAAAATTTGAACGTGAAGTGTGATGCCAAGTAAAACAAAGAACGCCATGGCAAAACGTAAGAAAAGATGAAGAAGTTACAGTGAGTCAAAAGACATCTCTCCTAAATGCCCCCATGACGTCCCACGACTGGTGACAGGCATTCGATCCGCGCACAATGGCCGAAATACGTCAATCAAATCTCGAAATGATAAAAAATAAACTGTAGGGAATACCCTGCGAACACTTTCTCACACCATTTTTATCTGAGGAAGACCCCCAGACCCCCCCCCCCCCACCACTAAAGAATTCTGGAGGAGACCCCCTAACCCCTAAAGAATTCTGGGGGAGCCCCCCAAACCCCCCCCCCCCCCCCAAATTTTAAAATATTTTCACCCCCGGACATAACTCTGCCTTCAATCCGAAGAGTTTGCAATTTTGTAGAGAAGCTGTAGGAGTAGTTGCCTTTTTTGTTATTTGAAGGCTAATTGAGAGCCTTAATCTGATGTTGCTTATAACAGGGTCTAGAGTAATTCCAGGTTCTAATAAGTTTTATTCTTTGAGCTGCATTCATTATATTTGCTCTTTGTTCTATTTTTGGGAGTTTTTTTCCCTTAGTTTTTATACCTAGCAGGTCGAAATGTACTGATTCTTGCATTTCCTCCATTGAGTACTATGTTTGGTTTCTTCTTTCAAACTGTGGATCTTCAAAAAAATTTTTTTTGTTTAATAGTTTAAACCCCCCCTCCAAAGAGTACATAAGTAAGTCGTAGATTGCGCAAACAAATTTCAACAAAATTCATTCAGCCATTTTTGATTGACTTTTTTTAAAAAATTTAAATTTTTCCTTGAATATTCTTTTTTTTTGGTGTGATGAAACCTATATTGCTTTTAAACAGCTTTAGACTTAAAGGTTGTATATTGTAGTAATACATTGGAAAGAAATTTCTGCCTAGGCTGGTTGCAAACGTTTTGATGCAATTTTCATCGAACTTAATTGAGTCATACTTGAATTACTTATTCCAATCATTATGTTTGTCTTCATATTTGCTTAAAATTATAGTTTCAAAAGATGTTTGCTCGATTGTACCTATATTGCCCCTCGAAACGGTCTTAAGGTTTTTATGAGGACTGTACCAGAAAAATACTTTAGTGCACACAGTGCAGTGTTTAGTGTATTTTTTTAACACATTATGTTTGTGAAAAGTTTTGTCAAAATCCATCCCATTAATGATTAACTCCAAGTTTAAAATTAATTCCTCACTTTCATTTTTTTTTTTTTTTGGACAAACACCCTCTTTGATTTTTTTTAAATCTCTAAGGGTTGTATATTGTAACTGTAAGGGCTACTTTTTTTTGATAACTAATTGTAGATTTTATTTGCCAGATTTTGTCAAAATTCATTGAAACCAAAACCCGAACCATCCCAAATAATAGGATTATATTTTTATTTGCTCATATTCCCCAAATTTTTGCTCAATCGCACCCTATTACCTCTTGAAATGGTTTTATTGGTTGTTTTTTGACACAGAGAGGAAAGTATGTTAGTACTTTGATAGTAGATTGTGTGTAAAAAGTTTCATGAAAATTTATGGAGCCATTATTGATTGACTCCAAGTTTTAAGATGACTTAATTTCTCACGATAATTCCATTTTTTGGCTCCAGCGCACCTATTTTGATTTTTTAGACGGTTTTGAGGGTTGAATATTGTAACTATGAATAGTTTATTTTTTAGTAGGCTAAATGTAGATTTTTGTTGCTAACTTTCATCCAAATTTATTGAACCAAACCTGAACCATCCCAAAAAATAGGATTATATTTTTTTTTGCTCATATTCCCAAAATTTTTTTCTCAATCGCACCCCTATTACCTCTTGAAATGGTTTTATTGGGTTTTTGGTGACACAGAGAGGAAAGTATGTTAGTACTTTGATAGTAGATTGTGTGTAAAAAATTTCATGAAAATTCATGGAGCCATTATTGATTGACTCCAAGTTTTAAAATGACTTAATTTCTCACGATAATTCCATTTTTTTGGGTCGAGCGCGTTTATTTTTATTTTTAAACGGTTTTTAGGGTTGAATATTTTAACTATGAGTGGTTTATTTTATAGTAGGCTGAATGTAGATTTTTTTTGCTAACTTCCATCCAAATTGATTGAACCAAACCCGAACCATCCCAAATAGGATTATATTTTTATTTGCTCAAATTTCCCCTATTTTTTGCTCAATCGCACCTATATTACCTCTTGAAATGGTTTTATTGGTTGTTTTTGGTGACACAGAGAGGAAAGTATGTTAGTACTTTGATAGTAGATTGTGTGTACAAAGTTTTATCAAAATTCATGGAGCCATTTTTGATTGACTCCAAGTTTTAAGATTGATTTCTCACGATAATTCTATTTTTTGGCTCGAGCGCGTTTATTTTGATTTTTAATCAGTTTTGAGGAATGAATATAGGAACTATAAGTGGTTTATTCTATAGTAGGCTGAAAAAAGATTTTTTTTTCTAACTTCCATCCAAATTGATTGAACCAAACCTGAACCATCCCAAATAATAGGATTATATTTTTATTTGCTCATATTCCCAAAATTTTTTTCTCAATCGCACCTATATTACCTCTTGAAATGGTTTTATTGGTTGTTTTTGGTGACACAGAGAGGAAAGTATGTTAGTACTTTGATAGTAGATTTTGTGTAAAAAGTTTCATGAAAATTCATGGAGCCATTATTGATTGACTCCAAGTTTTAAGATGACTTAATTTCTCACGATAATTCCATTTTTTTGGGTCCAGCGCACCTATTTTTATTTTTTTGACGGTTTTGAGGGTTGAAAATTGTAACTATGAATAGTTTTTTTATAGTAGGCTAAATGTAGATTTTTGTTGCTAACTTTCATCCAAATTGATTGAACCAAACCTGAACCATCCCCAAAAAATAGGATTATATTTTTATTTGCTCATATTCCCAAAATTTTTTTCTCAATCGCACCATATTACCTCTTGAAATGGTTTTATTGGTTGTTTTTGGTGACACAAAAGGGAAAATATGTTAGTACTTTGATAGTAGATTGTGTGTAAAAAGTTTCATGAAAATTCATGGAGCCATTATTGATTGACTCCAAGTTTTAAGATGACTTAATTTCTCACGATAATTCCATTTTTTGGCTCGAGCGCGTTTATTTTTATTTTTTTAAAAGGTTTTGAGGGTTGAATATTGTAACTATGAGTGGTTTATTTTATAGTAGGCTGAATGTAGATTTTTTTTTCTAACTTCCATCCAAATTGATTGAACCAAACCTGAACCATCCCATATAATGGATTATATTTTTTTTGCTCATATTCCCATATTTTTTTCTCAATCGCACCTATATTACCTCTTTAAATGGTTTTATTGGTTGTTTTTGGTGACACAGAGAGGAAAGTATGTTAGTACTTTGATAGTAGATTGTGTGTACAAAGTTTTTCAAAATTCATGGAGCCATTATTGATTGACTCCAAGTTTTAAGATTGATTTCTCACGATAATTCTATTTTTTTGGGTCGAGCGCGTTTTTTTTGATTTTTAATCAGTTTTGAGGAATGAATATAGGAACTATAAGTGGTTTATTCTATAGTAGGCTGAAAATAGATTTTTTTTTCTAACTTCCATCCAAATTGATTGAACCAAACCTGAACCATCCCAAAAAATAGGATTATATTTTTATTTGCTCATATTCCCAAAATTTTTTTCTCAATCGCACCTATATTACCTCTTGAAATGGTTTTATTGGTTGTTTTTGGTGACGCAGAGAGGAAAAAATTTAAGTTTATGATAAGATAGTGTGTACAAAGTTTTATCAAAATTTATGGAGCCATTATTGATTGACTCCAAGTTTTAAGATTGATTTCTCACGATAATTCTATTTTTTGGCTCGAGCGCGTTTATTTTTATTTTTAATCAGTTTTGAGGAATGAATATAGGAACTATAAGTGGTTTATTCTATAGTAGGCTGAAAACAGATTTTTTTTGCTAACTTTCATCAAAATTGATTGAGCCAAACTTGAATTATTCCATTTTTATTCATTTTTTTCCATTTTACCATTGATTTTAATGAAAAACATTTTTTCCCCATAACTACCCTAAAAGTCAAAAATTTTAAAAAAACAAAAAAAATGCCTCTGGGAAAATTTTAAAAAGCAACAACTGTGCAAAATCTGGATGCATAAGGATCAATGGTTCAATAGTTATGCCTAGGTACGGAGTGACGGACAACCGGACTGACGGACAGCGCCACAGAATTTTTTTACCTAAGTCTCTCTAAGTCAGAGAGGGGTTAAAAAATATGAAAATATGATGGAAGGATGTTCTTATGGATGGTTTTGACATGATGAGAGGCCATTACTTTGACTAAATCATGATTGACTTTGTTGTGAGAGGCCAACTATCGTAACAAAAAACCTTGAAAATCTCTGCGCCATCAGAAGAAATTGACTCGCTAACACAATTTTCAGAAAGAAATGGATCGCTGACTCATATTTCAGCATAAAAGACGCTAACTTACTTTTAACCAAATTGTGAGGCGCAAACCCAATTTACTACAAAAGTCTAAGTGCGAAACTTTTAGGCATGACTGATCAACCTCAAAACACCTAATCAGTCTCTAATTCTGATCATTAGCGTTAAAAATATTTAAATATTAAAAGTGAACACTGAACAGTCATCAGTTCAAACCCAAAAATAAATAAGAATTCTGAGCATTGAGATAGTGAAAATCTTGCTGCTTGGACTCTCCGTTTTGCGTTTGACCAAACGCTATAATTAATTATAATAATTACATTTACATGAAAAAAAAAACAATCACTCAGAACGGCAGATGATTGGTTCACTTGATCACCTAGAATAAACACCGGGACAATTTGAAATCATCACTAATCAGAAAGTGAGGTTAGTAAAAAATTTTTTAAGTAGAATAACTTTAAGAAAACGTGAATCAATGAACATCTAATTACTTCCAACACACTCGAAATTCAGTCGTGATTGGGAAAACATTAACTTTTCAAATGAAATTGGCATTAAAAAAAAACAGGAAACAACCTAAAAATCACGACATCAAAAAAGCTCATTTTGCCATTTGACCACAAGGGGGCGTAGTATACTCTATTGAGTAGCAGACCGATTTCAATAGGCGCACGTAGTACCTACGGTGCGCCTAAAAATTGTTATGCATCGGTAAGTCCCTCTTATATTTTTTTTGTTTTTTTAGCCAGTGACCATTGAATTCGGTTTCGAATTGAATAAGGCGTTATCCATCAAGTTTTCGGTTAAGGGGTGTCTCCACCTGCGAATTTAAAAGCGCGAATAAACTGATTGAGCCAATGAGCTTCTTTGTTGTCAATACATCGGATTTGACCTATCGACTTCAAGGCAGCTCATTGGCTCAATCAGGTTTTTCGCGCTTTTAAATTCGCAGGTGGCGAAACCCCCTTTTTTACGTTCAGAGAGAGCCAGTAAAACAAAGTTTGGGCGGATACCGAAAGTTGCCTATCTCTCTCTCTCCTCCAATTTGTGTCCAAACACATATGTAAGAAAAAGGGCGAAGATAGTGGTTAAATTCACATGATGATGGCCTCCTCTTCTATCTCTTTCTAACACATGGGTTCAAATGGTGGGAGATAAAGACACACGAATTCCTGTTTCCGTTCGTGGTATACCCGTGACTCTTTTTTGCTGGATTTCATTCCAGAATCAAATTTTCATTCTTATGAAGAAAAAACGTGCAAAAATCACATTTTACATAGGGATCAATGATCAAAATGAGCTTCAGTAGTAGTTTGCAACAGACATTGTGAGTGTGAGAAATTTCAATTTTGAGATCTCAAAAATTCCGGCGCACACGCTGGCAATCTCGAACAGAGTTTTTCAAATTAGCTGTGCTCGAATAGAAAATGGAAAATTTTTACCATTCGAGGCCACTGAAAACTAAGAATTGTTTTATTTATGAGAAAAGGAGCAACTTTGCAAAAATCTTGATGTATTTGAATAGAGACACGGGTGGGTGAGCATCTCCTGTGTAGAAGTAGAAGGAGGACTTTAAGCCTCTCAAAATGTCAACAAAGAGTCGTCGGGAAAGCGCGTATACGGGTGGTGGTGAGGGGGTGGGGGGGCGAAGTTGGGGGGTTTCGAAAAGGATATTCGTTCCGTAGACGCGTTGCCGACGTCGACAGTCGACACCCTAGGCCGAATTTTCAAGGCAGGCTGTCGGCTCTAAATTTATTATGAGACAACCTGCCATGCTCTCCCGAACAAGAGATGAAGTGTAGTTTTTTTTACAGCTTATTCTCCGGGCCTCCGGTTTACTCCTCAATAACCATCACTTTTTTTCCTCCCATCCAAGGGTCCCGCGTTCCTTTCGCTTTTGTTTTTTATCGCACTCCATCGTTCCCCAAGTTTTATTATCCAAGTCACAGATTGATGTCGAAACATATCGAGCAAATTATTTCCTCTCTCAAGATTGTATGGATCAGAGATTTTTCTCTTTCCCAAAATTTCATTTGTTTGTCAACTTATACGCACTTTATTCATTTACTTAGCTTGGTAGTTTCATAATACATTTGCATTCGAGGTTGTTATATTTGTTCATTATTTTTAAACTATCTATTTATTCATCTATTTATTTATTTATTTAGGTGCGATAGCGACTTCGGTTATTTTCACCTCCAAATCTAGGTCTTTAAAATAAATAGTAATTCTTAAAATTTAAGAATTATTTAATGTTATACGTGCCTAATTTCAATTATTGAAAGTGCTTGACGATCCAGTTTGCTATCATCACTGAAAAAACGAAGCGGTAATGGACACCGTAAATTACGGACTATATATGTTTACCGAGGGATTACGGTTGTGACGCCCGTAATCCCTCAGTAAACCTATACAATCCGTAATTTACGGTGTCCAGTTTCTTCAGTGTAGTTGGTCAATTAAAAAAGAGTTTCCTGTGGGTGTTTGGTTGGTAGGGTTGTTGATGTAAATTTTTATTTATCCTTCCGAAGTTTAGGACAGTCTAATAGACTGTTTTAGTAACTACGTCACAGGCTGAGTGCAGGTTTGTATTGTTCACGAGGCATCTTCTATCTGACTCGCACCCACGCTATCTCCCATAAAGAAGAGCGGATAAATTTTCGATCGGAGTTTTCAGTATGTAAAACAATGTTGCACTCGGATTTTTTTCCAGAAATGGAATCTACGTATCCTAAAAAGCTTATCATGCCACCACACGAACTACAAGCTCCCGTAATAAATTCACTATTTTCAAATGTTTGGCCTAGAGTCAATGCTCTGTCTTCGTCTAACTCACGGCCGCTTATGGGAGTTGGTGCTTTGTTGACATTTTATGTGGATATTAGAGGTTATGCACGGTTGTTGGATTTGGATTGGAAATAAGCCACATTAACCAAATTATTTAACACTTATTTTAATTTCTGATCTCAAACTGATGAGATATATAAACTTTCAAGATCAGAGATGGAACTTCACTGCAAATGCTACAAATGACTACAACCACAACCGTGCATAACCTCTAATATCCACATAAAATGTCAACAAAGCACTAACTCCCATAAGCGGCCGTGAGTTAGACGAAGACAGAGTATTGACTTTGGGCCAAACATTTGAAAATAGTGAATTTATTACGGGAGCTTGTAGTTCTTGTGGTGGCATGATAAGCTTTTTAGGATACGTAGATTCCATTTCTGGAAAAAAATCCGAGTGCAACATTGTTTTACATACTGAAAACTCCGATCGAAAATTTATCCGCTCTTCTTTATGGGAGATAGCGTGGGTGCGAATCAGATAGAAGATGCCTCGTGAACCAAACAAACCTGCACTCCGCTTGTGACGTCACACTAAAACAGTCTATAGGATGTGTTGGGCAGTTAGAAGTTGAGTTGTTGCAGAGTTGGGAGATTTGTATTTCTTCTCTTGAAAGCAGGTGGCTGGCTGGGCGAAAAGGATGCCTGTCCTCTACAACTATCCATCCATCTATCTATCTATCTACATCTATTTATCCTGACTGATGACGATCCTGTTATTTGACCGAAACATTTTGGGTTTTTATTTCCCTTTCTGGCTTGGTTCCTATTTCTGTTTCATTATTATATATTTATATTAATCTATCTTTCTATTTATTTATCTATCTGTCTATCTATCTATTTATATATGTCTCTATATATTTGTTTATTTATCCGTCCTTCCATTTATGTATTTTTAAAACAAGTGGTGCCCATGGAGAAATTTAAACACATCAAAACACCAAAATAAAGAGTACTACATGCTATGAGCAAAATAGCTTTGCAGTAATGTTTTAAAACGAAGAAAAAATTAAAATAATCAGAGATATGGATACTTTCTCTTCGCAAAACAGGGACGAAAAACTCTCTAACCGGCACATAATGGTGTAGTCTCTCTTTTACACACCATTTCAATTTTGTTTTGCTTTGAATGATAATTATTATAGGGCTTTTCTCATTGCTTCACAGTATTGTACTGACTTTCTCAGGCATTCATCGGCATTGTTCATTTACAGCGTCATTGATTCCTTGCATTTCGAATTACTTGCGTCTCTGGAGAAAGCATAGGATTTTGAGGATTAAGAAATTCAAGTTCTTGGAACCTTCTGCGTGAACGTCTTTATTGCTATAACCCGAAGATAAACTTGTGCCAGCAACACCCGAACAAACAAGAAATCGCTCTTCTTTAATCAATTTTCAAAACTGCCAGGAAGCTGTGTACGTCGGATCCTCCCCCCCCGCCAACTCTTCAAAATACTCGCGACGGAATTTTTATAATAAAGCGGAGATTCTCACAAATAAAAACACACGCATAACGGAGTGAAATAAAAGGAGCGTGCACATTTTAATGGGGGACGAGCGTGCGGGATTCACAACATACACACAAATCCCTGCAGTGTAAACTTCATAATTTCATAGCGCCTTTTTTTCCCCTCAACCGAAGGTGCTTTGATCCTGATCCTATTTCTCCGACAGACAAGACGTCGTTTTTCTTTATGAGAGTTTCGTATGCTCTCCGACAGAGCTGCCGTTTTGCGTTTTGCGTTTTTGCAATTATAATGACATTTTTCAATTCACCGATGATGGTTCCACGCGGTTGAGAGAAGATTGCACTGTTCAGTTCAGTGTATGACTGCACAGCACGAAAATACTCTGATTTGTAGTATATTTTCGCAATCAGTAGAAACGTCGTTAACCCTTTCGCTATATAAGCCCTTATAGAGGACGTTTGTTAACACGGATTCTTATATGCAAATTTAAAAAAAAAAAAAAAAAAAAAAAAAATTGACAAACACCTGAAATTATAAGAGAAAAATTAGTTCGATTCATTAATAAAGGTCTAAGAATTGTGAGACTACTTTTTCATCACTCGGCACTGAAATGGTTAATTTATTAAAATTACCGCAAGTTTTTTTTTTTTTTTTTTTTTTTTTTTTTTTTTTTTTTTTTTGGAGTAACCGACGACTCCACCGGTCGATAAAAGATCACAGATGCGAGTCAAGGTATATGGAGAACAGGTATGGACAACACTCTGAGCTTGGCTCTGATTGGTTGTGAAAAAAGCGACTCTCCACCGCCATTTTTCTGACCGCGCGATTCAAATTTAGATTTCACATCTTGAAAAGGAAAGTGAACAACGTAATTGATGATGTTAATCCATTCTATAGTCACAAAATTAACATTTAAAGATAAAAATTACACTTCATTGTTCAAATAAATAAAGTATTGCTTCAGATAAACTTCCCCTTCAAACCTAACCACAAACAACAATGCAAGATACACGGTGTAAATAGGAGACAAGATGGCGGCGAAGTCGCTTTTTCCCAAGTGGCCACGCCCCCTGAGTCGAGTGTTGTCCATACCTGTTCTCCATATACCTTGGATGCGAGTATTTTCGTGCAGTACAGTCATACACTGAACTGAACTATGCAATCTTTTCTCAACCGGTGAAATCGTCGGTGAATTTAAAAATGCCATTAATTACACGCAAAAGCGGCAGCTCTGCTCTCCGATTTCTTTCTTGTCGCACTCGACTGAGCGGAAGGAAACTTTGGAGAAATAATTCGGAGCGCGAACGATTGAACAAGTATAGAGAGGATTATATTTACTCCCGCGTGCAAGCGTTTAAGCGCGGATTATCATGCGGAGAATGATCATTAGAGAATCTATACAAATGGTCTCGGCGACGATTCACCATAGAGACGGCAGGTCGGTGAGGTCGGCCGGGGTTTTCTTTATTTTTAGGGAAGAGCCACACAACCAATCTTATATCAAGTGGGGAAAAAAACTGATGCCTTCTTGGGAATCTTTTCAGCGGTTTCAACGAATAGAGAGCTCTCTTTTTTTAAAATCTTGAAGTACAGTCGACGAATTAAAAAATTTGACTCAACTCCTTAAATGTTGGCTCAGGTAGGCCACCCGGAATGCTTGAATTCATCGTGATGAGCATTGCATGTTGCCTACATGGAACAAAATTTAAGGCGTTGACTGACATTATCTAATTTGCCGACCGTACATCAGAGACTCCTAGACGTCATAGCGTCTCTATTTATACGTCCCCTTATAATATGTTTAAGAAATCCTTACCCAGTCCAATTTGATGAACACGTTCGACCATTTCGAAGGCTGATTATGAATCGAATCGAAATTATATCGACTTGATAGAATATTACGACACGATCGTTCATAATCAGCCTGCAGGTTTACTCGTCAGTTATTGATTGGCAGGATCGTCTATGGATTTATATGAGGAATTCTGCGGACCAAGCTTGTTTTACAAACTGACCCATTGTTTATCAAACTGATGTACTATCGAGAAACTATAGATTGTCTCGAGATGTTCAGGAGCTAAATTTAGCCTTCAATGTTCCGGTTCGGCCACTCTTCGTACTCATCACACTTTGCGAGTGAGGTTCAGTGCGGGTGGAGTTGAATGAGGTGAATTCCATTATTCACATAAAGACAGTGACAGAAAATGGCAAGAAAAATAAGTCAAATATGTATGTGCAAATACCGACAAAAAGGGGTCAATAAGGAAATACAGGTAAGTTGTGTTCTTTTTAGGGTTTAAGGAGGGGGATGCGGTGAAATCCCCCTTCCCTTTCCTCCGGGGCCAAAGGAGTTAAATATGAGCAAAATAGGGGAAGGAAGGGGTTAAATTTAGGTCAAATGACGGGAAATATGGGTAAATATTGGCAAAAACAGGTCAATATATAGGTAAATGTGGGAAAAAATGGGGTTCAGGGTCACATATGGATAAAATAGAGGGTGAAAAGTCCAATATATGTGAAATTCCACATAACTTAAGGAATTTTCCAGAATTTAAGGGAATTCACTTGAAATAGGAAAATTTCCAGAATTTTGAATATTAACTCGCTTATAATAAAAAAACAAAATAAAAACAAACAAAAAACAAACAAAAAACCAAAAAACAAAAACAAAAACATTCACTTTAGTGAATGCATTTCACATTAAGTGAAATTTACTGGGATATGTAGATTGCTTCACTCAATTACCATACAGCATTTTTTTCTTGTAATTTTGATTTTCATTCTTGTTACGATGTCTAGAAAAACCCATACAACGCGCTACTGTGTGGCGAGGAGCAGTTGGGGGTAAAATGACAGTTCTTTCAATGATGATTATAAAGCATACTTATATTTCAAATCGTTTGTTTGCTTATATTTCCTCGAGAAAATCAAGTGAGCAAATGAAGTGGACGAAACAGGAAAAAACTGTGCCGGTTCGAGAATTTACCCATCAGGATGAAAAAGACCCCCCCCCCCCCCCAAAAAAAAAGAGGAAAAAATGAGAACATTTTTCAGGCACGAACTATATTCAGATCCGACAGCTTTAATTTTGTCATCGATAAAGATTAATACTCCAACGACGGCGTTGGCACATTCAGCAATCAGCATTGGTGTCTTTTCATAATTAATGGCATTTTAAGATATTACGTGTGTATCATCATGAGACGGTCTTCTGGCACCCCCCCCCCCTCTTTCTTGCCATTTTCTGTCATTGTCTTTATGTGAATAATGGAATGCAAACTTACTGTTCTGGTGAAATAACTGATATTTAGTTCAGGGAGACGAGCACGAGCGTTCGAAATCGAATAAGCAATTAAGTTGAGTCGGTTGATCGACTTAGCTGACCGTACACTGGAAAAAAGTGCTGAATTTAACTCTTTGATAGCTATATGTAAAAGTATGGACACCATACTTAAAAACTGATACTAGCTTGACTGTTTAAAACAGTTCAATCAACTCCGTGCCGAGTTAATGGGGCTCTTGCAAACTTATGCTATAAGTAAATAAATGGTCCATTCTCATGTAATGACCAGCGAAAATCACGAAAATCACACCGAAAAAGTATGCAATTTAGTAATAGGAATCTCCCATGATACCTTCGTCTTTCCGCCATTATGCCCGATTCTGAGAGTGAATTTCGTGATTTTTCAGTGAACTCATCGTCATTTTTACACGTTTTTACTCTAGAATCAACTATTAAATCTCCCGTAGCAAAAGTTTGCAAGAGCCCCATTTAAACTGATATACACAGTCGAACCAAAAGTTTTTAAGTAGTGTCCATGTCCACATACTTTTAACTATGAAAGAGTTAAATAGCACCTTTTTTTCAGTGTAATAAAATAATCGAGTTGAGATATAAAACTATAGAAATGTTGAAAGGTCGTATCCACTTACGTACCTCTGCTCCTTCGGCGAATTTATGTGTGGTTCAAAAGTTTGTAAAAAAAACTCCGCCATCATGAAATATACTCGCTGAGTTGACTCACGGAAAAAAAAGACTGGTAGAATTTTCCATCTGCATAGCTGATTTTGGAGTCTACTATCATATGGTAAATTTTATCATCAAATGGTAAATGAAACGTACCTTGCAGTAAATTAAGATAACCTATTGTTGGTACATTTCACCACAAGGTGCGTTGCATTTACCAGGTAAGATGGTAAAAATTTACAATACTTGATAGCAGACTCTAAAATCAGCTATGCAGATGGTAAATTCTACCAGTCTTTTTTTCCATGGTTGATTGGGTCATTTTGGGTAGACTTGAGTTGACTTACTCGGTTATGTGATTGTGATTCGTCAACCGAATCATAAGTGCGGTTGGCGATGACGGACGATTCGTTTAGTCACTTTAGTGTCCAACCGAGTCGACTTGGGTTTCATTCATATACGATGCCAATTTTAATACAGGGACTCTCTTATCAGACTCGGTCGTGAACGGTCGACTTCGAATACGCGCTCCGCTAATCAAGATTTATTCACCTCACCTAGCGTTTCGTTCGGTTCATGACCTGTGAATAATTTGTGTTTACTATGAAATAATAGCAACTTCACTTATCAATATGTAAATATTTCCGTTTCTAACCCTAAATTCTCCCCTTTATGGGGAGAATTTTTAGTGCTTTCTCTCGTGTAAATAACTTGTATATATTTTATACATACTTAATTTCGCGAGTGTAAAATATTAAACAAAGTGTGCCTTCGAAATGAGGCCTTGCAATGCACACTCTCAATTACACTGTTCCATCTGTAAATGTGCTCTCCATCGCAAAACGGATTGCTTAGATGAGGTATGTTCCAGCTTACGAGACTCGACTCTAAACTTATCATTCTCAAACGCGTTTAATCGCCAAATTCCACCAGTTGTTCAATCAATGTCTCAGCGCCGCAGAAACGTTTCACCCCCTCTAACCTTCCCTGATCAGTCCGCTGGAAACGTGGCTCGTGAGGACGACTCTAACCAGATCTCAACTCAAGATTCTTTCTATTCTCCCGAAATCTTCAATCGTGAACAACGCAATCCCAGTGAAACAATCATTCAAAACATGCAGAAAGTAATCGATAACCTTTCTGAACAAAATTCACAACTAGTACACCAGGTATCTGAGCTAACAAATCAAATTAAAATTCTTTCTGACAAACTAAACACTACCGCTTCCACCAACATCGAATCACCCAGAAGAAAAAAACCCGCTACCGAAGGAAACCCATCCACCCGTGTCCGCTCTCTTGGAGCTAGGCAGTTATTCAGCAACCGCAACCGATTCCAGGAACTGGAGATTATGGACGAGGGGGTCGACGATGAGGACGATCCCAACATACAGGACAACTCCTTTCTCGATACCTCCTTGGGCTCGGACAAGGACGTCTTCATTACCACACAGCCGACGGACCCTATCATGCTTCGAGCCAATAGGAAAATCCGCCAACGTCAACAAAAGCAACAACCTCAACAACAACCAGATAAGCCTAGGTTTACCTTTTCTTCTAATTCCCTTAAGGAAAATTCAAAAGCAAAAACTTTAAATTCAATTGCTTCTCCAACTAAGAATCCTTCAGATTCTAATGAAAACATCCCCGAACCTGTCAAGCCAAAGAAAGTGTTTCGGTCGCCCCCTATCCAAACATCAACCAATACTGACTTCTTAAAATTAAACAATGCCCTTAAAAATGTGGATAAAACATTATGGACTTCGGTCTCTCTAATTCAGGACTCATTTCGAATCAGCCCAAAGGATGACCCGACTCATTCAACAATCTGTCGATTGTTGAAGGAGGCGGGCATCCAATTCCACACTTTCGAATCTAAAAACCTTCGCCCCATCAGGGTTGTAGTGAGCGGCCTCCACCACTCTATTACTCCAGATGAAATCCTGGCATCGTTGAAATCTCAAGGTTTCCGACCTCTACATGTCCGGAACGCGCTTAGGAAAGACCGGGTACAGGTTGTTCCTAAGCTCGTCCCGGGCTCCCTTCTAGAACATGAAATTACTGATTTTACCGATCCCACCGCCATGGTAACATATTTTTACAATGACGCTCAACAAGTCATACAAGATCCCGGAATTTTCATTACATACTTTAAAGAATCACCCAAACTAAATTTCAATCCCTATCCAAATTACAAAATAACATATTCTCCCACAAACACTTTCCATGTTCATTTCATCCATGACGATGACATCGAAAAGATTTTTAAAATTAAAGCTATATGCAATATGCAGGTCAAAATAAAAATGGAGCAGAATAATGATCCTCTTACTCCGGTCCAATGTACCAATTGTCAGAGTTACCTACATACTCAAAGGTACTGCTCTTTCGCTCCAGTTTGTGTGAGGGGTTGCCCTGACTCCCACAAATCTTCAGATTGCCCCATGGGCAAGTTTACGCCATCCCCTAAATGTTGCCATTGCGGCCTCTCCCATGTCAGCAGCTATCGTGGATGCATTTATGCAAAAACGATAACCAAAGACAGGAAGGACGCAATAGCTGCCAAAGCAAAGCAAAGCTCGGTTCCCGTGAAACCCGTCTTGTCTGCGCTGAAGAAAGGTGTATCTTTTAGAGATGCTCTTAATTCCAATAAATCTTTCCCCTCTCTTAACCGTAATGTTTCACAGCAAAATAAACAGCCTTCTGCTAATCAAAATTCTCAGCAAGTTCTCAAAACTCCCTCTAAGCCACAAAACACTGGTTTTTGGCAAACCAACAGTTCGCAAAATTACAACCAACCTCCTCCTGTAAATAATTCCAACGAGATACATAACGCACTCAATCAAATAATGATTGCCCTGACTTCTCTAACTGATAGGATGTCAGCAGTCGAAACTAACATGCTTTATCTTCAAAGAGCTAATTCCTCTTCCAGATCATAATGGATTCTTTAAAAATCTCTTGTGTAAATATTAACTCGCTTCTGCGCAGACAGGACGAGGTGGATCACTTTGTTCATTCTAACGATCTTGACATTTTATGTATCACTGAGACGCATTTGGCTCAGGGACTGCGGTATGCGGGAAAGCCCCGTAACTACACTTTTTTCAGGTCTGATCATCCCTCGAACAACTGTAGGGGCGGTGCAGGTATATTAGTGAAAAACTCACTTCGTTACCAACACGATCCTCGACTCAATGTTTCTAATAACAATTTCCAATCTGTAGGTGTGACAGTGACCTGTAAGTTCGGCGATGTCTACATCGCCGCGGTCTACTGCCCACCCGGCAAAGAAACACATATTTCCGTAGATGAATTCAACGAATTCTTTCAATCTCTACCCCAACGACACATCCTCGCAGGCGATTGGAACAGTAAACATGTTTCTTTCGGCTGTAGGAAAAATAATCCTCGCGGCCGAGAGTTGAAAGCTTCACTCGAAAAAGAGGGGGCTTTTGTGGCTACGGACGGCTTTCCCACGTATTACCCTACGGCGGCTGATAAGCAACCAGACCTTTTAGATTTTTTCATCGTTAAAAATATTTCCCGTAACTATCTTAATGTTGGCTCGGAGATCGAATTGAGCTCCGACCACATTCCTATCCATATTAATCTCTTTCAATCTGTCATTTTAAAAACTTCAAACTCGGTCATTAACTCCAGGACCGATTGGATTGTTTTTCGTGATTTCTTAAATAATAACTTGCATAGAAGTGAAATTAATTCAGTCGAAGTCTTGGAGTATGAGGCCGAGCACATTTCAAAAATAATAATCACCGCTGCAGGCGTTGCAACGCCAGTTATCAGGGCGCCGCTTAATAGCATCTCATTACCGCGAGAATTACGTGACTTGGTCAAGGTTAGACGTAGACTGAGGGCCAAGTGGATTCATTCCCGACACTTCCGAGACCGCATTAATTTTAATAGAGTTTCGAGATTAGTCACTTCCGAAATTTCAAAATTACGTCAGACAAGGCTACAAACTTTTCTCCGTAACCTTACACCGACTAAAGAGACTAACTATTCGCTTTACAAAGTCACAAAATATCTCAAGAGACCCCCTTCTTATTCTCAGCCCTTACAGACTCCGCTTGGCACTTGGACAAGGTCTAATCAACAGAAGGCCGACGAGTTCTTGCGCCACTTATCCGAAGTATTCAAACCCCACCCGGACATTGTATCAGACCTCGACGTCAATTTGGAAACCCTTCAAACACCTCTGAGTCCCGACGAGGAAATTTCCAAAATAAAAACATGGGAGGTAGAAGATACAATACGGTACAAGTTTAAGTTGCGCAAGGCTCCAGGCATTGATCTTGTAATTATCGAAATGCTGCGTAATCTCCGGAAGCTGGCGGACATTTATAACGCAGTTATTGAGCTGAAACACGTCCCTAGTGCATGGAAAACAGCTGAAGTGGTAATGTTTCCTAAAAAAGGCAAACAGTTACATCTGGCCTCCTCGTACAGGCCAATATCATTGCTTTCGGTCGTCGGCAAGCTGTTCGAGAAATTATTTCTTAAGCGACTCGAGCATATTGTCGACGAGCGCAAGATCATCCCCGGCTATCAGTTTGGATTTCGACGGAAACATTCCACCGTCGAGCAGATCCATAGATTGACTGACCACGTCGAGAAATGCCTGGAGAACAAACTCGTCTGTTCGGTAGCGTTTCTCGACGTGGCTCAGGCCTTCGACCGAGTCTGGCTAGATAACCTGTCGCTTAAATTGCGCAGGTTACTGCCCGGTAATTACTACCTAATCCTTGAATCCTATCTTAAGGACAGATTTTTTCGTGTCAGATACGAAGGCTGTATTTCTAAAACAGCCCCCATATCATCAGGAGTGCAACAAGGTAGCATTTTAGCTCCTCTATTATTTATAATTTACATCTATGACTTCCCCTATCTGAGGGGTACACGTCTTTCTAATTTCGCTGATGATACTGCGCACGCTGCGATAGGGCGGAGTCATAGCGAGGCCAATCAGAATCTTCAGCTAACTCTCAACTTAACCACTAAATATTGTAAAAACTCAAGAACCAAACTTAATTCCGATAAATCACAGCACTGCATTTTTGCCAATATCAAACCTGACACGAAAGAACTCTCTGTCAAGCTAGGCAAAGATAAAATCCCTTCTGGTAATTCGGCTAATTATCTCGGCATGATCCTAGACCGCCCATTTGACGTACGGGACTCATGTCGAGAAAAAGCGCCGCCAAGCCCTCTCTAAATATAGGAGTATGTACTGGCTGTTCCGCCCCGGTGGTGGGATGTCTCTTTTAAAACAAGTTAACACTCTACAAATCCATACTGCTACCGTGTTGGTCGTACGGGGCCCAGTTTTGGGGGTTGCGCCTCCCCAACACATATCTCTAAGATTCAGAAATTGCAGAATAGGGTTCTCCGTGGTATCACTGGAGTGAGGTGGGATGATTATGTCCGAACGGACGACATCCACCATATCCTCGGTGTCCCTACGGTCATCCAGATAATCGACAAACTGACCCTGGCATACGCTAAGAGATTAGATACGCATCCCAATCCAAGAGCGTATCATCTTCTCGATTCGTATGAAGGAAGTCTGAGACGTCTTCGAAGGGCTAAGCCCTTTGATCGCGTGGCAGACCAACTCGACGATCTTTTATAAAATAGCCTCCTCTGTTTTCCATATTTCTGCAAATTTAATTTCTCATATGTCTTATTTCCTTTTCAGCGTTCGACTCACT
>VMOF01000001.1:50284381-50319499 GCA_011764245.1 Trialeurodes vaporariorum
TAAACTCAATAAACGCAGTTGTTTGCGCGAGCGTAATGGTGGCCGAAGGCACTAACAATGGAAGATTCCTATCTTAATTTCGTCACTCTTTCTATGCTGACAAGGATGATTCACAGAGTAATTAGTCATCAGAGTGATGATCCACATCCGATGAATGGTGCCGCAACACCAAGTGATACCGGTGTCAAATGAAAGTAGTCTCTTATTGGTCACTTCTTGATGGAGTTTCAGAATTGTTAGATGGGAATCTCCCATTGTTAGTGCCTTCGGCCACCATTACGCTCCCGCAAATAACTGCGTTTATTGAGTTTAGGAGTGGATTTTGGAAGTTTTTAGTGCCGCCATCGTTATTTTTTGAGGTTTTTACGCAATAATTGACTATTAAATCACTTATAGCAAAAGTGTGCAATAGCCGAATTGAGGAGGTAGCTGGAAAAACGGCCTTAGTGGCAAATTCGCGTTCTGAGAAAACGGCTGTTAAAGTTTTTATTTTAGTGCCAATCTGCCAATCTAACATAGATGAAGAATCAGGCTTGGGTTGGATCAAAAAAGTTGATCCATACCCTCAGGTTGAAGTTAGTACAATTGAAATATGCTTTGGTTGTATAGGAAAGAAGAAAATGGAGAAATACGAAAGGTCTACTAATAAGGTCGTTCTTTCATAGAACGACCTGTTGCACAGAGACAAGTCCTCATCAAACGCTGAGTACTAAGGCCGTTTTTCCAGAGAACGACTTTCTGTATGGAACATATGTACTACATGATAGATGTAAAAAAAAGAAAAAAAAAAAAAAAAAAAAACCCAAAAATCTGCAAAAAAAGAGGCGAATTCATTAGAAAATAAAGAATATAAAATTATTCGTCCTCGTATTCACTCTCGCATTCACTGTTGCCCGAGTCCTCTTCACCATCTTCAATTTTCCCCATTATGGTCATTATAGTCGCCAGCAGAAGTGGCAACCTCTACTCATATAAACTCCCATATCTCACTCAATTTTTGACGTACGGTCAATAAATTTTTTGTGGAGATATTATTGAACCAATGTTCTCTCAGAAAAGTCGTTCTCCGGAAAAACGACCTTAGCCGGATAAGGTCGTTTTTCCAACTAGCTCCTCAATTTACTCTGTGAATTAGTTATCGGCGATCTCTGAAAGAACGCGACGATACAGTTTAGGAGCATATTCACAGGGTTTGCTCACTTCACTCAGAGCGTTGTAAAGGGTGAGCGCCTCAGAGTGCTTCCCCTAAATAGTATATACGCAGCGATCAGCCTCAATATGTCACAACCTCTCATGCAGCGGCGCAGTGGTAACGCACTAGCCACCGGATTGGTCCGTCCCAGGGTCGATCCCTGGTAGCGAGCACTCTACTTTTTCACTCTTCTTTATATAGGTACTTTCCCGAAGTGCGTGCTCAGGCTCTACCGAACTTTCCTCTGCGAAGCTATCTACGAGAAAGTCTCGTAAGTCCGCTCGGAATTCGGCTCTATCGAAGCTTTAGGCGTACCACCGGAGCACAGTTCTTTCAGTGTACCTCACACAAATTGTTCGTTCGGTAGCGGTGATGGATAACACCGATTCAGTACCCGAACCACGCTTTAGGAGTCATCTCATAATTCACCGATGATTCCACTGGTTCTCAAAGATATTGTTCAGTCCAGTTTAGAAGTATGACTTTAACGCACAAAAACTCTCTGATCTGTATAATTTTAAGTAGATTCCAAGAATCTACTTATTGCAGAGAGTGCGATGTTGGATTTGTCGGGAAATGTTATCAAATGAGCACGTTTCATGGTCCCCTGAGTGAGAAAATACCACTCGTTGAAAATTTTACATTTTTTTTTTTTTTTTTCCCCGATAGAATCATCAGTTTACTCCAAAATGGGGCTTTTGCGATTATTTCCTATACAGCTGATTGAAAAATTGATTCTTCCACCTGTAATATAATGCCGATGAGTACACCTACACTAATAAACCACAAAATTCACTCTCAAAATCGAGCTTAATTGTGGAACTCATGAGTTACCATGGAAGGTTCCTATCTAATATTTTGAGACATAGGTATATCTCTGGATTTTCTTATAGAGACATTGAAAAAGTAGACAGGAATCTCTCAGAGTATCTGCGTAGCTTCTCCATTACGATCTTGTCGTTACAACTGTTTTCTGAGTTTATCACTCACATTTATGCTTCTTTAGTATGATTTTCGTGATTTTTGCTGGTTTTTACATCAGATTTGACTATACCTTTGCTTACAGCAAAAGTTTGCAAGAGCCCCGTATCATAAAATTTTAAAGTCAACAACGTTGTTCACATCGGCTGCCGACAAGAAAATTGCAGATCAAAATAATTTCTATGGTCTATTTTGACTATAGTCACTTTGCTAAACTGCGGACTCCCTTTTAACCCTTTGAGGGGCAGTGGCTAGTGCCACTAGCCACCTTTTATTTATTTTTTCCTGAGCTTATGAGACAGTGGCTATTGTAACTAGCCACTTTTAGGCGCACCGTTGGCACAACGTGCGCCTATTGAAATCGCCCTGATACTCAATAGAGTATACTACGCCCCCTTGTGATCAAATGGCGAAATGAGCTTTTTTGATGTCGTGAAATTTAGGTTGTGTCCTGTGTTTTTTTTATGCTAATTTCATATGAAAAGTTAATGTTCTCCCAGCCACGACTGAATTCTGAGTTGGTTGGGAGTAATTTCATGTTCATTGATTGACGTTTTTTTAAAGTTATTCTATGTCAAAAATTTCCAACCTCACTTTTTGATTATTTCAAATTGTCCCGGTATATATTCTAGGTGATCAAGAGAACCAATCATTTGCCGTTCTGAATGTTTGTTTTTTTGCATGTAAATGCAATTATTATAATTAATTATAGCGTGTGGTCAAACGCAAAACGGAAAGTCCCTACAGCAAGAACTCTGAAGATTCCTTATCTCAATACTCAGAATTCTCATTTAATTACCAAAAATTACTGCGCATCGAAGAGGATCTCTTATTATTCAGCCATGATGTCGTTGTTTCCATAGTGGTCCCTGCCCTAACCTCCTCCATATTTCCTATCAACTTTCAGCCATTTGTTTACGCTCAACGTAATAAAATTACTCTGCTTGCGTTTATAGTAGCTATGACTCGTGAATTGGTAAGAGTTCAAAGGTTCAACAATGGGACCTCTGAATAGTGTGACGTGCTGATTTGCTTTATTTTTCCATCATATGTTGTTATTGTATGTGAAATTTCTTAGTCCCCCTAGTAGCAAAAATACTTGTATTGAATATTTGTATTTTATACATAGATTTAATACGTATTTAAAACGTATTTAATACATATTTAATATATATTTAATGCACAATCTATTTAATACGTATTCAATATGTATTTAATAGTATATTTAATACGTATTTAATTTTACATATTAATACACGTATTAAATACGCATTTAATACGTATTAACTACGTGTATTAAATCCAAATATTTAATATGTATTGTCTATCATATTTAATATGTATTGAATTCATGTATTAAATACAAATATTTAATAAGTATTATCTTTCATATTTAATATATATTTTATATGATTCGTCCATTGGTGGATCCAGCCCATGCAAATGGGGGGGGGACGATCTCCCCCCCCCGCATCCGCCAGTGGACTCATCGCAAAGATCAATTAACTGAAACTTAATCTCGAAACAGTCAACAAATTTAAAAATGGATGTATATTATCTATCGTATTGATACATATTTAACGCATGATTCATCCCAAAGATAAATTCGAACTGGAAACATATTTAATAACAGTGGGTCTAGTTTGACAGCTTTGACTCAATCGCTCAAGCGGCTAGGTGCAATTGTTACCTTTCCCATTCCCTATCGCCTCTCATAAAAAAAAAATATTTTCCACCTCATGATCATCTGGAAGGTAAAAATGTTGACACATTCCGCTGGGTCGT
This sequence comes from Trialeurodes vaporariorum, assembly GCA_011764245.1. Classification (NCBI taxonomy): domain Eukaryota; kingdom Metazoa; phylum Arthropoda; class Insecta; order Hemiptera; family Aleyrodidae; genus Trialeurodes; species Trialeurodes vaporariorum. Next base: position 50,288,340 of record VMOF01000001.1, read on the forward strand.
GTCAATAAATATTGATTTTTCACCCTCCTGTAATCTCATCAAACCGCGAGAACTCGCTAACGCCAACTGATCTCATTCTAATGAGGTTCTTCGAGACCGGTAGGAGATGTATAAAGTGTTGGAGATGGATTTAATCCTCTCAGCAGTACTGCTACAGTACCAACTTCTTTACCCCTTTGACATGGCCCAAAGACAAGGTATCTCTACTGATAACCAATATCCCTCTTCAATGCACATCTTTTGGATATGCGGCCATTCTTACTTTAAGTGTCAAACATGTAACCTCTCGTTGAAAAGGGGTGCGATAACAGTCCTTACCCAAATTAATAATAATATCCATTTCAAATGAAATTTGTCTATTTATTTAATATGTATTCAGTAGGTATTCAATACGTATTTAGCACATATTTAATTTTGTATTTGATACGTATTAAATACCATATTAAATATGTATTAAATACCATATTAAATTACGTCAAAAATTGGGACAAACCCCCCTATAAATACGTATTTAAAACACATTTTATACCATATTAAATAGAAGTATTTCTTATGTATTTTTGCTACTAGGGCCTATTCAGAACGAAACAAGAAAATGCGTCTTATTTCTCTACCTCTACATTTTTGGTTTTGAAGGTCCTAAAGGAAGTCAGCCCTCTTTCAATTTTAAAGGAATGTGCTTTGCGGTCAAATTTTCTGACATTTTATTTAGTCTGGCAACTCCCGTCAAATGACCTAGCGCTTCAAGGCATCATTTATTCAATGCAGTTATTTTGCTCTTTCTCTATTTACAAGTAAATTTCTAGTACTCCAGGAACTTCCTGATTTCTTATGCTACCTTATGCTACATCTGTTGTACTACCTATGTTGATTTAAGCTGTCACTCTCCTTATATGTCTCAAAGTATCTTGAGACACTCAAACTGGTTCCTTAATCATATAGTTTGGTAGTCTGCTATAACCTTTGACAGTCACCTATTTTGTCGGAGATCATCATCAGTCATGCCTAAAAGTTTAGCGCTTAGACTTTTGTACAAAATTGAGATTGCGACTCACAATTTGGTGACAGTTAAGTTAGCGTCATATGATGAAATATTAATCAGCGCTCCATTTCTTTCTGAAATTTGTGTTACCGAGTCAATTTCTTCTGAAAATTATGTCAGCGTACGTCCTGTTTTTACTTTCTCACTCTAATGAAATTAGAAAAATTGAGAAAGTATTGCGATGGCGCAGAGATTTTCAAGGTATTTTGTTGCGATAGCTGGCCTCTCACGACAAAGTCAATCATGATTTATTCAAAGTAATGGCCTCTTATCATGTCTAATACCATCCATAAGAACATCCTTCCATCATACTTTCATATTTCGTAACCCTTTCAAGTATTTTACTTAGAGAGATTTATACAAAAAAAATCTGTGGCGTCTGTCTGTCAGTCCGTCAGTCCGGCTGTCCGTCAGTCCGTCAGTCCGTACCTAGGCATAACTTTTGAACCATTGATTCTTATGCATCCAGATTTTGCACAGTTATTGCTTTTTAGATTCTCTAGAGGTACTTTTTTTTTTTTTTTGAAATTTTGACTTTTAGGGTAGTTATGGGGAAAAAATGATTTTCATTAAAATCAATGGTAAAATGGATAAAATTGGAATAATTCAAGTTTGGCTCAATCAATTTTGATGAAAGTTAGCAAAAAAAAATCTTTTTTCAGCCTACTAAAGAATAAACCACTTATGGTTCCTTTATTTATTCCTTAAAACTGTTTAAAAAATCAAAATAAACGCGCTTGAGCCAAAAAATAGAATTATCGTGAGAAATCAATCTTAAAACTTGGAGTCAATCAATAATGGCTCCATGAATTTTGATAAAACTTTGTACACACAATCTATTATCAATAAACTTAAATATTTTCCTCTCTGTATCACCAAAAACAACCGATAAAACCACTTCAAGAGGTAATATAAGTGTGATTGAGCAAAAAATTTGGGATTAAGAGCAAATAAAAATATAATCCTATTATTTTGGATAGTTCGGGTTTTGGTTCAATCAATTTTGATGAAAGTTAGCAAAAAAATCTACATCAAGCCTACTATAAAATAAACTACTTGTAGTTACAATATTCAACCCTCAAAACTGTTGAAAAAATCAAAGTAGGTGCGCTCGAGCCAAAAAATGGAATTATCGTGAGAAATTAGGTCATCTTAAAACTTGGAGTCAATCAATAATGGCTGGATGAATTTTCATGAAACATTTTACACACAATTTACTATCAAAGTACTAACATATTTTCCTCTCTTGATCACCATACACAACCGGTTAGACCTTTTCAAGAGGCAATATAGGTGCGATTGAGAAAAAAATATGGGTATATAAGCAAATAAAAACATAATCTTATTATTTCGGATAATTTAGGTTTGGTCCAATGAATTTTGACAAAATCTGGCAAATAAAATCTACAATTAGCTTACAAAAGAAAGTAGCCCTTACATTTACAATAGACAACCTTTAAGAGAGTTTAAAAAATCAAAATAGCGTGTTCGACCAAAAAAAAAGAATTAAAGTGAGGAATTAATTTTAAGCTTGGAGTCCATCATTAGGTAATGGGATGGATTTTGACAAAACTTTGCACAAACATAATGTGTTAAAAAAATACACTAATCACTGCACTGTGTGCACTAAAATATTATTCTGGTACAGTCCTCATAAAAACCTTAAGACCGTTTTGAGGGGCAATATAGGTACGACCGAGCAAAAATCTTTTGAAACTAATTGTAAGCAAATATTAAGACAAACATAATATATTTGGAATAAGTAATTCAAGTATGACTCAATTAAGTTCGATGCAAATTACATAGTTTGCAACCAGCCTAGGTAGACATTTCTTTAGAATAGAAATTACGGCTCTCAATTAGCCTTCAAATAACAAAATAGGCAACTATTCCTACAGCTTCTCTACAAGATTGCAAACTCTTCGAATTGAAGGCAGAATTATGTCCAGAGGTGAAAATATTTGAGCTTTGCGGGGGGGATGGGGGTCTCCCCCAGAATTCTTTAGGGGGTTAGGGGGTCTCCTCCAGAATTCTTTAGGGGGGTCTGGGGGTCTCCCCCAGATAAAAATGGTGTGAGAAAGTGTTCGTAGGGTATTCCCTACAGTTTATTTACTGAAACTTGAGTGAGCGCACAGTTTTGAGCAAAAACATCTTCAATCGCTATAAGAAAAAAAGAAAACAATACGTCATTGGAGAAGATGCGGAAATTGAGTGAGCGGCTATACTTTTGCTGAAAATTAAAGTCGTGCACCACAATTTGGTGAAAATTAAGTTATCGCGCTTTTTTTTTGTTGCAAAATGACTCAACGCGCCATGTCTTTCTGAAAATTGTGTAATCTCATCAAATTCTTCTAAAAATTATGTCAGCGCATCGGTTTTAACTGATACTGAGGTGAGAGCGCTAATTTGAGCCAAAAATATTTTTAACGCTAATAATCAGAATTAGAGACTGATTAGGTGTGTTGAGGTTGGATCAGTCATGCCTAAAAGTCTAACGCTTAGACTTTTGCACAAAATTGAGTTTGCACCTCACAATTTGGTTACAATTAGGTTAGCGTCACATGATGAGAAATGAGTCAGCGCTCCATTTCTTTCTGAAATTTGTGTTACCGAGTCAATTTCCTCTGATAATTATGTCAGCGTACGTGCTGTTTTTTACTGAAACTTGAGTGAGCGCACAGTTTTGAGCAAAAATATCTTCAAACGCTATAAGAAAAAAAGAAAACAAGACGGAATTGGAGAAAATGGGGAAATTGAGTGAGCGGCTATACTTTTGCTGAAAATTAAAGTCGTGCACCACAATTTGGTGAAAATTAAGTTAAATTGTGTTAGCGAGTCAATGTCTTCTTAAAATGGGGTGGCATTATGCAATACATTTATTAAAATTGTTTTGTGAGTATTTGATTGTTCATTACGTACGTTTAGTGATGTGCAGTAGGAAATTCGAAGGGTTTGTTCAATGATTGTCTGTAGTGGTCCTACCCCCCCCCCAAATCGCCGCACACAGGTTCGGACCCTAACTTTTGCTGGACAATATTTTTTGAGTTGTTGGAAAATTCAAAGATTTGTTCTAAGATTGTCCGTAGTGGTTCTACATCCCCTCCCTCCTCCACGCGCCGCACACAGGTTCGGACCAAAACTTTGCTGGACAATTTTTTTGAGATGTTGGAAAATTCAAAGGGATTGTTCTAAGATTGTCCGTAGTGGTTCTACACCCCCCACACTCGCCGCACACAGGTTCGGACCCTAACTTTTGCTGGACAATTTTTTTTTGAGTTGTTGGAAAATTCAAAGATTTGTTCTAAGATTGTCCGTAGTGGTTCTACATCCCCCCCTCCTATACTCGCCGCACACAGGTTCGTACCCTACTTTTTGCTGGACAAATTTTTTTTAGTTGTTCGAAAATTCGAAGGGATTGTCCTAAGATTGTCCGTAGTGGTTCTCCCCCCCCCTCCTCCACTCGCCGCACACAGGTTCGGACCCAAACTTTTGCTGGACAATTTTTTTGAGTTGTTAGAAAATTCGAAGGGATTGTCCTAAGATTTTCCGTAGTGGTTCTCCCCCCTCCTACACTCGCCGCACACAGGTTCGGACCCTAACTTTTGCTGGACAATTTTTTTTAGATGTTGGAAAACTCGAAGGGTTTGAGATTGTCCGTAGTGCCCCCCCCCCCCCCCCCCCCCCCACCCGCCGCATACAGGTTCGAACTTGAACTTTTGGTGTAAAATTTTTTTTGAGATGGTGGAAAATTCGAAGGGATTGTTCTAAGATTGTCTGTAGGGGTTCTTCACCCCCTCACTCGCCGCACACAGGTTCGGACTCTCACTTTTGCTGCACAATTTTTTCTGAGGTGGTGGAATATTCGAAGGGTTTGGCCCGTATAAGATCGTATGTAGTGGTCCTAACCCCTACCCACTCGCCGCATCCAGGTTCGGACCCGGTTTTTTGCTGGACACATTATTTTTTAGATGGTGGAAATGGAATTTGACTTATGAGGACCAAATTTGCTCAAGGTGCGCCTTCTCTGACACTGTAGTGTCAGAACTATCTGCTTGTTTTTGGTTGGTAAGATGTTCTAAAATGGGGAAAAAATATTTTCCACATGGTAGCACAGCGGTAAACATTATTTTTAGACCAGGTAAATGTTGACATTTTGAGATTTTCCCTCCAAGACAGACCGGCTCCCGCTAATGTAGTAATATTTTCTTTTCTGGAAGGTTTAGGCAAATTTTTGAGGCAGATTATGAATTTTGAAAGTATTTTGAACATTTTGAAGTACTAGTGAGCAAAATTTGCTGATTTTGTAATATAATTACAAGCGTTAGAATAAGGTGGCTAGTACCACTAGCCACTGCCCCTGAAGGGGTCAAACAGTGATGCATTGTCTATTTCCAAGTTTTTCGCCTTCTAGAAGAAATTTTAGGGCTCAGATAAGACGTTCAGAGGCTTATTATAACTTGAACTACTTATTCACATTCTAAATTCTTGCATTCAGCCAATAATAGGCCTCGGAGATTCATTGAAGCAACATCGCCGTTTACAGCATTGTTTACAGCGTTTTGCCATTTTACAGCATATTTTGGATTTTTTTCGGTACTTTCATAAAGAATGTAATGTTTTTATTCTATTTATATTATCTTTATAGTCTAGAAAACAACTTGAAAAAAGAAAAAAGTCACATCTTCTGTTGCAACATAGCCAATAATCACTTTTTAGCTCAGCTCGAAGCAAAAATGTTGCTCTGCCACACACTAAATTCGAATTAACTTCAAAAGTTACAATTTTTTGGGGTAAAATTTACTGGGCAATTTTGTTCTCTATAGTGTAAATAACAATTTTATGATTTTTTTAGATTTTTTGGGCTCCTCAAGGTGTCTGAAAAGTTAATTTTAGTCGATCATAGGTCAAAAAGTGCCATTTACGCGTTATTTTCAAGACTAAACCATGCTCAAATAAGTTTCCTGACTGTTATTACAATTTTTTCTCATAAACAATTGTTTGTTTGATTGATTCTGACTTATAGTTGTCATTGTTTGGCCCTTTAAAATTAATTTAAACCTGATTTTTGAAAAAATATGGTAACAAAACTTTCTAGCCCTTTGTGGGGCAGTGGATAGTTACACTAGCCACCTGTTTTCTCCTATACTAGTATATGGAATTGTATGAAAATTTTTTTGGGGTCTATTTTTACCCTAAGGAACCTAGAAATGCAAAAAAATTTGGAAAAAAATTATTTTCCTTAATTTGCCCCTCAAAGGGTTAAGATCTGCAATAACTCAGAGCCCTGATACCAAGGAGTGCCATTACGTGATCTCCAAAAGGGGAGGGGGCGAAGTAACTCATGTTACAAAAAAATTGCGATACTCATGTATTTGAAGTAAGCACATAGTGGCAAAAGCGTGCAATCTGGCAATGTTGCATGCTGTCTATTTAAAGCTCGCAAATAGTCCAATCCGAGTGCGTTCAACGTACATCCGAGATTTTTATAATCCTTTCGTGAAATTAAATGGACAAAACGCAATGATGCCAGATTGCAAGTTACGCCACTGATTGGAAGTGCCCCTGTAGGGTTGCCAGACCGCAAAAAAAAGGAAATCCCTGGGGATTTCCTGAGAGAGAAAAAAGAACTTTGGCAATATATAGATACCGAACATTCTTTAGGTAGGAGAACCACAGCTTTAGGCAGGAGAACCAAAGCTTTAGGTAGATTTGACCAAAGCCTTTGGTTCTTCTGCCTAAAGAGTGCTCGGTATCGATATAGTACCTAATCACTTTGGTCTTTGTGCCTAAAGTGTTTTCTATAAGTGTTTATATAAACATTCGATTAAAGTCAATAAAAAACTCGATAATTTTTTAGCCTTACTTGGCAGCTGTGTACACCTGTACTACGAGAAAATACGAGAAAAAATGTTACAAGGAAGGGAAGCTACATAAAATAATTAATTAGGACACGCCATAAATTCAACCCTCGAATTTTTAACGCCTTCGAAGCACAGACATAACGTGAAATATGTCATTTTATTGACAGGAGTTGAAGGTTTCACGTGGTTGAAAAAAACCTGTAAACTTTTATTTGTACGATTTATTCGACGAACGGGCTCGTATTAAAAGTGAAACAAAGGCGATTAATAAGAAGCGGGAACTTTAAATTTGCATGTAATTGTAACTGACAAAAACCGTTTCGTTTGAAATGAGTGCTTTCGCGGAACGAACATGTTAAACATGCAAAACTGTTGGGGGTGAGGGAGTGGGTGGGGGTGGGGTTGAAGATCGCACTTACAGACATGCAGACAAGCGGCCGATCAGGGACTCAAATCACGTAGCCCTTCCCCCATTTAAATTGCCATGAAATTAAACACTTTTACACTCATGATACTTAGTTTTTCCAGCGTTGCCTTGCCGCTTGGTGAAATTTTCGCTAGTTGGAAAATACCGAGACATCTTTATTATTTAGCAGAACAATTTCTTAGTCAAATTAACTCAAAAAATTTACTCATGCGTATAAATCAGATAAAAGAACGTAAATAGGCCGTGCTGTTTCTATCAAGGAAATTATTGTGACATCTTCATTATTTTGAGGGCATCAACTTCCTTGGCAACTTGACTCAAAAACTTTCCTTACGACTTACGCATAATATCAGATTCACCGAGATAATTCTTTTTTTAATCCAAGGTGTATTTCGTTTGTGTTAAAGAAACTGCACAGTGAAACATTGACTAAGGGGAAATTCCTTTAACCCAAGGAAAATGTCTGCTGCTACAAGTAAAAGACACCTTGTCGTGACAGTGATTCTCCTTCATGCAACAGAATTTTACTTCGCGCAAGGAAACCGTCACAAGTAAACATGTTTCCTTGTTTTTAAATAAGTGATTTCTCTCAGTTTAGCTGAACGTACATGATACATGCTGCCTCTGCGTCAGGGGATAAGCGATCGGTTTGCAACGAAGTGTCAAGAATGTGCGTTACCTGCAACTCGATTTACATCGGGTCAAAGAATAATATGTTAAAAAATAATGAGCACACGTCAGGTTTTGCAAAATTTATCCTTTGCTTTTCACGACGGAGATTTCATCAATCAGCCATTTTACGTGATTGTCATTGAAGGTATAACTGTGCCTTGTGTCATAATACTTATATCCATTAACGAGCAATATCTGAAACTGAAATGAAGTACCGTGTAACGCAGTCACTGTTACTCACGCTACTTTTCAACTGTATACTGATGTGGCTCCTAAAATCCAAAATTGACGTCCTCATTAGTTTAAACCTAGACTTAGTCACCTAGTTAATAACTAGAAGTCAACGGTTGGTCAACAATCAGTAGTTATACGTCAGAGTAGTCTCAAAACAATAATAAAAAAAAAATATATATATATATATATAAATAAAAACAAAAAACAAGGAAACGATTGAAAACGGGCTGAGGACACCCAAACATTTCTTTTTATTTGTGAAACCTTTTAGTCGATCTACCGAGCGATACTTAAGACGCAGCCATTTATGTTTTTTCTAGGAAAGTAAAAAGGTTCAACTGGAAGAAAAGTATAGACGCACAGGCGGGAGCAAATTGAATAGCTGACGACTCCGGAAGGTCGGCTAAAGGCTACCCTCAATAGTTTATCTTAATGAGTTCTAGTAATGCAGGTTTTGGAAGATAACATTTTTCCATTAAAATCAATGGGAAAAAATGAATAAACATAGGAGAAATTAAATTATTTTAAATTTATCTGTTTGAATTTCGATTATAATTTGCTAAAACATTCTGCAACCAGCCTAATGCAAAATTAACCCCTTGAACGGGATCTGGGGGTCTCCCCCAGAAAATTATATGGGGCTCTGGGCCGGGTCTCCCCCAGAATATTATATGGGGGTCTGGGGGTCTCCTCCGGAATATTTAAGGAGTCTGGAGGTTTCCCTCCAGAAAATATAAGGGGGTCTGGAGGTTTCCCCCAGATTAAGTTTGATGTGAGAAAGTGTTTGTGGGGTATTCCCTACAGTTTATTTTTAATCCCTCTCGCTTTTCCTTTCCTTTATCGAGAATATTATCCCTTCGATTCCGGCAACACTGGCCGAGCTCAAGTCACGTAGGAATCGGAATCGGAATCGTTCGTGTTTCGTCGATTAATTCGAACCACGTAGCCATATAAATGATGACGAATCTAGCGGGTCCCTTCTTTTTTACTTTGCAATTATTCCGCTCGTGGCCTCTACTCTCACCTTGCTTGCTTCATCTCTACTTTCCCTATATTCATGTATGTATAACCGCTTAAAGCAGTGATCGAACAAAAAATGGAATGAGGCTATATTAAATATTAACAAAAAAAATACAATACACAGGATGTCCGGTAAGTCCCGGAACGGCTGCGCCATTTCTTAATTTACGCAGATAAAAAAATCAAACTTTGGGAATGTTCGTAGATAAATAAAAACTACTTTTTGGGGGGGTCAAAATTTTGGTCGCCCCTCACGGGGGGGGAGGCGCCCCTAACTTTTTTTCAAATGGCAACCCCTATCTTGTGATACCTCATTCAAAAGAAGGTAAAAAATTGAGCATTTTGGCGCAAACCGCATGTCAATATCTCTTTTAGTATTCGAGATATCGAACTTCAAAATCTATGGAAACCCATTTTAAAAAAATCATAACTCTTATTCAGAAAGTCGCGATTTAAAAAACTAGGGGTCTAAACTACTCTACATAACAAGCTCTTTCCAGGGAAAAACACCTCTGCCCAAAAAAATAACTTACATTTATTGTTTTTTTTCCCGCCAAAATTTTTTAAAAAATTTTGGCGGGAAAAAAAAACAATAACTGTAGGTTAATTTTTTTGGGCAGAGGTGTTTTTCCCTGGAAAGAGCTTGTTATGTAGAGTAGTTTAGACCCCTAGTTTTTTAAATCGCGACTTTCTGAATAAGAGTTATGATTTTTTTAAAATGGGTTTCCATAGATTTTGAAGTTCGATATCTCGAATACTAAAAGAGATATTGACATGCGGTTTGCGCTAAAATGCTCAATTTTTTACCTTCTTTTGAATGAGGTATCACAAGATAGGGGTTGCCATTTGAAAAAAAAGTTAGGGGCGCCCCCGCCCCCCCGGGAGGGCCGACCAAAATTTTGACCCCCCCAAAAAGTAGGTTTTATTTATCTAGGAACATTCCCAAAGTTTGGTTTTTTTAGCTGCGTAAATAAAGGAATGGCGCAGCCGTTCCGGGACTTACCGGACACCCTGTATAAAAAAATCACAGATTGAGCTCTTGCTGTATTGAATCCAGTATGGTCGATATTATTTATCAAACATTAGTACTATAGCTTACAAAAGAAAGTATATTGAAAGGAATTGTCATGAAATATTTTAATTCTCGTCCAATTTGCGAATTTCAACGGTTTTCAGGTAGTTCAGAATCTCAAGCTATTGCCACTTGTGACATAATTAATGCCTCAGAAAATGTTAAACGATGGAAAAGAAAAGAAAAATTCATCAAGAACAATTTTGATTAGTGGATTTTCTTTTGAAAAGCATAGTACGTCAACAGAAACGAGAAACGAAACCAACTGCACCAATCAGAGGGTCTATGACCGGAAAAAGCGGTATTCATTAGGAAATGGAAGGAGAAATCAGGGGAAATTAGAGTGACCATTAAGGAGCGGAAGAGATAAAAACCCAAAACCCAATGGGTTTAAGGAAAAACCGCCGTCAAGTCTTAACACTAATTGTTTTCACTCAAAAAAAAAAAAAAATAAAAAAAATAAAAAAAAAAATAAATAAAAAGGCAATTTTTCATCGCTGAAATACTTATGATATCTGTTGCGATCAAGTCTCTGGTGTATTTTGATTTTACCTCTTAAAATCGAAGTGCCCATTCAATTTCTCGCCAAAATAAGGATGATATCAACACAGCGATCAAGTCAGTTTAGGTGCTCCTAAAATTAGCCTGACACATATGCACAGCTAAAACCCCTTCAATGATATCGATGCAACTGCACCAGCTTTACTTACTTTTGATTACTTACCTTGACTTTGATTAGCGGCCAATTAGGCTTGCTAAAAAGAATACTGCTTCTGGCACCAGATCACTCCGATATTTAATAGGGCAGACGAGGTTCATGGCTCCTTTGACTCCGGGTGTTTTGGCCGAGAAAATTTTCTACAAACATTTTTTAAGAAAAAAAAAAAGACTTGAGCCGGCATTTTTTTACTCCCATTTTCTTGAAATCTCCGCTGGTCTGAGGTTGAAATTGACACTATATCGGGGCAATTAATTAAATAAAGATTTACAAGAGCTAATACCTTTGGAAATGCCCACTTATTAAATGTCTCCTCTTTCTATTCACGGTGAATTTCTTATGTAAAGGGATCAAAGTTTAGTAAAGAACATATTTTGAGTCATAGATGAGCTCATCTTTAAAACTATTCACCATCAGTGGTTTTGAAAGTTAAAACTTAGGAAAAGAAGAAAAATACGTTCTTCGGTAGGAGACCGTTTATTTCTTATTCTTTTCTGATTTTTATTGGTCGGCTGGGAAATTATGTGTTTACTTTTTGAATGGAGCAGGTGAATGAAACAATTCACGAAAGAGGATACTTTCTACAAGGCAGCAAAAAAATGCCGGCTCAAGTCTTTTTTTTTCTTAAAAAATGTTTGTAGAAAATTTTCTCGGCCAAAACACCCGGAGTCAAAGGAGCCATGAACCTCGTCTGCCCTATTAAATATCGGAGTGATCTGGTGCCAGAAGCAGTATTCTTTTTAGCAAGCCTAATTGGCCGCTAATCAAAGTCAATACATGCGGTAAGTAATCAAAAGTAAGTAAAACTGGTGCAGTTGCATCGATATCATTGAAGGGGTTTTAGCTGTGCATATGTGTCAGGCTAATTTTAGGAGCACCTAAACTGACTTGATCGCTGTGTTGATATCATCCTTATTTTGGCGAGAAATTGAATGGGCACTTCGATTTTAAGAGGTAAAATCAAAATACACCAGAGACTTGATCGCAACAGATATCATAAGTATTTCAGCGATGAAAAATTGCCTTTTTATTTATTTCTTTTTTATTTTTTTATTTTTTTTTTTTTTTGAGTGAAAACAATTAGTGTTAAGACTTGACGGCGGTTTTTCCTTAAACCCATTGGGTTTTGGGTCTTTAAGGTCATATCAAACATTTTTCTATCTAAAAACGTCATGATTTTTGAAGAGGATTTTTTCCATTTGGACCTTGATGAGGCCTCGCCTCTAATTGATCGAGACACATCTAGCGGACAATGTATGGTGTATCCAGGGACCAACATTTTTGGTCTCCGTACGAAAAAGCCCAAAAATGTCACGCACTGAGAAATTAAAGGGTTTTGTTCCTCGCGATTCGAAGAGACGTGGGCTCTGCAGAAACTTCCTTACGGGGCGGAGGTGGGATGAGAAAATTGGCTCGAAAACCGCTTTTTTCCAAATTCTTCGGGGGGGGGGGGGTCGGTCAGCCCCTTTTCTGCCAGCGCGCATGCAAATTAAAATGAATTGATAGGTAAGAAAATAAACAAACCATTAGATTGATTCTAGCTTGCTTGCCCTCGTTTGTTTCAACCTCACGCATCCAAAATAATTATGATTAATTCGGAGGAAATTAGTTTAAACAAAAATGCAAGTGTTTCAGAGTGGTTATCTGGACACATCATTTTAGTACAAATGTCCAGGTGAGTAAATTTCGCTTTTTTCTGTCAGGTGTCAGTTTTTTGATGGCGTAAAATCCTTTGCAAAACAGTTACATAGAATTCTGTGCCTACAGAGCCACTCTGACTTTCGTTTAAAACCAATTTCAGGTGGATCTGTTTTTTTTTTTTTTTTTTTTTTTTTTTTTTTTTTGCTTTTTTTGTTTAAAAAAACGAGGCAAACAAACTTGCCCGTATGAAATTGTCGGTAAGAGATTTTCATCGATAAAATCATTGCTGCCTTCCAGGGGGGAGGGGTAGGAGAGGGGGAGCAAGATTGCAATTTGACCGCCCTTCAAAATGGTGAAATTGAAGACTGTTTTTTATGCTTGTATCCACTGATTTTACCGCCTTTGGGAATACGTTTCTAGAGATAACCCTTTTTTTTCATTTTTTGCTTGTTCACCCTAATATTGCCGCCCGAGGAAAGGGAACACCCCCCCCCCCACCTTGGCGCACCACTGCAACGCCCCCGTGTTGCCTCAAAAGCACGTCCTGGAATACCTCACTGTACCATAATTGTGATGTGAGGCAGGTAAAATGGACAACAGTAAAAACTCTACAGAGCGTGTACAGTGGCTAGTAAACCACAGTGTGGTCATTTTGGTTGTGTTGCTGAATTGCTGGCGTTTACGCACCCAAGCGGCCTCGTCCGCCCATAAGAACGCCTGTAAAATACCTGATTTTCAAAAAATAAGAACGAGCGGATGTGAGCGGAGAGGAGTTCAGAGAATGTAAACAAACTGGCCGCTGACGGCTGAGACGAAAGGATCCCCTACATTCAGTGATTATGGCAAAATAAGGGCTAAAGTTGGAGTTTAAAGCTCAGTTTCATAGTCTTGACGCTTTAAGCTTTCGATAGAGACCTTATTTTTCAAATTTGGTTCTAGATTTATATTTTTTACGATTTTTTGAAACTCGGGTGTTTTACACGCGTTCGTATGGGCGGTGAGGTCGGCTTGGATGCGTATAGCGATTGACCACACTGTGGTTTATCTAGTCACTGTAGACAGCGAGTGATTTGTGGCTCACTCTATGAGCGGATCATGAACTTAAATCAAGTCACGTGCTAATATCCAAAAGCAACAGCAACATCATTATTATAAACAAAACCAAAGTCTTAGAGGTTGGCAGTGTTGGCATAATGGCTCATACAGTCCTTTAAAATTTACTCCATTTAAAATTCGGGAAAAAAAAAAAAAAAAAAAAAAAAAAAACCAAGCAGCCAGCAGGTTTTGTATCGCAGTCTAGCGATACAAAGATAACATGCAGTCAATCAGTGTACCCTAGTAAAAATTTTTTGATGACGGTCATTAAAAACACTGAGAAATGGAACACTGACCGGTCAACAAATTTGATGGTTGCCATCAAAATTTTTGTTGGCGACCAACAAATTTGTTGACCGGTCAGCGTTCCATTTCTCAGTGTTTTTGTTGACCACCATCAGAATTCTGCTGGTCCACCATTAAAATTTTATTCATCACCATCAAAAAGTTTAAACTGGTTAAAAGGGCTTTAAGGATAATATTGGGGATTAATAAAAGTAAAACTTCACTCACAGACATGTATGGATGTATACCTACGTCAGCCGATCGGATGGAAGCTTCCAAATTTTACGGACACTACCGGGATTTGAACCCGAGACCTTCCGACTCCATGTCCGGTGACCTAACCGTTACACCACCCCGATCAGATGTGTATATTCGACGAAAATCCGGTAGATAAGTTTGTGAAAAGAGAATATGGTTACTGTAAGTCTGATTTGCATGAAAATTGGTAATGGAATGTATTTTTGGTCGAGGAATCTGATTCTGCATTCAGATTTTTGGTATTTAAAAAACTTGATGAGATAAAATCAATTTGTTACTGGGTGCAACAGAGTGAGTCTCCCTTTTTTCAAATTTTGAACGGTCGCGGAACTTGAAATTTGATCGGTCTTTGAATCCATATAATGTCACGGAAATCAAATTATCCACATGGAGCATTTTACCAGGGATGTTATCTGTTTTCCAAACACATTTAAAAAAGAGTACTAAAGTGCCGTATTTGTTGTGTAGGTAGTGTCTTTTTTATCATACAGCATACCAAATAAAAGCTTCTTTAACTTATTGTACGTGCGGCGGTGTCAATTGTAAGGTGTCTCAATGTTTAGTTCAAAAAAACACATTTATTTCCTTATATGGACATTATTCATTTAAATTTTATAAGCGGATACAAAGAAATACGGCCTAGGTATGCAATACGCAATGCACAGTATACTATTCAACTCATGTATTAGGCGTGTGTTGCATATATTGCATATCCTGGCCAGGTTTCTTTTTCCCCGCTATAGTACGATCCCTACATAGGTGAAATATATCCACAGGTGTATCATATGTGTCAGAATAAATATACTGTACACAGTTTCTACAATACACACTTGATTAAAATAAAATAAAATATAGGATTAATTTTTATTTAGTATTGTACTTTTTTCAAGTTCGTGTTGTCAAAATACTATATTTCTAATTCTTTATCTATATGGAAAAGTCGGTTTTGAGCTCTAAATGGGGGTAAATAACTTGTAAACATCCTGGACGTTTTAAACCGTCAACATAGCCATGTTCCAGTTTTGTGAAACTTGAGGAAGTCAAAACCTAGACTGTAAGTTGAGACATACTTAGCAACTGTATGTTCCACATCATGATATTTGCGAGTTATAACAAAAAGTTTACCGGACAGCACTTAAACAATTAATGGCCACCAACAAAGTTCCTTTCATCCGTTAGCTATTTACTGGTCATCAACAAAACTTATTAGGCCACGAACAAACTTTTGTTGGTGCCAATACTTCTTGTGACCGATCATCAAAAATTCTATTGACTGCCAGCAAAATTTTTACTGGTCGGTCACAAGAAGTATTGGCACCAACAAAACTCTGTTGGCGCCAATGCTTCTTATGACCGACCATCAAAAATTCTGTTGGCTGGCAGCACAATTTTTACAGATCGGTCACAAAATGTATTGGCACCAACAAAATTTTGTTGACCACCACCAAAATTCTACAGGCAACAACAGAATTTTACTGGCAGTCAGTAAAATTCTGTTGGTGCCAGTAAAATTTTGTTGGTGGTCAACAAAAATTTTTACTAGGGATAAGCTGCTTTGACTGCGTTGTTATTCTTGTAATGCCGCTTTTCATTAAGTTTCATGGCATATAGGGTGTCAATTAAAAAAGGAGCCAGACCAAATATCTCGAGAACGGCTCCGAATTTTGAAATACACTGAAACACGTGTTCAATTAGCTTGAGGGGGGCATCTTTATGGGGGGTTTTCCGTTTTCGCGGCCCCCTCTGGGGGGCCCGCAGGGGGATAACGTCCCTAAATTAAATACTTCAAAGGGGGACCCCATATTTTATTTATTAATCGAAAAGAGGGGAAATTATCATACTTTTTGTGCGAATCGAAGTTCAATATCGTTTTTCTTTTTTGATACATCAAAGGGTCAAAGTTCGATTTGGACTAATTTTAAAAAAATCATTTCCCTCTTTGAAGAGTGGGAAATTTTAAAAAAAGGACAAAAAATACTTAATAAGAAACCCCTTTTTCAAAAAAAAATTTAATTAAAAAAAACATTTAGTCAAATTTTGGTTTTGAAGCTCCCAAAACTTTTAGACGTTTTTGGCCCCCAAGGAGGGCCATCTAAAAAAATTCCGAGGTACGACCCCTATAGATTGATACTTTAATAGAAAAGGCGTAAAAAACTGAGCATTTCGGTGAAAACCCGGAGTACGATATCGTTTTTCACAATCGAGATATCGAAATCTGTAAATTGACATTCGATATTTCAAATGTAAAAACGATATCCACCTCCAGTTTGCGCCGAAATGCTCAGTTTGTTACGTCTTTTCGATTGATGTATCACTCAATAGAGGTCGTAACTGGGAAATTTCTCAGATGGCCCTCCTTGGGGCCCAAAAACGTCTAAAAGTTTTTTGAGCTTAAAAACCCAAAATTTGACTAAATGTTTGTTACAATTGAATTTTTTTCTAAAAAGGGCTTGTTTTTCAAGTATTTTTGTGTCCTTGATTTGTGAATTCCGACTCTTAAAAGAGGAGTAAGTAATGCTACTTGAAAATGGGCCCAAATCGATCTTGGACCTTCGATATAATCGAAAACGGAAAACGATGTCGACGTTTTACTTGTACCAAAAGTCTTAAAATTTTACCTTATTTTTGATTATTAATAAAAAAAATGGGGGGCCCCCATTGAAGTATTGGATTTAGGGAGAGTTACCCCCCTTGGGGACCCCCCAGAGAGACCCCCCAAATCGGCGCCCCCCTAATAAGATGTCCTGCTCAAAAAAAATTTAACACGTGTTTCAGCGTTTTTGGGAAACCCGGAGCCGTTCTCGAGATATTCGGCCTGGCCCCTTTTTTTAATTGACACCCTGTATACATGGGATCCAAGCACCTGTACCAGGCTTTTTTCTTGAGAATGGCTGATTGAAATGTTTTGAAACTGGAAGTCGGATAGGGAATCGACCCTAATTTGTCATTTTCATATTATCGATAGTTTCCCAAATACTTACCCCTTTTGGGGTATTTGAGGGGGGAGGCTCAATCACATCTATCTAAAGTTTTTTTTCAAAAAGCTCTTTTCAAGTTATGAAAAAAGCTCGTGTCCTTAAAGTTGAGGAAATTTTCCAACTTTTTTCCCTCATGGACATTTACCAAAAAACCTCAATTTTTGAGTTAGGTACGGCGGATTTTTGGAAAAATTTGAATTGGCTTTTGTGCCGCCCTTTGAAAATTTCCTCAAATACATAACAGATTCTGATCAAAGGGATGGAACCATTTTGATTGAGGGCCACTAGTTTGGTACCTTAAAGTGAAAAATTAGGCGTATTTCTTTAAAATTTAAAAATTTTGGGCAGTCTATGTCTCAGACCATGGAATCGATCCGATTCTGCCATGGAAGCCCCAAAAATTTTTGATTTGACAAAATACACCTTTTTTTTTCTCCTCAAGGTAACATGTTGCACATCAATCAGAAGGTTTCGATATTTTTTTTCAGAATCTGTCAAGTTTGTGAGAAATTCTCAACTGGATAAGCAAAAGGGTTGATTCAAAATTTTCCCAAGTCCCTACAGCTAAAAAAATCTGGGCGTTTTGGTAATGTCTATGGGAGCAAAAAGTTGGCAATTGCCTCTGCTATGGGGATATGAGCTTTTTTCGTACTTTTAGAAGATGCTTTTTTTGAAAAAAACTTGTTTAAAAGTGTGTGAGGTTCTCCTAATATGAACGAGGAGCTGATGGGGGCTTTTAAAAATATCAAAAATAAAAAATTTTTGTGTCCATTCCGTAACCGATTTTTTGATTAAAAACATTCGATCAGCCGTTCTCGAGAAAAATGCCTGGTGGTATGGTTCCTCTCATCTTGAACTCTAGGCCACTGTCTCTTTTTCGTCATTTGTGAGTGTCTATATTGAAGGTTCAGCAAACATGTTGAAATCGTTCTTTTTCTTTTGGGTTTTTTCTTAAAACTCTGTGCTGGTTCCTCTTATCTATAGTTATCATCGCTGCATTATGTTCTGTATAATTTCAATGGGTATGCAGAGTAAGGAGAGTGGTGGAGTGAGAATTTTTTTCTATGTGAAACTTCTGAGAGCTAGTGCTTTTGTTCTTTTTCTTTTTTAATTCCTATTAATTTCATGTCTAAAATTTTTTCCCCAAAAACTCTCAGCCAACCTCAAGTGATTGCGGCCAAGATCCAAAACCTTTCCCCCAAACCAGCTCTATTTTACTTCACCTGCCCCAAACACTTCTTCATGAAAACTTGCTCGTAAAAACTGTTCTTTCAAATATTTTCCCTATATTTTTTTCCCCTATACCCGGGGACGTGCCATTCTGATTCAACTTGCAAGTCATGTGATATCAGAGCGACCAAGTCTTAATTTCCTCGATTAGGGGGCTTCAGAGCTCCTTCAAATAATTTGATACTTCTCCTGATCACATTTTCTATTTTTCGTATAAAGCGCCTTCAAAAATTTGATACTTCTCCTGGTAACAGATTTTCCCGTATGAAGCTCCTTCAAATATTTGATACTTCTCCTGTAAACACTTTCGTCTGAATAGCCGCATACAAAAAAAAGACATGGTAGCTCTGATTCAACTTGCAAATCATCTGATTCAGAGCGACCAAGTCTAAGTTTCCTCATTGATGCTCCTCCATATTCATACAATCAATTACAACCACAGGGGTCGAGCCGACGAAACGCTGCGGCGAGTAGGGTATTTTTCTAAAGGAAGGAAGAGGGGAAGGAAGAAATGGAGAAAGGAAGAAAAAAGGAAAAAAAGAAATCGATAGAAAGAAAATAAAAAAATGAATGAAGAAATCACAAAAAAAAAATGAAAAAAAAAAAATAAAAAAAAACTTGGCGATGACTGAAAAAGCTTATATGCGCTGTTAGTATGTTGGACTGCTTTTTCTACTAATCTCGTATTTTTAAGATTATAAATTTTATGTTGCGAACAAATATTTGAAAAATAATTACTACGCTCAGATGGGAAATACTCTTAGAAAGACTGTTGGTTTCTTGCATTTTTTCGGTGTGATGTTTTTGAAGCCAGATAAAATCAGTGTTTTTAAACGATAGTGAGTGGCAGTGAGAACACAACTTCCCACTTTCCGTTATTTAGAGCCATTGTCCACAGTAAGAACGTTGATTTTTACATCGTTGCGCAGAAATTTATTCTTTTATATATCATGTCTAAGTAACTGAATAAATGAGAGAAGCTCAAATATTTGTAAGCGTTTCTCCCTTGGACTTGGACATTTTTTTTAAATGGTAAACCTGTATCATGAAATTTGTGCTTTTTAAAAGTAAAAAGGGAGCTTGAAACGTATAATCAGACTTAATTTCTGAATTTTTCAAGTTTATAAATGGATACTTTATGTAAAAATACTTCAGATCACCAAGTTTCAAGTCTTTTTTATTTGTAACTGTGGCTATTACTGATAAATCAAATTTTTGTAAAACATGGGGGAAACGCAGTTCAAGAGGGGGGCATTTTTTTACCCATATTCATAGGGGGAAAAACGTTTTATTTCGGGCTCCAATATTCACAGTAGAAGTTTGCGCCCGGAGTTTAGTTGCATTTTTTATATTCCTAATATTTTGTAGCTTGCACTTATTTAGTTATGATTCAATTACTTAAAAACTTTAAATTTTGCGCACTTATAGGCGGTTGTGGCTGATATGATTATTGGTGATTGCAATTTATCGCTCCTCACCCACGATTGTAATCCCGCCTTGTTCAAAGGTGCTGTTGGCATGGTCATAAATAAAATCTTTAGGATTTAATGGATGAAAAAATGAAACAGACTGGTTTTAATCTTACCTAAAGCATCAAAGCTGGATCATTTCGGACAGCAATGGGGGGGGGGGGGAAATATGGCGGACAACAAGCTTTTCTAAACTCAAATTATAGGTAGCTGGATTGGCTTTTAAAACATTTGAAGATTTGAAAATACCTGCTGCCACTCACCAATTAAAGATTGTCAATTACTTAATAGCTATATGGTACTTCTCGTCGCACCATTATATTTTAAAAATGGTCATAAACAAAATAAAAAACCCAGCAAGTCATTCAGAAAAAATTTGGGGGATTCACTTCAAAGACAAATAAGTAATCCTTGAACCTTCTGATAATCCTGTAGCGTGAAAACAACACTGTAGGTGTAAAAGAATTTCTAGCAGCGTTTAAAGTGTATCTGTGTGGGGAAATAGGTACCTTTTAAGACAGGGAAATGTCCCAAAAACACCAAAAAGGGAGTTTTTTATGAAAGATTAGCGCAGAGATGAAACGTTTGAAAGTCAATGTTTTTTGGGAAAAAATAAAGCCGTATGTTTACTTTTTTTCATAAACAATAAAAACAAACCATGAGCAAACCAAAATTTTGTAATGAATTTTAAACAGAAATGCGTCAAAAATGTCTTTAATCCTAGAAGTTAGTCCTTTATAGCGTTCATGTAATTTTGGGGTGACCTTATTGAAAGCCTTGACGCAGTTAGAGCCATTCGTTTACTGCCTTGTCTGACCAGAGTCCCACCATTTAAAAAGAAGGTACCTCTAAGACATTTCCCCTCCAATCACTTAAGTATTGCCTCTTGAGCTCCCAAACTGTAAAGTTTTATGTTTTTCCACTGTTTGTCCATACAAGAGTTTTTCCCAAAAATTTTAAAATGTCTCAAAAAATTTGCCTTTCCCGCTTCAGTTTGATTCTAGAAAGCTCTTACGATCATTTGTGATGTCACCACTCTTTCCCCTGTCAAAACTTGTAAGTCCTTATTTTTCTCTGACTTGGAAATAGATCACAACAATCAAATTTGGGCTTGAATGAATTAAATGGACTCCTTAAATTGAATCTAAAAGAATTAGGTAAATCGAATAAACTTAGCCCTATCCAATTTATTTCGCATTTTGGGCCCTATGTACAATCGTTAATTTCCACTTGTGATCAATAATTCTTACTTAAATGCCGCGGAAATCACATAAACGCTGATGCATCAAGATTTGTTCAGTTTTAATTGAGACGTGGCCATTCGATAAAAGCTGCTTCATGACGAATATCCTTGCCAATATTTCAGACCAATTGTACCTATGCTTGCATGACAAGTCATGGAGAGCAGAACTATTTAAATGTCAACACCAACACCAAGTTGTGTGATGCATTCATTTAAGGTTAAATGGTTTGACTGAAATAGTGCGCTGAGTTCGATCTGAGAGCATCCATCTCACTCGACTAATTTGACTTTTGACTGATTGATAATCACCTGCTCAAGGGTGCGCTTTGATGCAATGCAGAAGCAGGCACCACCACTTGCTAGAACCTGATACTCAAAATGCTTCTGCTGTGGTACATTCATATCTAAATTATGATAACTTACGGTTTGAACAATGTTAAAGTTGAAATCCGAGCGTGAATGCTGATTCTTACATTAAGAACAGCGCATGATTGAGGAGATTAAGCTGTGACGTAGGTGGGGTACGAATGCCTCCCCTCCACCTTTATATTTTCCCTCATGGAAGAAATCATGACGCATCTGCGCTCATTGTGACATTTTCAGAATTTTTTTAAGAATTCATGCTCAAAAGTGGAAATTACCCGCAGAGCAACTGACTCAAATGATTGGGAAAGGACTTAGTCCAATAGCTTCGATTCGTCGAAGTTGACTCGATTGTTCATAATCAGCTGCCAAGAAATTACATCATGCAGAAATAGGTAAAAGGACTTTCACTGCACTTACACGTTTGGACAGAAGAAGAGTGCGATATCAAAGATGGTCATGGAGGGCTTTCTAGAATCAAACTGTAGCCGATAAGTGCTGATAGTTGGAGACAGTTAAAATTTTAGAAATGCTCTTTAAAAAATAAACAAGATTTATCTCTGGAATGAACACTGGGAAAACTGAAAGGGGCAACACTTCAGTAAACATCAGGATCACAAAGGGTTCTTTGAGAGAACAGTCATCAGAGCACTCTTTCACATGGACATGATGACTTGAGTGAAACTGGCAAGTTTAAATCTTGAACAAAGTTTTCTACTTCAGATCACTCAAATTAATAAGGGATGGACATGAGAAAAACTGTCTCAGGAAGAGAGAGTTTGCTGAGAGAGGTCAAATTACAAAAATTTTGAATAAATCACCACAAACATACCACTTTCACACGTCAAAATGCCAAGAAAGGCAATGAGTTACGGCATTACGAGGCAATAACACGCACTGTAGAATCTGGCAAATTAAATAAAAGCTATGAAGAACTTGAGTGTTTCAATTAGTAGAAACTGAAATTAAGGCTTTGATTGACAGAAAACACGCATAGTTCATAAAAAAATTCAGATTTTAAAGTCTCTGATAGACTTCGAAAACACGCGAAAATACATTGCGGAGGGAACTTCGGTTTGTTTTCACAACACAAATCTCTAACCTTAAAATATCCGAGGTAAATTACGCATGTTTACCAAAGCCTCCGAACTAGATATAGCTCGTTGGTAATCACAGACAAAATAATGAAACTACCAAATTTATTCATAACGGAGACAAATCCTCATGAAAAACTTCGGGTCAATTTTCAGTCAAAACCTAACTCAAACATTATTCGAACATTTCAAACGGCGCACTATGGATCCAAATCGAGTCCTAAATGGTCAAAAATACAAAGACATGAGATATCACAAGAATTGTCGATCCATCAAATGATATTCTCCGATAAGTATGGGACAAGCTAGGAATAAAAAACGGAGCCAAATAAACCCCTTAAAATCAACTATAGTACCCAGCTAAAATACTAATTTTCCAACTTTGAAAGGATCGAATTTGGACCGCCAAAGATTTGATTTCTATCCATTGTGCGGCGGACCGAAAAATATCGCGGATTCGATATGGCGCGCGATTCGTTTAGTGACTGCTTAAAGGATAGGGAGACTTTTCGCGTTGCCGCTCCGCAATATATCGAACGAAAGGAATCCACCGAAAAGCAGTACGCGATCATTACGCGCGGAAATCTGACAACGCACGTTTGCGACCAAGCCGAAAATTGTCGATTTTTATGCAGGAAGTTTATGGCCAAAATCGATACAAAACCATAACAAAAACATGCAGTACTTACTGCATGTTAAAAAAAAATCGAAAATTTAAAATTCGAATTTGTTTGCCCATTAATTTGTGTGTCTGTATGTTCCCTAGGCCGTTTTGTTTTATTTATTCATTTCATGTTTTCTAACACATGTCTATCAATGTTTTCGCATGTCATGGAAAATTTTTGATGTGCACATTAATAATTTACTTTTTATTTTTTTATTATCCTAAACAGGTAAATCATGACACTCATGTCAAAATTTATCGGAAATAAATGAGTAAAGAGTCAAAAGTAAGAATGAAATAATAAATAAGGCACGGCTGCAAGTGTAAAAACAAGTGGCATGTCCGGGACTCGAACCCGGGACGCAAAAGTGTGCGGCGCGCACTTTCGCACTGCGCCACGAGTCACGTGAACTAATATGCGCCGCTTTCATGGTAGATAATATATACGGACGATGAGCGTTCGCCTCGCTCAATTCCAAGCGGACACGGAGTGGCTGGACTCGGCGCACGGTGGATCGAGTCAATGCTAAGCTCCGGACATTTGGGCAAAAATGGAGGTTTAAAAATTCAACTTCTGACATAAGAATCTTATTCTAGGGCCTTCAGGGGCCCCAAAAAATGTGTGCACAATTTAATTTAAGGCACTTTTTCTGGCAGTGATGGTACTTCAAAGTTTGTATTTTTGAGGAAGAATCAATTTTACGAAAATCTGACCTCTACTTCCGCGACTTCAAATGCAAAATACTATAGATAATTGATTCATGTTCGCAATTATCATACTTGGGGCTGATTGAGGGTCACTTTAACTTCAAGAAAAGCTTATTATGCTTTTTTTTAAATGCAATTTCCGACTCAGTAGAGAGCAATAATGGAAGACCTTGAAAAAAGCCCTTTTTTCAGGAATAACTGAGGTTTTAGTATAAAACTCGCGCGAACTTGCAATGAAGAGACACATCTCCTGACTCCTAACACCCCCTGGAACTCATATCTAGTCAAACATCTTGCGGAAGTTTGCGGATCCGGAAGTTAGAGGGCTAAAAATGGAAATTTTTGAATGGCCTTTTTCGTGAAAATATTTATCACCCTAGACTGGTGGGTATGGTTTGATGACAGATGCGTTTTGGTGATCAGTTATCTTTCTAGAGGTGATGGTGGTTGGAAGAGCTTTTCTTTAAAGTAAATAAATGGGGGTTGTAACCATAAATAATGAGTGGTCAGGTGGGGGGGGGGGGGGTGTTCAAGTCTTATATCCCTCTTCATAAATTCATTTACCCGCATGGAAAATGGAAATTACTCTTTTGGCAAAAATTTGATTGAAGTCGCTAGACCGACAATACCGAAGTATTGTATATGACAGTACGACAATTTGTAGCTCACTACTGCGGTGTTGCCATATTGACTAATCTAAATGCGTTATAAAGTAAATGTTATTGATGTAAAAAAAAAAAAAAATCGCAAGAATGAATGGAAATATCTTGATGATTGTTACTACTTTAGTTGGCTAGCAATTATTGCAATTTAAATTCGTATAGAAATTTAAGAGGCAGATGATGCTCCTTAACACCCGACTGCCATGCGACAGGTATTGAAATGTTCACGAAATGTCACGAAACACTTTCGTGAACACACTCGCAGCAAATAGAGACATCTTAAATTTTATGCTTATTTCATCAGACCCTCTTATTTCTAACTTGAGACCAACTTTAGTTGCCACAAAGAAAAAGACCTCGCTTGAACCAGAAGCCCTGTCTCTCCTCGCATATATGTTCAATTTTAAGTTAATTCCATGCAATTGAAAATTTGATTTCGATTTGATCATTTGTTCCAAAACTTCTGCAAATGTGAAGTTAAAGGATGAAAAATTAGTGGAAGTTAAACATTTTTTTTTTTTTATTGTGTGTTTAGAAACGCCTTTAAATAAAACCAAGAAATCTGGATAGTTGATAGCTAATTTTTTTTGTCTTTTTAGCTCGACCAGATGGCATTTTTTTAAATTCAGAAGTGGTAATCGAAAATTTGTTACCTATTCCATCTTTCAGAATCTTTTTTCACTTCTGAATGATTCGCCTTTCAAACATCCTTAAAATAAGGAACACACTAATTTTTTTTGTTTTTTAAATTATCGTTGTTGTTTTTGTTTTTGTTGTTGTTGCTGTTTTTGTATTTTTGTACGTGTTCTGACGATTAAATCAGTCACAAACTATCACTTAAAGCCCGCATAAATATTGCTAATTTTGGTTTATTTTTCATTTTTTATTTTTTTTTTTGGTTAGGTTAGGTGAGGTTAGGTTGTAAGTAATATGTAAGTAGGTGTACAAGTTGAGTATATACTTGGGAAAATTTTTACCTAAAAAAACAGTGATAATATAGGAAAAAAATTTTATTAGTTAGTTGTACATTTGTCTTCACTTGCATTTATCTTAAGATTGTCTGCCCCCCCCCAAAATTTTTGAATAGAGTAATCTGAAAAGTGTCTAAAAACTAGTATTAAGCCGTGGGCAACAACAGTTGCTCAAACTACAACGTATCTAATCTTTTGTTCACACGCAAAATTCGCAGAAAATAGTAGTTTTTATTAACCTCTTCTTAGATTGAAAATGAGACATTTATAGGCACGGTAATAATTTTAGGCCCATGAAAGTAAAAAAATCGAAATCTTCGTGAAAAATTGAGTAGGTTTCATGTGTCTTTCACTGGTTATCGCGATATTTAAGAGTCACACAACCAAATGTCCGATGCTCCCCATTGACTCGATCCACCGTGCGGCGCGGCGAGGCGCTGAGAGACGGTTACTTTTCGTCTTTCAACTAAAGTTTCAGCCTTATGCTTGAATAAAATGGATTGAAACCTATGGAAGTATCATCACCAAAGCATTCTGAATCCGTCTATATAAGGTTATATGGGGTTTTTGTCAGCGTTTAACCGCTAGGGCGAACTTTTCAAATAGGTAAAACAAAAAATGTTATATTAAAGACCATAGTACCGTGAACAGCGCGAGAAAAGTTTTATTCATGCACCATACTTACCGTAGCTTTTCGGGAATACTTACTCGTATGTCATATTATTGTACTCAACTACAAAATGAAATATTACCTAGAGCGCAGGCCAAAAATCTAAGAAATCATTATTCTGAGGACATTTTGTCCATTTCTCAATTTGCTTTCCTTTCCTTAACATGTTTATTTTTTAGTTTTCATTATGCAGTTGATTACCCTGGTGTCAGACGTATGTCCAAAAATCTTCAGTGTGTTGCATAAATAAACTTTTTTTTTCCCCCCAGTTTACAGTGGTACATGGCTTTTAATTTCAAAAATAGGTTTATTTTACCTATTTCGGCAGAGATGTTTGTTGCTATTACTTTTTTCAAATGACCCTCGTATGTACAAAATATAACTTTTCTTGTCGTCGTAAGCAATCTGGCAACACTGAATCTTGTCCATTTAAACTCGCCAAGCCTTTCGCGACGAGGCTAAGAAGACAAATCAATGTTCGCTCGCTCATATTAACTGGATAGTAAACTATTCCTACACTGCGGTGCTGATTTTGCATACACACTTGATTGAAGGCGCTTCAAGGAAACATTAACTTTTAAAATAATTTTAACAATTTAGAGCTGCAATTAATTATTGTGAATAAAAAAAACTGACGGAAAATATAGTCACAGAAAAAAATGTACCCAAATCTGCGGTCGAACTATTCAAGTCAATTCTCGAATCGATATTTTACACGGGTTTAAATAGACAAAATGGAGCGTTGCAAGATTGTGCGCGACGCGACGCCATACCAACGCTTGTCATTACATATACATTGATCGTTTATCTTTCTAATGGAAAGCCTCTGCTCGAATTTCGGTCGACTTATTGTTATCTCTTCTCTGTTTGCCCGTCTATCTTAAACACTGAATCCGAAACATGACGATGATGAGGATGTAAAAGTGTACGATTCCATCCTCCAAAGGGGCTCACGAAGGAATAAAATGAAGAGTAAAACAAATATATTCAGCCAGCTGTTTTGAGAGCTCCGCGCTCTTTCGTTTTCCCTCCGACTAATTTATCATGAAACGTTTCAAGTTGTGGTCAAATATTGCATTAAATAAAATTATCCAAGTCTAACGAGCTACCCATTTCCATAAAACAGGAAAGGCTCTCTCCAAATAGAGATCCTGAAAAATAAGAGGATGAGAGCTCATTACCTCTCCATTCGCAATTCTTGAGATCTCCGCCACAAGCTCGGCTGTGGGGAATAAATAGATCTGAAAAAAAGGATCACTGGCTTGTTAAATAAATTTAAATCTCCTGGATTTTATGTAGAAAAATACTATAGTAATGATAAGAAAGAAAGAAAAAATTATAAAATCTTGAATAATAATATGCTTGGAATTAGGCGACACTTGTGAAAAAAGTCGATTTTTTTTTTTTTTTTTTTTTTTTTTTTTTTTTTGTTTTTTAGGAGAGACAAAAAACTATGCTAACTCTTAAAGGCGATGCATTGCTGTAAGGTAAAAAAAATAATTTTGATATGCTCAATAGGATCAGAAAGAAGGCCTAAAATAATTTTTGAGATATCTCAATTTTTTGCCTAAAAAAAGGTAGCGAAAAGAGTCACACTAAAATCGTAGAAAAATCGCCCTTTTTCCAGATGCCCATTTAATTTAGCTGTGACCGAATTCACGAAACAAAATCCGGACAGACATTTTTTAGGAATATGATTTTCGAGTTCAAGGACACATAAAATGTTAAAAATGGGAAGACTCCAAGTTCCCACTGTTTCATGATGACAATCTACTTTCTCTCCTTGTGACGGAGCAAGGAAGTGACAAATTATTGATAATATTTGTCATGCTTACGGTCAAATTTGGCCTTAACCTAGCGGTTTTCAGTCAGTAGGTCGATAGTATTATGGACTAGGTTTGATATATCGAAGACAAAATCGATATTGACAAGCGGTTTGCGTCAAAAGTTTTAGAATTTTGTATTCTTTCTGAATCTGTAATGAAAATTCGGGGTCCCCATTTGAAATATGCAATTTATGGGGCTGGTGTCCCCCTCACCCGCCCCCACCCTTTTGGGGGATGCCGAAGGTAAAAACCCCCAAAATAATGTCCTCCTCCAAATAAGCGAACACGTGTTCGCAGAAAGTTTTTTTTTCGAAAATCGAAGCCGTTTCCGAAATATTTGCCCCTGATCCTTTTTTGTTACACACCCTGTATATCCATCCACCAATAACTCAAAATCTTCAAACATTTCAAAAGTAACCTTTTTGCGTTAAGGAATAAATTTATAATCTTTGCTTCGACTGGTCGAATAACTGGATGCATTGCATTATTCTATTCAGGATCTGCAAAGGGCAGTGCAGATATTTTCACGGTAGAAAATTTTTACCAAAAGCTGTGTCGTATATTTTATTTTTCTTTCAGCCATCCGGCCTCCGTCCATTGCTCCTTCACAACTTGTCATAAAAAATTCACCTCATTCCTGCCCTCCCCTCCCCACTCCAATATTGTGGAAAGGCTAAAAAAATTGAGTAGAGATTCGCGCTGTTCCTGATGGAGACACCCCTTTCGATCAATGATTCCAGAAAAAAAACCAGAAGCTTTTAAAGTCAAATTTTAAAAACGTGTATAGGTGGCGTTATCTATCCATCCAGAATCTTACTTCAGATAGGTGAGGAATCACCTGAAATACACACAAATTTGCAGCTTTGCACTGTACAGCGTCATTTGTTGCGTATTTTGGGGGGGAGAGGGGGGTATAAATGAAAAGTATGCGTAGGGCTTCCTTCCATAATGCTCAGTTGAAAAGAGACCGAAGTTCAGTGTTGCCAGATGGAGGGTAAAAAGCCGTTTCGTCCCCATTCAAATCAATGTAAAACGTACGGATTTTTCACCCCAATCTGGCAACGCTGCCAAAGTTACAAATGGACGACCGGATCAGAGAACATCTCTATTGAAAATTCACTGAGCCAAATTGGTTAAACTTTACATGTCCAGAAAACCCTGTGCTGGGCTCTAGTGCCGTGAGGCAGAGACTGCTAGCTCAGAAGCGAAGCATAAAAGTAAAAATCATACTTTTTTTTCAGCTAGGATCAAAGGAGACGTGGCCTCTGTATGTCTGAACTGAACCGCAGAGTTGGCTCGAGTTTGAGTGATGAGAAAGAAATGCTGCATATGTCCGTCTTTCGTCTGTCGCGTGCCGACTGCTTACTGAACGTACGGGTATTGCCTACCTAGTGCGGAGCGCCGCACGCACGCAACGCAACGCAGTACCCCACTCGAAATAATTAATCGAGGCTTACGGTCTCCAGATCTTTAGATTACATGGTAATTCCATATTTGATCTTGTGGATGAGGCAAACTGCGTTAAATCTGACAACGCCTTGCCGAGAATTACTAGCGGGACAAAGCAAAAGTACTCGGTCAAGGTATACAAAAGGCAAAGAGCAAGCTACCATTCAAAACTTGCATAATGTGGCTTCCTTACCGACCAGGTATCTTCGCTTTTTTATTTTTTTTTATGTATTTATTTGTGTGTGCATTGCACTCACTCAACCATGCACCTATTCGCAAAAGAAGCTAATATTTGACAGTATTCTGTCTATTAATTTAAATAACTTAACACAGTTGACAACGTAGTTGCCAATTGCTTAATCCCAATTTATGTTGAAAAGTAACATGAATTCAATAAATATACATTTTTTTACATTTTATCCTTTCAGAAAGTGACTTGAAGACAATTCAAACACATTCCGACGTTTTAATCTCCTTATCACATTCTCATAATCGAGCAGTACGTCAATGGTGGGGTTAGGATGGTCGACTAGTTTTTCTTCATGTCTTTTAGTTGTTTTCATGACCACCTGTTTTAATGTCTCGATTTGCAGGTCCCTATGGATATCATCGTTCTTGGAGTACATTCGTCGCCGTCGCCTTTTCCTGCATGTACTTACATATCTTATGATCCTCTTTTGATTCACTCTTTCCAGAATTTTTGTGGTTCCAAACCTCAAGCTTCGCTTTTTGTGTGTCTTCCCGCGTCAGTGTTGCCAGGTTTGGACGGGGTAAAATAGCCACGCGTGGACAGTTTTCGAGTTGGTTACTAGCCACGCTGTGGATAGGGATGGAGGATCAAAAAGGGACAAGAGCGGAAGCGTGGCTAAATTCTCATCGAAATAGTCCACGTGTGGTCGAATCTAGCCACTATTGGCAACTCTGTCGCGCGTCCTCTCAAAATGGCGAAAAATGTTTTGGGTCGCGAGATACGCATGTTCCGCAACTTCTGCTGCCGTGGAATGGACCTTGTAAGCACTCCGGTGTTTAGACGCCGGACTTAGGTAATTAGGAACAAGTTCAGTACTTATAGGTATACTCAGCACTTTATTGTGTATTTTTGACCAATGTATTTTTAATCTTGGTAATTTTGACCAAATATTTCACTTAAAATACTGAAAAATTATGTCCTATTGGATTCAATCCCCCCCCCCCCCCTTTTTAAATCATTAATATCGCCCTTTCGTATAAAAACGTACAGTAGGGGACAGCATGAATGTCAGACGTGTTCTTGAAGTAGACCACCCGCATTACTTATCCTAATGAATGTCAACATTGCGTGTGTGTCTCAACGAGTCGCCTGAGTCACCTGAGGTCCATGAAGTCTTTTTGCCTCTGACTGACCTTACATGGATAGAGAATGGGACATTTCTTAACTTGGTAATATATTTTTTTCCCCGGATGAAATAAGAGAGGGGCTAAAGACTGAAGGAAGACAATGACAATAATCTATTGGGCAGGTTAGGTTA
>VMOF01000001.1:50319999-50440619 GCA_011764245.1 Trialeurodes vaporariorum
TTAACAATAGGCAAAAATTAGGGTCCAGAGGCCCTCTCTTACATTTAACCTACCGCCAAGCAAAACTAATTAAATTAATACTATATAGTTTACACTTAATAAAATTAACCGGAAAAGTAAATAAACAAGGCAAAAAAAAGCATGTACATTGTACATCGGTGAAAAAGAAAAAGAGGTACCAATATGGTACGAAATTGGGTAAGAGAAAAAGCTACAAAATTAAATTAAGAAATAAATTAATAGTAAAATTATAACAAGAAGAATTAAAAACTTGATAATAAAACCAATCATAGCGAAAGAGAGAGAAAGTGGGAGAAGTTAAAGCTAAAAATACTAACAAGGGGGGGGGGGAGAGGAAAGAAAACGCTAAAAAAAAAAAAAAAATAAGTAAATAAATAAATAAATAAAAAATAAAAAATTGAAAAATTATATTATAATGATTAGTCTCAATGATTAGTCTCTAGGTAACAGAGAGAGAGAGAGAGAGAGAGAGAGAGAGAGAGAGAGAGAGAGAGAGAGAGAGAGAGAGAGAGAGAGAGAGAGAGAGAGAGAGAGAGAGAGAGAGAGAACGGAGAGGAAGAAAGAGAGGGAGATGGAGAGATACGGTTAACATTTTACTCAAAGATATTTAAAGGAGAAGATGGAAGCGGAGTACGCGTACTT
This sequence comes from Trialeurodes vaporariorum, assembly GCA_011764245.1. Lineage (NCBI taxonomy): Eukaryota > Metazoa > Arthropoda > Insecta > Hemiptera > Aleyrodidae > Trialeurodes > Trialeurodes vaporariorum. The sequence continues at coordinate 50,320,663 of VMOF01000001.1, forward strand.
TCAATGCAACATTGTCAATCACAATCACACAACTTAAAAATACACGCGCTTTCTGTAGGCACATCACAGAATCTTGAGATCTGGAATCTTGATGATGTGACAAGAATTGAACATACGCAAAACGCATGCCTGCCTGCAGTTGGCATTCGTGCTTTTTATTTTTTTTCTCGTTCAACTACCGTGAAACCGCCAGGAAATTACTTTCCCAACGTTATTTCTACAAAGGAGGAATAACCATAGAAGTTGAGAGGAAAATAATGGAAGTACCCAATTTCCCTGATGATTCAGTCCCAACGTTTTTGTCAAGTCTTTCTTTTCGCTCTTGATTTTTACACACGATGCACCAAAACTGACGCTCGCCCTCCTTCTGGTCCCAAAAATGTGGGCGCACGACTATTGGGTGACTCGCCCAAAGTGTGTACTTTTGGGCGAGAAACAGCAGGTCCTTTGGGCGAGGGAAAAAGTAAGCCAAAGTAGGGGAAGGTGAATATTCGGATGGTCTTTTGGGCAAGTGAAAAATCATGAATAAAACCAAAAATGTAAAACTAACTCACCATAAGCAGACTCGGAGTATAGTTCAGCGTCATTTGTTCCCACTTAAGCCGTGGTTGTCAAAAAGTAAAATGTTCTGAAGAACGTGAAATTTTCTTGAAGCAGACTTGGAATAGTTCGGACTTGTTCCCACTTCAGCCGTGGTTGTTAAAAAATAAAATATTATGAAGCATGTTAAATTTTCTTTCCCTGATGTAAGTAGCCAATTTTCTCGAGATACTTCAGGCGATTTTCTCGTTTCTTCTCGTTTGCATCATACTCTCACCGTAATTCAAGAGTGTCATGGAGACGAGTTGCAATTTCTGCCCTGGCTACATTGACTTTTCCCCGAGGTCAATTTCGTATTTGTTTTTCGGCTTGTACAATGTACCTCCTGTAAAACTCTGACAACCGTGTGAATGCAGGGATGACAATTATAAAAAAAAAAAAAAAAAAAAAAAAAAAAAAAAAAAAAAAAAAAAAAAAAAAAAAAAAAAAAAAAAATTATAAAACCCCAAGTTCAATGTGTAAACAATACCTGTCCAAATGCAGATAGTGCGATATTACGCATCTTTTGATAATCAGCTCATCGGAAATCAATGCGATAAAGTGACGGCAACGCAACGCTGCCAAACTGACAAGTGCTCCTCGCCCAGTAGACTAGCTTGAATTCACTTCCCCTCCTTTAATCAGCCAGTCAATACTCGCCCAAAAGAGTCCCCCTTTTTCACCTGCATTTTGGGCGAATCGCCCAAAAGGGTTGCGCCCAAAAATGTCCTGGGGGCTGATTCTGCTCTTTTGGACGAGACGAGGCAAGATAGCGGGAATCGACCAATCCCATTGGTTTAAGCAGCGTCACGTGACAGATTTCGAGTCATTTATTAAGGGCGGGGAGTCATTCGGTCTGAAATGAACGGCTCAAACGACTTCAAGATTGTCACGTGACGCCGGTTAAAAGGACTAAAATGCTCTCTGATCATTTACGAGAGGGGCCGCACTTTTATAAATCACTTTATAAATGCCTCTATTTCAGCCCCGCTTTTAGAGGTCCCTTCTCAGTTAATTGTATTTCACACTGATCTTTTTATGCTTTCAGTTTTTTGTCAATGAGGGTATGTTTTATACAGTCATAGTCACCGTAGTTTTCACGATTCATCGTTTTGAATTTATAAGGCTGCATGAAGTAATGGGGTCCTCCCCCCCCCCCCCCCCCCCCCTAGTGCTTCAAAGCATCTTAGAAAAAAAAAATACTTTTAGAAAGCTCATTGCCTGTGCTTTAAGAGTTCTACATAAAAAACTGATTGAGAAAGAAAACCATGTAAAAAAAAGCAAAACAAAAACAAACAAAATACAAAAAAAACAAAAAAAAAAAAAACAAAAAAAAATTATGAATGTGGTCACATCCATCAGAAGAAAACTGAAATTGTGGCTTTTTTAAAAAAAAAAAAAAAATGAAAATGGGGTAAATAATTTTTTTTTAATGAGACTGATAATCCCATCATAACAGAATAACTTTAAAAAAAATTGACTGGAGGTAGCTCAATTTTAAATTGGGGTCTGATTGGGGTCCCCTTCCCCAGTAATCTACGCTTATCAAATACCTTATAGGGCTATGAAGGTTAAGGAAACTAAGAATTTTCAAACTTTTCATTTTTCAACCGCATCTCACATCATTTTAATAGTATTATTTTGCATCAGAACCTTCATTGAAATTGTTTAAAGCAGAAGGTTACAAGATACACGCGTCAAGTTCGAATGCAATTGGATGGATTGGGTGCTTTCTAAAATAGAGGGGTAGGGGCTCGTAGTGGCGTACCAGAAACTTTGGGGGCCCCCCCGTGAACCTTCAGTCGGGGGCCCCCTACATTTTTACACAGTGAATGGAGGGTCTATAAAGACACCCCCTCCCCATCTGGATGGGGCTCGGGGGTCCTCCCTGAAATTTTTGGAAATTGGGGCTCTCAAGACGTTTTTCACGCAGTTTTAGCTGTAAAATTCCGTTTCTCTCCCAAGAAAGAAAAGAGCTGAATTTCTGTCTCTGACAGCCTTATAATATCCATTTAATACCCCGGAAAATGCATGGCCAATTTACCACATTTAACGAAGGAACAAAGCAGCTCTTTTTACTTTAATACTACACTTATATTCATTTCCTAGTCCATCTTCGTCTTCATTCTTCCAAATGTTATATTTTGTCAAATACACGGGTCAAATGTAATCATAGGGCCATAATTGGGGGCCCCTTGGGTCGCCCCCCCCGCGCCGCGGGGGCAGCGGGGGCCTCCGGTACGCCACTGAGGGGCTGATGAACTCAAATGGGAATGAAAAGTTGCGATTTTTTAAGAAGCTCAGTCCATTCCAGTCCAGCCCACGAGGAGAAAAAGGGGGGGGGGGGGGATTAATAACATGATTCAATGAGCATCTGTATACCGCATGATATCGTTCGCTCAAAAGCGCACAGGCATTAAGTAAAGAAGTTTATAATCAGGGTGAGTGGGAAAAGAGCCCGGATTAAAATTTGAGTTGAAGCCTTGCTTTTTTGCGTGAACGGGATTGCGGGAGAGGAACTAGAGGAGGGTTTGGAGGAAATAATTAGGATCATAAAGGAGTCAAATTCCGGGCTGAAATTCATTTTTGAAAAGTTTCAAGCAGCGGCGCAGGATAGTAGGAAATTTTTGATGCTCTTTTAATTCATACCGCAAAGATCAAAAGAATTCTTCAGAAAACGCTTCGGATTTTCCGTCTTCAATTAGTGATTGTTGGTGGAAGAAAATCGCGAGCAAGAAAGGGATGAATACACCTCTTTTTTTTTTTTTTTATTCAAACTAATTAAAGGAGAAGTGCCAACTGGAAAGAAAATGAGGTCGCTTGCGCTTGATTATATTGTTGAAAGGAAAGTCAAACTGAAATTGAAATTTTCTGCTTGGAAAGAGTAAAGTTCAAGCAAGGAGCACGCTTTCGTTTCAGAATTGCCGCTATACGTCAGTCGCACAGAGGACCTATAGATATAGGCTTTATGGACATGAATACTGAATAGTCTTTGTTTTTCACTTCAAAAACGTTCTCGCTGTGACACTTTTTCTTGCAAAAAAAACTCAATCATCTAACATTCTGACACATTTCTAGTTGTAACATTATCACTATCAACCTTTGTGAGTCCACGAGTGATCTATATCTGTATACCCCTTGTCAGTTTTTCCCTGCTTAAAACTCTCAATTTTTATATTTTGTTGTGGAACTCTACGAAATTTTGGATGTCAATAATCAATACAGTCCACTTTTCTGTCAATTTTCACGATTTTTTTATGGAAATTGTAGATGTTACTAGGTTTTTGAGTGCACTAATAGCGTTTTAGGCTTGTTAGGCTTTCAGGTTATACAGATAGTAACAGGTTCAGTTGACGCTTTTTTAGGGAAATTTCTATATTTTTAGGATCAATGGTCTGCAAAGCTTCATATTTGTATGATAACCTATACAGAAAAAAGCAAAAAAAAAATACCCATTTTTTAACTTGTACATTATTTTTTTAACTGTCTTTTTCCCAAAAATCTCAATGAATATCAAAAATTTGGCATAACGTATAATGGAGAAGGGTCTCGAATATTTTGTAGAGTGTACTCAATTATTTAAAATACTTGAAGTTAGAAAAAACGCAAAAAGAAAAGAAAAGAAGAGACAAAAAACTAAGTTTTCTACACTTCAAACCCGTCTGAGTCCTTTTGGTCCCTTCTCCTTTCCCTCTCGGTACCATATACGTTGGTCAAATATGTACCTAGGCTCGCAAGGGTTACACTATATTCTCTTAGTTATTTTGTAATTTCTTGTTGGTAATCTTGATTTTTTTCGTTCAAGAAATAATGACCTGAAAATTCTACGTATCAATCCCACTGTGTTCTGCTAGAAACTTTGGCAAGTACAAAAGAGCTCCAGCATCACAATCGATGGAAACGTCTCTCCTGATGTTTGACTTCATGTTCATTCATTCACACTTGTCACACTACATCTATTAAATTACTTTTAAACATTATTTTGTGCTTCATGCGTAAGCGTGTGCAAACTTCTGATCAAGTTGAAAAACGATTCTTTTTCGACTGATAGTTCGCCTCTTTTTCATTGGTTTATCTTCTTCCAAATAACGGTTTATTTTTATCAAAATATTGATATTTTGTATAAAAAAAAAAAAAAAAAAAAAAAAAAAAAAAAGTTTGTAGTGTTACCATTTTCAAATAATATTATCTTGACTTTTAAGCGATCCAGCTACCAGTCTGCTTTACACTATCCCCGTAGAATCGCGTGCAGCCAACAGACTCAAAGGTAAACATTTTCCGAGAGAAGTTGAATTCATTTTTTGCACTTAGTAATGTACATAAAAATGATAAATTTAGAAATGCGCGCTCTTTCGATCTCTATTTGTTCTATTAAAAGGGTACGAAACAAACTTGTTTAGGTACTTACGCGCGTTTTGTTTAGAACTTCGAAGCGTAGCCAATGCATCAAATTATCGTCACTATAACCACTCACCAGCTAATATATATGACTGCTCAGTTAGAAAAAAAAAAAAACAAAAACAAAAAAAAAAACTCGCTGTAAATAACAGAAAAATACAGTAAGTAATGGGCGGTTTTATATAGTAATCAATTTTCTTGCATGAAAACACAATGTCCAAACTCAATCAAGTTCAAATATACTTTAACTCGCAAGAGACATCTAAAATATACATAGAAATGTTATGCAGTGAAAACAGTTAACAATTAATTTGATAGTTTTGCTAGCAAGGGCTCTGTACTTTTGGAAATGCTTTTTAAGGTTAATTTGTGATGCAAAACATCACAATTAAATTAGAAGTCGGCAGTTGAAACTGACAGCAACATATCTCTCTCTCTCTCTCTCTCTCTCTCTCTCTCTCTCTCTCTCTCTCTCTCTCTCTCTCTCTCTCTCTCTCTCTCTCTCTCTCTAGCTCTCTCCCTCCCTCCCTCTTTCTCTAGGTTGGATCATGAATCTATGATGACCTCTAACAGAACTCTTTTATTAGTATATGACATCAGAAAAAAGCTCTTGAATTTCCAATTCTCCTGAAGGGCGGTTTCTGGGGGCCTCATTAGGGGAGCTTGAAAGTGAAGACTCTCCCCCCTCCCCCCCGGTCTTCATTCGATGAATCGGAGGCATACTTTCAAGTGACAATTCTATTTAACTCTGGAACACCTAAAAACCTCTAAATTCTTTTAAATTAAGCGAGAAAGGAAAGAATAAAAACTTCCACCAGGATACTTTCTTTTCCAGGCAATAGTACTTACATTGATTTCGATTTATATCTTACCACTGTGTATTGTGTAAACAACACAAATTTAAGGTCACTACCGCAAAGATTATTTGAAAGGGCCTAAACCTCCTCCCCTCTAAAAGTCGAATATGATTCTTATAGACTAAATATTGGTCACCATGCATTGCAACTGAATGAACGCCTTTCGAAATTAATGATATGCCGTGTTCTAATTTAGCCTTAAAAATGTGAAATTCCACAACATCGTGATTGGGAAAATAACATCAGGATTATAAAGCTTGGCTCATTCGAATGACGAGAGAAGTGACAATGTATAAGCAGTGAGATACATTTGTGTCAACAATTTGATGCATCCCGCATTACACGAATTTTCATTTGTTCTCTCAATACCAAGAAAATACCTTAGGCTAGGAGTAATCTTATGTCACTGCTTATACTTTCCATGGTCAAATAATTAATAGGAATTTTCTGTGCAAATATCTGGGGTTGATCATTAAAATTGATTTAATTGATTTAATTTTAAGATTATTAATTTTCATTCGACATCTCTGAGGAGGAAATAACTGCTGTAATATAATAGAGGGATATTCCGAAGGAAAAATCTACGTTGGGACTAAACGAAAATGCTGCCAGATATTTCTCTCGATTTTTATTTATCTCTTATTTTTCTTTCTAAATTTTCATGCTAGCTCAAGCTTTTTTCTTCGTCTCCTCATTTCTCTCCCCTTGTCTCCTATTAACGCCGCTAAAGCGTCTATCCTTGGTCTCACTTACAGTGTTGCCTGCTTTGATCATAAAGTTCGCACGATTTTTTATTGATATAAAGGTAGTTGTAGCCCAAGGTACTTATATTTAACAGGTATGCTCGACTCGCTTCCCGCGTCATCTTCAGTGGCGCACAGTTCAAAAAGCATTCCAAGATGGCCGACAAAAAAAGAAAACATTGTATACTCTTTCCAGAAAACATCGGGCTTCCCTCTCCAGAAAAGCAGAAAATAGCCCGATGTTTTCTGGAAAGAGTATACAATGTTTTCTTCTTTTGTCGGCCATCTCGGAATGTTTTTTGAACTGCGCGCCACTGAAGATGACGCGGGAAGCGAGTCGAGCATACCTGTTAAATATAAGTACCTTGGCCGTAGCCGCTGGAATTTTTTATTTTTCTCTGAGCCCATTTGACAGCATGAGTTATAGAAGAAGACAGAAATAGAGGCTAAATTCAAGTGACAGCCCCCCTTTTTTATCCTATTTTCTAACACATGAGTTCAAATGGGCGAAGAGAGAGAATAACAAATTCCTTTAACGACTTCTTTCGTTATAAATTGGGAGGGTACTATGACTTGCAAAAGAAAGTCCTCTTAACGAAATTGTTCTGGGTAACTTTTTTTATTGTTTTCAATCATCTTAAATTTTTCGAGGTATAATGTCACAAGTGGCAATTCTGCGAGACTCTGAAATACCTGAAAACCGTAAAATTCCTCAAATTGGTCGAGAGATAAAATAATGAAAATTCCAATCAGTTGGCCGATCATTTACTTCATCGTTAAACCAATCGTTAAGACTGTATATGAGTGATTCTATTGGTCGGAAATTGTAAAACTAGGCCGTTGATATAGTAACCATCGCTAAAGTGTCCGTTCTATAAAGGTTATTCATGAGTAACCTGTAAATAGCGGGCACTTTAACGATGGTTGCCATAGCAACGGTCAAGTTTTACAATTTTCGACCAATAGAATCTCTCATATACAGTCTTAACGATTGGTTTAACGATGAAGTAAATGATCGGCCCGCAGGATACTTTCTTTTGAAAGCCATAGTACAAGCTAGCGGACCTAGAAGTGTATTTCTCTATCTCTGCCAATTGCATTAAATGGAATAGAAAAGGAAAGAATATGGGGAAAAAGTCATATGGCCGCATTTGTGATCTTACTTTTTCTAACACTCAAATACGGGCAAAAGAGATGACTTTTTAGTGAATTTTGGCAACAATGCTCCCTCGATCTCCTTCATTTTATGAGTTCATTCCATTCTTGTAGCTGTCTCTACTTCCGATTTTTATGTCTTTCGAACGATTTTTTTCTTCCTCTTTCCGATTTATTTTTATTTTATTTTTATCATCATTACGCAGAGTCCTAGTTTTGGATTTTGAAAAGACTTCGACGTTGATATTTGAACTTTACGAATAAGGCTGTTACAAACTTTTCCACTGATGAACGGAGTGTTGGCTTTCACGTAAAAAGCACAGGTTACAATAGTGCCACTGGGAAGCTCCAAAATTTACTACTTTTAAAATTTTAAACGAATAAGAGCCATTGAAAAAAGGAGCTTGCTTGGCAACTTACCGCAGGTCACCGACTCTTGTTAGTTTAAAATAAGTCACAATATTTTCTAATTGTAAGAGCATCTATTATTCGCATTTAAAAATTTAGCGTTTCCCCCTTTTCTTCATACAATGAATACCTGGTAGGTTATTCATTGAAATTATTTTCATTTACGTTTCTTATTTTGAGGTTAATAATTTAATTTTTTATCATTTTACTCTTTTGGTTTTGTATTCCTCTGACCTGTCTTGACCTTTAATTTTTCTCTTTTCCTAACCTTTTGCATGGATTTGATTTTGTCTTTTTATCAACATTCTTATTATTTAGATTGAGATAAAGTTATATAGTTTTCTTCTTTCCTTTATTTATCCACCTTTCATAATGACACTAAGTGCCAAATGGTTTTAAGTATGATATTTTAATACTTTCCCCCCTCAAAATCCGCAGTATATCGGTTAATTAATTTAATTTATTTTTAATACGATGCAATACTGCTTACTGCATCAACATGTTCGAATATTCTTTCAAACAGTGGCGCAGCGTGCAATTTGGCAACGTTGCAGTTCGTCTATTTGAAACATTGAAATAGATCGAACGATTGGTTGTTAAGTGAACACCTTCGCATTCGACCTTTTGCGTGGGTTATAATGGACGAACAGCAACGTTGCCAAGTTGCATGATATACCACTGCGTTATGCATATAGTAGTTTTTTTGTAGCTGTTAGTTGCAGCTCGTAGATCGGGTCACTCGAAAAAGCCAATCACTGTTGAGTGATGAATATAGGAGCCAAGTTTGTGGAGATTTATGCTCGGACCTTTAAGAGTAAGGAGACGGACACAGACGGAAGGAAAGACGAATGGGGAGGGGGAAGGCCGCATCGGGCACGTGCGGGGGCCAGGGGGAGGACCATAAAAGGACTTTATTATGCGATTTTACAGTCGATACAGTGCTCTCCAGTTTTGGCAATAAAACCCAAGTTCCCTTAAAGTTCGGGCTAAAAACTAAGATAATTCGGCGAACTCTGCAATGACTTCCTTGGGAAAATTATTTGTAATTCGAGCGAACAGCGTCAGGAAGGAAGACTCTATATTCTCTGCAGTGTTACTTCGCCAACCTCCCCTCCCTCCACGACTCCTACCCCCTCCGACCCCCTCCCACCGACCCCTTTCCCACTCCACCAAGTCTTCCAAGCTTCTAGATTTTACGACAAATATTTGTCTTCTCTTCCATCCGTCTATGCGTGGCAAAGCTTGCCACCCTACCAGGGCTCCAGCTCGCAATTCGTTCGACTTGAATCAACCAGACTTTGATTTATCTGCGAGGAGTTTGAATTGATATCAAGATAAACCGAGACCAATGCAGGTGTGGGTTGAATAAAATGGACGCCAACTCAGAGTCAGAATGGGTGTTTGCAAATTTTTCCTCCAGCGTTATGAGGAGTCGATTCCAACGTAAAATCGTTTGGAACTCACGTGGATACCATCAAAAAGTCTCAAAATATATTATCAAGTGATTACATCAAGATTTACAAAATGTTTGTGGACAAAAATAAAATGTTGGTTGATCATATTGCCCTGGTAAAACTGAGCACCAAAGAGCACCTAAAATTGTTCCAATTGTCACCCAAATTAGGTGATATCACAAACAATTCTTGGTGATATCACCTAATTTAGATGACAATTGGAACAATTTTAGGTGCTCTTTGGTGCTCAGTTTTACCAGGGTGGGTCTATTGCAAACTATGGTTGCAGCGTTATGTATGGTTACTTTCAGTGAAAAAAAACGTATGAAATCGTGTTGAAATACCATTGGAGCCATTGGAAAGTCCCGGAATCTACTCACAATCTCAATAAATTGCGTTTGTCAAAATTCAAAGATGCGGCAGTCAAATCAGCGGGTCACCACAATGATGGGAGAGTCCCATCTAATTGCAATTTCTTCTATGATTAACCACTTTTCTCAGCATAGAAATCTGCGGTTAGATAGGACTCCCTTATTGTGACCCACTTATTTAGACCGCCATATTTTAATTTCCTTAAACGAATTTAATATACGTATGAGTTTGTAATTTTGGAACTTTCTGATGCTCTCACATAAATGGGGAGGTCAGTTTTGCCCATTCCGGGGAATGGACAGTTATACACCATTGGGATGCAACGTATGCACTACGTACTTTCTAACACCCCCCCCCCCCCTTCAACCAAAGAACAAACAATAACCTTCCCATTGAAACAATAAGATAGTTGTATTTGACTCTTAAACACTGATTGTGAGTTTGAAGAGTGATTCTCACAGATTCTACCGCGAGGAATACTAATTGATACCAGCAAGATGGTTCCAACGACAATAATCCCTGGCAGTGGCAGTCGTGGCTCGTGTAATTCGGTAACAATATTTTACCTCCATTTGATTCCATGTAGAACAATCGATTCTATAGTGAAGCACTGCCCCACCATAACAATCGATTGTTGAACATAGATTCAAATGGGAGGGAAACATTGTTGCTAAATTGCAAGAGCCTCTAATCCAGAGATCTGCCTCTGATTTTTATCACTAAGTTTGACAAGTGTTGGGAAATAGTAGAAGTAGGGGACTTCACGTGGCTTTAAACATTACACCAATGCTGCCAGATATGGCAAAAAAAGACGTACACTTTGCATTAAATCATATGGGAAATTTGTATATTCTTAGCTAAATTTGGCAGCACTGCAATGTATGTCTGTCAGATCTGCCTCTGATTTTTATCACTAAGTTTGACAAGTGTTGGGAAATGGTAGAAGTATAGGGGACTTCACGTGGCTTTAAACATTACACCAATGCTGCCAGATATGGCAAAAAAAGACGTACACTCTGCATTAAATCATATGGGAAATTTGTATATTCTTCGCTAAATTTGGCAGCACTGCAATGTATGTCTGTCCTCTCCTACTGCAAGTGTTAAAGTGAGAGGAGAATAAATAAAATAAATTCCTGGGATCCGCACGTCTGATGCGAATACGATCGCACATTGCGCGTTTTGATCCTTTGACGAGAACAGACGCGATTAAGAGCCTTTAAACGGATTAAGGGACTTAAGCTCGATAAACAGCTAGGAGAGAGACAAGGTGAAACGGGAGGTGGATTGTGGAAGGAGAATAATTGAGCTGAAATGCGTGTATTGTTTTAGGGACGAGGGGCGAAGGGGGGAGAGGAGGGGGAGAGGAGGGGAGGAGAGGAGGGGGGAGAGGAGGGGGGAGAGGAGGGAGGAGAGGAGGGGGGAGAGGAGGGGGGAGAGAAGGGGGTGATTGATGGTGATGGAGATAGAGGATATATGGTCTTTAGTGATCTATCGAGGAAAACGAAAGTGATTGCGATGGGGGGGGGGGTTGCCTTGGAACGAATAAAACCACGATAGGGGCGGGAGACGAAAAGTTCATCCCCATCTAGCTATATAATGAGTAAATCCAAAGAAATTTATAAAATGTACCCATGTGTGAGTACGGAGTGTATGTATACTTTGAAAATGGCTATACATGGTAGTGAGATGAACCCTTTCAACACCACGCCACGGCGCACACTGGTCTACGCAAGCCAGCTAGCTAGACAAAAGTCCCCTAATGCAGTTGCGGTGGTCAAAATTGACAATTGGTTATTTTTCTGGTTTCTCAGCCGTCAGTGCAATAAAACATGAAATTTTCAGTCCGTTATCCTCCACTTTGACCGTTTTTTGAAATAAAATCGGTTATTCCAATTTGTGGAAAAATCGACAAAATTTTGAGGGCCAGAAATTAAGTATGGGCAAATTTTTGGGAACTGTCGTATTTTTTTCCTTATAGTGCTTGTTTAGTAGAACATTTTGCACCCAAAGTTTATTAAATTTGGTTCATTTAAAAGGGAGCAACGACTTTTGGAAAATGGGTGGATATCGAACTTTGAACTTCGATATATCAAATACGACAAAAGGTATCGAACTTTGGTTCGTGCCAAAATGCTTAGAATTTTATGTTCTTTCTAAGTATGCAAAAAATCATGGGGTCCCTATTTGAAATATTCGATTTAGCCCCCCCCCCCCCGACCCCGTGACCCCTTCCCACACCCCCCTAAAATGAGGGGGGCACCCAACATAGCCAAACAGATGAGCCCCCTGAATAAAAAAAGATTGGCAGAAACCGATTCTCTAAATATGAATCAGGAAAAAAATTTGAGGGAGGTTGTGTGTTACTTTTGCCCACCCCTGTGTAAGATGCCAATATTTGAATGTGGAGGGTTCAGATATTTGATGGTAGTGTGGGGGGGGGGTGTTCCCCGCTCAATATTTTTCTTGAGTCGGAAGTTTCAAGATCACAGAGAATCTATGTAGTGTAAAATTTTACGAGTTCCAAACGGTTTTCACAGTTATTATAGTTTTTTACTGTTTTGATGATTGAAGATTGTTCGTCCACGTCAACGGCAAAATCCCCCATTATCCGCTGAGTTCTCCAACGGAAAAAATTCATAACTTCTAAGGACGACAAAAGACGACATTCGCATATTGAAAAACGTGTTCCCAGAGGTCTTAGGAACATTTCCTTGCCACTCTAAGCGTGGGCATCCGTGGGCCAAAAAACGTAGGTTGCCTTAAAGCCTAAAATTCTCGTCAATTTTGAGTAAAATTGGTACCGACCTTATACAGTCTCTAAAAACTCCAAATTATTGACTTAAATTAAATATATATATAGATGAATGTATTCGCCTTATCATGAGGAAGGATCAACAAGTTCTAAGTGTGAACAAAAAATAAAGTAACTAAGTAAAAATCGTACTTTTTGTCTGGGGATTGCAATGGCTAGAAACCAATAGCACCTTAAAGTATACAAACACACCTTGCGCGCGTTGCTTTAAACGCATGTTGCAACCTTACCAAACATGATCGGTCGGAAAAATTTGAGATACAGATGCACTAAGATATGGGGAATCACACTACGTTGTCAGATTTCCGTTTTTCCAACCTCCAAAAATCGACTTTTGTCTAGCTAGATACCCATAGTAGACCATAGTGCGGCGCGCCACACGATAGTCTGAGATCGAAAAAAGTGGCCAAAAATCGGTGATGGAAAGCCATTAAAAGTAATCATTTTGTTTCCGACCTTTTAAAATCAATTTAAAACTTTCCAGAGACAATATTTATAGGTTAGAATTACTTGTTTAAGGTGTCCTTGATGGTGATTAAAATTGGTCTTGAAAGTTTAAAAATGATAAATAAATGAAAAATTTATAGTCTCTGACTTTTGGCCACTTTTTGACGATCTCAGGCCATAGTGCGCCAGAATATATTAGCTTCTTTTACTGGATCTACCTTACACAACGTTAGTCTTTCATTCGCATTAATTGCGACTCCAAAGTGTTAACATTTGAAAAAAAAAAAAAAAAAAAAAATAGTTTCCCAGATTGCCTCCAATTAATTGTGTATGCAAGACCAGTACCGTTATGTAAGAATGTTTAACTACTCAACCAATTTTAGGGAGCGAACATTGATTTGTTTCCATAACCTGACAGTTAAATGGTTAGTGAAAAAATCGATTACCTCGATAAAACTATGCAAATATTCGTGGAATCGCAGAGTGCAATACAATTTGAGAGAACTGGTTGTTTACTTGAAAAGTTGGATCCGATTTCTTGATAGAAACCGTGTAAGACCGAATGCGAGTGAGAAAAAACATTTTTTTCGACCCATTTCTTTTTCTCGTGACATGACGTCACAATAAAACTTTCTATTCGCACGGTTTCTTTCAAGAAATCGGATCTGCATTTTCAAGTAAACAACCATCAGTTCTCTCAAATTGTATTGCACTCTGCGATTTCACGGATTATAAAATATCTTCTCACTTAAACCGAACTCTTGAAAAGATCACAAGTCAACTCGCAATCATTGTTTCATTGATGAAAGTCGCCAATGCTTTACAAAAGAATCGATTTCTCAGGGACTCAGTGAATCACCTATAAAGATCGATTATTTTACTTACAATCAGTTAGATTCAAATGGGAAACATCCGTTGTTGTCACATTGCACGATCCGCCACTGTAAGCGGATGGTTCTTGAACAATATTCACGTTTTTCCCCCGCCTCGTATCCGCCTCCAATTAACTTCGAAAAATGAGCTCACGACAATTAATTGTAAGTCAAAGGTGACAACGTTTTCTCAACGAAGCTCATCGTCTTTCCGTTGTAAGTGAGTACACAGCGGGAATAATGACTCGATAAAAAAGAGAGAGAAGGGGAAAAACTCGCACGATTTCATCAGCTCCTTTCAACCGAATATCCATCTCAGACAGTACAAAATAAACATTAAAACAATTCCGTCGATTCTGGAGCACCGAGCACAGGCCCTTAAATGAACACGCGATACAATTTATTTTGGAGCCTTTAAATTGAACGAGTCTCAATGTGACAAAGTTGACGGCATTATCCTTGCATATAAAACGAGAAAAAGGGAGACGGAGGGATTTGAGGAGGGAAAGACATCAAGAAAGAGAGAGAGAGAGAGAGAGAGAGAGAGAGAGAGAGAGAGAGAGAGAGAGAGGGAGAGATAGAGAAAGAGAGGGAGAAAGAGAGAGAGCATGAGGAGGAGAGAGTGAAACCTTTAACGGATGATGAATGAGGTTGAGACAGTCCTATTGTTTTACTTAGATGAGAGATAGAGGAAGGGTTGGAGAGATGTACTACAATTTCGATGTTGCCAGTCATGATGAGGAACAAACCTACTCCAAAATAACGTCTGATAAATTCTCTTTCGGGTGATCTTAGAAGGGTAACAGACACTGCACGGTCACCAATGAGTTTTGCCCCAAAAATTCCCTAAAAATAGTCAAATCTTCAAGCGGTGGAAAAGAGAAATATTTATTCTTTTTCAAATTATATATGTATAGATTAATTCAAAATCGAACAGCAGAGCGATATGAATAATAAGGGCGGAATCTAAAGACTCTCCGATTAAGGAATAAACCTCCTTGAGATGACCTTAGCTTAAGAATTCTCCATTTACTCTCTCCATAAGCAACGAGGAACGAGCAGAAGATGAATGGTTAGTGCGTTTTGGAGACACATTTCCAAGGAGGCAGATGATCTATTGGTCATCATAAGGAGGTTTTTTCGGAAAGACTCTGTTTTCGCTGAATGGGGGAGATCGCTTTGAAAGGGTAAGATATCAACATAACGATGCTGGTTGATAAATGTATATTATAGTTTATTAGATTAAAAAGGGGTGATTACAACGATACAAGTTCACTAAAGCTTGTTACTGAAACGACGTAAATAGGGTACCCGTGCTAGAGAGATGGGTAGAGAAGAACTAGGAGAGAGCAGTTCCACAAAGAATCGCCGAAAGCACAGACCATTGAAAATAGGAGAGGAGCTGAGCTTCTTATGGAAGAATCAGTTTTACGTGTGGGCCGTGGGACCTCTCAAACTTGCTGAACAGACTCTGAACCGCGATTGGCCCTTTGGACTCATTCTACTTCCGTCGCTTCAAACTGCAAAACATGTAATCATGGTTTTTGTTGATGTGCATTTACAAACAGTTGTTGAGGTGGTTTCACATACCAATCTGTAGTGTGAGACTCTAGCTCAATAGATACAGCTATCAGCCACTTTCATAGGTTTCGGCTTTTAACTTCTTTATAAAGGCAACTATGGCAACAGAATTGAGCCGTCAGGACTCCCGTAGCTTTTTGGTCTGGTTTTATGTAATGCTGCATCCCAACGGAATTAGTTGAAATCAGATAAAGTTTTGGTTGAACGAAATTTAGGTTATATTTTAAGGCTTCGGAATGAGCGTCAACAACTGTCTAAAACTTAGCCGAGTTTTCGTTTTACAAAATTTGTATCAAATTTCAAACAATTTCTTTAGAACTTTGCTAAAAGAATCAAGCAAAAAAAAAAAAATATACTTGAATTCCAACTGCTCGGGTCTTTGGAAAACTTTGAGGACTCTTACCATTGAAAAAAAAAAAACTAAAGTAGAACAAAATCATAGAAAGGTAGCATCTTTTTCAAAGTTTTGAATGTTCTGAAATCAAATAGTATCTTTTTATTATTAGTTATAGTGGTATAGCCAAGGGGGTTGTGGGTTCAAGAAAGTGTACCCCCCCACACAAACTTTCTCCAACAAAAAGGTAAATTTTTGTGGTTTCTAAGAAACGTTTCCTAATTCTGACCTTCAAACTCCCTCCCCCCACTCCACTCCCTCGAAAATTAGCGGCTACGGCCACTGATTAGTTGATTTAAGCTTTGGAGGAAAAAGTTCAAGACTTAATTTTTCCACTAAGGAGTTTTTGTTTTAATTATAATTTTTATATGAATAAACTAAAATTAATATTTTTAAAGTTTGATTAAAAAGTCCTTTCAATAAAAAAAATCAATAAAAGTTTAAAGTACAGATAGAGTTAGTATTTAAATGACTTAATTATTACATGAAAAAATAGTTGAAATGTTTTTTTCCCCTCCGACAATTACATATACTCTATCGTCTCACATCATCTGAGTGGAGCACGAGGCGAAATTAACCGTGACATTATCACGCAATCTGGCAACTCAGGATGTTCGCGACCCATTTCCGTGATTAATTAAACTTCTAACTACCCATGAAGATGGCATGAAAAATTTCTCCAAAATGGAACAGTGGCGGAGGAGGAGTGGGGAGGGGGGAGAGGGGGAGGAAGTGAAAGAAGATAAGTGTGTTTAGGTGTACAACAAGACTTGAAGACGCTCGCCTTCGTCGACTCATCATATGGATAATTTATGGGTCAAAAGAAAAGCACCGCAACTTTCAGCGCGTGAGCAAAAAACGCGAGAGGAACGTCTCAAAGTTGAGGGTATTATTAGGTGCCATAAATCTGATTATTCTTAGGTTAGGTGAGACGAGA
The DNA here is from genome assembly GCA_011764245.1 of Trialeurodes vaporariorum. Taxonomy (NCBI): domain Eukaryota; kingdom Metazoa; phylum Arthropoda; class Insecta; order Hemiptera; family Aleyrodidae; genus Trialeurodes; species Trialeurodes vaporariorum. The sequence goes on from VMOF01000001.1 coordinate 50,337,675, forward strand.
GGAAGGGCCCGTCCCATAGAACAGACCTTTGTTAATTTCCTTTGGGTAATTTCTTCTATCAATTCTCGCTAGGCTCTGAATAAAGCTAGAAATAAATTATAAAGCGCTATGTTTACCGCGAGAATAGTTAATAAATTTTCCAAGTTCATAAGTTGATGCTACGTTTTTCGTGTCGAGGGTAGTGGCGTCGCGTGCAATCTGGCAACAATGTATTCTATCCATTTAAACTCATGTTAAAGATCGAATTCAGGGGGTGCACAATGCACAGTGCTCAAGGAAAATTCGATATATTTAATGAGTTTAAATGGAGCAGTTGCATTGTTGCCAGATGGCACGCGACGCCACTGGTCGAGGGTACACTGAAAAAAATGAAATTACTGAAAAAGCAATTAAGTTTTGTAAAACCAGTAAAAAGAAGCACAGGCTAATTTTACTTGTTATTTTTAGTGAATTCTACTAAAATTATGGTTAGTTTCGCGATTTGAATTGAAAATTTTGCTTAGGTTTAAGTAATTTTTCTTTGTGGATTGCAAATTTTGTAAAATTAATAAAACTTAAGCAAAATTTACAATCCAAAATATAAAATTAGCTGTTTGTTACCAAAAATGGCTCGTAAAATTAACCTTTGTTTCATTTGACTGATTTCACAGATCTGTTTTTTTCAGTGTATTGTGTGAGTGACGTTTCAAGCTTAATGATTCTGACTCAAATATTTATGATAATAATAAATAAATAAAATGATAGATAAATAAATTAATAAATGAACTTTTAGATCAATATCCCTTTGTGTCACGCTTTCTCAAAAATGAAAACAAATTTTGAAAAATATGATTTTTTTAAGTCCTTTCAGGGCCTAAAGATGACCTCCAATTTTTTCCAGAATTTTTTCAGCTCCCCTTTATAGAGAAACAACGCTGTTAGACGTACTTACCACTATGACACACGTACTTTCTTGGTTTCAAATAGATTTTTGTTTTTTGTTTTGTTTTTTTGTTTTTGTTGTTTTGTTTTTTTCATATTTCTCCACACACAGGTATGGAATGACTAGTGGAGGGGTTTGCCTAACCACCATGACAGATGCCTAGAAATACTTTTTTAATACGTGGTCACCCAGTCTAATCACTATGACACAAAGGGATGAACAAAGATGGCACATTTTTATCAAAAGCCCCTTTTTGTCTTGTTTTTTTGGTGGTTGTTGTCGACAATATTCCTGTATGTATAGAAATTTAAGACAAGAATGCATATTGTCAACTTCAGATTGATCATGAGTTTAAGGCTCTGCACATGCCTCTATTGGATGCGTTTTTGCTCATTTGTTTACAAACAAAGAGGTCTCACGATGTTTTACGGAAAAAAGAATTAACTGTGGACGAACCTGTTCATTTTAATCATGGTGCGCACCTTAAGAATGTCTATAATGTCTAAAATAATCTTTGAAACACGTGTATAAATATAGGCGACGATCAGCAAAGGTACTGAAAAATTACATCGTTAGAAACTCTACAGCACACTGTAATCTTGCATTGGACCAAAACACGACAACAGCCCTCAAAATGTATAAAAATGTACACAATTGCATCCAATGGCGATGCTCATGGTTTCACTTGTCTTATCTCTCTACATACAGGGACTCTATAGTTGTTAATGATTCTGATGATTCTGTTTTTGCTGTTGTTGTTTTTGTTCATGTTTATGTTTATGTTTTTTTATTTTCGTTGTTGTGGGAAGGGGAAGAAACATTTAGAGCTATTGATCCTTAAAAGCTACCTTGGAAAAGTGATGTCTCAAAACGCTTCATTAGTTGATGAACTCGTTCTTCCCTCTCTCTCTCTCATTCCTTCTAAACAGTTTAAATGGGGGGGGGGGATCTCAAGGAATTTTGCAGGCAAGACCATCTCAAGGAGGTGTTTTTGTTGAGTCTCTGAATTGCACCTTTGATATCGACTTCATAGTACCTCAGACAGGACATCGAACGCATCTGAGTTGAGCAAATCCCGAGAAAAGTAAGTTTCAATGTATGCTCTCTGTTGCTCTTACAAAAATAAATTGCACGCCGTCATCTTCCCCCTCTTTCTCCCCCACTCAGTCTCTCTCGATATTCTCTCAAAGCCAGTCAATTCTTATATAGAGAAACAAGTAATTTTCTTTTTAAATTAAATTTTAAAGTTCATCGGTTTCCATACGCGAGACTTCGGCTTAATAATTCCGAGCTATCGGCTCGGATCCGATGGCTTACGGAGGAGAGAATCAAGGCGTGAGAGGCGAGTGTTGGGCGCGCGTGATGGCGTAACAGTGGCATAACGATAGAGTAAACTTTCACGCTCAGTATATCTTTTATGACACGCCACCTCCCTTCTCGAAATTGGCCTATGCCTTTGACGCTCATGGCAGCATCGCATTGGTGACGCGAGCTCGACGCGACGGCCTAATCTATTATTTTGTCTCGGTCGACTAGATGAAAAATTATCACAGGAGAATGCCATCGAGTCGCATCGAACACAACGCTTTACGGAACGTAGTTGGTGCTCTTCCGGGGAAACTATAATTGAACAGTATAGTGTTAATTCCCTAGGAAGAGCGTAGTTGACGTTTCGTGGTCATTTCCCTTCGGAGGCCACTTTGATTGAGATAATTAAGCGAATCCACGTCCAGCACTCACGACGAGATACGAGGGTCGTCCGATTTGATCGAGCTCGACCCGAGTTTTGACCCTAAATCATTTCCCGCGTACACGCACATTGGTCAAAAATGATCTATTTGGCAGTCAAAAAACAGAAAGTTACCTTGGCCTAAATTTATCATTTGAAAGTTTTGGACTGAATTTAAATCATTGGTACCAAATTAAAGACAAAATGCTTTAGTAGGAAAGTATATTACCGAAAAAAAATATTACCAGAAGCATATGACAATATGTGAACCTATGTAGGGGATAGTACAATTACCAGAGTTAAAGTGTTTGTACCATAGTTCGCTTGAAAATATGTTTAAGAAATTCTAGTTCTATGACCATATTCTGGTATTAACCCCAGAATTTTCTGGTCACAGTACTAGACTCTCTGTCGTTCACATATCGTTGTTCTTCTGGTATAATAAGACTAGAGTATGGTTTATTATGCCGATAGCTTTTTTTTTTCATTGTACTGTATTTAATCAATTTAGCTTCAAAATGACTGGAATGATGACCGATTTGGTAGTCTAAAATCGGGAAGTTAAAATGCATGGCCTAGACTTATCGTTTAAAAGCTTCCCAGAGGACTGAATTTTCTTCACTTTAACCACTTCTAACACATGGTCATAGCTGAAAAATATACAGACCCTAAATTCAGTTCAGCTTCAAAATTATAAATTATTAAACCTTTTTAACACCACACCCGAGGATTCGTTTTCAGGACTAGATCAGAGACCAAACAACGTTGTGTCCTCAAGGTCCCGCACACCAGATGACCGGTGAGGACTTCCGGGGAGTTGAAACTCCACGGTAACTGACGCAACTATACTTACGCAGAATCACGCACCATGCAACGTCTTTCGGGGGACCATCGAGCCGCAACATTATGTGGGCCTTGCCTCACACACACTATCAATGTCAGTTTTTTATTTACATTAATATAAGTTCCGATTCCAAATTATTTGAAAAATAGTTTTTCCTCGAGCGCCTGCAATTAATTGTGTATGCAAAATCAACACATAGGGGTACGAATATTTAACTACCCACTCAATATCAGATAGCGAACATTGATTTGGTTTCTTATTAACCTGGCACTGGCAGTCAAAGGGTTAAGGCAAAGGCGTGCGTTGATTACCTGGCACAGGTAAGAAAATTGACTAAAGATGAAAGATGTCCATTTAAATCCATGTACAAAAAGAATTAAAATGTGTCAACTACTACACATCCTATAGGGCCAATATAAGTTGACACCTGAAGCAGAGAGAAAATGATCAATAAAAATGGAGAAATGCAACAATGCATTGAATGCGGCGCCCCCTGTCAAGACGGAGCACGCCGCTTGACAAGGGTCAGCTCCACGCTGCGTTGCCGCATAGTGCAAACCTATCTGATTCTTCAGGTGTCAACTTACATTGGCCCGACTATAGTTTGAAATGTTAAATGGATTTAAAGGAAACAAATTCAAAATTATATCGCTAATGACGCAGGATAAAAAAGTGAAACTACGCAACGACGTTGTAAGCTTTTTTACAAATTGATTCTTGAACTGAATCTATCGAGACCGTCCATGAAAAAATCAATGGCTAACGATATTTCTGGGTTATCACGATTACTGCATACAAAAGTTCAGAAGAGTTTCCTTACAATCGGTGTAAGCAACTCGTTTATTTTAGTTTCCCTCTTTTCCTGCCACAGTTACTTTGTGAAATTAGAATATTTGTAACTTTGTAATTTACAATATTTTGAATGAGCCTTCGTATCATTGAATATCTTATCAGTTAGTCTACTGTCTCATAGTGCCAGATCGTGTTACAACTATAGGAACTTGTTGCTCTTTTTTTGTTTATCTATTGGGACAAAGTATGGGTAAAAAGAAAAATGAAGCTAAAGGAAGAAGTCACGAGGTAACCCCTTCGTCTTCTCCTTCGAACAAATTAAATCTTAAGGGAAAATAGAGAGAAATAAAGATTTGTAGCTAAGCCCCTGGAGAGTAGATCGGTGCTGCTAGATTATGCGAACATTTCCTCAAGTTTAACGTTGAAAGATTATTTAATCGAGGCATGAGGGAGACTCGCCTACTCACCGTGATCTACTTAATTTCCCAATGCCATGATATTCTTGCCTTCTCCAAAATAGTTGATCTCTCTGACGATGTAGGAACCTTATTCATTTCGAAAATTTGCCAAGCATCTGTCAAAAGCTCAAGACAAAAAACACTTCTACTTTTCAATTTTAAAGACTTTTCAACCATTGATTCTTTACTTGTTAATTTGCAACAGAACTTTATAGCAGTTTCATTGGCCAACCATCAAACGGAGTTGAAAAAGCATCTGACAAACGATCGCTCAAGAAATATACTGTTTTTATTTAATGATTGCAACGATATCCTCAAATTTGTTTTGAATTCCATCTTTGAACCTGGAAAGTATGGATTAGTCACAGATGAAGAACAGTTTGCGAATGGCAAATCACGCATGGACGTTGGAAATGTGTGTAAGGATACAAACGTTTGTGAAAAAGAAACTTTTGACACTTATTGTTTTTCCGACCGTTCTCGAGCAGGGCCTGGGATTGGGAATGAAACGTGGGACATCCTAATGAATCTTAAGGAAAAAGATCTAAAGGAGGATTCGTTTCTCTCAGAATCTGTTTTCAATCATACCCGCGGTTTCTACAACAGCAAAGTGTGGAACTCTCAAAACAACTTGATTTTTTTTATATCATATTCCGAAGGTGTCGCTTCAAAGAGAAACAGAGCTCTGACCGAATCCGCACATTTGGCTAACAGGTTACCAGAAGATAAGGTGGGAAGTGATTGCAATCTGACTTATATTTTTAAGTTTTTCTGGCGATTTTTCAAAGGTCGCCGAGCTGTCATTTGTGAGATGCAAAACTGCTACAAGTACGACGCGTTTGGAGAGAGAGTACTAAAGCTCAACAATGTGAATAAAGCCGATGATTTCTTTGATTTTTCGTGGAAATCATTGAGCCGGAAACGTATTACCATGCCATATCGTGAACTAGAAATTAGGACTACCGCATTCGACTTGGATAACTGGAATTCAGTTTGGAGAGACATCATGACCGAAGTTACTTATATAACTTTATCGGACATGGGTAGATTGGACGACATAATATGGTCCTCAGAGGTGAACGGGATTAAGATCAGCCCCTTTGACCCTGAACAAGGACTACGCTTTGGTGTTGATCTTTTCGTAATTCCTAGGGAATTGCAGCCGATAAAAGATTACTCGATGCTCGATGTGACCGTATCAATTGAATCCGAACAATTGTGTTTCTTGGTACCTCGCAAAGGGTACATTCCACAATTTTTAGTCATTTTTCGCTGTTTCACTTTTCCCGTTTGGATCTGCATTTTGATAACAATTGCCCTGATTTATATGACTCATTTCTACTTGCAATCTCAGTTTGAATTTGTCCAACATCTTTATTCCACTGAGGAGTTCGCTTCGTTTAAGGGGTCTTCAACCTTATTGCTGTTATTGTGTTACTGTCTATACTTGAATCAACCTAAAATTCAATTCACCAAACTTTCCTCTGCGAAAGTTTTATTCGTGACGTTAAGTTTCTCAACCTTAGTGCTGGTGACGTTGTTCCAGAGTGGTATGGTTACTTTGCTTAGCAATCGCTTGAGGTACTCTGATATAGACACCATTGAGGAGTTGGCGCTATCAGACCATTTAATTCAGTCCTATTACAATGACTCTGATTTGTCTTTTCAAGCTGACACGCAATTTAAGTTCTTGCAAGAGAGAATGTTGGATAGTTTTAAATACTATTCCCTCCTCCTTAACCAATTTTATGATTACTCTCGGAGCAATCATATGAAATGGACGAATGAAACAGGGTCGATTTACAGCCAATCAGTAGAACATATCATTACAGCAATGCAGACCATCTCCGTTCAAGATGCATTCATGATATTTTTTCAAAATAGTAATAAAAGACAAAAGAACTTTAATACATTTCAGGATCGGCTTAGTTCAGATGAAGTATCGAATGAATTGCATTGCGTTCAAGAATGCATTGTGTCACTTCCTGTACTGTTTTTCGTTCCCAAGTATTCATTTTATTTTGAAGCATTCAATGCTAAATTGACTCAATATATGGAAGCTGGACTAGTTGATAATGTGGTGCGTGACAGTTTAAGGGGTGACGACTTCATGAAGCCATTAATGGTGGACCCAGACGAGTCTCTCAGATCATTCAGTCTCACTGATTTACAAATTTCATTTATCCTTCTTGTCACCGGGTTGGTTTTCGGGTGTTTTGCATTCGTTTTTGAACATTTGTTTTACAATTTTTGTCCGTTTTAAGAAGAAGAACTAGATTCAGCAGTATGTCTCCTGAAGGTTGACTAATTTTGAAACTTTTGAGTCTCGTAGAAATGCGCACTGGAGTTGAGAGTGGCTTTGGCTTTTGACAGGCTGTTCTGGAAAAGAGTGTCATGAGATGTTCGAATAAGATGGTTATATGTTATGTAATAACTCATGGTTTCACTTGTCTTATCTCTCTACATACAGAGACTCTATAGTTGTTAATGGTTCTGATGATTCTGTTTTTGCTGTTGTTGTTTTTGTTCACATTTATGTTTAAGTTTTTTTATTTTCGTTCTTGTGGGAAGGGGAAGAAACATTTAGTACTTCTAATACTTTTAATATTTTTAATACTTCTAATTTCTTTACAAAAAACACAACATTTCAGACCTTTGCAATCCGCTATTCCTGAAAAAACAGTATCATTTTGAGTCTTTAGTAATAGTGACTTGAACCGCTTTCAAGAAATTGTCGAACCAGTTCAAAACCGGCTCAGCCCAATTAGCTATAGGTTTGGATTGCGGTTCACCGCTTTTTTTGAACAACACTTTGTGTGGTTCCGTTCTTGGTTTAGAAATTCGGTAGTTGTGGCCTTGGAAGCGGTTTCTGATTCGCGGTTTTGCTCGGTTCAAAGCCCTGATTTAAGATGATTTTTGGCCGCCAATTTGCAAATTCATGCCCACTGTGCGAGGGTTCGATGCTCCTTCTTGCGCGAGCCGTGCTTTGATCTTTTATCGCGAGCGAATAATCTGTGAAATTGTTTTCAACCGATCGAAATTGCTAGTCACGATTCGCGTAGATGACCTGGAGCAAAAAACAAGTCATTATTTTTCGAGGGCTGCTTTCTCCTTATTGGGACGAGAATTTTCTCCCTCACCTGAAGAAGTGCGGCAGTTAGAGAAAATTATCACCGACCATAAAACTTGGCGCTCTCCTTCGATTCGAAGTCTGATTTAATTTGAAAAAAGTAAAAAAAAGAGAAAGAGAAAGAGAGAGAGCGAGAGAGGGAGAGAGAGAGAGAGAGAGAGAGAGAGAGAGAGAGAAAGTGAGAGAGAGAGAGAAAGTGAGAGAGAAAGAGAGGGGGGAGGAGCAAAACATGAAGCGGAAAAATGAGCCTGAGAAACAGAATTTAATCAGAATAAAGAATTTGTTATTTTTCCTCGGTCAAAGTTGATACCATCAATGGCTGAGACACTCGTGATACCTTTTTAATCCCATCCGCTGTTAATATTTTCATTAAAGTGTGAAGACATATTTTATCAAAACAAAACAATGCTTTTCTATAATATCTTTCTAACAATGCTCATCTTTTCTAACAATGCTGGGTTTGTTGCAAGCTTGAAATGCATAGAACGTCAGTTTTTGTGGATATAGCGAAACCAGCAAAAATAACGAAAAAATGGTGATAATAAAATCCTTTCACTACCTTTCAGTAACTTAATTGAATCCTTTAAACGTTTGACGAGTCAGTCTTCATCCTTGGAACAGTCATCAAAGAGGAATACATTTAATTGCAAATAAAATCCGTGCAAAGGCATAGTGGGGGGTGCAATTCAGAGATCTGAACAAGAAATCCCTTATCGAGTAGGCTTTGACTTGAGAATTCTCGGGATTTTTCAGTTTGATCTGTACGTCTCTTTACAGATTGAAGTTGATCCGCACCTATACCTCATCAAAAATCACGGGTTGGAGCCACTTTTTCAAGAAAGCCAACGATCAATTTTGAAAAAGTGGCTCCGGTTCTTTGATGATACGAGCAAGGATCGAAAACATTCTTTGTATCCAGTCCCAATGGAAAAACCTAAAGAATTTTCAAGATAAGGGTAATTCAAGGAGTTCAATCTCTAAATTACACCCTCAATACTCATTTGTCATGAAAATAAAATAATCAAATCAAATAAATTAAAAAATAAAGAAAGAAATAATTAGATAAATAAATATATGATTAAATAAATAGATAGATTAAATAGATAAATATATTAAAAGCCTGTTATAATAAATACAATTCTGAACTTTCGTATATTTATGAATCTAGAGTTTGGTGAAAAAATAACAAAAAAATAGGGGGGGGGGGGGATTGAGCCTCCATAAAAATCGTAGTTATAATAATTTTTTGTCGCATCCATAAAACTTTGAAGTAAAAATTCACGTCGTTGTTCTAGGCTTGAGTACTCCTGCCCATTTTTTGTTCGCTCAAATTTTAGAAATAGTGAAAACTCAATTCGCTGCGCAGTAAGTCAACAGGATATTAAAACAACGCGCACTCGAAAACATTTTCTCATTACTTATCTTATTTAACAGCTCGTACTTACATGCACTGCATGCACCTAACTTGCTTAAAGGCCTTTATAAATAAAATAAGTTGTTATATTCTAGGCTCGGAGTTTATTTTACGAGGTAGCTGTTGCGCATAAATTTTTCTTTTTTAATCGTACGTCTAATTTTATTTCTCATATACACATAACTATGAGGCGTTCTCGAGATTCTGTCTTCGCCTCTTCCTCTTGCTTTGCTCTTCCACTGTGATAGTGTTCTGAGTTACAGGAGTCACCATTCTCACTTCCCTTATCAACACAGAGTTGTCAGATGAACGGCTTTAGGCTCTATATTACCTACTAGCCGTTCGGTGCTCGCTTCGCTCGCCCTCACGTCTATTGTCGGGCCAATACAAGTTGACACCTGAAGAATCAGGCAGGTTTGCACTGGGTGACAACGCAGCGTGGAGCTGACCCTTGTCAAGCGGCGCACTATAAGGTATTTGACCGGAAAAGTTGGCATAAACTGTTTTTACAGTCCTAATGACTTGTAATTTGGAATCTGGAGGTATTTTTTAACGCTGAATTCAAATTTTGCATCAGTTTTTAAAAATTCGAAAATCCAAGATGGCTGTCGAATATTTTTTCGGCCAATCGGTCGGCAGATATCTTGGATTTTCGAATTTTGAAAAACTGATGTAAAACTTGAATTCAGCGTTAAAAAGTACCCGTGGATAGTGAGTTTCAAGTCATTTGGACGGTGTTGCCAAATTTTACTCGTCTCCTCTACAACACGTGAAAACGAGAATTTCGTGCAAAAACGCAAAATTCGAACTAATTTTCCCGGAAAAGCCGCATTTTTCCGCAACTTCTGACTTCAAGGCCTATTAGTAAGCACTAAGGACTACCATTTCTCATATATATACCCGCGGGATGTGGCAGGATGTTTGAACTTAAGTTCTCTTGAAAATCGGAAAATTTACGTTTTTAGCTAAAAAAACTTTGAAGTAGCAAAAATATATCAAATTCAAATTAAAATTGGATAAAATAGGCATAAACTGATTGTAAATACCTCCAGGAAGACGATCCATGTACAAAAAATTTGTTCTGACTTCATTTGAAACACCTTTTTTTTACTTTGATTATAGTCTCGTGCTGAGGCTAAATTTAATGGTGATAAAACTGATTTGTCCCCTGGTGGATTCTAGGTGAATTAATCTAGTTTAGACCCGCTAAATACAAGTTTCTAATGCAAAAATCTATGTAAATTTTGAATATCACAACAGTTTTCCCAATAGCGACTTTTTTTTTTAGTTTATGCCAGCTTTTTTGGTCAAATACCACATAGTGCGGCGTGCTCCGTCTTGACAGAGGGTGCCCCATTCAGTGCATTGTTGCATTTCTCCATTTTTATTGATAATTTTCTCTCTGCTTCAGGTGTCAACTTATATTGGCCCGACTATAGCCGGGGGCTTCGCCCCCTGGACCCCCAGTCCCTCGCTTCGCGATTGACGGAGGGCTATCTGCGCGCGCCGATTTTTAGGTGGTTTTTGATGATGAGCCAAAGAAAAAATATTACTTTTTCGTTTTTCATTGTAAATTTTATTTATTTATTTATTTTTTTAGGGATTAATTTTTATAGTTTTTTCTACTGGAGCAAATCAGAATGTAATGATATGTCTGCCGAACAGATTTTATTTCCCATAAAAATTGAAAGAGACATCATACCAGCCCTCCTCTACACTTCTATCAACGACACAAAACTAAAACTAATAATGAAATTTGTGAGGTTCAAATGCTCTCTGCGTTGTTAGAGGGTTATTATTATGAATGGATCCGTTCCGCGCTCGCTTCCCTCCCAGTTTCTTTATCTAACACACTTACACACCCTCAATCTCTTTATCCTCCTCACTCATTCATTGGGTGTTAAATTTTACCTTTTTTTATTACAATTGCTTGTGTTTCAATTGAACTTCATCAACAGAAACAATTATTTGTTTGCCGAGAAGGTAATATATTCTATAAACATCAACAGAGAGCTTGTTTCTTGTCCCTAAAATCTAAAAAAGAAATATTTTTATGGAACCTACATAACTCTTTCGATACTGCAACTTGGTAAGTACATTTTCAAAACTTAATCCCGAATATACAGAGTGTCCTGCATAAGGTTCCGGACGTCGAAGGAGACAATTTCTGGGGCTAAAAAAAAAAAAAAAAAAAAAAATCCCCCCTCATAATTTACCCCTCTAAAATGCTTTCCTGAGGAGCTCAGCTTCCCCAAAGTTGAAAAAAAAAATTATATTTACTTGATTGTAGGAAAAACTTCAAGAGATTTGGTCAATTCATGTAATTTGGTGTTCTAAATTCATCTTCGGGCCTGAAATTATCGTTAAATATGTCCAGGGGAGCTTTCGGGGGGTTGAAAACCTTGGACATCAAAAATTGTGTGTTGCGCGTGGAACTTTTAAGAAATTAAATAAAATTAATTAATTGGAGAATCTTTAATAATGAATTTTGATCTCTTGAAGTTTTTCAATACGACGCTTCTGTCGCGAGATAACCAACGTGAAAGGTGGGAAAACAGGTACCATCGCAAGGCGAGAGGCAGGGTTGCGAGTCAAACGATCAGGCGCCGACCACAACGAAAAAACTTCCCGTGTCAGGGGCTCAGCTGCCTCAGCGCTCTTGTTTTTCTACTTTCGGGTTGATTATCTTGGTAATGAAGCGTCGTATTGAAAAACTTTCGGAGACACAAATTCTTTTGTAAAGTTTTTCCAATCCATTAAATCAATTTAATTCTTAAAATTTTTACGTGCAACTTACAATTTTTGGTGTCAAGGGTTTTCAACCCCCCAAAACCTCCTCTCAGACATGTTTCTTGACAATGTCAGGCCCACAGATGAATTTAGAACATAAAGTTACATCTGTCGAGAAAATTTCATAAAGTTTTATGCACAATTTTTTTTTAACTTTGGGGAGGCCTCCTCAGGAAAGCATTTTAGGGCTGCATAAACCATAAGTAAAAAAAAGTGTTATTCTTACCCCAGGGATTGGCTCCTTCAACGTCCGAAACCGTATGCAGGACACCCGTTTGTCTACATCACCTTATTTTTTTTTTTAGAGCATGAGTGTCATGCTCTATTGAAATCGTTTCTACAAGGTCAATAATGCTTTTCTTATAGGAACGGCATGGTTCGGGGGTCCGCTCGGGGGATCGCTTGGTTTCAGTATCGAGAACGGGTCCTCGAGGACCGATTGACCCATGTGATTCCGCCAATCCGGTGTCCTCCCAATTTGTCGCTTTTTCTTTGTGGCGGGAGTTTTTGGCCAAGATTGAGGTTAAGCATTTTTGGGAATGTAATTACGTTACTAATTTGGATCAGACTTCAACGAAATTTTCTGTATGAGATATTGGGGTTTTATATCAGAGGATTGTGTCCATGTTTCGTGTATTCTGCGATTTAAAATGCATTTAGATGATTTCAAATTTCCAATCCTGTCATTGTTGATGTTTCGGTCCGCTAAAAGAGTTCGTTTGAGGAACGCGATCGGCGTTGCGTTTTAAGGTGAATCCTCAGCGACCTGTAGTAAGATTCTCATCCGCTAGATAACGCCACTGTTCCGCGGTCCTGAAACCATGCTTTTTCCGCCTTTAATCGTTAATTGCGAGAGCTAGAGTTAACTTTTCGAAAATGTAAGAACGTTGCGTTCTAGATCAAATCCTAAGGAAAATTTTAAGACCATTCCGAGCCATGGACGAAGATATAACTAAGAACTGCCGACTTCCTATCTCCGCCCGTGTTAAAACCTGTTAGCGGGTTTTCGAGCGCGACCGCAGCGCTCCAAGCAGCAGTAAGGGTCAACTAAAAGCGAACCGCTGCAGCGGTGGCCGCTCCGGCTCCCTTTCTCCCATGCCTTCCCGCAAATGTATACCGTGTAGGTAATTTGAATCACGATTGAACGAAGGGAACAAATGATCAGCGAATTAAAAGGAAGCAAAATCCGCTAAAAAGCAAACGTCTGGAGTATTTCTTGAAAGATTCCTGAATTGTCGAAAATGATTAATCAAGGACTGAAATACTATACACCACAGTTAACCTCAAAACGGAATCAAACAAGAAAGAGTACATAGACATTTGTTTTATTAGTAGAGATCAGGCGACTCTTTTAATTTGCTGATGATTTCTGTTACCTTGTCCAAAGTTGATTCTGGATTTCCCTTGCTTTCGATCTTCCATTGAGATACTGAGTTATCTGATCCTCTTGGGTCGCCGACAACAGTTGACAGCCATGCCATAACGGACCAACTCCAACAACGGTTTTAGCAGTAGCACAGCATGTGAGCATGGACACATCGCCAGGATCGCTCACTTGAAAGAGTAGTTCAGCTGACCGCTGCTTGGAGCGCTGGGGTCGAGAGCAAAACAGGACTAACAACAGTCTAGTTATATCTTCGTCCATGGTTTTGCGACGACCTCCCGTCCCCTTTGCCCTCCCCACGAACTACTGCACCTACGCCTACAACAGTTGCTTGCCGCGTTGTGCAGATTGCATGAATGATGTGTGTCCATCTACTTCATCCCAATTTCACAGCCATCACGGATGCCACGCCCGCCACGGGTCTTCTACCTGGTTTTATGCGACATCGGTCATCGTGGCTCAGTGTTACATGGTAATCAGCGGCGGATTCGGGAAAGGCACGCCCCCCCCCCAACTCACGGTAGCCTTTGCCTTTTTTTTAACAGAAAAAATCCCATAAATTCCTCCCTGCAAATTTGAAAATTCATAGGCGTGAAGCCCCCCCCCCCCCCCCTAAAAGAATTTTCTGGATCCGCCATTGGTAGTAATTTTTGCGGCACACTACGCCGGATTCCCGTGCAAATTCCTACACTTACCTTTCTCCCTTATCTGTCAATGGGCGCCCCCCCCCCTAATTCAGAAAAATCAAAACTTTACAATAAAAAAGAATCGGAACATTCGAAGATCAAATAATAACGAAAGGAGTAAGAGTTAACAAACTTTATTCTTAGTTTACTTTACAATTTTAATTAGGGGCGTAATTTAGGGGGGGGGGGGCAGGGCGGGAAGTAGCCCCCCCCCCCCCCTAAGCAGTGGTGCCCAACTACCCCTTGCCGCTATACAGCTCGCCCCCCAGTTTCAGGATTCCTCTCCCCCCAGATCTAGACCTCCCCCTGATTTTTACCCCACCCCCTCCTGATTCAGACGACATCATCCTTCCCACCCGTCATCTCCCTCGCCGAAAGAAGTTTTAAAATCTACTAGTATGAATGTGTCTACATTGGCAACTACCGTTGGCAACGAGAATTTTGCGAACTTCCTTGAAAATTCAGAATCCTCTGGTCGATAATTACATGATTAGAGAATGTATAGGCAAGAGTTTTGGTTTTGTTAATTTAAATAGGTTAACTCTTAGAATTCATCAGGACAATGAAAATAAAGAAGGAATAGTTGTACTCAGCTTTTTACTATTTCTATCATCTGATGCTGTCACTTTATTCATAATATCAAACACGTCAAAAATAGAATTACTTTTGATACAACTACATGCTACAATCACTTACAATATCTACCATTTGGAAGGAAAATTGATTTATTTTCTATTTTGGGCGGAAGTGGGGGGGGGGGGGGTTCTCTAGACTTGCCCGTCTCTAGGTGGTGTCCCCTAGACCTTCCATTGACATTCAAAAAGTTGCCCCTCCGGGCAATTGTTTTGCGGGTGCCCATGTCTTTGTCCATGGTCTCTGAACCAGAAATTGAACGTTCTTCCGGTCTGTGGTTGCCTTCTTTTCTCATAAGTTTAGACACGGCCACCCTGTAAACCCCACAACAAGTTAAAAGTCCGCAATCCGCACCCTCGACCCGCAGCCACTATCAAAAGTAAATTGCCGGTTGACTTGCAGGTACTCTCCTCCTCCTCCCCCAACTTAGATTAGACACAAATAAAAAATAAAAAAAAAAAAAAAAAAAAAAAAAAAAAAGTGAAAAATAGAATGTATGCCCCAGCAAAGGGCCCCCTCCACAGTTTTCCAAGAGAGGGAGCGACCCCCTTGCCAGCGTAACTCCGAAAAAATAATTCCAACTGGGGTCCAAGTAACTCAAGTAAGGTCTCAAAATGAAATCAGATGGATCCAAAATTTTAACGGCGAGTACCGGTAAGCTTACTCTTTTGATCGGTCCAAACCGAATTGCGATACATCGATTTACTCTCGAGATATCGATTTTTCAAAGGCGCGCGGTATAGGGTCAGAAATCTAAGATTCTCTAAAATCCGCGAATTTCGACTCTCATGGACCTAGCATGCGCCGTGAGAAGTCATATGTGAGTTTTTTGAGTTCATATGAAGTTCATTAAGGGCCCTGACAAATGTCGGACCGATAAAGTCTATATCGGGGGGGGGGGGGGGCGTGGCCCCAACTCCAGCGTAAGTCTCACGTACAATGTCTAACTGCGGCCGCGGGAGGTCCCATAAGATCCGTTTAAAACTTGGATGGATCTGAATTTTTTTCAAGAATTATCTAAAAGCTGAAGCTACCGCCCAATCCAAACCGCAGCGCGCAATCCATCGATTCGTTCTCGAGATATCGATTTTTCAAAGGCGTGCGGTCTTGTCAGATCGACCTTAGAGGGGCGCTGGAGGCTGGTACAAATATGTTAGTCAAAAACACTTATTTTTATTCTTATAGTGATGTTACCGACAGTTTCAAAAACAAAGTCAGGAGGACGTTGAACGAATACAACATCCATCTACTATTGCAAAGAGGAGATAGACAGAGAAAGAGAGAGCGAGAGAGAGAGAGAAAGAGAGAGAGAGAGAGAGAGAGAGAGAGAGAGAGAGAGAGAGAGAGAGAGAGAGAGAGAGAGAGAGAGAGAGGAAGAGGGTGACGGATTGAAAGAGAAAAAGGAAAAGGAAGAGAAAGAAAGAGAGAGAGAAAAAGAGAGTGAGACTGTACAACCTCTGCAATTTTTGATGCAATACGGCAAGACAGTTTTATGATTCATTCATCAATGCGAGGCATCAAGTAAGAAAGAGACCACAACGATAGTAAACAGAACAAAAAAGACCTGCTGCTGAACTGCGTTTCTAATAGATAAATAGGTTAACGCCGCACAGGCTAATAACAATGGAGAGACCCATCTCCCCCGCTCGGCCGCCTTAAATGCACACGCGTGTTAAAGCGTGAAGAAACCCATCTCGGAAGAGGACAGAGGTTGAGACCGAGGCGATCGAGACTATGAGGAGAGAGCGTAGCCTCCACTCCCCTCCTGTCCAAAATTAAAAATTGCAATTTGCGGCCCCCCTCTAAATTTTTTGGTGATGCAAGATTTTTCTCATCAAGAGGACGCACCTACGATACTCCATGCAAAATTTCAAATCTTTAGCTCCTCGGGAAGTGCCCTAAAGTACGTGAAATGGAAATATGGACAGAAGGACAGACACGCCAGGGATTTTATATATGTGGATAAGAATCAATGTAAAATATATGACGTTTAACCTGAAATCCGACAAATATGTGGGTCTGTTCAAATAAGATTTCATTTTGCATGTTACTCGCATTTTTCTTCTTTTAAATCACAGATATTTTTTGTTTGTTTCCCCCCCCCCCCGCAAAATTTCCCCCCGAACCTATTTCTTGGCAAGTTTCGGCTTATATTCTCACATTTCTCACTTGTTTTTTACTTTGAATACCAGAAATATCATTACCGTAACCTGTTACTTTGCCGAATCCTTAAATTTGACCTTGAATTAAACTGAATTCAATTGTGCTAATTTGGCTTGCAGCCGTTTTTTTTATTCCGGTATTTCCTAAGGATTAATTTTCTTAGGCGGGAAAGTTTAAAGTGCAACAAATTTAGCTTTTAGTGAGCGATTTATGCTTGTCACTGGATCCCGCCTCATTACCGTAACCCCTTGATTTCGCGCCTGTTTTCGTCGCTAAAGGGCAGCAGTGGCGGTTGTTTACATTTGAGTGACAGTTTTCTGGCAAGAGCACGCATGGTGAGTATTTCTCCGTCCTTGTTTTAAATTTCTGGCAAATTTGGTGTCAAATTTATTGAACTTTGTGTTAAAGGGTAACTTATTTCCGTCATTACCGTAACTGACTAAAAATTGGGTAAGCATTCAATTTTTTCTTGAAATGATTTCGTGCCCTACGTAAGGAATGTGTCTGACCTCAAATATGAAGTTTCGTTACAATCCGTTGATATTTCCGTGTTTTACCGCCAAAAACTAGCTTGTTCCTCATTACCGTAACCTCCTATCATTACCGTAACCTCCGTCAAGAATGCTGGTGGCATACGGTAATGAATTAAAATGTATATGTATGGGTATGTATATGTATGGGTATGTATATGTATGTATTAATGATGTATTTAAGATGAATGATCTCGAGTAAATTTTTCTATTTTCCTATTTCTGTAAAAGTCACTTTTTTCACTTCTTTTTAAAGATTTAAGTCATGTTAGTACCTAAGTGTCCTGACTTTTTCGTTTAATTTGAATTTATTTATTCAAAGGTTTGTTATCTGTTCTCTTATTTGTTGGTTTGTTTATTCATTCGTTTATTTATCTTTTTATTTTATTTTTTATGTTGTTTATTTGTTTATGTATATTTAAGTAATTACCTATTTTTTTAATGGTTCTCAAACGTTACCAAGAAGGTTTTAGAAAATAAATTGAGGCACCGCAACATCATTATAAAAAAGGCACTATTATTTGATAAGCGTTTTGTTTTCCGGTCCAATACAACTTTATCACTTAAAAATTAGTTTTCATTGTTTTTATTTACCCTCAGATTCATACAATTTTAATAGCAGCATGCGTATAAAGTTTGCATTTTGAATTATCCCAGTTCCAGTACATAACATGTGCAGTTCGCATGTATCTGCTCAACAATAAAATACATTTTGCTTACAGATATCTTCCAAACTTTATTTTACTTTTAAGAAGGTACATTCACAAACTGCGTAGGTTTAGTCCAAAAAATACCTATGTAATACATTGGAAACTGTGTACATGATCATCACCGTAACCTCTACATCACGTAACCCGCCTATTTTTTGTTGCCGAATGACTGTAAATGATCTCAAAACCATAAAAATGTTGTAAGAAGGCCAATTTACGATGTATTCCTCACAGAAAAATATCATTTGACCAGCTGAGTTTTTTTTTACGATTGTGAGAACAAAATATGAGCAGCCAATTGCAACATTTTCAGCAAGTTTAGTTAAGGAACACAAAAAATTACTATTTTTTACACCTAGAATTGATTATATTTCGATACGATGTATGATTATACAACATGTTTTTGATCTAAAACAAAAAATGTACTTAATGACTCATTTACTTATCCAGGTAGCAAAAATTTGCAATAAAATATTGAGGTTATGGTAATGACGGAAATCGTCAAAACTCAATTTTAATCATTCAAAAACTAAATATTGGGCAAATATCTTTTGACCCCACTGCTTCAACCTGATTATGACACCCTTACGGATCATAAAAAGTATCACAGCAAAGCTTTTTAACGTCTCTCAATTTTTGAGATTCTCGAAAAAAAGAGGCCTCGAAAATGCACTCTTATTTGAGCCGACCCATGTATTAACAACGCCGTCGAGTCTAGATTTATACGTTATTTTCGTACTGCAGCGAGTACTTTTCTTGAGGGTCTCGGCTTGCACAGGATGAAGGGAAACTTGCACAGACCACATACCATTTTGTACCCCTTGTGCTTTCCCTTTTCCAACCCCCTTTTTTTCTGTATTTCCCGATTTAGGGCCCCCTCATGTTTTAGTTTTCCCCCTTTTCAGGCGTCATGACGGGATTTGGCTAGCGATTTAATGTGATAATCAGACGAAGAAACTTCCTTTTGTCTGCATATGCATGGTTAATGTAAGACTGGCTCACCCTTTATTTCTTCGGTGATGGATTGATACCCGTGGTCCTCCGAACCCCCCTCTTCTCATGTTTCCCCCCGGAGCTCCGTAGAACCCCGTGTATCGCTTGCGGGACGTCCCCCCCCCCCCCCCCCCGAGGCCCCAGCGGAAACATTTGGTCTTTCTGACGTGGCTGTACAGGAACTTCAGCTTAGTTACGGAAGTGAAAGTTAAATTTAAAAAAGAAGAAAAAGTAAGCAGGGGAACTCCACGTAATAGGTCTACATGCAGCCACGTCAAGGGCCACGAGAACGCATCAAATGACTCAAAAAATATAATAAAAATTAAACGTGTCCGAGCGTGCGATTCTGCATACTCAAAAATTTCTTGAAAATACACAATACGACCCGAGCATTTAATTGTTGATTCATATCCTGAAAACTAAATCTCCAAAACACACACGGCCACCAGAGGGCGCCTCTTACACCATGTATTATATTAATTATTCATTGTATACAGCAAAACGAGAGTAAGAATCTTGTCATATACTTCGTATGGCACGCTTAAAAAAACACTTTTCAAAAATTAAATTCAACGTCGATCTCAAATTACGTAAAAATCAGTGTTCCCGTTTTGCTCGAGTTCAAGTCGTTGCGCTCACTGGGGCACTGACCGACTCGACCCTACACCGGGTTAAAGCAATACCTAGAATCGGCTGACTATGAATTTTATCTGTATAAAATTCAAATTAGAATAGCTTCAGATATATACGGAAAAAAAAGATTAGTGAAAATAACCATACGGATACCTGATTTTGGCACCTGCTAGATGTTATGGTAAACTTGACCAGAAGTGTGGTACATTTACCGATACTTTGAGTAAAGTCGACTTGCAATCAGGTAACATCACCTATAGTCTGTTCAGCGAGTTAAGAGCCATGGGCTGTTGAGCGAAAACGCATTATTTGACAACACTGCTGGGCATTCAAGAGAGATGTGAGACAGTTTAAAAAGGGTCTCTCAATTGTCAGTACCTTCAGAGGCGAGTTTGGAAGGTCCGTCCACGGATCATCTTTTGTTCAACGGCTACCGCTAACTTCATTGTTTTGTAACGTTTTCTTTAAATTCTGTGTTCTATCTGAATTTTCTTTCCGCGAATTTAAAGACAAATTATGACCACTTATTCGATCTCAGCGGAATTTTTCCTTGAGATTGACTCCAATTTTCACGCAAATAGGCCAAGGTTTGTCTGAATTAATAGATTGAACTCTGAATTTTCCTGAGCTCATCGTTCAACTTAATCTCGAGCTATTTGCTTGAAATTTGGAGTCAATCTCAAGGAAAAATTGCGCTGAGATCGAATAGGTGGTCATAATTTGTCTTTAAAGTCGCGGAAAGAAAATTCGGATAGGACACTGAATTTAAAGAAAACGTTACAAAACAATGAAGTTAGCGGTAGCCGTTGAACAAAAGATGGTCCGAGGACGGATCGTTCAAACTCACCTTTGAATGAACTGACAGTGAGAGACCTTTTTATTTGTCTCACATCTTTCTTAAATGTCCAGCAGTGTTGTCAAATAATGCGTTTTCGCTCGACAGCCCATGGCTCTTAACTCGCTGAACAGACTATAGTACCTAGTCAAAACATAGTATACTTCTGGTTAACATTAGCATAACATCTAGCAGGTGCCAAAATCACGTATCCCTATGGTTATTTTCACCGTAGTTTTTTTTTTCCGTGTACGACAAAAATGTTGACGACTCTAAAAAGTCATAACTCGTCAAAATTGGTCAAAATTAACTACCTTAACACTCTTGGAGTTTTACGTTTTAGAAAATCCATTTGAAATACAATTGTTCTTGGATTTTTTAAAAATTAAATCCTCGAGGATGCGTTTGAGTAGTCAAAATAGACTAATTTTGATGAGTTACGGATCATTTGGCCCACTCCCGCTGTCTCCTCCACTTTGTCGTAAATTAAACCGTTTCTAATCTGTCTTTTGCACCGATAAAATTCATAGTCAGCCGGTATTGCTTCATCGCGGTGGAAGGTCGAGTCCAGGGCTGCCATTTTGCGTATAATCTATGCTATTTTTCAATTCACCGATGATTCCACCGGTTGAGAAAAGATTACACAGTTCAGTTTAGTGTATGACTATGTAATGCACGAAAATACTCTGATCTGTAATCTTTCCTTAATCGGTGGAAACTCCGTTGATTAATTAAAATATCCGCAAGTTTTTTTAAAGTCGTTGACGACTCCACCGGTTGAGAAATAAAGATTACAGATGCGAGTATTTTAGTTTGATACAGTCATGCACTGATCTGAACTGTGTAACCTTTTCTCAACCGGTGGAATTATTGGTGAATAAAAAAATAGCATTGATTATACGCAAAACGGCAGCTCTGGTCGAGTCGGACAGGGCGCCACCAGTGAGTGCAACGACTTGAGCTAAAGGCAGCGTTCTAGAATTCATCCCTTTATTGTTTCGATGCAGAAAAGATCATGAATAAGAGCACTTTCCAATATATATAGGTATACTACATCACAGGATGATGTAGTCTTTTTTTGCACGGATGCAGTAAATGGTTGAATTCTAGAACGCTACCAATAGGTTCGGCGCCTGCCGCGTTGCAAAGTAGTGCGTTTCCATATAAATCGCCAAGTTTCTTCTTATCCTGAACAGAGTTTAATTAGGTAACTGCGTTCCGAATTTAATCGAGTGGTAGAGAAATTCAAACTTTGAACTCTTAGAATGGCAAATTAGTGATGAGACTGCTTAGAGAAATTTACGGCCGTTGTGTGTAGCGCGCATTAATCATATAATCCGCGGCAGTTTTCAAGAGAGGTAGGCAGACTCTCCCCCATCGCCCTTCCTCTAGGAATTGAGGGCGGAGTTCCGTCCTTTCAATTCGTGGATTTGATATGATTGATATTCTATAAGTACTTGTGAACTTCCAAATCGTTACCGCTTAAGGGATGGACCAAATCGCAGATATAGAGAGAAGAGGCCCTTCAGAATTCGTAGTCGGAGCAGATAATTTGACTGTCTCTATTTCTCTCTCTATCTCCCCCTCCCCCTCCCTCCCCCTCCCCCTCCCTCCCCCTCACCCCTCCCCCTCACCCCTCCCCCTCACCCCTCCCCCCCTCTCTCTCTCTCTCTCTCTCTCTCTCTTTCTCTCTATTTCTTCTCTCTTTCACTCTATCTTTCTCTCTCTCCTCATTTGAACGCGCATAGGTTATCAGAAGGGGACAGAAATAGTAGTCAAAGTCACATGACGACCCCTCACACTCCCTCCGTCTCTTTCTGTCACGTGTGCTCAAATGAGCGGGAGAAGACGAAGGCAAATTCCTGGGTTCATATTTTCTATGTACAGTTTGATTCGATGAAGATAAGTTCAATTTAAACGCTTTGCTTGATTTTTAGCTGAAATGGCGAAAATCTCTCATCCACATTTTAAAGTAAAGCTCGTTTCAAATTCAAGAACTCAAGAAGGTCTCAATTACAGCCAATACTCGTGTTATAAGCACTTACTGTACTCACGCCCATATACTCTTAATGTTATCCGTGAAGGTATTATACAGGTTTTTTGTTTCTATTTAGGGGGAGGGGAGGTATAATCTGCTACAAATATTTATTAACCGCGGGTGAATTCCATAATAATCAATCTTGGACAAGTACTCCGATATTTATTCTATGAAGTTGGATAGATTGATTTCTCCCTCTCGCTCTGCTCATTTGAACACGCAGGTGTTAGAAAAAGATAGAGACAGTTGCCATCAAAGCTAATTTAATCTGCGAGTAGATACTATCGATTCATTCCAGATGTTCAGATTTTCTCTAATTGTAAAATAAATTAGTCGCGGTTCCCATTTCAAAGTCGATTGGAAATGTGTACATAAAGGTGTAATCAAATGATAATTTGAATTATAGATTATATTTCATTGTAGATGAGTCATGCAATATTCCTCGTATCTAACAGCTAATAGCAATGAAGGCTAACAAATATAAGTAGCCCAGCAGTAAAAATATAATCGGGTAATACTCAGAGAAAGGAAAAGAAGATGAAACAATTGTGCTTGGACAAAAGGAAGCGTAGAGATGGACAGAGGAAAAGGTCGTTTCGCATGTAAGCCTTTCAGAAGGAACCTAGGGCACCAACATTTACTTTTAACAGTCACTTGAAAGCAACGGAGCGCGGTAATAGAGCAATTTTTCTCCTCGATTAAAGGCACGAAAATTAGTTACGTTGCCAAGTCAATTCTAACATTTTTTATTTTTCACAAAAACTAAAACCCATAGTTTTGATTTTCTCGAAATCAAGATTCCAAAACAAAAGCTGTGCCTTTTATTATCCTTACTTTACAACTATGGAAAATAATATGCAGTAAATTAATTTCAGATTCATAAATATTGGATCTTTTTTTTGTTTTTGTTTTTGTTTTTTTTTTTTTTGTTGAAATGTCAACTTGATTAAGACTTATACATTTCAAGATGCCACGAGATGTACTGTATACCACTAAAGATACGATACGAGTTTGATATCTCAACAGCTTGTTTAGATAACAGATCTAAACAGTTCGGGAAATTGTCACAACTTTGTATTCTTTTTTGGCAGAATTAGAGAGCATTGAAAATCGGGCATTTTGCTTCCTGTAAGAGTTGCTTCCGTATAGTGCGAGAACTTGGCTGGTGCACTACCGTGCATCTAAGTAGAATATATGCCTATTTCATTTGACTTTCTTATTTATATTTAATTTATAGATTTACTTTTTGATATTTGTAAGTCAATGCGTGATTCAATTGCAAGGCCTTTAATTAATCGCTTTCTTTTACACGGAAAAAAAAAATACGGTGAAAATAACCATACGGATACCTGATTTTGGCACCTGCTAGATGTTATGGTAATGTTAACCAGAAGTATACTATGTTTTGACCAGGTGATGTTACCTGATTGCATGTCGAATTTACTCAAAGTATCGGTAAATGAACCATACTTCTGGTCAAGTTTACCATAACATCTAGCAGGTGCCAAAATCAGGTATCCGTATGGTTATTTTCACTATCTTTTTTTTCAGTGTAGATATTGAACTTTCCAGTTACCGACTCTTTTACTGCCAGGTTCAGGTTACGAGACGAAAAAAAATCTAATACTCGTTCAAATTTAGTGGATATAGTTAAATATTCCTACTCCGTGGTGTTCATTTCGCCTATCCAAATAATTGAAGGCGCTAGATGCAAAACTATCTTGAAAATTTGAACAAATTAAAGGTGCCTTTATTGTTATAATGAGAGATCAACGTTACGAAAACGAGTAACTCAGGCGCAGTGGTAGCGTGGACTTTGACAACGTTAGGATGTGTCCATATAAACCCATTTAAGGTCGAAGGTGATGAAGGTATTCACCGAACACCCACTTGTTCGATATTTTTCATATGGGTTTAAATTGACGAACTGCGACGTTGCCAAATCGCACGCTACACCACTTCTCGAGCGTGGTATTGAAAGGGTTAAAGATAGAATTCTTATGAACAGTTTTTCCAGTTTCAGTAATACCCTGCCTTACTGCACTAAGCAGTTCTGTGCTACACCGCATTACTGCAGCGTACTGCACTATTTTTGAAACCCGTTGAATTTGGCATCGAGGAGCAAAAATCATCGAGGTGGGAACGGTGCAATGATGTAACGATAAACGCGCGAAAAACCCTCTTTCTTTAGCGGTGGATTTTTATTATATCCCATCGGTGAGTCGTTCGAATGTATAGCGTATATAGGTACCGTATATACCTGTTGAGTGTTGAGTGTTCGGGACCGCCTTTCACGTTGTTAACGCGTGAGTTGAAAATATAACACGGCTTCCTTTTCTGGAAAAGCTTCTGCAAATGACAGGTGTTAAAGGGGGTTGGTTGTAATTGTTTCATTTCGAATCCAGTGGAATATTGCGTATAGCCTCCGTGCGATACTTCCAGAGCTGCCGTCCCGTGTATACATTCAATAACATTTTTCAATTCACCAGTGATTTCACCGGTTGAGAAAAGAATACATTGTTCAGTTCAGTCCACGACTGTAATGTGCGGATATACTCGCATTTGTTTTCTTTTCTCAACCGGTGGAGTCATCTATTACTTTAAAAAATTTGCGGATGTTTTAATAATTCAACGGCGTTTTCGCCGATTAAGAAAAGATTACGGACGCGAGTAATTGTGTCCATTACAATCACCAACTGAACTGGACTGCGTAATCTTTTCTCAACCGGTGGAATCATCGGTGAATTAAAAAAAAAAAAAAATGTCATTAAAGATACACGAACGGCAGCGCTGGACACCTCTCAGCCATAGAGTCCGTGCTCAGAAGAGCTGCTTCCCCGCGCCAGTGTTGCCAGATCGAGGGTAAAAAGCCGTATCGTCCCCATTTAAAACGTACGGCTTTTTCACCCCAATCTAGCAACACTGCCCCGCGCCTTTGCTGCATCGAGGAAACGACCGTGACGTCATCATATTTAATCGAGAGAACCTCGTAATTGGCTCTCGAAAACCGCACCTGAGGTAGAGTCGCATAATCGCCAGACTAGGCCAAAAAAATCATCGGTTTACCCATAAGGGAAAATAGTAAACCTGTTGATTTTTTGGCTTCATGTGACAACTATTTGAGCAGGATTCTACTTCCCGTTTTCTACGAGTCAGTGATAGCTACTTACCTTGAGCTTTCGGACGAAATTGAAGTGTTCATTGGAAGGAGTGCCCCGGCTTAAAACATGATTAGTGCTCTTCCGAAAAAATCTGATTTCATGTTAACGCTGATTTCTAAAAAAAGAGCCAATTTTGCTGCCAGGATTTTTTCATCTCTCTCACAGTTTCTCTGAAAATGTACAGTTAGGAGAAGGATATAAAGAGAGACTTTTATCACCTTGCCTATCCTTGTCTTACGTACTTCAATAGAGAGAGAGAGAGAGAGAGAGAGAGAGAGAGAGAGAGAGAGAGAGAGAGAGAGAGAGAGAGAGAGAGAGAGAGAGAGAGAGAGAGAGAGAGAGAGAGAGAGAGAGAGAGAGAGAGAGAGAGAGAGAGAGAGGGAGAGATAGACAGTTTTATTTAATGCTCAAATTCACACATATTTACAGAAAACAAAAACAATCTTAATTTTAACTAAACAGAATAAGTTAAAGGAACAAAAAAAGAATAAGTTAAAATTAAATTAACAAAGAAAAGGGGGGAAACAGTGCGGATTGAGCAAGGAGGCAGGATTAGGACTATTTAGTCCTCTCTTCCACCCAACCTCCTTGCTCTCACTCATTTGCTTCTAATGAGGCAAGCACAAAATGAAAAACAATAGAGAACGGTTAAATTTTACAGAAAAATATAAATGGTTAAGGTGACATAGTAAATAAAAGTAAATAAAGGTAAAAAAAAAAAAAAAATGGTTCGTATAAGGAGAGAGAAACAGAGAGAAAGGCTAAAGCAAAACAAAAACAAACAAAAAATACATTCTACGTGTATGTTTGTATGCAAGTAATTAAAATAAAACTATTGTACTTTTAATAAATTCTTTAACTCCTCCCTTGAAACAATCTAACAAAATAGTCAAGTCTTTTAAACTGTTAGGCAGTTGATTCCAAAGCCGAGCACCCGAAACCACAAACGATTTATTTGCAATTGACGTCCGGTGCCCCGGTATCATCAGGCTGTTTCCTTGTCGAGAGGAACTTAGAAATTTGAAGTGCGCAAACAAGTAATTTGGTTCTTCAAATTTTGAACACCTCACCTGCTAGAAGAAATTGCCGTCTGGGCTCAATTCGGAGCCAACCTAACTTTTCAAAATAAGGTGTGACGTGTTCGGACCACCGGACGTCAAAAACAAACCTGATGCAAAGATTCTGAATCCGCTGCAATCTGATTCCAAGAGTCACAGGCAGGTCACACAAAACAATTGAGCCGTAATCAAGCAGAGGAAACACTAAAGCTTGAATTAGACTCTTCCTCACATGTACAGGAAGCGAGTCCCTGTACATGCGTAGGCGACGTAAAATAGAATACTCTGCTTGATACGCTCTGGATGTGGTCCTGCCAGGTAAGCGTCCTATTAAAGATCACTCCTAGGCTTTTTGCCTTCTCAACAAATTCAATCTCAACTGTATCCACCCTTATTTTTGGTAGACTCGTTAAATCCAAGGGAGTGTGGAGTCTTGGGTAAGCAACGACTAATAACTGGGTTTTGTTAGGATTGATGACAAGGCCATGCTTTCGCGCCCATTCTGTTCGAGAGGTCACATCCTCTTGCAACATTTTTAAGGCACTCTCAGTTTCAGTAGACTCAAAAGAAAGGTAAATTTGTAAATCATCTGCGTACATGAGGTACTTACAATGCTTAAGGCAGAGGATATGTCTGAGGCATAAATACAAAAGAGAAGAGGTCTTAACACTGAGCCTTGCGGTACCCCACATACGCATGACAACCAATTTGAACTGTTTCCTTCACTGTCGACGACCATCTGTTGCCGATTGGATAGATATGATTTAAACCAGTCTACTGCATTATTAGAGAAACCAAAGGAACGCAATTTTGATAGTAAGATGTCGTGAACGACCATGCCGAAAGCTTTAGAGAAATCAAAAAACATGAGGAAGAGAGAGAGAGAGAGGCAGATAGGGAGGGAGAGAGAGAGAGAGGGGGGGGAAGAGAGAGAGAGAGAGGGCGAGAAAGAGAGAGAGAGGGCGAGAGAGAGAGAGAGAGAACTATTGACGGAGCTATTATTTCTTCCATCTTTCTCATCCCTTTGAATATACAAGTTGAAAAAGGATAGAATTAGGGGATTTTCTCTCCTAGTCTATCTTTGTCTAACATGAGGAGTTTTTCAATAAAGAAAAAAGTGAAAAAAGTTTTTCTCATCACGCAAGTTATAGAACAGCCCCGAGCCCCCGACGCGACGTCTCTTTGGACCTTTTCTCTCTCTTTCTAAGACCGTCGCAATTGGTCGCCGTGATTTCGAGCTCGAAAAGCTTCTCGTTCTGGAGAAGCGCATTTACCTCTTTCTTATGTCCTGGATTTGGCTAGTTTTATTTCTATTTTTATTTCAAGTGCGTTTAAAGTCCAGTGTGATACGTCGTTTTCCTCGAAAACAGCGGAAGACATTCCAAGTTCTAGCTCGCTCGTTTTCCTTTCTCCTAAAGATGATTGAAACTCAGTTTACCGATACATTAGGAAATATTGCTAGGGGCCAAATAATGTTTGGACTTTTCGGAATTTACGAGCGGGTCATCGGCATTCATCGGCAGATGACTGGTGTTCTCTTACGAGGGGTTTGAACACCTCATTTAAGCGACTCGCAAGTGCGCAGAATACATCTATGAGGAGAACTGTGAAGTCCAACCATTATTTTGCCCCGGGTAAATTGGACACCTTTATACTAAAAAGACCTACTAGTATTACGTTGCCTTTTTTAATCTTGACTTTTTAAATCCCTCAAAAATAATCTGATGAATAAAAGTGCTTGATATTTTCAGGAATAAGACTTACGTAACGTAAGTACAGAAGGAAAGTTCCGGGAAGTTTCAAAGAATTCTTTGCAGCTGGTCTAATTTTATCATAATATCCTATATTATATTTGTAAGAATGAAGCTAAGTTCCGGAGAACGTTGCACCGTTCGGGAGGGGCTTTACGATCGGTCGGGCTCGGCTCCAATGCTTCGGGAAAATGATAAGTTTTCTCGTGCGGGCCCAGCGTCCCTTTTAAAATGCTAAAAACTTTTCTCTCAAAAGTTGTGCGAGTGCGAAAAGGATGCGAATCAGTTCGTTTTGTAAGGGTGGGAGAGAGAAGCGAGATTTGGTCGTCCTTTTTTAAATGCATACGTGCGGAAGAGCATACGATTTTGTACGCGTGTGAGCGAGAAACGTGATGCTCTGACAATTTTTTTTTAATTCGATCGCACGAGTTGACGTTACCATGGCGATCTTCATCATATGTTTTTCTCGCGGAAGGAACCGTTCGGGTAGACGCATTTTTAAAAGCGACTTCATGATATCGATGTATAGCTCCGACTTTTTTTCCATATTTTTACGTAGATATACACAATGAGAGAGTCACTGTGCTGCTAGCTGTGTTGAGAAATATACCAGGCCCTTCAAAATTAATGAAAAATTTTTATAAATACTTTATGTTAAATACGGCAGCACTGTACAGTCTTCGATTGATGATGGCTTGACGAGGTTGCTATATCGCTTCGCGATGTATAGAGCTTCGATACTTATCATATGTTTCATATGCATAGATATATACAGAATAGTACAATCAACGATGACTTGATGATTTGAGTTAGGTTTCGAGAATTTATAAAGAAACTAAATGATTAGGGTTACTATTCATAAGTTGAGACGGTGGTTATACTTTTCTCATTAATAATATATATACTGTCAAATATTACTGAATACTGAGTTAAGTAAATAATTGGTTTTCTGTTGAAAATGCATCGTTTACTTTAAATGTATAAGTGATTCATCCAAGAATACTACTTATTAACGAACCAAAAATATGGTTACAGATTTTTTTCATTTTTAAGTTGGCGATTTGAGTTGTTTTCGTTTCAGTTCGCGTTTTGGCGAGGTTATGATGTTTTTAAGGTCTGTTTTTTCCCGATTTAAAAAAAAAAAAAAAAAAGAAGACAAAGTTTCGATAGATCTCTTGAGCCTTGAGTATGTAGTTTTTATGGCTCATTTGATTGTATACCTGTTATTTTTTAATCTGTGCAGTAATATTAGTGGGCCAGTGCGACGTTTATTTCAAAATAGATGGTTCTTTTAGTGATGACTTGGTGATGACGTCATCCGGTGATGAGCGTTCCAAACATAGACTGTCTCTCTTGCTCTCACGTAACCCCCATGTTGTACTGCTATACTCTAATTTTAAAAAACGTATGTAGAGACATATTTTGTGAAATATTTTTGGCAGAAATGAATTCCTCAATTTTAATGCGATTTTGCTATTAACATGCCGTAATACGAGACCCTGTGTATACAAATCAGGACACTAGAAAGAGATGGGTATACACATGGGGATTGGAGGTCACGGGAGAGTGGGTGGGTGCGAGATAGTTTGGAACGCTATGCGAGTTTTGTCACAACCGATTGCAACCGATGAGTGCATTATTGATGCAATTTTTGGCTAACCGTTGACTTCACACTAAAACTCTATGGTGAACTTGAGATGCCCTTAGATGCTGGAACTGGGTCCAATGGACCCGTTGCGTCGTACGCTAAAATCGGCTGCCAGTAACTGTTCACTGGTTATACAAACTTGAGCTTCGTTAAAGGTCTAAAAAAACTCAAAACAATAGGAATTTCATCATGGGGGGGGGGGGGGGGGAGGCGACCATTCAAAAGCGCCAATCCCCAAAAAAGATAAGCCAAAAGCGCTAAAACATGCACGAAGGAATTTTTGAAAAAGTAGCCCAAAAACGGAAATTTGCTGCAAAATCAGTAGTCAAAAAGCGCTAAAAGAATGACCCTAAAATCTTAGACGAAGTTTGCCTGAATTTTCGAGCCAACCTATTTCAAAAAATTACTGTCGTTAATAAAGGGCTGTTTGAAAAAGGCATAGTTTTCCCGCGCAAAGTTTCTCTTCCATTCATATATAGATTTTTGATATTCACTGAAACGCAATGTCTTATTGTCATGTCAGTTCAACGAAAGGTTCGTAGGTGTGCGATCTCGGTCATGCGTTTGTTTGCTTAACCCGGACTTCTCATTTTATTGTGAATGCAGGTTTCTCACTATCGCTATCGCTTTCTCTCCTTCCCTTCTTTTCTCTGTACAGTCATAAATCGCATAATCCACATGCGCTAATACGGTGCATCCAAATGCGCCGATTCTGGGGGTTTCGGCGTCTCCATGAGCGCCAAAAAAAAAATTGGCGGTTTTGGATCGGGCCCTCTTGAGAACGACTACCCCTAAAAAATGTTTAAGTTTCATGTAAAGGGGTTTGGGCGGGGGTTATGCTATTTATGCCCCTCCAAATAATGACTCCTGTTTTCTAAACCTTTGGTGTACCTGAGAAAATAACACTTCAATATTTCAGGAATAATAGAGTAAGTTTTTAGATTTCGTTCTTCGGAGCAAGATTAGATGGGTGAATAGCAAACGGAGTTAGGGAGTGGATGATATCGAGTCAAAGTCTTAGCTCGAAAAAATAAAAATCACGCGCAAGACGCGAAACGGAACGCTTGGCCGCGAAGCGGCCACCGGCCACTAGTAATTTTATAATAATATTAAAGTGAAGTGAAACTGGCAACGTCCAAAGTTGAGTAGGTTCCTTTAGTATAAATGAGTCCAATGAATCCTTGAGGGTTCGAAGTATCTTTGCCGTAGATGCTATATTTTATATGCTTTTTCTTTATTTTTTAACCTTTAATATTGCACATGCTCTAAGACCACGTATCGAAACGCTTCTACAAAGTATAAAATTTTGCCAACATTTTGGTGTTTGCTTCATCAGCCAAACGAGGACCAATATTGTTGAAAGGCTAAAAAAAATTGAGCTGTTCCTTTAAAGGCACCACTTTCGATTAACGTTTCAGGAAAAAACATTTTAAGCTTATAAAGTCATGCAAATTCTCAAAAAGATACTAGTGGCAAGTGGCACCATCTATTGAGCCAGAATCTACTTCGGACAGGTGATGAATCACGTTAAGAAGCTTACACTGCCTCTGAAATTGCCACTTGCAACCTCCCTATCCCCCATAGCCCTTCTGTTCCCACGCCTTGTTCTCAGTATTATTGACTCATTATTAGGGACCGAGGAAGGATTGAACAGAAATGGAAAATGCAAATCGGTATCAAATAAACGCGGGTGGTTTGGATTTTAGTTATTCATTTCGTTATTGTATTGAATTGTCACAACACTCTAGAATTAGATTATGCGTTTTCAACCCAAGGAATTGACCACGGCGACTAAATGAATAATAAAAGCGGTTCGGTGGAGGGGGGTGGGGGTGGGGGAGGGCGGGAGTTGCAATCCTAATAAGGAGACTGTAATTGTGTCAAGAATCGAGCGGAAGGGCAGATTAGTTCTCGGATATGACTTAGATCCAGGCTCTGGACTGATCATAAATTACTGAATTATTCATGCACGCGCCAATTCATTTAAAGGCTCCTCGCAGACCACCCCTTCAATCAAATCGGTTAGCGGTGAGCGGTGAACGAGAAAGTGCGAGACGAGAATATGGAAAGTAGCAGAACGAGAAAGAGAGAAGGAGGGAGAGGGAGAGGTAGAAAGAGAGAGTTGGAGGACGGCAATTGTGTGTGTGTGTGGGGGGGGATGCGAATAATTAATGACCGAGGGAGGGGACAATCGGGTATACAGGTGCTGGTAGCACTGATTTGTGACGTCATTGACAATCGAGTTGCATGTCGCAACCTGTTCGTTTTCACACGATTGTTCCGCGACGCGTCAGCATAAATACCCCCCCCCCCCCACCCTTCACCGCTCAGTACCACCCCCTCGTTACCAATCAGACTCTCGCTTGTCCCCCTCCCCCCCAATACCATCTCTCTCCTCACCACTCTCTTTCTCTCACATTCTCTCTCTTCCTCACTCGCTCTCAACGCGTGCCACCACAATAAATGTTGATTTCATGTCTCGTTCTTCCTCTTCGTCTCTCTCTCTCTCTCTCTCTCTCTCTCTCTCTCTCTCTCTCTCTCTCTCTCTCTCTCTCTCTCTCTCTCTCTCTCTCTCTCTCTCTCTCCCTCTCTCCCACCCTCCTTCCTTTTCAAATCCTCCCATTCCTGCCGTTTTACTTCCCGTGTGCACTACCCTTATTCCCCGATCTTCTAACGTTTACGGTTCATGTTTTGCCAGATCGTACGTATGAAAGCATATGCCATGCATTGGTTTGACTTTTGCGCAAAAAAGAAACAAAAAATACATGTAGCACGGAAAATCTCTGAACGTGGTCCTTCTCAATTTAATATGAGATTTTATGATATATCAGTAATTCCGATTTTTATTATTCCAGTATTCGAGCTCGAACCGCTAAGTGAAGAAATTGTAGTAGTCCACCCTTCTAATGATCAACCCCTAGCGATCTCTACAACTATATTGACGGTCAGGGACGTATCCAAAAATTTGTATTTTATCTAGTTCTGCTAATTGGAACGCATGTATATTAAATGGACAGGGGTAAGAACTAAAGTATTGTATTTTATCTAATTCTGCTTATTGGAACGCATGTATATTAAATGGACAGGGGTAAGAACTAAAGAATTGTATTTGAACTAGTTCTGCGTATTGGAACGCATGTATATTAAATGGACAGGGGTAAGAACTAAAGTATTGTATTTGATCTAATTCTGCTTATTGGAACGCATGTATATTAAACGGACAGGGGTAAGAACTAAAGTATTGTATTTTATCTAATTCTGCTTATTGGAACGCATGTATATTAAATGGACAGGGGTAAGAACTAAAGAATTGTATTTGAACTAGTTCTGCTTATTGGAACGCATGTATATTAAATGGACAGGGGTAAGAACTAAAGTATTGTATTTTATACAGTTCTGCTTATTGGAACGCATGTATATTAAATGAACAGGGGTAAGAACTAAAGTATTGTGTTTGAACTAGTTCTGCTTATTGAAACCCATGTATATTAAATGGACAGGGGTAAGGACTAAAGTATTGTGTTTGAACTAGTTCTGCTTATTGAAACGCATGTATATTAAATGGACAGGGGTAAGAACTAAAGTATCGTATTTTATCTATTTCTGCTTATTGGAACGCATGTATATTAAATAAGCAGGGGTAAGAACTAAAGTATTGTATTAGTCCTTCCCGTCGCAGTATTGAAGTTTGGTGATTGGTGGAGGCTAGTCACGTGGTTGTAAAGTCTATCTCTAATTGGCTGTGAGTAAGTTCAAGACTCTCCGATTTTTGTGTGATTTGCTGATAGCTGAGTATCAATGCTAATTAACCTTTTCGAGTGTCATCCTCTGGTTAAAAAATATCAATTACTGTAAGAATAAAGCTGCGTTTGGTTTTGAACAAGGTTTCTTTGTTTCGGAGATTCAATTTCGGCCTCAGATCCCTGGTAAAAATCCTCATCAAAAATCATCAAAAAAATCTCAGCATGAGATCTGGAACCTGATTTTATGTTGATATCATGATGAGGAGAAATCATCTTGAGCTCAGCATGAAATCAACATGAGATCAAGTTCCAAATCTCATACCTGAGATTTTTCGATGATTTTTGATGAGGATTTTTACCTGGAATATATTGTTTTAAATAGCAATTCTGCCAGTGGCGTAGCGTGCAATTTGGCAACATTGTAATGCGTCCATTTAAACCAATAAAAAAGATCGAAGTGTTGGGTGTTCGGTGAACAGTGAACACCTTTGCATTCGACTTTTTACATGGGTTCAAATGAACGAAACACCACGCTGCCAAAATGCACTCTACGCCACTGAATTCTGCATTGTGAAGCTACAGAATTAACGACTTTTCGCAACTTTACACGAGTATATCTCCGAAACTGGGAAACTTGGGGGGGGGGGATCCCTAAACCCCTGTTCTTAGCTCATCAAGTATATTCATTTCCTTTACAAGTGAACACCTTTCAAACCCTTACAACTGTCTCATTATATTTAAAGTGGAAAGATACAGGAATGAATTAATTATATTCACTATCCAATGGTGATTCCAGAAGTGCGATATTGATGCCCTCTCCACTTAAAACATGTAGAAAAGAAGGAATCCACAGGGGTTTCAGTTGAACCCCCCCCCCCCGGAAGTCGATAATTTTGCATAGATTCAAATGGGAGAAAAAGTATAGTTGATCGTTTCACGGACATCCACTGCAGAGGTCATTTCTTTGCTTATATTTAACTACATTTTT
This sequence comes from Trialeurodes vaporariorum, assembly GCA_011764245.1. Classification (NCBI taxonomy): domain Eukaryota; kingdom Metazoa; phylum Arthropoda; class Insecta; order Hemiptera; family Aleyrodidae; genus Trialeurodes; species Trialeurodes vaporariorum. Next base: position 50,372,708 of record VMOF01000001.1, read on the forward strand.
TTCTTTTCATCGATGAGTCCAGCCGTTGACTAGAAGAATACACAGTTTCGTTCAATTCATGACTGTAATGCACGAAAATACTCTAATCTGTAATCTCTTCTCAATCGGTGAAATCACCTAATATATCCACAATTTTTTTTTTAAGTCAGTAGCGGATACTCCTCCGGTTGAAAAAAATATTACTGATTAGAGTGTTTTCGTGTATTACAGACATGAACTGAACTAATTTATGTGATCTTCTGGTCAATCGGTGAAATTATCTGTGAATCAGATATATGCCTACTTATAAATATACACAAAGCGGCAGCTTTAATTATGGCACCCACTGGCGCAACCCGGATCTCTTCCATCTCTCTCATTTACCATTTGAACGTATAAGTAGGAAAATGACAGAAAGAGAGGGTTTTATCCCCTTGTCCATCCTTGTCTAACATACGTTTCTTAATGGAGGAAAGAGAGACATGAAGAAACTCTCGTTGCGCTACTGATTGCATCATCTTAGGCAGTGGCGGGTCCACCGGGGGGGGGGGCACGGGGGCACGTGCCCCCCCTCCCCCCAGAAGCCTCAAATTTTGCCTTTTTTCTATAGGAAATAGCCCGAAATTGCTTCCACCAACGCTTCAAATTTCAAAGTTTCACAGGCGTGCCCTCCCCCCCAAAAATTTTTCTGGATCCGCCACTGATCTTAGGTACTTCCATGGCATTGGATTGATTCGTCGTTCAAAGTTGCTGTGAGAAACCTTAACAAAAGAACCATAAGAAGTAAACTGATAAAAAACTGATAAAACTGATAAAACAGTCAAACTGATGAAAGGTCGTGTAATAACCCGATGTAAGAGTATGATTGCTCCGCGGGAAAAATTCGCTTCAAACTCTTCACTCTTCGGCACGATTCGGCAACACTGTAATCTATCACCGCACCAGCACCATCCCTTCTCTCTTCCATGCCACGCTTGCACCTCTTTCACTCATTTCTCTTGCTTCACCCCCTCCTCCACCCCTTTCCTACCCTTTATCACCCCTTATCACCCACCTCTTCCTCGATTCTCCTGCATTATCAGAATAATTCCAATTTTCTGCTCAGCTGACTTCTATGCAGTTTCCCTTTTGATTATTACATTTTCGCCCTCGCACTCATCGTCGGCGTATGGAACCTCACCCTTCCTTCCTCCCTCCCTCCCCCTCCCTCCCTCCCTCCCTCCCTCCCTCCCTCCCTCCCTCCCTCCCTCCCTCCCTCACTCCCTCCCTCCATCACTCCCTCCCTCCCTCCCTCACTCCCTCCCTCCCTCCCTCCCTGCCGTCCACCCCTTTTCGTACATTTTCGGCCCCCCTATCATTTGTCAAAAAATAAAAAAATACTTAAAATAAATAAAAATTAAATAAATACTAGGTGGAAACAATAAAGGGGTGAGGAGAAAAAACCAAAAAAAATGGAATTGATATTACTAATAATTTAGCCTCCAACCTTTGTTGATATTGATGTGAAAAGATATGCCATCGCGAAAGGGTTGGGTTTTCCAACCTTGAGAATTTTTGCGTGCCCGCTGGCAATGCTACACATCATAATAATTGAACTTTTGATGCTTGATTTGAATGCGCAAGCAAATGTGTGGAAGTTGCGTCCCTTTGTGTATTGTTTCAACGGTGGTGTTAAATCATGCGTCGCAAAAGGCGTTGTCAAATCTAATTTCTATAAAAACGAGGGTGGATTTTAAATTAAGTTTACCTATTTTTTTTCTTAGAAATTTCCAGAGGGGTCCGGGGGAGCACCTCCGACCCCTCTCTCACTAGGGGGTGTCCCCCAGACCCCCCAGAGTGCATCTCTTAAAAGTTGGTTTGGTCCTTCTCCCCGCCCAGTAAAAATCTCAAGTTTACGCCACTGATCGGGCGACAGAGGAAAATTCTGCTGTGCTCTCAACATGCCGTCGAGGCAACAAAAGCTGTACAAACACCAGTTCAAAGCCGAGTGAATTATAAAAGGTGTTGCCCTAACGAGTGTGTCGCGACTGCGTCTTTACTTTCGTAGGCTACAGCACAAAGTTCAGAAAATCGGCCTCAGTGGTCTAGCGATTAAGGTGACTCACCGCTAACCTAAAGGTCCCGCATTTGAATCCTGGCCAGGGCGACTAGATTTGATGGACTCAGATCTTGTCGACTCTGAAGAATGGATGCATTTCTTCTCCCTTTCATCTTCTCTCCTTCTTCTTTCTTCCACCTTCATCCATGGGGCCTTAAAACTGCTTTAAATAAAATACTAAAGCTTTAGAATAAACAAGCGTTTTCCCCTCTTCTTAAATGATGATAATGATTGGTGGGAAGAGAAGTACAGTTCATCATTCAATAATAATCAATTAAGGAATTAAATAAAATGGACGATTGATGACGAAAACAACAACACAATTTAATTAAATTGTACATGTATAAATTATTATTTTTTGGTTGCTTCAGTATTGAGATCATATGATTGCGGAAGCCACTTTCATTCGAGTTTTTCAGTGGTCTTGGGCTTTTCAGTCTCCACAGGAAATCTGAAAATCAAAATTAACAAAGTTAAGACCGATAATCGGTTAGCCGAACAATTTCTTTTCCTTCCTTTTAAATAAAAAAGGACAGTAGAGTTTGTTTGATGATTTTCCTATTGCGAGTCCAACATTATAACGAGATAAGGGACATTGAAGACAATTTTCGGAAAAAGATCACGTTGTGTTCCAATTATTGCTTTACGGTGATTCCATGTCACGTGAGCAAGGTGATCGATTAGTCGATCGATTAATGGTCATTTACCAAATTTTATGGAGTTATTGCTATTCGAGGATTGTTGGCACCTGCAGGTATATCTATAACGAAAATATCTGCAAAGTTTGGACGCTTGAATGCGCAAAATAAGGACGTACGAGGGCCGTTCAAAAAGTAACGAGAACGCTTGCTTTTTAGGGTTTCTATTGGCTCTAAAAAAAAAAAAAAAAAAACCAGATACACTATTTTGTAGCAAATACTCTCTAGAATTCAATTATTTAAACGGATTGAAAAAAATATTGAAAATTGCTTGAGGTATTGAACTTTTCCCGTGCTCATGTCATGAGATTTCCCGCCACCTCCGCCACCGTTTGAATCTTGAGTGAAACACGTAGATCACAGTTTTCAGGAGTCGCGTGGAAGACAAGGTTTATTTACAGTCCAAGCTGATCCGCATCCTTATCAGTGCATCTATCCTGCATCTTGTCAAAGTTCTCAACGATGACAACAATCAGTAGCCGAGCTATTCAAAACCGTAGGCGAGGCATGCTGACAAGAGGTGTCCTTTTACTGCACGACAATGCGCGCCCACACGTTTCTGCCCAAACGAGGGAACTTTTGGACCATTTTGGATGGGAAGTTCTGGATCACCCCCCCCCCTTACAGCCCGGACCTGGCTCCTTCAGACTACCATTTGTTCCCCAAATTGAAGGAGTACCATTGGAGGATTCCGTATGGACAATGATGAGGAGGTTCAAAACACCGTGATGGACTGGTTCAAACAACAGCCGAAAGATTTTTACGACGCGGGAATCCGCAAGTTCGAGACACGAATGCAGAAATGCTCCGATGTAAATGGAGATTACGTCGAAAAATGATGTAAGTCCTCAAAAGTCTGCTGTCGTTTTTGTCTCAATAAATAGATTCCTTTTGAAATGTGCGCACAATATTTCGTATCTTTTTGTAACTTTTTTCCTTAGATAAAAACAAGTTGGCAGAGGTGGCGGGAAATCTCATGACATAAGCGTGGGAAAAGTTCAATAACTCAAGCAATTTTCAATATTTTTTCAATCCGTTTAAATAATTGAATTTTAGAGAGTTTTTGCTACAAAATGGTGTATCTGGTTTTTTTTAGAGCCAATAGAAACCCTAGAAAGCAAGCGTTCTCGTTACTTTTTGAACGGCCCTCGTAACTATGCGGGTATTCGCATACTATCGAAGTGCGATATAATAGATACCGAGCAGCGATTGTGAGAATTCCCATACTTACCTCCTTATTTTGTGGATTCGAGGATCCAAAATATGCAGATATCTTCGTTAGATCTACCAACAAGTGACAAAGATCCTCGTTTTACAAAAAAAAGAAAGAAAGAAAAAAAAAAAAAAAACTCCATAAAATCCGATAAATGAACATTAATCGATCACCTTGTTCACGTGACTTGGAATCACAGTAACAGTTGACCGTACTTACTTTTTTTGCAGGAATTTCTCCATTACAATCCCTCGTATGCCGTTAAAAGGTGCCTCTATTACAAAGTACAGCCCCAAGCCAGCAACAAATGACACTAAGATGTCTCCAGCTACAAACCACAGCTAGAAAAAGCAGACAATTTGGATATTGAAATAAAAACCAGGATGGACCATGTAGCGAATTCAAAAATGGAAAGAACTACTTAGAATAGCTTAATGTTTTTGGTTCAAATCAACATCACCAAAAAATTGCAGTAACTCATTATTTTGTTTTTAAAATGTGCGTTCGTCTAATTGATTTGTTTTGTGGGGAAAAATAAATAAATAAAAAAAAATTTTAAAAGAATTTATTACTCTGTAATCATGTATTGAAAGCATACGCTGTAAGCCATGAGTAAGGCATTGATAAAAGTTTGTTCATTGTTTCAAAATAGATAATGATTATCTTTCTTTGCAACGCCGCCAGATTTGGTGAAAATAATACATATACTTTAAATGAAGTTGAGAATGTGTATATTTTCGCTTTATCTCGTAGCACTGTCTCATTGATGGAAAATAAAATTTTACTCTCAGTTTTAGTAAATAGTTAAAAAATAGCTCAATCCTCTCTCGACCCCATACTCATTCAGTGAATTATATCAGATTTTCATTTTTTATGTACTATTTGCAAAATCATAAGTACATTTCCACAGTGGGTGTGTTGTAAACTTTTGATACGTTAATAGAGAGGGTCTATTCCGGTGTAAAATCTTATGATAACTAAACTGAAAGCATCCAAAAGTCTCAAAATCCATTCACAAACTCAATAAATTAACTTATTAAATCAATAAGTTAAGACAATGACTTACAAGAGTAACGTCAGTCAAGAAAACAGGACCTCGAGCGCTCGCTACCGTTATCATTTGCCAGCAAGGATGAATCAGGTACGCTAAATATGTCAATCGACTTAGTGGGACCCAAGCACTGTGTGTCACTATCGAATCCAAACCTCCGCCTAAATTGGGGAAAAAACAAATTGAAATTGAATAGGTGGGACAAGGGTGCAACAACCATACGCGGTGGACTCTCGGGGAGTTTTCCCTGCATTAGCTTAAACGAATAATTCCTATCATCTTCAGAAGTTCAATATCAACCTATTATCAAAAATATGTAGCTCCCATGAAAATTGGTGCAACCTTGAGTCAAACCTTGAGTAAAAAATATTCCTCTGGGAAAAAAATAAGTTAAGCTCTAAATATTAGCTAAACATTGACTTTTAGACCCAAAATTTTGTATGATTTTTTTTTTTTTTTTTAAATATTTAAATCATCGACTTCCACAGAAATAGTTCAAATATCAAAAATAGGCTCAGTGCTGACCTCAACAATAAGGGTGTAATTTAAATACTCAACAAAAAACCTCCTTCAGATGGTCTTGTCTTGAGAATTCTTTGAGATTTTCCCATTTAAACTGTGAATAGAGAATGAGGAGGATCATTTAGAGCATCAACAATTGATGCGTTTTGGAGGCACATTTCCAAGGAAGCTAAGGATCTATACCTTGGAAAAGTGCTTTCGAAACGCATCATACATGCGTCCTGATACACAATTTAAATGGGAAAATCTCAAGGAATCCTCAAGCCAAGACCATCTCAAGGAGTTTTTTGGTTGAGTTGATAAATTGCACCTTAAGAGTCATTGTAGGTGATTTGTCGATATTTTTCCATGGGCTCTTAAAAAAGGAGCGAAGGAATTAAAATAGAAAGTTAGGAACATTAGAGAAATTGAAAGGAGCGGAGGATTGCTGATCTAAAGACGTACCAAGACCCCAGGCAAGTTGAATCACGGCAAAAGTACAGATCATGAGACCCCAGAGAGATCGATGGATCGACGCAAAAATGGCGTTCTCGAAGGGACCATACGCTCTGTTTGGATCAATGAACTTCAAACCCAACAACTGTCCCCCGATGCCCACCATAGCTGCGACGAGTAGGATCAACCATCGGAGTGGCTTTGGACAGAAAGAAAATGGAATGAATTAGAAAAATGTTGACTGATACTAGATTAAACTGTTGGACTCCTCCCTCAAGGTCAATTCGTCTAAAATATTGCTAGAATTAAAAGTGTTTTTGATCAATTAATTGAATAATTTTAGTCTGTGGAAATTCGAGAAATTAGAACTGTCCTCCGATACCCACCATAGCTGCGACTAGTAGAATCAACCATCGGAGTGGCTTTGGACAGAAAGAAAATGGAATGAATTAGAAAAATGTTGACTGATATTAGATGGAACTGTCGGACTCCTCCCTCAAGGTCAATTCGTCTAAAATATTGCTAGAATTAGAAGTGTTTTTGATCAATTATTTGAATAATTTTAGTCTGTGGAAATTCGAGAAATTAGAAAACAAATCACAGAAACCGACAGTTCAAATCGATAGTGAATGTATATAGTGTGTCATGGCGTTAACTTTTATTATTAATTGTATTAAACTGTTTATCGTAATCACAAGGATGTGACATCACTCGTATACATCCGTTTCATTTCTAATCTCTCTCTCGACACGACTCTCGACCCAAACTCTGTAAACTTGGCTCGTTAGTCGTCCGCTGACAGTCAAGCTACTATTACGTGAAAACAACATTTGAATAAACGCGCACTCTCTATTCGTTCCTTAACTCTGTGTTATTACATTTATATCTACTAATATACGCGTAATATACGCGTGCCGCTAAAACTAGCGCCACAACATAGTGAATCATTTTGATTACTGCGATCATACGCAAAAATTGTGCAAAAATAATTAGGTATAATAATGGTTGATTCCAGAGCTCTTTGACAGAACGCCGAGAGTATACATATAATTAAAGAAAGATCGTTGAAGAAATAGGAAACAGACCTGCAATGGAGCTGTTGCAAACTTTTGCTACAGGCTTATTTATAGTTAAGTACGGGGTAAAACCCTGTAAAAATAACGATTAGCGCGCTAAAAAATCACGAAATCCACTCCCAAACTCATGAAACGCTTTCAAACGCGAGACCGTAATAGTGGCCGTTGCCACCGATTACATTGGGTTTCTCTATCTTAATCAGCTCTATCCTCATGAAATGTCCTCGCGACAACACACAAGAAGGAAGAGAAGCATGCCATTGTCATAAGATTTCGGCGGCAACGGCCGCCATTACGGTCTCGCGTTTGAAAGCATTTTATGAGTTTGGGAGTGGATTTCGTGATTTTTTAGTGCGCTAATCGTTATTTTTACAGGGTTTTACCCAATAATCGAGTATTGATAAGCCTGCGTAGCAAAAGTTTGCAACAGCTCAATTCTCAGTTTATCTAGTCGTTGCTGGGTTTTTCTTCTGTGACATATTGCTCTTTTTTTATCAAAAAAATGGCAGCGTTAACCCTCTATTGCATGGCGTTACGCCGTTACCTAAATAGGTAACACGGGTTATTTGAATTTCTATAAAAGATCAAGAAATGTGGTGCTATTTATTCTGCATGTTGTCACCTATAGGTAACAATGTGGTCGGTATGGGGAGAGGGATTGAGAAAAAAAAATTATAATCCAGTAGTGTCAACATGAAAAAAAATTCCTGTTTTTTCCCACCGAAATCGGCAAAAAAAAATTAATTCATGCAATAGAGGGTTAAAGGGTTACTTCTTGGAGTAATGCCATTTAGTTTCAGAAAAATTCATTAATAGGTAAGTCCTCTTTCAAGGGATGGACCGATAATGACTATATAGTTGGTCGAGACCAATCAAATAATATATTACCATTGACAGTTTCCATTTATTCTCTTGGATGTGTAGCAGCAGGAAGGCAGAAATGATGCCTAAAATAAAAGGACCCGCTCTGTTGTAGCTTTTAATGTAAACGTTCACCAGATGATCATTTGAAAAGGGATCACGGAGCCATCTACAGTGGACAGAAATAAGTTTCAATGAGACTATAAGTTTGACTTGAATTACATTAAATGGGGTTTTAGTTTGATGAAATTTGTACACCATACTGGATAACGTTTTGCGGAAAAGAGATTATACTATGAGGATTTGCTTACCTATACCACTTGGTCCCTGTTTCGCAAAATGTCGTCCAAGTTTTGGCTATACGTCATAACTGGAGACTCTGCGTCATTTTTTAGCCACTTCTTAGTTTAATGACAAGAAGCATTTACTGAACAGTAATGTAGTCAGTAACGTTGCGTCTTGTGCAATCTGGCAACGCTGAATTGCGCATAGATTGAAACCTGTGCAAAATACCGATTTAAGGTAGTTTTCTGTGCATCTCCAATAGTTCGACCTTTTCCAAGCGTTTAAATGGACAAAATTCATTGTTGTCGAATTGCAAACGACAAAACTGCCTGTAGTGAGAACATTTGAATTGAAAAGAACGAGTAGTATTCGTCCAATTCACTTATCATTATTAGAAATGATCTCTTTCAAATTCTAAAAGTACGAGTCTGAATAGAACAGTGGTGGTTTATGTGGCGTAGCGTGCAATTTTGCAACGTTGTACACTGTCCATTTAAATTCATTAAAAATATCGAACTATTGGGTGTTCGGTGAACACCATTGCATTCGAACTTTATGTGGGTTCAAATGGACACACTACAACGTTGCCAAATTGCACGCTACGCCACTGGGTGGTTCGTGCATGATTACTGCATGACCGATGTATCGTTTTTCCCATTTGAACGCGTGCAAAAGTATCAATTAATGTGGAGGAGATATCAATTCATCTCAATTCACGATATACATTACTGGATCAGGCTGAACTAAAAAGAAAAGAAAAATGGCATCTTTCTTACCTTGCGTACTGTTTGAATAAGCCTTCATAATGATTGAAGTAGACGACAAGAAAAGGAATAAGAATGGACATTTGAAGAGACGCGAGTGCAATTCTGAGTCCTTGAGAGTGGTTCCTTGAAAATGTATAAACGATGAATGCTCCAACAGGAAACATTTGCAAATCACAAGCCAGGTACCACGCATGAGGAAGACACTAGAATGTTCCATCATAACAATGAGTTAATTTATGGCAATATGGCAATAGATTCGCCAATATGTATGATGCAGTGGTGAAGCGTGCAATTTGGCAAGCAGTATTGTGTCCATTTAAATCCATGTAAAAGGTTGAACACCCAATAGTTCGATCTTTTCCATCAGTTTAAATGGACAAATTGCAATGTTGCCAAATTGCACGCTACGCCCGCGCCACTGGTACGATGATGCTATAATTGTAAGAGTTTGCCACTGTCTGATTGATCATTAATAACTGAAAATTCTTTATGACTTTTTAAAAAAAATAGGATTGTCAATCCTTTGAGATTGATTTTAAGACTTTCTATGCCAAAAAGGTCGTCTCATTTTTCAAAATTGGAGCTGCAGCAGTCAAACACCGAATATCACGAATCAGTTGCATCATATCGACCTGCGATCTAAAGATGGTTTTAGTGATGGCGTCACCTGGAAAAGAAGTTCGTTGAGCGTCCCAAACTATCTCTCTCTTTCTCATGTGACTCCCATATACTGCTATCTCGCTCTCAACGCTGACATCATATACAGAGACATATGCTTTGTAAACTTTTTTGGTAGAAATGAATTTATCGGGTCATTTCAATTCGATTGTGATAAAAATGCCGTTAAACCAGACCCTATAAACGAATTTCAACACTATAGAAATGTTCGACTATTTTTGAGGGTCACGCAGGAAAGTGAATGCGATAGTTCAGGATGCTATGCGAGTTTTGCCTTGCACAGCTGATTGCGACGGATGAGTGCATTCTTGTGACTATAGACTGTTTTAGTTGAGCGATATATCGTATCGATTGCCGTCCGAGGGCCTCTGGTTCCAAACAAACTCTGGTTCAATGTAATTTCCCCATAAGCGAACTTTTGAACGGAAATTTAGACTATAAATCAAACAATTTTTGCGACATTTTTGCGATTATGAATTCTACGTCCTCAAAAATGCTTAATTATGCCTGGTTCCTTGACTAAAACTGCCGAAACCCAGAAGATATTACAGATTAAATGTTGCATTTATAGGTTAGAATCGCCCGAAATCCCGCCAATTCCACAACAACAACAATTACATTTGGGTGATTCCAACCTCCAAACGCATCGTTTAATCTGTAATATCTTGTTGCTTTTGGCAGTTTTACGGCTGAAACCATGCAAGATTAAGCATTTTCGAGGACGTAGAATTCATAATCGCAAAAAGGTCGCAATAATTGTTTGATTTATAGTCTAAATTTCCGTTCAAAAATCCGCTTATGGGGAAAATGGATTGAATCAGAGTTTGTTTGGAACCAGAGGCCCTCGGACGGCAATCGATACGATATACCGCTCTACTAAAACAGTATGTAGACTGTTTTAGTGACGAGCGGGAAATTTTAAAATCCAGGGATATGATATGATTGGCTTTCATCTTTTTTTAATCGTGAAACCCTCATATGATTGGTCAGTTTTGAATTCCCCACTTCTCACTGAAACAGTATATTGGCTGACCGAATGGTGCGAACCAATCGCGCAAATGGTTTGAGAAGCGGCATGATTCTACGGAAGTCCACAGTTAATAAATGCAGATCTGTTGGTTAATATATAGCAGTATCATTTTGTTTGTCTAGTTAGTTATGGATATCTCTACTTTGACACTTCATAATATTTTACGCCGAAGAACAGTTTTTAATAATACTATAATCTTAAGTTGTGGCTAACCGTTGCCTTCACCCTTTAAAACGTCTTTTGGCGAGTCAAGATCAACATGGTGCTGATTCATGTCAGCACTTATGTGTTCTGTATTTTTCCAGTGAAAATCGAAAACAGACTCTCTTTTGCTTTTTGAGTATAATATGAGTGAATTTTACGTAGTTACCTAAAATTGAAAATCAGGATTTTTGTGTCCATGCTGAATTTAAAGTATATCCGCGGAAACCTCCTGCATTAAAAGTTATAAACAGCTCTTTTAATTATATTATTTCATTCACTACTGGAACAAGTAAATAGTCGAAGAAACAAATCTTACCGATGCAGCTGCGTCGACTATGTTGTTGAGAGCAAGTAAATTTGCCCACCACTTGAATCGGCAACAATCAGCACCTTTGTGCGTGATGCTTTTCCACAAGGGTCCATCGGCCAAATAAGGATACACATTAGCTATGAAAACCATTACCGCTATATAAGAGGGCATCAATCTGACATTTTAATTAATAAAACACAATGATCAAGGATAGCAAAAGAATGACGACAGGAAAGCTCAGATTAGTGTTTTTACAATATTTCATTATTTTTCATATTGCTCAGGATCTTCGAATTATTTCAATTGCTGTCAGAGGTGTCGCGTGAGATCTGGCATCATTTTCCATTTAAACGCATAAAAAAGGTCGATCTATAAGAGGCGTATAGCGCACAACCTCCAATCGATTGTTTACATGAGTTTGAATGAGCGCGCTGCATTGTTACCAGGTTGCAGGCCACGCCACTGATTGCTGTATTAGTATGCACTGTATGGGGGAGATGCATCAATTTTTGATTGCGTGTTTCAGAAAAGGATAGATTTGGGGGCAAAATAAGTGCATTTAGTCTTTTCCTGTGTTCTTTTTCAATTCTTGCGTTCAAATAATCAAACATTGAGAAAGATAAATACCCGAATTCGCGTATGCTAGACAGATTACTAACATAAGACGCATCAACACTAGCTTGTTCAAATTAAGCAGGCGAGTAGTTAAATATTCCTACACCGCTGTGTTGATTTTGCCGATGCTTAGAATTGAAGGCGCAGGACAAAACATGATGCTATTGTAATGAATCAGAGTCGTTTTCACAATCAAGATATTGAAACTGAAGAGAGGTTTATTTAATACTAGCCGTTCCAAGCACCCTACGGGCGCCCTCCACGGCCAGCATTCTAGGGTTACGGGCTAGTTGGTAGTTGGTAAAAAATGATAAAATGAAACGGAGTATTGGTGCTGAGAATTAAAGAGATGAAAATGTAAGAATGTGAGCGCAAAGCGCTTGCACTTTCTTGTATTAAATAAATAATAAAAAAAAGATATTGCCGGGCAATGCGTAAAAAGAACTAATAAGACGCGGAGGATACCAAAATAAAAGCGTTAAAAATCGAAGAGGAATTATGAATGAGAAGCGAGTGCTTAAAGGTTACATATAACGGTGACAATCCACGGAAAAAATAAATGCACAATGCGCCAAGAATGTTTTCTTAAAAAAAAAAAAAAAAAAATCAAGAGCATCCTGCAAAATATTAGGAATGTTATTCAACGATCCCGAGTGATATAAGTCGAAATGATAAAAATTTAAAGAATAAAATGGAAAGAGAGGAAAGGAGAAGAAAGGCAAACGAATGGTTAATACGAAGAATGGGAGTGCGTTAGTCGAGAGAGATGAGCGTCCGTAAGGAGTGAGAGAGAAGGTTGCGGGTACGGGCGAGCGACAGAAAAATTTTGGAGGAAGAACGAAGTAATCAGTGCGCAAGAGATGAGCGACGAACGAACCTCCCCCCTTCACCGCTCTCGCTGCACTGACTCGTCAACTGATAAGGTGAGACCATGATCTAACTACACAGGTCAGTCAATGCGCACACCCTCCACTGCCTCTCCGTCTGCCTGGCTCTATCACCGGGTAGAGTGAGGAAGGGGATGACGTATAGCTGGCGCAGCTGAAGCGCGGGCGTTCAAATCTACATGCTTTCATATGGGAAAATACCATTTTCCAAGTGCGAATAATAAACAACTTACGACAGTAAAACTTGGTTTTTATTTATGATAGACCACGAGGAAGGTTTCAAGCTATGAGAAAACCAGTCTGATCACACTTCAATTTCTTATTCCTGTATTTTCTGGCGGTTAGTAAAAATCCCTTTTATGGAGAAGGTAGGTTATGTAATATTCAATGCATTCTACCCACTTTTCTGAAACTGCCCGAAAATAGAAAAATCAACTTTCCGTACAATTGCATTGGTTTTCTCAAAGCTTGAAACCTTCCTCGTTACTTCTTATTGATAAAAACTAAGTTTTACTGTCGTAAATTGTTTATAATTCGCACTTGAAAAAGGGTCTTTTCCCCATAAGACATCATGTAGATTTGAACGCCCGCTCTTCAGCTGCGCCAGCTATACGTCACGAGCGGAGGTTGCGCAGATCGTACCGAAACTCGTCCACCGGATTGACTGACCTGTGTAGTTTGATCATGGGTAGAGTGGAGGGGAGGGGCAGATCAGAGAATCCAGCTCAGGCGATGGCGCGGAGCATTTCGTCACCTCGCTGTCCGTGCGTCGTGCGAAAATGAGTTTTCACTCTTATTTTAAAATTCAATTAGCGGCGCTCACAGACAACTTTTTAGAAAACTAATTCGACAGATTTTTTCTAAATACCCTAAGGAATCATCCTGTCAAATTTGAGGGAAATCGCTTCGGCCAATTTTCGGGAAATAGAAAAAACATTTTGGAGGGACGACAGCTTTATATATATAATGTAGTCAATGAACGCCACTGAAAAAAATGTTGTGGAATTAACTATTTCCATAGTAAAAAGTATAGATACTTGTTTTACGACTGTTTCTTTTACCATTTAAAATAGTTGAATTAACACAGCACGGGGTGTATTAATTATTTCAAATGGTAGAACTGACAGTTTTTAAGTTCTATCCATACTTTGAACTTTATGTAAGTTGTTAAATACGGAACTTTATTCTTAGTGCTAATATTTAGCGCTTTGATATTGAGAGAGTCGATTCATTTCCCAAGAGTGATATATTTTAAAATTAAAACTGTAATTACCGAAGCCATCTATTTAGAATGCTGGAGGAAAATATTTTGATCCCATCTCTTTTGAATTTCGTATACCATTGATGAAAGACTAGAAAACCACTGATGGTGAAATAAGTGTCAACAATTGTGCTTTTTGTCAAGGCTAAGGGAGAAGCCTCCAATTGCTAGAAAAATAAAATAATAAAAAATCATCATTACAGCATTATGATAACTTATAAAGTGTAGTAATACAAATCCCTATACATGATTTTTTGCCACAGTAGTTGTGACGTTGGTATGGAGTCCAAAATTTTAATTTTGAGGAAATCCTTCTTGCTGTCGATTCTCGATCAGAGTTGGGGTATTCATTTCTTGATGATTTCACCAATAATTCTAGTGATTGACAAAAAGACTGAAGATCAGGCAGAGTACTTTTGCACATCACATTCATAAACTGAACTGAAATTTGTAATCATTAAGTCAGTTGGCGAAATACATTAGTGCATTAAAAAATGTGATTAACTGTGCACTGAGAGGTTGCTCTAAAAGCTGGCATTTTATTGAGATTTTTTTTGCTGCTTTTTCCTTTTTTTTCTAATGTTTATGCAATGATGGCCAATAGAAAGTTTTTGCTATTACCGATTCTAGATGGGCAGGATTTAGGAATGTCTGCTCGAAGAGAATGCTCGGTCGATGAATCATCACAATGTTGAGAGTGGCAAAGAACTTCATAAAATCTAGGACGGTTAGGTTGTCTCCGCGGGCCACTCGGGTCAAACTTTGGTAACTGTTGACCATCGAAAAACTGACTAGAATCCTTTGGATGGTGCAGCCTATAAGTTAATATGGGGCATCGACATTAGAAATAAACTGTATTTCTTATAATTTCATATTTTTTCAGACTGTCTTTATTTTCACGCGGAGTCGTTGGGTGAGTAGATTGCGATTCTAGTGTGCTAACAACGCAATTTAACTTTAAAAAAAAAAAAAAAAAAAAAAAAATCGCCATCAAACGCTCAGGTGCATCCTAATTTTTTTGTGTTTGGCAATTTTTAAACAAAAATGCAAAATTATAAATACAGCGATACAATCTACGTACACCCGTCATTGCGTGCAAATAGAGACAAATTATTGTCATCACTGATGTGAATTTGTTTGAAGATAAAAAGCAAAAAAATCAACAAGATATCAGAAAACAATAGATTCTTTTTTTTTTTTTTTTTTTAAACGAGACTTGAAGACTCTCATGACGAGTCTGATATGTTTTAAGTTAATTTATGATGGAAATAAGAGTTTTAGTTTGATTTGATTAAAATGACGGAATACTTCAGGTTTTTGCGTCTAGTGTTTCGTCAAAAATATTTAGCATGAATCGAAAAATGAAAGCAACATTTTTCTTGAGGAGTTCAAAACTACTTATTTGCGAGCGATGAAAAATAAAAACTATCCACAAGATAGAACAGAACTAATGTGATTAAAGTTTTATCGCGATAGTAGAAAAAACTGCGCTATGAATCCGCAATTCTATCTTCTAGGTATTACAAAATATTGACTGATTTTTATTTTTATTTTTCTCGAAATCTTATTGTTAAATGCTTAAGATAGATAAAAAAAACGATAAATTCATGACAAGAAATGAAAAGTCTCATTGGAAAATCCTTTGAAATGAAGTTCGCCTTGAATTTTGTCATCGAACAGAGAGATATAGGTGAGCGCGGAGATCATATATCTACTAAAAATACTCGCAAGATAAAAAGTTTAAATATTTTTGGAAATTGAGAAGAGAGAGAAAAGAAAGAAGTATTGATACACATAATAACTATTCATATTCATTTACAATATTTTATTTTGTGAGAAAGCATAGTTTCCTTCAAGTAAATTAATTCTCATGGAGGATTATTTTTTTATTTTATTTTATTCTTTATTTTTCGGTGGGTGGAGCACAATGATCCTTTTTATAGTTAGTGAAAGTAAAATTGGAGAGTTTGATGACATAATGAACATACCTGCATTCTGTGGGCGAGCTGTATTTATCAATATAAGATGGCACCCGGTAGCGAAAATGCACAAAACGCCCAAAAAAAGGAAGATAAACCTAAACAGAAACGGGCCAATTTAAGCGGATTCGTATCTTCAATACCACAAAAATACCAGAATTGGTAAGTGAGTTCTATGGGATCATTTGAAGCTATTTTCTCTCTGGATTAGTGCGAATATTCTTCTTTATGAAAAAAAAGTAAATGCGTCCTTAGCTTACTTTTAAAATAGATTGTGCTGTCACTTTTGAATCCCACACAACCCAGGATTAAATTTTCTCGAGAGGCTTTGGGCATTTTTTGCTCTTCAGCAAACCAAATTTTCGGATCACCAAACCAGAAGTTTTGGACACCCAGTTAAAGAGATTTTCCTAGATGAAATCTCTTTAATTAGACATACAAAACGTTTTGGTCGGGCGAACCAAAACTTTTGGTTTGCTTTATTAAAGTCTTTTGTTCGGTCATTTTTTCACCAAAAGTTTCGTGAGTGCAACCAAAGTGTTTCTTCTGTGTATCGATCTCCAAGAAAGAAAAAAAAAAGGAAAAAGGAAAACCTTTCTGCAATCCGATTCGAATTGTTCGCTCCTGAAAAGTGACGACGTCACAGTTACATACTACTGGAGCCAGCGGTGTTGTTAAAATATCTTTGTGATAACTTACACTGTATAGTTTTTTCGAGGAGGCGATGACTTTTCATTAGCCGAAGATGAACAGAATCTTTCGGTGAGAGATGCCTCAAGATGGATGTCACTCTCTTGTTCTACGGCCGCAAAGACTTCATTCAGAGACTCTTCCACATCTTTCCACGAACAACCGGTGGGCACGCAGAGTCCCCATTGAAGCACGTCTCTATCGGATCGAAATGGATTCTTTGATTTCTATCACGGAAATGAGAAATACCATTTCAGTAAAGAGAGAGGATACATTTCAATGAACCGCAATCAGATGTAGTTTATTCAAAGATCGCAAGAGAGATATTTAAAGCAATGAAGATGCGTATTTAGGGGGGGAATCAGGGAGATCAATACCCCCCCCCCCCAGAACCCAATAGTATATGGAAATATCATGAAAAAGAATGAAGAATTAGAAAGGAGAGTAAATTTTGAAAGGGGCGCGAAATTTATTTTTACCGAACAACAAGATAATAAACAATTTTTGATAAAGATTGGCCACTCGGCGGCATTTTCTAAAATTCATTCGGTAAAATATTTACGTTACTTATAGTTAAAACGATACGGCACGTTATTTCTTAGGGGGACAAGCCTCATAAAAAAAAAAAAAAAAAAAAAAAAAAAAAAAAAAAAAAAAAAAAAAAAAAAAAGTTATTGGTTTTTAAGGTGACCAGAAGAGGGGGGGGGGGCATTCCAAGGTAAAAAATGGAAGTCATTGATTTTTTTTTAACATCGTGTGATCTGCCCCCCCCCCCCCCCCCCCCAGAGCAAAAGAGTAGTTACGCCACTGGAAGTGACTGACTAATTCAAGCAACTTGCTAACAACGCTTTCCCTCATCTCACTGTAAAATAATCGATTCTATAGGGAGCAATGCTTATTGCGTTACTATCACATATGCATTGCGATTGTTGCACTAACTAAGATTCAAATGGGGCTTTTGCAAACTTTTGCCATAGGGGATTGAAAAGATGATTCTTGCATAAAAACCTGTTAAAATGACGATGAGTACTCTGAAAAATCACGAAATTCACTCTTGGAATCGGGCTTAATGGTGGAGAGACGCAGGTATCATGGGAGATTCCTATCTAAATTGAGACATATCTCTATATGTGTTTCTGAAGAGAAAGTGACATATTAGACAGGAATCTCCCTTGATACCTGCGTTGAACCGTCATTACAAACTTGCCGTTATAGCAGTTACGTGATTTTATAACTGAATTTTAGACTTTCTTTGTGTGATTTTCGTGATTTCCGCTGGTCTTAACATCAGATTGGACTATTTATTTGCTTACAGCAAAAGTTTGCAAGAGCCCCATTGAGAAAAAACATAAATGCCAAATTACTCGAGCCGCCACTGGAGACAGTTCAGAAGGTTGAAAAAGTCGGAGATTTAAAGAACTTCGTTAAACACCAAACAGTTCGTTTTTGTCAATTTAAGCGTTACATGATCTTTTACCTAGGATTCCAAGAAAACCGCTCCATAAAACCCCATAACACCTGGTACTGTTCGACTCGTCTTGAGATGTAGTATTTCCGCTCTTTAATTAGATTTTCAATCAGATGAGTATCAACGGATATATTTCCAAAAAACATCGAATTATTCGCGTCATTTTTTGTCTCTCGCCGATTCACTCTTGCGTTTCGCACCCTCGTCATTGCGCACAGATAGCGGAATAACAGTAGATGAAACCCCCATTTAACCTGATATCGATAGATTCGTTAGGATTTTCTAAAGGTTTTAGGCCAGGTTTCGTTGAATTTTGAGCAATATTAAGGAAGATAGCTTTAATTGAAATCGATTATAGTGAAATAGAAGTACATCGGATGGGCCATATAAAGGTCATATGATAGTTGGAGAGATATTTTGGTGCGCTTGACGAACTTATCCACGAGATGGCACCATCACTAAAACTGTCAATTATCTAGATTTCATAGTTTCAGAGATGCAATGTTGGCCCAAAATATAATGTTTAAAATGTAAATTCCGCGTTTTGATATCACAACACACACGCAATTTTACAAGAGAGTACACCTCTAAAACTCAGACGCACATAGGAAACAACCGAAAGGCACCACCTCTGTTCTCAGCTCACCAAGTACTTTCATTTTTTTTTTTTTTTTCGTAAAAACCACAACATCTCGGGCCTTTGCAACTGCCCCATTGTAATAAAACCATGCACTGAAAGAGCAATGGAAAGATTCTCTTACTTTGAGAGTCTCCCAGGCGTTAGCCTCAGGGGGAGCGTTCCTCCCCTCTAACTTATATTTATGGAAATCGGGAAATACGTCATGGCCTGGAGCGAACTTGATTGTTACCAGACAGTAGCGGCCAGCCAAATCTGCAGTTTGGACGCCGATACACTCATCGTAGTGACCCTCCAGAAAGTTTTTACCGACAAGCATCCCGGAGGTAGAAGATGCAGACGCCTCCTGCACTGAAACATGCAGGAAAATATTTATTTTTGTGAAAAAATTAAGAGGAAGTAAAAGAAAGAAAAAACTTTTTATGGTGGTATATTGAGAGGAATATAAAGTAAAACATTCATCTACGAGGTGTGATCAAAAAGAAACCGAACTTTTTCCACTGTGTGCAGAGAAATGATCCAATCAACGTTTTCTTTGTCTTATCTGATAGCTAATAATCTGACAAACACGCTGGTTTTCACGGATTTGAATTATCTTTATTTGTTAGGCCGCAATATTGCTTTGAATACAGGGTGTTTTTGTACAATCTGCGATGAGCGTTATCATACTGGAGAAACCACGAATTTCGGTCCACAGTTCTGGCCTTTTTCGGCGCACATTTTCTCGAAGTCTACGCAAAACATCATTGTAATAATGGCGATTCACAGTCTGATTGGGGGGTAAAAACTCGTGATGGATGACACCTCGCGCATCAAAAAAAAAACTGTCAACAGAACCTTCGTTTTTGTTCTGATTTGGCGAATTATTTTGGCCTAGGGGCCGACCTTTCAACCCACTGCGACGACTGAGTTTTTGTCTCTGCATCATACCCATAAACCCATGATTCGTCGCCTGTAACAATTTTATTTAAAAAACTTGCATCGGCATTTGAGCGCTCCAAAAGCTCTTAACTGATTAAAACTCTGTTAGTTTTTTGATCTTGAGTCAGTAACCGGGGAACCCACTTTGCTGCAACTCGCACGAGTTTTTACCCCCCCAATTAGACTGTGAATCGCCATTATTACAATGATGTTTTGCGTAGACTTCGAGAAAATGTGCGCCGAAAAAGGCCAGAACTGTGGACCGAAATTCGTGGTTTCTCCAGCATGATAATGCTCATCGCAGATTGTACGGAAACACCCTGTATTCAAAGCAATATTGCGGCCTAACAAATAAAGATAATTCAAATCCGTGAAAACCAGCGTGTTTGTCAGATTATTAGCTATCAGATAAGACCAAGAAAACGTTGATTGGATCATTTCTCTGTACACAGTGGAAAAAGTTCGGTTTCTTTTTGATCACACCTCGTATTCGTGGTCTGGATCTTACTAAAACTCTCTCATGGGCGGAGCCAGCAATTTGGCAACTGTGGATTCTATCCATTTGAATGTACGAAAAACAATCGATTCTTGAGGGGGCCATGGTCCAATTTATAATCGATTGTTTCTCATACATTCAAATGGGAAGAATCCACAGTTGCCTAATTGCTGGATCCGCCCATGAAAGAGCTGCAGCTGCTGTTAAATAAGAAAAACCAAAATAATCCTCCTTTGATTACTCCGATAAGTTTTAATGATTTTTCCCTCTCTAGTGTGTATAGAAAGTTTTCAAAAGTTTTCAAATATTTTAAACGTCACAAATTAACTTTACACTGAAAGAAATCTCTTCTTTAAAAACAAGGGAACAATGGAACACGTTTACTTGTGACAGTTTTCCTTGCTCGAAGCAAAGTTCTGTTGCAAGAAAGATAATCACTGTCACAGCAAGGAATATTTTACTTGTAGCAGCAGACATATTTCTTGGGTTAAAGGAATTCCCCCTTAGTCAATATTTCACCGTGCAGTTTTTTTAACACAAACAAAATACACCTTGGATTAAAAAAATTATTCTCTCGGTGTATTTTTTTAAAAAAAAATCAATGGGTTTCAAACCCGGCTTCTACTCACTTTGAACAGCCCATAATGTCAAATTTCTTAAATTTTCTTCATACAAGTCGCTTTGTTGATTACACAAATGATTGGTCCGTGACTTAGGTCGAAAATTCGACATTGTATCAGCCAGAACCTTTGAAATCCACTTAGATTTGAATCGATGTGGCTTTCGACATGGGATTTCATTTGGACGTATCTCCGATGTGATGCTTTGTTGATTGCTTTCACATCGATTGATGGTCGAAGGCGATTGCTGGTCCTTCGGGTTTTCTCCTAAATCGTCTCTTAAATCCAAATCGTCTCTTAAATCCAAATCGTCTCCTAAATCCAAATCGTCTCCTAAATCCAAATCGTCTCCTAAATCCAAATCGTCAGTGTCGGTCCGTTTCAGAGGGTCAGAAAGTAGAATGTAGAACACAAGAACAAAACAAAACAACAAAAGAGGATTTGATTGAGACATTTATCGTGTGATAGTCACGTAAAAGCAAATGAATACATTAAATTAAAACTTGACGAATTTATGATAGAATTCAAAATGACCGCTCTGGGTACATTTTGACCGATTGAGAATATTAATTGAGACACAAAAACATCGCCAAAAAATGACAACTTCAAATGATGGACAGGAAGGAAACGATAAATGGATATTTGATAGAATTAGTTATAACTGCTCACAGTATCACGAAAGAAACATCAGTGATTTAATATGTTGGAATATTATACTAATTAATGAATTAATTAGAACACGCTAAATTTCGTCGATTCGATAATAATTATGAAAGCAACACGAACAAAAAAATATCACTGTGAAAGACTTGATTGAAAAATGTCAACAGTTGAACAGTTTAATTTTCATATGGATCGCGATAGTTAACTGCGTATGGTCACGTGACAGCGATTGTTTATTGTACTGAAGTATGTCGATTTGATATAGAATGATCAGAACGCCACTTCAAGTCTATTTTGATGCTTCGACGATTTAAAAAGAGGCGGAAACAAAATCATTGCCGAAAAACATTTGATCGAAAAATGTCGACTGTTTGATATCTAGACGACTCCTCGGAGTCGAAAGATTTGATCGGAAAAATTAACAGAGCGATCGTCATTCGAAAAGACAAATATGCACATTTTATGGAAAATCTCAACTAACAACGACTAACGAATATTGATCGACGAAGTAAGAAGAACAGAGTGATCCATCGTGGCAGATCGGGATTCGACTGACAGACTTTACAAAACACTGCTGCATTACTGTACGTTTAAAATTCGGACGGAGAAGAGCCGCCCAATGTTGCCAATTTTGAGTTTAAAGCCCGTTGATTTTACATTAATTCTTATCGAAAATAAACGATCTATAGCCGAACATATGGCAATAGTGGAGCGGTGTCCATCCATCTCGCGGAAACAGAGCTGCCACTTTGTGCATACTTAAGGAATTTTTCAACTAATCGATGATTCCAGAGGAAATTCCTAAATTAGTTAGACCTGCGTGGCTTCGTCAGTACGCCTTAAACTTTTAAGTCATTTTTTGAGTCCGTGAGTCTGTGAGTCTTGTTTCACAATTCTTTAATATTAAGCTCACCGTAATTTCCTCAATAATTATTATTAAATCACTTATAGCAAAAGTCGGCAAGAGCCTCATTCACCAAAATACTCGCATGTGTGGAATTTTCTCAATGGGGCTCTTGCAAACTTTTGCTATAGGGGATTGAAGTGTCGATTCTTGCATAAAAACCGGTAAAAATGACGATGAGTACACTTAAAAATCACAAAATCCACTCTTAGAATCGGGCTTAGTGGCGGAGAGACGCAGGTATCATGGGAGATTCCTATTTAAATTGAGACATATCTCTGTGTTTCCGTTGAGAAAGTTACAAATTAGACAGGATTCTCCCATGATACCCGCGTTGAACCGCCATTACGAACTTGCCGTTATAGCAGTTACGTGAGTTTATCACTAAATTTTAGACTTCCTCAGTGCGATTTTCGTGATTTTCGCTGGTCTTTTCATCAGATTGAACTACTTCTTCGCTCGTAGCAAAAGTTCGCAAGAGCCCTATTGGTGCAATCAACTACTAAATTAATTATCAAAATATCCGCGATTTTTTTTTTAATTCAGTAATAGAGGAAACTCTACCGGACGAAACAATGTTACAAATCGCAGTATTTTCTTGCATTATAGTCACATACTTACACTCAACCTTATAATATTTTAGATAGTTACGTTGGAATCATCCATGGTCTGAAAATATGCCATTAAATATAGTCAAACCGGCAGCTTCTTGTGTAAACCACCACGCTGCTCGAAGCGGGATATTTTGGCATCGAACTATAGACCGCGGTCACCAAATTGGACTGTAAAGATTATGTTAGTGATACCATTCTCAGGCACACTTTAGGATTTCCTGTAGAACGACAACCCGACAACCTCGCTTTCAAAAAAACCGTCAAGGTGACGATAACATTGACGCTGCCGATGAGTGTTTATCGAGAGACGATACGGCGACAGAGACAACAACAGAGGCGACGCACAGTGGATCCACAAAATGGACTTTTCCGGATATAATTTTGCAAATCAAAACCAAAATTATAAACAATTGATAGCAAAGATATTTTAGAAGTGTGTGAGAATTCATTCGTGTTAAAGCTTGACATGAGTCAAATAACATGATTTCTGCAAGGAAATATCAACACTTAAAATGCATTTAAAGCATAAAAATAAAAATTAATTGTTTATGTCCAGGAAAATCTATTTTTTCGACCCAGTGTGTGATGTTGTGGCTCCGTCATGGATAACTGATAACAGAGAGACCGACGCGACCGACGTCCGAGTACCCGAGGTGCGTCGCGGTCGAGGGAGGGGGAAAAGGGGCCCGGCCACGCTGCGTCGCTTCGCAGCCACCGGCCCGAGCTACTTTTCCATCAACGAATAGTGATGCAAACTCCCGCTCTCTCAGGATCATTCAATCGTGACGAAAATCGACCGTTTTAAAAATAAAGAAATGACGTCCATCTGTGTGGTGCAGGACTGCCGTTTTGCGTATAATCAATGATATTTTTCAATCCACCGATGATTCCACCGGCTGAGAAACGATTACATAGATCAGTTCAGTGCATGACTGTAATAAACTAAAATACTCACATCTGTAATCTTTTTTCAACCGGTAGAGTCGTCGATGATTTTAAAAAAAACTTGCGTATATTTTAATTAATCAACGGAGTTTCCACCGATTTAGGAAAGATTATAGATCAGAGTATTTTCGTGCATTACAGTCATACACTGAACTGAACTGTGTAATCTTTTCTCAACCGGTGGATCATCGGTGAATAGAAAAATAGCATTGATTATACGCAAAACGGCAGCCCTGGTGTGGTGGAGTGGGGACGCCGCGCCGTCGCGTCGATACATATCGATTTGTTTGGGTTCGAGGTTTCGACGCTCGAAGCGCGACGGACGACAATCGATGACGGAGAAAATCTTCTGTTTTTTTTTTGTTTTTTTTTTTATTCGCGACGTTCACTTTGATTCGATTTTCTTCCACGAATTTGGTAGAGTGGTAGTAGGACTGCGTGCACATTGCACACGCGCACGTGATAGACCCAGCATGTTTGTTAAAAGAAGAAGATTTACTCATATTTGAAACCCTATTGTTCAATTTAGTGTGAATTCGAAGAAAAAAAAAGGAAAAAAATAGATCCCAACATATTGTCTATCTCACTCACTCTCATGCAGTTTTCAGTAAGAAATCGGATCAAACTTTTAATTCTTTCATGCACGCATTTTTGGGATTTGTCTTTTTTGAGATTTTTTGGCCGTTCAAAAGAGGACACTCATCTAATAATTTTGATGGATCACACGATGTTTCGCTACATGTTTATTTAAATTCCATTGAATCCCATGTTACATAAAATGGAACACGCATGTGTACCACTAACCGTGAAAGGGGTTAACTTGCAAAATGCGAAACTAGACACTGGAAAAACACTGTCAAGTACTTACAGCCAAAACAGCCTTTCAAAATTAAATAACTTCGTATAGCAAATAAAGTTTTATAGCTCTACTGGATAAAAGTTTCAGTAATATCGAAGCACTCCTTTGGCGCAGAGGAATAGCTTTCCTTCTTACTTTTGCTATCCCAAAGTAGTGCCTCAGTGCAACCGCAACTTTATTCGGTAGAGCTAGATTTTTTTTTTCTTTTCTTTTCGCGAAGCTTTTTTAAACGACCTTCACTCACATTTAGACGTTGTTTTTTCAGTGGAAAAAAAAAATGAAAACTAATAATGAGTAATAAAACCAACTTTAGTATTTAGTTTTGATTTTAAAAGGGCAGATTTTATCGCAAATTAACCTCCAATATTATCTTTAACCCTTTGAAAACGAGGCTAGCTCAAAAAAACGTTACTCTTCCGTTTACATAAGGAAGGTAGTTAACTGTTCGTACTCGAGGGACTTGGAATTGCTTATACGGTGAATTGAAGGCGCTCGAAGAATTATTATCTTGTAAGTGTTTTTCATCGAGAATCGCCGTTATGCGGTCGGAAGACTGAAACAATATGAAATAGACTAAAGGATTAAAACGAGTATACTCTGGCTTGACCCATAAAGGGTTAAATAATCATGTCCGTGTCTGACTTGAGTGCTAAGGGTTTCCTTATCATTGTACTATTTACATTTTTCTACATTTCATTGGTTATACTTTCATTCGGATTGTGTAGCCAACTCGTATTGATCGACCAAATATCTTGATCTAAAAGTTATTCTTCTCATTACTATACTTTCATTTTTAATTACTTTATGCATTTTGAGGTGGGAGGGGAGGGTCACTTTGCGTAGATTCCAATTTTTAACAGGAATTTATAGTTACGCCTTACTTTGATCACAATCGGTCGTCCTATGCTAGCAAATTAGACAGTGTCTAATCATCTTAGAGTCTCTTTTTATAGAAAAGGTATTTATAACCTTGCGATCTTATACTTATTTCTAATGTCAGCCCATTTTTCAGGATATTTCCGTAGATACTGAACTATCTGAAGATTCTCCACTTCTGAAGCTTCCTTTTCTTTGAAAGAAAAACTTTGCAAGTCAGATGGTCTTAACTTTCAATCCAACCAACAACAACAGTCATTATTTTCAATTCTAATTACCTTTCCCGTGGAAGCTTACCGTGGAAGCTATAGTCGAAAATCCCCGGCAAAAATCTGCAACTACTGTAGGCTCAGACGTTTAGAACTGCAAAACTAGATTAACTGGGTAAGCGAGGAGGGAGGGAGGGGGTCATGGGGGGGGCGAATAATGGATTAGTACAGTTCGTCGCGAGACAGATCCTTTTTTAAGTTTCCTCAGCTCGTTGAACCGAGATCCAAAGTGACATAAATAATCCAGGGCTGCCGTTTTGCGTATAATCAATACTATTTTCCAATTCACCGATGGTTCCACCGGTTGAGAAAAGATTACACATTTCAGTTCAGTGCGTGACTGAAATAAACTAAAATACTCGTATCTGTAGTCTTTTCTCAACCGGTGAAGTCGTCGATGTTTTTAAAAAACTTGCGGATATTTTAATAAATCAACGGAGTTTCCACCGATTAAGGAAAGATTACAGATCAGAGTATTTTCGTGCATTACGCAGTCATACACTAAACTGAACTGTGCAATCTTTTCCCAACCGGTGGAATCAGCGGTGAATAGAATAATAGCATTGATTATACGCAAAACGGCAGCCCTGAAAGTGACATAAATAATCTTATAAAGATGCGGCAAAGTCTCGTGAATTAATGGCCGGAGCACATTGGAACGGGGAACAGTGATGTCGCGTGAAACTTGTGAAATATGTTTTCCATTTAAACCCATTTCAAAGGTCGAAATATGGAGGTTTTCACTCCGATTTGAGTCAAAATCGATATTTTGAACGAGTTAAATTCAGGGCTGCCGTTTTTTGCGGCTCTTCAGTAGAATTTGTTGTAGAAGTCACCGATAATGGTCGGCAAAACGATGGCTCTGTCAAATTCAACATGACTTGCTATCGTATGACATAATGACGCACAGATATATTCTGATTCTTAAGCTATTTTTGTTGGCGATTTTTAAAATTTCATCAAATTTTAATATCAATGGTGTTTTCATCGGTGGACTAAGAGATTACACATTATATAAAGTATTTTAGTGGGTTAATTATAGTCACTGCTGACTTGGAACTGTAAAATCTTTGCGTCATACAGCGACTGTGAGCCCAAGGTATTTGACCAACTTATTTGAACTAGAGGGTGGAGAAGGGAGTGAGGATGTCCAAAAATACACTAAACAGGTTTTCATTATGGAGGGCAGAGGCTTGGTTTTTTGGTTTTTTTTCTTTTCTAAATTTGTACTATTTTAAGTCATGAAAAGGATCGAAATACAGGGGGTGCACAGGCACAGTGCACTCCCTCGAATCGATATTTTACGTGGGTTCAAATGGACGAAATGCTCTGTTGCCAGATAGTTACGACTCATTGTGCGGTGGAAAGGCGGATTGCAGCACACTGCACCCCCGAGATTAATTTTCAACTAAAAGTGTTCGAGCACTGCGCGGAGCTCAGTGGATCAAGTGTCATGATGATTTAAGCTTATAAAAATATCCGGCACCACACTTTCTGGAAAAGAGGTCTTATAATAGAATTTCATCAAACTTTGAGGTTTAGTGGAATGTTGATGCTATGATCAAAAGTCTTACTTGGTGCACAGTCCCACCAACAAATGGCTCTGTAGCTATGGGGACTGAAAGTCCCGAGAATTCATTGCGTTGCGATCAAGAACTATGAAGTGAAAGTACTTGATGCGCTGAGAACAAAGATGCGTTTGGTTTCTAATTATAAGTTCCATTGTTCTGGAGAAGATATTTTGGACCAAAATGCATGGTTTTAACCCTTTGAGGGGCAAATTAAGGAAAATAATTTTTTTCCAAATTTTTTTGCATTTCTAGGTTCCTTGGGGTAAAAATAGACCCCAAAAAAATTTTCATACAATTCCATATATTAGTATAGGAGAAAACAGGTGGCTAGTGTAACTATCCACTGCCCCACAAAGGGCTAGAAAATTTTGTTACCATATTTTTTCGAAAATCAGGTTTAAATTAATTTTAAAGGGCCAAACAATGACAACTATAAGTCAGAATCAATCAAACAAACAATTATTTATGAGAAAAAATTGTAATAACAGTCAGGAAACTTGTTTGAGCATGGTTTAGTCTTGAAAATAACGCGTAAATGGCACTTTTTGACCTATGATCGACTAAAATTAACTTTTTAGACACCTTGAGGAGCACCAAAAAATCTCAAAAAATCATAAAATTGTTATTTACACTATAGAGAACAAAATTGCCCATTAAAGTTTACCCCAAAAAATTGTAACTTTTGAAGTTAATCCGAATTTAGTGTGTGGCAGAGCAACATTTTTGCTTTGAGCTGCGCTAAAAAGTGATTATTGGCTATGTTGCAACTGAAGATGTGACTTTTTTCTTTTTTCACGTCGTTTTCTAGACTATAAAGATAATATAAATAGAATAAAAACATTACATTCTTTATGACAGTACCGAAAAAAATCCAAAATATGCTATAAAACGGCAAAACGCTGTAAACAATGCTGTAAACGACGATGTTGCTTCAATGAATCTCCGAGGCCTATTATTGGCTGAATACAAGAATTTAGAATGTGAATAAGTAGTTCAAGTTATAATAAGCCTCTGAACGTCTTATTTGAGCCCTAAAATTCCTTCTACCAGGCGAAAAACTTGGAAATAGACAATGCATCACTGTTTGACCCCTTCAGGGGCAGTGGCTAGTGGTACTAGCCACCTTATTCTAACGCCTGTAATTATATTACAAAATCCGCAAATTTTACTCAATAGTACTTCAAAATGTTCAAAATACTTTCAAGATTCATAATCTGCCTCAAAAATTTGCCTAAACCTTCCAGAAAAAAAATTATTACTACATTAGCGGGAGCCGGTCTGTCTTGGAGGGAAAATCTCAAAATGTCAACATTTACCTGGTCTAAAAATAATGTTTACCGCTGTGTTACCATGTGGAAAATATTTTTTCCCCATTTTAGAACATCTTACCAACCAAAAAAAGTGACTAGTTACAATAGCCACTGTCTCATAAGCTCAGGAAAAAATAAATAAAAGGTGGCTAGTGGCACTAGCCACTGCCCCTCAAAGGGTTAAATGAGAATGCCGCCTAGTGACGTCACTATATGCACATCACGATGTTTTACAACGTTACAAGTGTGTATCTCCAAAACCGGGACACTTTGGGAAAAACCACAGGCACCATTTTTCTCAGCTCATCAAGTTCTTTCATTTTCTTCCTAAAACACACACATAATTTCAGACCCTTGCAACTATACCCCAACCCCATTCCAAGGGTCTAAATTTTAATGGTTTTTAGTGAGCAATTAAGAATACTCGGTGAGTTGAGAACAAGAATGCCTTTGGTCTCTTAATGGGGCTCTTGCAAAAATTTTCTATAAGCAAATAAATAGTCTAATCTTATGTAAAGACCAGCAAAAATCACGAAAATCACACTAAGAAAGTCTAAAGGTTCAGTAGTCTAAAGTATTCAGTAATAAACTCACATAACTGCTATAACAGCAAGATGGTAATGGCTGTTCGACGCAGGTATCATGGGAGATTCCTGTCTATTATGTCACTTTCTCTACGGAAACACAGAGATACAATATGTCTCAATTGAGATAGGAATCTCCCATGATACCTGCGTCTCTCCGCCACTAAGCCCAATTCTGAGAGTGAATTTCGTGATTTTTCAGTGTACTCATCGTCATTTTTACAGGTTTTTATGCAAGAGTCAACTCTTCAGTTCTCTATGGCAAAAGTTTACAATAGCCCCATTGGCTTGATAGTTCCGATGACGATATTTTGGAAAAAAAAGACATTGTTTTAAATGGGAATTTTGCGTTGTCTCGTCACATTGCTTTCGATAATTTGCAATTTTGCACAAACATGTTTGCAAGTATCATAATCATATTCCTAGCATTTTAAAGCCTAAATCTAACCTGAAACTTGACAAAAACAACGAAATTTGTCAGCTCTTCGACCATTGAGGGTTTGAAATTGCACGTGTTCTGGCACTAATGCGCGACGGTGTCCCAGGAAACGCAGCGCAGGGGAGAGTCACAAAGCCACATTTAGTTTGGCCGATCCGTAAATTTTGGAGTGGCGGTAGGAGTTCCTAGAAGTGAAACCGTCGGGTGGTGAGGGTTGGAGGGGAGGGGAGAAAGCTGGAGAAGGTCTTAAAATACGGGGAGTGAGGTATACATATATATGTATAATAGTTTCAAGGAGTTGTTCCGCAAACTACGCTGCAATGGGTTTTACGTTGTTGAATCGCGCTGAACGTCGCGCCGAGTCGCGCCTATACGACACCGCACCGGGTTGCAGAGTGCCTGACTAGTTGTTGTTGTTGTTGTTTCTGTTGTGAATGACCGTAAATTAACGGGATGTGTCGTAAAAGACACAGATTATTAAACGACGGCAGCGCAGCGGCAAGGGGATGATTTGGGGCGGGGGGAATCTTGAGGGGCGGGGGAGGTACACAAGGAGGCAGTATGAAAGTGTCTGAAGGGAGTGCAGGCCCGTTTTAGGACAACCGAAACCAAACCACATACAGTCCTTGACTTTCTCGACACTCTCTGTCTCTCCCTCCCTTTTCTTCCTCACACCCCTCTGTTAAAACTGTCAGCTGTATTGCTTTTGGGGGAGACAAAGGTCCTGAAGCCAGCAAGTGAAAGTCATATTTGAACACCCCCCCCCCCCGTGCACCATTTCGCGCTCCTATTAGTAATGCCGTTTTACGGATGTTAAACCATTTTCACTGCTGGATTATTATGTGCATTTTTCTTGAAATTTCATAATAATTCATAGGTGATTTTCAAATGCCTACACTGAAAAAAACAGATCTGTGAAATCAGTCAAATGAAACAAAAGGTTAATTTTACCAGCCATTTTTGGTAACAAACAGCTAATTTTATATTTTGGATTGTAAATTTTGCTTAAGTTTTATTAATTTTACAATTTGAATCATAAATCTTACCGGATTGTAAATTTAACAATCCGAAGCATTGTAATTTTTGCAAGTTGCATAGCTGTCACGCCAAGACAGCTATGTAATATGCAAAAGTCACAATGATTTGGATTGTAGAATGTACTATTTAGATTGAAAAATTTGCAATCCACAAAGAAAAATTACTTAAACCTAAGCAAAATTTACAATTCAAATCGTGAAATTAACCATAAGTTTTGTAGAATTCACTAAAAATAACAAGTAAAATTAGCCTGTGCTTCATTTTACTGATTTTACAAAACTTAATTGCTTTTTCAGTAATTTCATTTTTTTCAGTGTATGCAGAAAACGATGCGTTAGCTTAGCGGCTCTGTGACGTTGTTACTTCCACCCAACTGCTAAGATGCGTTTCATGAAAACTTACTAAGAAGGGGGCTAAAGTCACTTGATCCCCCCCTTTTTATATCATTTTGCATCTTATGCGTTCATATGGGCTGATGGGGAAAACAAAAGTCAGGATCCGCATCTAGACATAAATAACACAGCAAAAATACTCGCATTATGTGAACGATTAAAGCAATGAAGTAAAAGAGGCCATTTTGATTCAATCAAAGTCTGGTTCAGTTGCAACTTAGCAGAGCAAAAACAATATTGGTTTATTGACGCCGTACATTAAAACCACAAATTTTTAAGGTCGGGGAGGGGTATAGTTGAGAGAAGGAAGACGTATAAGGGAAGGGGGAGGAGATCTCATGAACTTTAACCCTTGACTAAGGATATATTATTCTGTGTGACGTATATGTGATACATTGCCGAGCTTTGGAGCATCGGTAGAGCAGAATTATCAAGAGTATGGGCCGTAATTAAGTTAGTTTGGAAGTTATTTTTGATGCTATAGGTATCGTCGTGCTTTTTGGGAGGGAGCGGTTTTGCACTCCACACATTAGGGTATTTGTGTTCTTTTATGGTCATGCAAAAAAAAAAACAAAAAAACAAAAAAACAAAACAAAAAACACAAAAAAAAAACAAAAAAAAACAAAAAAAAACAAAAAACAAACAAAAAACAAACAAACAAAAGAAACCTAATTTTATGGGTTTGTTTGCGACTCGACGCCCTGTTGGAAAGTACCCTGTCGAAAATGATACAATCCACTCAATGTGGCAGTTGTAAGGGTCTAAAAATGTTGTGGTTTTTATAAGAAAAATGAAAGTACTTGATGAGCTGAGAACAAAGATGCCTTTGGTTTCTATAAATAAGGCCCATTGTCCCGGAGATGCGATTTTGGCCCAAAAGACATGGTTATACATGAAAATTCCGCGGAGGTATGTTACTAAGCACACGATTTTTATAACTTCACTCGTGTGTATCTTCAAAATCGGGACTTTTAGGGAAATACCAAAGGCACCAATGTTCTCATTTCATAAAGTGCTGTAAGTTTCTTTATAAAAAACACAACCTTCCAGACCCTTACAACTGCCTCATCTATAAGGTGAAAATTGAATCTAAGTCAAATCTAAAAACCTACTTTTTTTAAAAGAATTTTTCTACCCATGTACGCACATAAAAAGTAACAAAAACCACATAAAAGTTGTGCTTTATTTGACAGTGGCGCAGGCAGAATTTATTTTCATCTCTCTCATTTTCACTATGAATTTGTACAAATTTTGAGGTATAAAATGAGGGAATCTTTATCCCCTTATCTACTCTTGTCTACCAAGTATGCTTTTAATGGAGAAGTAAGAGAGACAGATAATCTCACGTTGCGCTAGTTGACTTGACTAAATTGCCATATTCTCTCCTAACTTGCGCATAGTTAATTTGAGGTATTAGTATTTTGAACTCTGGTTCTCTGCAAGCATACTTTTTTGAGCCATGTGTATGACCATAATTTCATTAGATTTTGACTACTTTCGAAGAATATATATTTTTACTTAGTTGTGCTGATTTGGGTTTAGTTACCTTACTAAACTTTAGTAAGGTTACAGGGATTCATCCGTTAGTCTGGGTTGCCTGGAAATCAATTAATTTCGTACTATTGTGTTACCTATATTCAGCGTTTATAGCTGAGATGATGCTGACTCTGCCACTCTAAATTTCCTTCATTTTAATTGCGCGCACAGGAAACCCGAGACAGTTTCTAAATTAATAGGGAGCCCCTCACCAACCATCCAATCCCCACCAGCCCCCGCCCTAACCCGAATCCTTTCAGCTTCCCACAACAGTTCAAGTTCAGACTGACCTTTCGCCCATCCATTCGCCAAAGAGCTGTCGTAAATTTCCAAGATGTGGGGACTGATTTAACTTCGTATTCATTATCCTCTCATTGACCTGACCCTTTTACGCCACGCGCCGCGCTCGACGTGGCTTTTCCTTACGGTTTTTTAGTTCATTACCAGAAGACAAATTATCATCATTTTACAATTTCCAGCGCAGTTTTGCAACCTCTTCTATTTATTAGTAAATATGGACTTACAACCTTTGCGATTCCAAGGAAGTGGGGGGGGGGGGCTGGAACGACTTCACGAG
Source organism: Trialeurodes vaporariorum (assembly GCA_011764245.1). Lineage (NCBI taxonomy): Eukaryota > Metazoa > Arthropoda > Insecta > Hemiptera > Aleyrodidae > Trialeurodes > Trialeurodes vaporariorum. Next base: position 50,406,066 of record VMOF01000001.1, read on the forward strand.
TTTTTTTAGTTTTTTTTTTTTGGGGGGGGGGGTAAAATTGGAATTTTTCAAATTGAATTCTAACGACTTCATGACATTAAAACCTACTGGCATAGCTGATATCCATGCCAATTTTGACGTTTTTTTGACAACAGTATATAAGTGCAGATGATGTTATCATGCTTTATGTGATTTTATCAGGCTTGTTACTTAGGCTTATTAAACTCGGTTCAGTGTCTGCTTTTACGGAAATGTCATATCTTTTTAGACATCAAAGTGGTTCATTTCTTTTTATATTTGAATGGCATGAAAAGAAAAAAACAAAACATAATAAATAATTTTCCAAGTGGTTGTATTTTTCGGAGATCGTCATTTTTTTCGGAAAAAAAAAATAGCCTTATAATGAAATTGTCCAAAAATTGGTAATATATATGATGATGAAGAATGGTCCTGAAATATTCAGTAAGATGTACCTGATTACTCAAAGTACTGAAGCTTTAAAAAAAAAGGAACTGAGCCACTGCGACTGCGCCCCATCCCCGATTCCCGTATAAGATCTTTCTAGAAATCCTTTTCGTTTGACAGACATGTTTTGCGTATTTTTCAAATATTCCTTTAAATCAATGAGAAACTTGCTTTCATTTTTATTACTGGTGCCAAGACCGAGAAGAATCAAATTGGAATGAAATTCCGATGATCGATAGTGATAACGGTGATCTTACATATTGGCAGTGGCGTCGCGTGCAGTTTGGCAACAATGTATTATATCCATTTAAACTCATGTAAAAGATCGAATTCAGGGGGTGCACAGTGCACAAGAAAAATTCGATATATTTAATGAGTTTAAATGGAGCAGTTGCATTGTTGCCAGATGGCACGCGACGCCACTGCATATTGGCGATCTCAATGGTTGGAAAAAGAAAGAAAGAAAAAAAAAACATCCAACTGATTCAATTGGATTATATTTGTTAATTATTATTCAACTAGACCGAAAAGAAAAATCTTTTCTCACAAGGCTAGATTCTTGAAGATCAATCGCAAAATCAAGAAAATATACATAACCTTTCAGAATTGAACAAAATTATAAAAACTTTGAGGGAAAAATAAATAAAGCAAAAAAAAATAAAATGTAAATGTAAGATAAAATGAGAGAAATTTGTTTGACCAGTGGCGTCGCGTGCAGTTTGGCAACAATGTATTATATCCATTTAAACTCATGTAAAAGATCGAATTCAGGGGGTGCACAGTGCACGAGGAAAATCCGATTTATTTAACGAGTTCAAATGGAGCTGTTGCATTGTTGCCAGATGTCACACGACGCCACTGTTTGTTTCCCATACATTCCAAGGCTGCAGTCACGTGTTTATGATATTTTCATTCACGCGTTTTTAAACGCCTCCTATGATTAACAGCTTTTTCAAAGCTGCTTCCCCTTCTTGTCAATCGGTGTGCTCGCACATTGAGCGAAGCTCAAGTTCCGTTGAGGTCAAGGTGGGGGTTAGCTCAAGAGGTTTTATTACCGTTGAACGCACAGTCGGTTTGAACACATATGATATTCCTAATGCAGTAACACGAAGACAAATTTCCGATCGTTTCAATAAATGTTGTGATATATAGTATATTCCCTCGCTTTATTTTGCATAAAGACAAAAGGAATTCATGTCGATTCAAGCGTCTTAAATATTGCAACCACAGGTCTTATGATTGAAATAAGGGGGATAATAACTATAATTTTTTGTTGCTATGATGATAGTTTTAACAGCCACTTTTTTGTGAATGCACTCTTACATCATTCAGATATGTTGTCAAAAGCCAGTACAAAAAATGTTCAAACAGACGATTGAGCAAAACAATGTAACGAAACAAAAACTTACGTGAAAAAGCTCGATAGTTTGAAGCATTCTCGAGGTTTAATTGTTTTCCTTTCCGGTCCAGTGTTGCCAGATTGGGGTGAAAAAGCCGTACGCTTTACATTGATTAAAATGGGGACAATACGGCTTTTTACCCTCGATCTGGCAACACTGTTCCGGTCTCGTCGCACCATTAATAAGTAGTATAATGAACGCAAATTTCTCTTTGATTTGAAGGAATAGAAATTGAAATATACTCCAAAGATTATTGGTTGCTTTCCCCGCGACTTGGGTTCGCTTCAGGAGTGTATGTATAATCCCACATAAAACGATAATCTTTGGCGTATTTTCAACTATCATTCTGTCAAATTAAAACTAAACTTGCCTGCGACTTCCTCGTCCCCTTGATTTTAAAGTTTTTTTTTTTTTTCTTCTTTCTTTTTTTTTTAATAATAATAATAAAAAGTCCTCTTAAAACACGACACAAAACACCCAGAAGACATTCTTATTTATTTTTACCGTGTGTTTTGAGAAACAACGTAAGAAAGTGCCGAAGAAAATCGGCCTATGACGGCCTACAATTCTGAAACGAACTCTAACATCGAATCAGAAAGAACGGATCTCTTGCTCTGACATAATGTCCATAAACTTCGATCGACCGATTCACTGTGCGACAGAAAGGGGGGAACGGAGTAAATGCAACGTGGGGGATGGGAGCTCTTGTTAGAGGATGATGGCGTGGGGGTGTCCAGGTAAAGGGTGAGTAGGGGGGTGTCGTGGGGGGGGCTCATAGGTGGCAATGAAAATGAAAGACTGCGTGCCGAGTTTTCGAGCGTTCAGCATCAGACATCCGGTAGCGTCGCGTCGCGTCGGTCAGGTTGCCTAGCTTGCCAGGCGCGAGTGTCGACGCTATCGCGGCGACGCGACGCGACGCCTCGTCTTCTCATTAATATCGTATCGACGTCAAGAACACCTGCCCTCTTCACCTTTACTGCCTTTCATGCATTCTACTTATATTTCTTTTTTCACGAGGTTTTCGTCTGCTGCGAGCTCTGTTGATAAATTGACTGGCTAGCCGTTTCGTCTCGTTCGCAACCGCGCGCGTCCCCGCTCTGCCCTACGCACATGGGATCAAAACATGGATTTTTCCGGAAATAAAAATATGCCGCAATAAATAAAATATGCCGGCGATAAATTAAAAATATGCCGGCAATAAATAAAATATGCCGGCAATAAATTAAAAATATGCCGGCAATAAATTAAAAATATGCCGGCAATAAATTAAAAATATGCCGGCAATAAATTTATTTATTTATTATCTATTTCCTTGAGAAAACCATTTTATTTTACTCATTATTTTTAAGTTCTAACATTAATGATATACATTTTTAAGTTATCTTGCGATGTATAGCTCATACTCTTGATTCTTATTCCAAAAATTATGTTCCTAAATTTTTGCGTTTTGAGCCACTGTGCATTGCCTAACACCCTAGCCAACCACCACGCCCCAATTGGTGCCGGCTTATTCCTCCCCTCAAATCTCGATTCCTCGACACCTCAAAATTCCTCAAAAATATGCCGGCAATAAATTAAAAATATGCCGGCAATAAATATTATATGCCGGCAATAAATTAAAAATATGCCGTCAATAAATTTATTTCGCAGTTGATATTTCCTTGTGAAAACCATTTTATTTTACTCATTTTAAGTTCTATTATTAATGATATACATTTTTAAGTTATCTTGCGATTAATGGCTCATAATCTTGATTCTTATTCCAAAAATTATGTTCCTGAATTTCTGCGTTTAGAGCCACTGTGCGTTGCCGAACACCCTAGCCAACCCCCACGTCCCGATTGGTACTGGCTTATTCCTCCCCTCAAATCGCGATTCCTTGACACCTCAAAAATTCCTCAAAAATATGCCGGCAATAAATAAAATATGCCGGCAATAAATTAAAAATATGCTGGCAATAAATTTATTTCGCAGTTGATCTTTCCTTGCGACAACCATTTTATTTTACTCATTTTAAGTTCTAACATTAATGATATACATTTTTAAGTTATCTTGCGATTAATGGCTCATAATCTTGATTCTTATTCCAAAAATTATGTTTCTGAATTTTTGCGTTTTGAGCCACTGTGCGTTGCCTAGCACCCTAGCCAACCCCCACGCCCCGATTGGTACCGACTTATTCCTTCCCTCAAATCTCGATTCCTTGACACCTCATCGCTCTACCCTCTTTTCCTCATTCCTACCCTCCCACCTCTTATTTTTAAACTGTATTCATACTAGCAAGAATTGCGATGACATATCACACCCTGTATGATTACAGGAATGATGATTTAAATCCTGCATTAAAAAAAAAAAAAAAAAAAAAAAAAAAAAAAAAAAAAAACAGCAACAACGATAATAATAATAACCGGAATCTTGCTCTGATTACGTCAACCGAGGAAAATTCCGGTTCACCCACCAAAATTCTGCTACTTTTATCAAAATTCTTATCAATTTGGAGTAAACTCATGGTTTTTGTGACCAGATTCTGAAAAAGAGACACTAGAAAATAATGTCTAGTGAATAAGTACTAGAAATTCCGCGTGTCAAATCGAGTTGAGTGAGAAAAAATTGCAACTGAGATACTTTGCAACTTTGCATAGAAATGTTTATTATAAATCGGAAATTATTGAGAAATCTTGAGCTCAGCTCCAAATGGCTGAGGAGAAACTTTGAAACAATGCCTTAAAGAATTATCCTCTGTGGAAAATCGTGTGTTTTCAAAGCTTCTCTGAAATGACGATCGTGTCCATTATAGTTGAGACTCCATCAAGGAATCCCAAGGCGTTTTCGTTCAATTTGTGGTTCCGAATTGATAATAAATTATTCTGGAGGACTTTTGAAGTTCAATGGATCTCAAGTAAAGTCTCTGAATTGCACCCTCAGTCCCATCGGAGTTTATACCTGCAATTCAGAGACGTTTTTTGAGCTCAAGATCTCTCAAGTCAAATCCCACCCGTGCCAGATTTACATCGTTTAAATTATTGTTAATAGTATAGATGCGCCTTGACTTGAGAAACCTTGATATCAAAAACCGTCTCTGAATTGCACCCGAAGCCATTCAAAAGCGTTTCGAAGAAAAGCTCCATCCTCGGTGCAAATAAAAAGGAGAATAAATATGAGAAACACAAAGTATATAATTAAAGTAACGCAACATGGAAAAAATGCATTGTAAATTAAGATTAGAGGTCCTGAAACTATGGAAGTTCTGGCATGTTTTTCTTCATACTTTATTATTAAAGTCATTAAAGGAACAATACTGTTTTTCCCCTCACGCTCTTGTTCTGTTTTCTGTAACTTTCAGTCCTCTTCCCATAAAGTGTAAAATTTTGTAGCAACTTAAGAACTGTCAAGACAATCTTGTAGAGGTGTCCAAACAATTCATCCAAACAATTTATTTTTATTACTTTTCTCATCACAAATCATATTTTTTGAGGAGGTGAGATGTTTTCATTGGCAATGTAGTTACAATGTTGAAAGACGAGTGGGCGATGAATGTGTAGTAAATATCAAAAATAATAGTAAATCGGAGTTGAGGCGGTAGGTACTCGATAAAACTATGCAATCAAATTATCATTCCTTTATACACAGAGCTGCCGCCGTTCCGTGCATATTTACTTCATGGAATTTTAGTTCACTGATAATTCCACCGGTTGAGAAACGATTACACAGCTCAGTTCAGTTTATGACAGAAATGCACGAGAATTTGTCATATTTTCTCAACCGGTGGAGGCGTCACTGACTTAAACCAAACTGCGCATATTTTAATAATTTAACGGTGATTGTATACCAATTGAGAAAAGATTACAGATGCGACTATTTTTGTGCATTTGCAGTCATGAATTGAAGTGTACTGTGAAATCTTTTTCCAAACGGTCGAACCATCGGTGAACTGAAAAATGCCTTTAAATTTACTCCAAACGGCAGCACTGTGTTCTTTTGACAAATACTCGGATTTTTGATCGGCGGACTTCAAGAGAATGCAACGCATAATCAGATTTCCAGAGAGCTCCTTGATGGATATTACTCCCTGCTTCGCCGAAACTGATATTTGATATCTCTCGCACTTGCAGGGCAAAAAAATGAATCTGATTTTAATCACCACTCTTCATAATTAATTGTGAAAATCTCGCGCGGTACGAAAGACAAATATTTTGCGAACGCTGAACGTAATATCTTTAAGTGCGGCGGCCGCGGTAGAACGCAGGCTTCGCGGAAAAAGCGAAAGCAATTACATTATCAGCGAAATATTGCGGAAAGCTGAGAAACTGTATGAGATGATATTTCTTTCAAAATATTCTGAGGAGAACGGAGAAGAAAATGGGAAAGGAAAAAAAAGGTAGGAGAAGGAGAAAGAGGGAGGAAGAGAAGTATCAGTGCCTATCTCCATTCCGTTAAACGTTTGTTTTATGGTGATCGCTACTTCACCGTCCGTCCCCTTTACAAACTTATAACAGCTAATACCTCTCTCTCTCTCTCTCTCTCTCTCTCTCTCTCTCTCTCTCTCTCTCTCTCTCTCTCTCCTTCTTTTAGTCTGGCTGTCTCCTACTCTGTCTTTATCTCTCTGTCTCTCTCTATTTCTCTGTCTCGTTCTCTCTCCCTAACCCACTGTGTTGACCTCTATCTCTCTCTCTTGCTCTCTCTCTTTTATTCTATCTTACTTTCTTTCTTTGTTACACTTTCTCTTTCTCTTTCTCTCTCTCTCTCTCTCTCTCTCTATTTATATATCTTTCTCCGTCTTACTTTCACTCTCTCGATTTCTCTCCCTATGGTCAGTTATACCCTCCGTCTCTCAATAAATTTCTCGATGTGCGTCTTCCGGGAATCTCAAAATAAGTGAGATACTTTCAAAATTCGTTTTAATCCCCTCCTCCTCCTCACGTTGTGCGTTGGAGCCATAGGGATGCAACGTGGATGAAGGATAGCCGAATTCAGACCGCAACGATACCGGTTACGTGGAAACCAATTTACAATGTATCACTGCCGAGGGTGGCCCGCGAAGAGTAAAAGAAAAATGCTTTCGCCGAGAAAATTGTGGCTGTCAAGCGTCAACTATCGTTCTATCGACTACACAATCTCCAGGAGGGAAATTCGTCTTGTGTCTTAGTGCTCGAATCCATTTCTATTTTCTTCTTTTAGAAGCCGTGTAATTTTTCAAGATGGAGAGATCTTGATCTTTGAAGTTAGAAGGACTATAGTGTCGCGTGGTATAAGAGGTTAAACTTTCTCACACATCGCAAGGTGGAAAAGTTATTGTATTCATGTGAAATTTGAAAAATTTAACTTCCTATATTAACTGGAGTTTCACTATCCCATGACTTTCTGAACTTGAAAAACAACTTTTTACGAAATTGCAGGTCTAATGCCGTTTCCATGAAACACTCAAACTGTGTTGACTACATAACTGCAAGAAACAAATGTATAATTATGATGATGTGTACAACGAGATATACATATTTATCCAGAGTGGCAGTCCAAGGGCGAATCCAGCAATATGGCAACCATGGATTTCCCATTTGAACGTATGAGGAAGAATCGATTCTCGAGGGGGCCATGGCCCCTTGACTAATCGATTGTTTCTCACACATTCAAATGGGAAGAATACACAGTTGCCAGATCGCTGGATCCGCCCATGTGGTAGTCTAATGGGCAACCTGCGTAATCACCCGGAGGATTTTTTGCGCGTCAGGTTTAAGTGGCCAATTTTGTCAATTTATTCCCATGTATGTTGATGCAGCGGGCAGAGGCTGGAAATTGTTTTGATGAATTGTATGCCGCACCAAAATACATGGGAATAAATGCGGCAAAATTGTTCGCTTAAACCTAACCTAAAAATTCTCAATAGTGGTTACTCGCAGGTTACCCATCATATTGCCACTCTGGATAAATGTATAGCTATTTGGATGCATCTAACAAATGTCCATAATGTAACAAAAAAATCTCTAGAGGCGTTAAGATGTCGATCAGCAAAGACAGTGAAAGATTACACTATTAGAAATTCTATGGCTCTGAAGTCTTTGTCTTTGCTTGGAAAAACGGCCCTCAACATGTAAACAAATGTGCAAAATCGCATCTAATGGAAGCGAACATGATTTCACTTGTTCTTCGCAAATTTTTAGGCTCATAGTAGTAACAATTAGAATGGAAACTCCCAAAGGAACCAATGAAAGCAAGATTTGGAATTTGAAGCACCAACTGTCAATTGTGCCTGTTTACTTCTCAAGATGGCGGACACGTGCCTTTTATGAAGTTATATTTACAACCAAGGTTGATGCGCACTATAATCACAACCCAGCCTGTTGCCGAAGATCAGAAATGCTCACTCTCCAACATGGCAGACCCAAAAACACTTGAAGTAAAAAGAATGAATTTAAGTTTCCGTTCTAATTGTAGCATTCTATGGTAGGAGGCATAACCTACCTGAAACACAGTCGGTGAGATTTTTTTTTTTTTTTTTTTTTTTTTGCAAAGAAAGTCCGACAACAACGCTACGCCTATTTGTTTAGCGGTGCTTCAGGCCGTAGGTATAAATCGGAACAAAACTATGCGATTAAGATTAACATGTTTCGCGGTGATATTTCAAGACACGGCTGGAAAGAGAGTAAAAGGAAAATGAGAGAGGGAAAAGGAGTAAGGGGGGGGAGATGTATGATGTGGAGCAGTGGGTGGAGGGGGTGAAATGGTGGTCGAAGGCACGTAAGAAGACAGACCGAGCCATGAACAAGTCAAAACACAAATTGTCGACGCATGAGAAACACGGCGAAGTCACGCAACCCTCAAAGCAGTGACAACTCACCTTTAGCCCCGCGCCATTCCTCCCCGTCTCTTTCTTTTAATTAAGTGTCCCGGAAATGTGCCACCGACCGCGTGGCTACCGAGCTATACTCTGCTTGCGCCGCGCCTCGCCTCGGCAGTCTTATCGTATAACTACGCGAAATACTCCCCCTTCCAGCACCCCCTCCCTTCAAAGCTCCCTCCACACTTGACACTTCCTCCCTTTCGGGTCACCGCATAACTTTACGTTCAACTTTTTTTTTTTTCCTCCCTAAATCGTAGGCTCCTCTTTATTTTCCTCGGTGTTTTCTCCTCTTTAATCCTGCTCAAATTACTTTGCTCGAAATTCAACTTTTTACAGTGCCTGTCTACTATAATAATTTTCTCCGAAGACATTATATCATACACAATAGACGAAGGACATCCTATACAGTGGTGAAGCGTGCAAGTTGGCAACATTGTACTTTCTTCATTTAAACCCATTAAAAATATTGAACTTCCGGGTGTTCGGTGAACACCCTTGAATTTGACCTTTTACTTGGATTTAAATATAAAAATTACATTTTTGTCAAATTGCACGCCACACCATCGCCATCGGCAGCCTATACCGTATGGGCCAAGGAGGCAAACTCCACAGTATATGCACTATGCAGACGTGCGAGTCTATTGTTCAAAACTCCTGGTGACAAACAAACAAACATAACCTCCTATCCCGCAAGCTTACTACTTTTGAAAAATCTTGAAAAAATCATAATGAAACACCAGAGACAAATAGAGACGGAGCACTACGCTAAAATACATAGGGTGAGGCGCACTGAATTTTCGGGGATTCAACAAAATAACATGTTCAACAGTCAACACCTTTTGATGTCGCATGGTGTTGAATGGTGACATTCGGCAAACACGGGGGGGGGGATGGTCGGGAAGTGAAGAGGAGGGTGCTCACCATTCGTGTTGAATGGGACGTTGACTGTTGTTTTGATGAATCCGCGAGAATTCAGAGTGCCTCTGCTGCAGCCAGTTGGTGCTCCGTCTCCATTTGTCTCCAACACAGCAGAAGTACGTACTTAATTACCATTACCTTGACATTAGTAAGATGTTAGACCGAAAAACGCTTTGAATCAAGGATTGGGAGCCGGAGCAGTAGTCAGATCTGAATTTTATGTTATCCTCGGAAGAAAACTGTGGGAATACTAAAATGATTTACAATTTAGCATTCAAATACTGAATCCAAAAGCTCTTGCACCAACAGAACTTGATTTCAAAGATTCGGTTCCAAGTTATTGCGTTGGGAGCACTTTTGGGGAGCCGTGCTCCCAAAGAGCTCCCAACGCAATAACTTTGAAACCGAATCTTTGAAATCAAGTTCTGTTGGTGCAAGAGCTTTTGGATTCAGTATTTGAATGCTAAATTGTAAATAATTTTAGTATTCCCACAGTTTTCTTCCGAGGAGAACATAAAATTCAGATCTGACAGCGGCTCTGGCTCCCAATCCCTGCTTTGAATAACTTACTGCATTCAAAACAGCTAGTATGTAACTTTAATGCACCATGGAGATATCGTTGGTTTTTTTATCACCAGTTCTCATCAAAGATTACCTAAAATGATTTCAAATCTCCAGGGTGGTGCAGTTTGTTGAACGATCTGATGACTGTTCAGCAGTTTTGGTGAGCATTTGAAGCATACTACTGGTTTGATAGATAAACCTCGTTGTGCACACCTGAAATACTATATTTTTTCCGGTTTCAGAGCGTGGCTTACATGATATTGTAAGGTAAGCTGCGGTGCTTGTGAACTTTTCCTTACAGCTAATTAAACTCGTGGAAAAGAATCGAAACCGATTTGGGCTCAATTCAGTGGCCTAAAAATCGATTCTTTTTTATAGATTCAAATGGGAGCAAAATTTTAATCGATGGCTTTAGTCCGACCCGCAGTCCAATTCTAGTCCATTTACGGTCGCGTGACTCAGGCCTATATTCATCCAAAGCTTGGCAACCGAGCGTATAGGAACTCAATTCAGTGGCGCAGGGTGCAATTTGGCAAGTTTGCAATGTGTCCATTTGAACCCATGAAAAAGATCGAACACTTGGGTGTTCAGTGAGTACCTTCGTATTCGACCTTTTAAGTGGGTTCTAATGGACACAATACAACGTTGTCAAATCGCACACTATGCCAATGACTCAATTCTGCACTGCGGTTCAAGCTTTAACGTAAGCTCGAATGTAGTGTAAACATCCGCATTTCATTTCGTTCTCAGCATGAGCATAGATGGATTTCATAATTCATCCTTCACGTTCTCTCTCTCTCCCTCTCCCGCCTTCTCTCGTTCTCTCTCTCTCTCTCTCTCTCTCTCTCTCTCTCTCTCTCTCTCTCTATTTCTCTCTCCCTCTCCTTCCGACCATTTGAAAACGTGTGTTATAGAAGAAAAAAGAAGAAAATGCTATCACCTGACTGAGATGCTTTCAAAAACTGGCTAGAAAGAGAGCTAGAGAGAGAGAGCTAGAGAGAGAGAGAGAGAGAGAGAGAGAGAGAGAGAGAGAGAGAGAGAGAGAGAGAGAGAGAGAGAGAGAGAGAGAGAGAGAGAGAGAGAGAGTGAGTGAGTGAGAGAGTGAGTGAGTGAGAGAGAGAGAGAGGGAGAGAGAGAGATAGGAGAATGAAAGAGAGATAGAGAGTGAGAAATGATGATGATTAAGATGATCTGATTTATTACAATATAAAGAGAACCAATAAAAAATTAAGCAACAAAACAAAAAAAAAACAAAAAGAGAAAAATAAAACAAATTGAAGGAAAGGGTAGAAGCTGAACTCAGGGCCCTCTCTACCATTTACTTAACCTTCTCAAATAATACAATTTAAAGAAAGGATAAAAAGGAAAAAAATAATGAGAAATAAAATGAAATAAAAAATAAAAATTGCTAAAATTATGAAATAAAAATAAAACAAGCAAACGGGGTAGAAAAAGCAGAAGAAACATTGTTGGTGAAAAAAAAGGGGAGGGGGGGGGCTGATTTATTACCTCGTTCAACTTATGGTCGCAAAGTTAGGACCTATAAGTCCCAACTTCCCCTAACCTCCACAAATTTTACTGTAAATATGGCTCTAATTTTCAATAAATAAATAAGTAAATAAATAATGCTAAAAAAAAAAAAATAATCAACTCTAAAAATGCGAATGAACTAGGTACTGAGGAGAAATGGTCATTTTTTTTCTTTTTTTTCCTTCAATTTTAAAATAGAAGAGATAGATGATGAAACTATGCAATAAAATCCACCCTCATCGTCAAAAAATCTACAAAACTTTTCAGCACCATAAGTTAAGGCAGCAATGGCGTACGCAGGAATTAGTCTCTCTCGCTCTTTTCCCGTTTGAGTGTATGTACTAGAAAAGGAAAGAGATAGGGGCTGACGACACGTCCGAGCCCCTGTTTCTGTCTTTTCCCTACTCACGTGTTCAAATGGGGAAAGAGAGAGAAAGACAAGTTCCTGTGTACGCTACGGTAAGGCAGGATCTCACTGCCACATCTCTCCTTCAAGTCCACCTAGTAGATAACTATTCCAACTCCCCAGATCTGATTTTGCCTACATTGCGGATTGAAGGCGCACAATGAAGCATTCTTTCAAAATATCCACCGCTCAACACTTTGTATTTTCAGTAAAAATTATGATTTGAAACCGGGTGGAACAGATTATAATAAATGAATATCTTCGGGCTTGGAAAAGGTGAAAGGTTAAATATAGTGGCATTAGAGGTACAATTTCTGGAAGGAAAAAGATCTCCAACAGACATACAATTAAACAAGAAATAAGCTTTCATTTTGAAGAACTAATGAAAAGTAAGCCCATGGGGGTAATGTTCTTACAGGGCTCTTAGAGCATGTACTTACCTCACGTCCTTCCTCGTGTCATAATCTTTAACTTCCCCACTTAAAGGTTAATATTTAAAAGCCTAGCTCACTGAACCTTTGAAGCACATGATCATCTAAACGCGTATCATGGATGAGGAGGTTTTAATAAAGGTTTAGAAAGGTGCAAGTACCGTAAGCATCATATTTTGCTTTCACACGTGACCTAGTTACATTATCCGCTGAGAAAAATCCGAGATTTTTCTCTCTCTCTCCCTCCCCCCTCCCTCTCTCTCTCTCTCGCCGAGGCAAATTAAATCAATGCGCACGCATGTGCCTTTTCGCAGATGGAGAATTGCTAGTATTAAGAGAGGCGGGTAGTTCGATGCGAATATCGAAATACGGCCGCGGATGAAGAGCTGATAAGGAGACATCGATGACAAGTATGGCAACATAAATCACATATTTTTCACCATACATCTAGATGACAGATAAATAATAGGTTGGCTGCATTTGCGGATCCAGCAATCTGACAACAGTGTATTCTCCCCTTTTGATTGCATGAGAAATAATCGATTTGTCATGGGGCTGTAGCCCCTCTAAGAATCGATTGTTAATCATACATTCAAATGAGAGGAATGCGCTGTTGCCAGATTGCTGGATCCGCCTATGCTTGGCTGCAAACGTTTTCAACAGTGGTAAAGAGGGTCGATTCCAGTGTAGAACTACTTTAAAAGAATATAAAGTTGGGGGTATTAAAATGTTCAAAAATTTACCGAAGGTTGCTTTGAATGCGTTTAAACGAATAGCTGCGAATGAATGCGATACGCAGCTTTTATGTACATGGTGCACTGGAAAAAAGAGCTGAATTTAACAATTTGAATAGTTATAAGTATAAATCAAACTATTTTTTTTTTTTTTTAGTTTTACGATTTTAAATAGCGTATTGGGACTTTCTTTTTCAGTGTGAGTCAAAAAGGTGGAGTCCCATCTAATCGCAGCTTTCTGAAAAAGTGATTCTTCGCATAATAGAGTAACTGACAAATTAGATATGGCACACTTCCATTGTGACTTACTGTGTGACAACCATCGTGAAATTTTATTTTAATCTAGAGTGACCTTCAGAGGAAGAATGGGTTCTAATCAACCCCAAACTAGTTTTTTGCATAGATCTCTGTTTCTTTTTTACTTTAATTATAACATTTTGGACTTCGTGCGACATTCAGAGTCATAGTACTCCGATCGTTTTGAAAATTTTCACGTTATAAAATTATAGATAATAATTGATAGGACGAAAATTGGAGTTGCTATGCGGCTTTTACTATATACTCTTATCAGGCTTTTTAGTCTTGAAATTTTAGGTTCCTGATAAAACCAGGATCAAGACATGATTTTTAGGGAAATTGTATGTACGATCAGGATCATTGGTTCAAATCATCGTGTTTAAATGGCAAACAACTATAAAACATATTCTTTAGATTTTTTCCGGATTTGTGTAATTACCATTTCCTAGAATAAAAGTCATACACATGAAAAAACATGTAACATGTATTGTTGAGAACGATCTTGATACATTCAGTTGCATGTCCTAGATCATTTAAAATACTAAGAGTAAATAAAAAACAGATCAAAAGCGTAAAACAAAAAATAACAAAAATAATAATAATAAAAAAATCAAACCTCTACAATAATGAAAACAGTTTAGGGTTTTTTTTTACTCCCTCCCCTCGACTTCATTCCATCGGTCCTTTACCAGTGGCTTAACGTGCGATTTGGCAACGTTGCAGTTTGACCATTTAAACCCATGAAAAAGATCGAACGTTTGGGTTTTCGGTAAACACCTTTTCATTCGACCTTTCACACGGGTTTAAATGGACAAAATGAAACGTTGCAGCATTGCACGCTATGCCACTGTCCTTCACGTGGGTCAAATACATTGGGCCTACAAAGGCAGACGCATTTATTAAGTTTATAATTCAATTTTGGAACTTAATGATATTTCCAATGTAATGTTATTTTTAAGTGATTTTACACCAGAAGGGACACCCCCTAACTGCTCCGTACTATAGCATCGACTGTTAAAATTTGTTCAAACAAAAATTCTAAGTTTTTCCTAAATTTTAAGTTTATATCAGTTCTTTTTTAGATCTTTTTTAATTTTTTTTAAATTTTAGTTCAGTTTTTTTAAAAAAATTTTAAAATTATTTTCAAGTCTTCAATTTTTTTCTTGCTCAGAACCACTAAAAAAAATTTTTCACACCTATTATCCTCCCGTTTTTAATTATTTTCTTGTTTTACAGTTGGAAAATTTTTCCAGAGAATTCATCTTTAAAGTTTATTTTTGTTCTTTTTTAATTCTTTCCTACCTCTTATTTATAATTTTTTTTAAATTATCGTCAAAAAACTCTTAGTTAGAAAATACTAATATTTAGTTGTTTTTTTTCTAGTTTTTTTTGCTCTTTTTCAACTCTTTTTTAAAAGAAAAAGAAGCGAAAGAAACTTTTACAATTTACTTGTAAGTTAAGTTTATTTTTTTTTTTTTTTTTTTTTTTTTTTTTTTTTTTTTTTTTTTTTTTAAAAAAAAGATTTGTTTGTAACGTGAAATGTATAAAATTCATGAGCTGTTCAAAAACTATCATATTTTAATTATTTTTTACTTCTATTTATTATTTAGTTAAAAAAGTATTCTTCTTTAATAATAAATTGTCAACTAAATTGTATGAGTCAATTCTACTAGGGCTCTTACAAAAGTTCGCAATAGACCCATCGATTTTCACAGGACGGCATGGCAACTCAGGAGCCGGATAAAAAACGAATCGTAAGCGATAAATATATCTATTACATGATTGAATTATTAAAAAAAAAGTGGCAGGGGAGAGAGGGATAGAGGGGAGGGAGCTTTATCGTACTGGAGGAGATAGATGTCAATAAGACTCTCAAATGTAGGAGATTATCAGATATTGGAGGCTCGCTCTTACAATTCATGCAACTGAGTGGTTTCCTCCCCCACCTTTCCGCACCCGCGCTCTACACCGAACTATGAAGGGAATATGAGATTTGATAAAAAAGGGAAAATGGGAAAATAGGCAGAGAACGCGGAAGGAGATATTAAGATGTAGTAAAAAGAAGAGGCACATTGCACGGTGGCTCTGTGCTATGGTGGAGAGTGGGATAGAGAGAGATAGATCTGAGAAGGGAAAGAAAAGTGATAAAATTGCATGATACCTTCTAAGGAAAAGACCTGATCCTCGCAGATTTTCCCTACTCCGGAGGGACTTGTATATACCGTGTACCGCCCGCCGCCATTGTAATTTAAGGCACGTGAAATCTTTAATGAATATTCAATTAATAAATACGAATTATGTTTCCTGCGAAGATTCTCGGATTCCTACTCTTCTATTTCTCAATTATCTACTCCGTGCCCCCTCGCCCCACCCCTTCCCAACCCTTCGCAACCCTCCCCACCATCACTATCATCCCCTCTTCCTCTCGCTACCAACTCACCACTTTCCTCAGCTTCTTCCTTCGAGCGCTTTAACTTTGTCCCTCCATTCTTTCTCCGATTGTTTTTCCAATCTTAATCATTCTGAAATTTCTCTCTCCTTTAGACCTCTATAATTTTCATTTATTTTGACCATCATATTTTTTAATTATTCATCTCACGCTTTTAATATTTCACCTTTCCTTGCTTTCTCTTATATTCTTCGTCTTGGTTGACTTGTCTTTATTCTTCTTGTGACTAAAAAAAAAAAGAAAAAAAAATGGTTGCCCTCTTCCATTATTTTAATGTCATTCTATACACCACTTCTATCTTTTTATTTTTATTTTTTTTTTAATAAATTAATCTTTGATAATGATGAGAAACTTCAATTAGATTTCAGAGGATTTAGAAGGATGGAGTAGCACCCGCGGCTTTTTAGTGCTTTGTATCTAAAATACATTGGCGAGGAGGTTGACGTGACGAAGCATCTTTCTAAACTAGCCTCTCCGTTTGGGACGATGCACTGTGGGGCCGATGCCCGATTTAGGCGGCCAAAACCTAGGTTCAGATAAATCGATTTCTGACATCAAGGTGCTCAGAGTAACATGTGTGGACCTTAAATCAATGACAATTTACCGCCCTAGCATGATAATGGCTCTGGGGCGACGTTATCAAGATATGATGTCAACAATTGCGAAAATCCTCCGCCGCAGCTTGACAATGACCCGCACTGATCTGAGGCGTCTGGGAGCTTTGTTATCAAAACAAACGCCAAACTTTCATGATGGGCGTGATTTTAAAAGGTAAGACGACACTTTCATATAGGGATCCGATTTTTTTGTCCTTATTTTTTCACATGCAAGAGGTGACGAAGATCCGTCTTTTTTTCATTGAATTCCATCAGTCATCAAAACTTCAGTGGACTCAAAAAAGCGGTACACGCGGAGTCACGCCTGTTCCGTTGCCAGATTCTGATTCCAAATTTCATGTAGTTTCAGAATATGTCCAGCTTTTTTAGCGCAAGTTAGCAGAAAGGTGTTTTTTTCGGCCTTTTTTAAGAAAAAATACATCAAAAATGGCAAAAAAAAAATTGTTTCTCCTGATTAATGGAGAAAAGAATGCTTACGAAAACGAACTTGTCAGCTATTAGGAGTGTCATACAGATTTCACTAACCTAAAATAAATTAGAAAACAGATCAGTTAATTGATTAATTTTGATATTCTTGTAATAAATCCAATAGAACCGAGCATTTCATTGGTTGCTCAAGAGAGATGCATTTTTGAGATTAGACATGATGTATCTGGTGAATTTTTTTTTTTTTTTTTTTTTTTTTTGCGCAAGTTTGTGTCTAAATAATACGCTTTTAATTGTGAGCTGTGTCAGTTTCCATTTGAACACTTATTAAACTCATCAGCACCTAATGTTTCGCCCGTCATAGAAAGTGTCGCGAGTATGACCGAGGTGACCCAGGACACAGCGAAATAGTACATTCCAATTGTTTGGTCGTGATGAAAACAAAATGGATCTTCGTCACCTCATGCATGTGAGAAAATAAGGACAAAAGAATCGGATGCCCCATACAAAAGTGTTGTCTTACCTTTTAAAATCACGCCCAACATGAAAGGTTCGGCGTTTGTTTTGATAACAAATCTCCCAAACGCCTCAGATCAGTGCGGGTCATTGTCAAGCCGCGGCGGAGGATTTTCGCACTTGTAAAACATGTTTTTCTTGCAGCAATAGATGGTTTGTTCTATGAGTAGATCGAAATCACTCCCAACGAAAAACAAAACAAAAATAATGGAGCGAACAAATAAAAAAGGGAAGGGGGGAAGACTGAGAAAAAGAGCGGGCATTGGCGGATTCAGCCCTCACAGACGGGGGGGTGAAATTGGGATTTTCGCCCCCCGGTGACCCCTTTTTCCGTTTTACTCTCCTCCTTTCCCCCTTCTTTTCCCCTTCTTTCACCTTCCCTCCCCCTTTTTTCCCTATTTTTTGGTCGAACTGGGGGGGGCGATCGCCCCTTCGCCCCCCTGTATTAACCAATGGGAGCGTGGAGAGGAGGGGAGGGGGAGCGAGAGAGTTCTTCGTGAATGGACTCTCAATGAAGAAGTAACAAAGTAACCGAAAGCACCTCGAAGGAAATCTCCGATTTCAACCAACGATAATGGTTTACACGCGATAAGTACAATTCTATGGAGGAGGGGGAGGGGAGGGGCTTAAGGGGGCCACCAAAGGGACAGAAGGTCTTCTAGGACCATAAAGATTGATTCTGAGGTCCATACGTGGTCAAAAGAGGCATATGCGTCTACTTGGGGGTTTTGGCCGCCTAAATCGGGCATCGGCCCCATAGTGCGATGAACTTCCGCTGTTCGGATTTCGGTTGCGGTCGAAATCCATCGTGGTACAGTAATACACGATTGAGCAGGTCGCAAAATATTCAAATGGAAAAAAAAGAAGCAGTGGACCTCCAATACATTGTATGTATTGGTAAAGCGTGCCGTGGTATAGTTGGAATTTTAACCAAATACGATACAAAAATGTCTTCCATCGCTTAGAATGGTAACACTAAAAACATAAGACCTTTTCGAACGAAGCACCACAAGATTGAATCTAACGTTTAACGCCTTCGAGATAGCCCCCCTGGGGTGGCCCAGGACGGTGATGAGGGGGTTTTGACCTCCGGAAAAATAATGATTGAGAATAGCCAAAACCGCAACTCTTTTACTTCAATGAGCCAAAAAAAAAGAACGTAAAAAATTGGAGGGGAGGGGGAATTTAAAAGAAAAACGTCTAGCGACCAAAAACCGTCCAAACAATGTTTTTCCAACAGCGTTTAGTTATTATTAAACAAACCTTTTTTCCACGGCCACCAACTATCCTGACTATTGGTATAAAATTGCGGACGCCATCCCAAAAGAACCGCCAATTTGTTAAAGCTTCATGGGAACTTCGGCGCAAAGAAGGGGGAAAGGGGCATTTTTTGAACACTCAATCACAAACAAAAACAAGTTGGAACTTGCAACACTGGAACAGTGTTAGCAAAGAGAGCATGAGTGTCGGCCGTAAATCATGGTAAGTGTGGAGTTCCATATTGATAGTACAAAACTGCGACAAAGTCAATCGCAACGCTGCATTTGTGTTTATATAACAGTGATCGCTGTAAAAATAACTTGATTGGTCAAAGTGGGAATGAAAATTTACTTATAGCGTGTTGAAACAGTTGTTCACGAGGCGGGGTGAATACTGTGGTTTTGAAAATCGATTTCGATAGTGATAGTTCCTTTAAAATCGGATGACGCAATACCAATCCTAGCAAGCCGCAAAGTCTAGTTTAGTTATTTGGGACTTTTTTAGATTTCTCTCGCCTGAACCAAAGTCATCAGGAAGGAAATTCTTAATACCAATCCTAGCAAGCCGGAAAGTCTAGTCTAGTTATTTGGGACTTCTATAGAATTTTTCTCGCTTGAACCAAAGTCATCACGATGGAAATTCTTCGTATTTATGGTTTCAGCTCTTTTTGTCTCAGATTAAAAAATGAATATTAATATTGATCAAATGTCATCCGACACTCATCAAGGCCCTTAAGGAACGTAATATGAACTTGAAAAAAGCTCATTCGATTTTTAAGGGAGCTTAAACGGTCCATGAGAGACGAAATTCGCGGATACAGAGTATCCACAGCTTATTTCAATGTTCGATCTGACAAGACCGTGCGCCTTTGAAAAATCGATATCTCGATAGTGAATCGATGTATTGCAATTCGGTTTGCACCGGTCGAAAGCGCTTGCTTGTGACTGACAACCTCGAAAATTTCAGATCCATCCGAGTTTATTTAATGACCTCACAGGACCTCTCGCGGCCGCAGTTAGACATTTCTTGTCAGAGTTACGCTAAAACGGGGAGTATTTCCCCCCTAAGATGATATTTTTTGGCTCGAAACTGCATTGGGCCCTCTCGGGACATCATTGGGACCCGAAAAAAAGCGGAACCGATATAATACGGCACACGACTGGTTCGTGAGAGACGAAATTCGCCTTTTTCCAGCCTCCAGCGCCCCTCTAAGGTCGATCTGACAAGACCGCGCGCCTTTGAAAAATCGATATCTCGAGAACGAATCGATGGATTGCGCACTGCGGTTTGGATTGGGCGGTAGCTTCAGCTTTTAGATAATTCTTGAAAAAAATTCAGATCCACCCAAGTTTTTAAACGGATCTTATGGGACCTCCCGCGGCCGCAGTTAGACATTGTACGTGAGACTTACGCTGGAGTTGGGGCCACGCCCCCCCCCCCCCGATATAGACTTTATCGGTCCAACATTTGTCAGGGCCCTTAATGAACTTCATGTAAACTCAGAAAACTCACATATGACTTCTCACGGCGCATGCTAGGTCCATGAGAGTCGAAATTCGCGGATTTGAGAGAATCTTAGATTTCTGACCCTATACCGCGCGCCTTTGAAAAATCGATATCTCGAGAGTAAATCGATGTATCGCAATCCGGTTTGGACCGATCAAAAGAGTAAGCTTACCGGTACTCGCCGTTAAAATTTTGGATCCATCTGATTTCATTTTGAGACCTTACTTGAGTTACTTGGATCCCAGTTGGAATTATTTTTTCGGAGTTACGCTGGCAAGGGGGTCGCTTCCTCTCTTGGAAAACTGTGGAGGGGGCCCTTTGCTGGGGCATACATTCTATTTTTCACCTTTTTTTTTTTTTTTTTTTTTTTTTTTTTTTTTTTTTTTTTTTTTTTAATTTTATATTTGTGTCTAATCTAAGTTGGGGGAGGAGGAGGAGAGTACCTGCAAGTCAACCGGCAATTTACTTTTGATGGTGGCTGCGGGTTGAGGGGGCGGATTGCGGACTTTTAACTTGTTGTGGGGTTTACAGGGTGGCCGTGCCTAAACTTATGAGAAAAGAAGGCAACCACAGACCGGAAGAACGTTCAATTTCTGGTTCAGAGACCATGGACAAAGACATGGGCACCCGCAAAACAATTGCCCGGAGGGGCAACTTTTTGAATGTCAATGGAAGGTCTAGGGGACACTACCTAGAGACGGGCAAGTCTAGAAAACCCCCCCCCCCCCCCCACTTCCGCCCAAAATAGAAAATAAATCAATTATCCTTCCAAATGGTAGAAATTGTAAGTGATTGTAGCATTTAGTTGTATCAAAAGTAATTCTATTTTTGACGTGTTTGATATTATGAATAAAGTGACAGCATCAGATGATAGAAATAGTAAAAAGCTAAGTACAACTATTCCTTCTTTATTTTCATTGTCCTGATGAATTCTAAGAGTTAACCTATTTAAATTAACAAAACCAAAACTCTTGCCTATACATTCTCTAATCATGTAATTATCGACCCAGAGGATTCTGAATTTTCAAGGAAGTTCGCAAAATTCTCGTTGCCAACGGTAGTTGCCAATGTAGACACGTTCATACTAGTAGATTTTAAAACTTCTTTTGGCGAGGGAGATGACGGGTGGGAAGGATGATGTCGTCTGAATCAGGAGGGGGTGGGGTAAAAATCAGGGGGAGGTCTAGATCTGGGGGGGAGAGGAATCCTGAAACTGGGGGGCGAGCTGTATAGTGGCAAGGGGTGGTTGGGCACCACTGCTTAGGGGGGGGGGCTGCTTCCCGCCCTGCCCCCCCTAAATTACGCCCCTAATTAAAATTGTAAAGTAAACTAAGAATAAAGTTTGTTAACTCTTACTCCTTTCGTTTTTATTTGATCTTCGAATGTTCCGATTCTTTTTTATTGTAAAGTTTTGATTTTTCTAAATTAGGGGGGGGGGGCGCCGCGCCGCCCCTCGGGGAGCGCCCATTGACAGATAAGGGAGAAAGGTAAGTGTGGGAAAGCGCACGGGAATCCGGCGTAGTGTGCCGCAAAATTACTACCAATGGCGGATCCAGAAAATTCTTTTAGGGGGGGGGGGCTTCACGCCTATGAATTTTCAAATTTGCAAGGAGGAATTTATGGGATTTTTTCTGTTGAAAAAAGGCAAAGGCTACCGTGAGTTGGGGGGGGGCGTGCCTTTCCCGAATCCGCCGCTGATTACCATGTAACACTGGGCCACGATGACCGATGTCGCATAAAAGCAGGTAGAAAACCCGTGGAGGGCGTGGCATCCGTGATGGCTGTGAAATTGGGATGAAGTAGATGGACACACATCATTCATGCAATCTGCACAACGCGGCAAGCAACCGTTGTAGGCGTAGGTGCAGTAGTTCGTGGGGAGGGCAAAGGGGACGGGAGGTCGTCGCAAAACCATGGACGAAGATATAACTAAGGACGGCCGACTGTTGTTAGTCCTGTTTTGCTCTCGACCCCAGCGCTCCAAGCAGCGGTCAGCTGAACTACTCTTTCAAGTGAGCGATCCTGGCGATGTGTCCATGCTCACATGCTGTGCTACTGCTAAAACCGTTGTTGGAGTTGGTCTGTTATGGCATGGCTGTCAACTGTTGTCGGCGACCCAAGAGGATCAGATAACTCAGTATCTCAATGGAAGATCGAAAGCAAGGGAAATTCAGAATCAACTTTGGACAAGGTAACAGAAATCATCAGCAAATTATAATAGTCGCTTGATCTCTACTAATAAAACAAATGTCTATGTACTCTTTCTTGTTTGATTCCGTTTTGAGGTTAACTGTGATGTATAGTATTTCAGTCCTTGATTAATCATTTTCGACAATTCAGGAATCTTTCAAGAAATACTCCAGACGTTTGCTTTTTAGCGGATTTTGCTTCCTTTTAATTCGCTGATCATTTGTTCCCTTCGTTCAATCGTGATTCAAATTACCTACACGGTATACATTTGCGGGGAGGCATGGGAGAAAGGGAGCCGGAGCGGCCACCGCTGCAGCGGTTCGCTTTTAGTTGACCCTTACTGCTGCTTGGAGCGCTGCGGTCGCGCTCGAAAACCCGCTAACAGGTTTTAACACGGGCGGAGATAGGAAGTCGGCAGTTCTTAGTTATATCTTCGTCCATGGCTCGGAATGGTCTTAAAATTTTCCTTAGGATTTGATCTAGAACGCAACGTTCTTACATTTTCGAAAAGTTAACTCTAGCTCTCGCAATTAACGATTAAAGGCGGAAAAAGCATGGTTTCTGGACCGCGGAACAGTGGCGTTATCTAGCGAATGAGAATCTTACTACAGGTCGCTGAGGATTCACCTTAAAACGCAACGCCGATCGCGTTCCCCAAACGAACTCTTTTAGCGGACCGAAACATCAACAATAACAGGATTGGAAATTTGAAATCATCTAAATGCATTTTAAATCGCAGAATACACGAAACATGGACACAATCCTCTGATATAAAACCCCAATATCTCATACAGAAAATTTCGTTGAAGTCTGACCCAAATTAGTAACGTAATTACATTCCCAAAAATGCTTAACCTCAATCTTGGCCAAAAACTCCCGCCACAAAGAAAAAGCGACAAATTGGGAGGACACCGGATTGGCGGAATCACATGGGTCAATCGGTCCTCGAGGACCCGTTCTCGATACTGAAACCAAGCGATCCCCCGAGCGGACCCCCGAACCATGCCGTTCCTATAAGAAAAGCATTATTGACCTTGTAGAAACGATTTCAATAGAGCATGACACTCATGCTCTAAAAAATTTACTTCGGCGCTCAAATAAGTTTTGATACACCCAGTGTACGCAAGACACATGAGTTTTCTAACACCCTATGCATAGTCAAAGAACTTATAAAACAAATTTCTTTCAATTAACCTCAAAAAAAAAAAAAATGCCAATGGAAATAATCGCCGAATCAGCTGATGAAACGAGGACAAAGAGAAAAGTAGACTGTGGCAGTGCTCACAGCTGCCAACGTTGCAGACTTATACGACACTCATCACAAACAAATAAATTAAAAAGACGCAGCACTACTATCAATGATCGCGACTTCAACAGATCATAAAATAAATAAAAACCATGTACAAAGAATACATCTAAGAATTCCATGGAAAATATATAAATATACCCAGAATATAAACATATACAAGAAACGCAGCAGCGTGTCCGCCATTTAAATAAAATGACAGTTGGTATCAATAAAAGCGCACACCACACCGAACGATACGAACCGTTACACCTCTCAAGCTGATAGTACTTATGGAACAAAATAAAAACAATGAAGAAACGGAATGCCATTAAATTACATACGCAAATAAACCAGAATCGGGGAATTCTGCTATAAAATAATAACCCTAAATTTACAACAGGAGACGAATAAAAGACTCTGCCGCAAATCTAAGACGCCCACCTCGATCCGCTGCCATTTGATCTGTATTAAACAGCTGTATCATTATATACAGGGTGTGAGGAAAGTCTCCCCCCCCCTGTCTAACTTTTGAACGGTTGAAGATAAAAAAACGAAACTCGGGGGATGTTTATAACTTAATGGGAACTACTTTTAGGCGTATCCAAAATTTCCGGGGGGTGCCCCTAAGGGGGGGTTTCGCCCCCTAACTCAAAATTTTCAAATAGCAACTCCTATCTTGTGATACCTCCTTTTAAAGGGCGTATAATTCTAAGACTTTTGGCGCAAACTGGAGATCGATATCGTTTTTCGTATTCGATATATCGATAGTCAAAGTTCGATTTCGACCCATTTTCAAAAAATCAGAACTCCCACTTGAAAAGTCGGAATTTAGAAAACTAAGAGTCAAAAATACTCTAAAAAGCAAGTACTTTTCAGAAAAAAATACAGTTTTGATATTAGTCTAGTCTTAGAGCCCCCCAAAATTATTTAAAAAAATGACCCCTCAGGGGGGGTATCTCAAAAATTCCGAGCCACGACCCCTATCGAGTGATACATCGCTTAAAAGAACACACAAAACTGAGCATTTTGGCGCAAACCGCAGGTCGATATCGTTTTTGGTTTTCGATATATCGAATGACAAAGTTGGATTTGCCAATGGGTAAAAATCCAACTTTGTCATTCGATATATCGAAAACCCAAAAAACGATATCGACCTGCAGTTTGCGCCAAAATGCTCAGTTTTGTGTGCTCTTTTAAGCGATGTATCACTCGATAGGGGTCGTGGCTCGGAATTTTTGAGATAGCCCCCCTGAGGGGTCATTTTTTTAAATAATTTTGGGGGGCTCTAAGACTAGACTAATATCAAAACTGTATTTTTTTCTGAAAAGTACTTGCTTTTTAGAGTATTTTTGACTCTTAGTTTTCTAAATTCCGACTTTTCAAGTGGGAGTTCTGATTTTTTGAAAATGGGTCGAAATCGAACTTTGACTATCGATATATCGAATACGAAAACGATATCGATCTCCAGTTTGCGCCAAAAGTCTTAGAATTATACGCCCTTTAAAAGGAGGTATCACAAGATAGGAGTTGCTATTTGAAAATTTTGAGTTAGGGGCGAAACCCCCCCTTAGGGGCACCCCCCGGAAATTTTGGATACGCCTAAAAGTAGTTCCCATTAAGTTATAAACATCCCCCGAGTTTCGTTTTTTTATCTTCAACCGTTCAAAAGTTAGACAGGGGGGGGGGACTTTCCTCACACCCTGTACATGATTTCAATGAAAGCAGCAAAACGAAAGGAAGAAGCGTGCTTACACGGCACGCTTAAAATACTAGTAAGAGTTAACCATCTGCATAGCTGATTCTGTTGTCTGCTATCAAGTATGACAAATTTCCCCTGATTATATTAAAATGTATCAACAATTCAACATGTTACCTTAATTTACAACAAGGTACATCGCATTTACCACACATTATGGTGAAATTTACCATACTTGCTAGTAGACGCCAAAATCAGCTGTATAGATGGAAAATTTTACCAGTTTTTTTCCGTGTATCAATTAGTTCATCATTAGGCCATCTCAAAGAGTCTAAAACTGCACCGAAAAAGATATCGAATCATCCCAGCTGCAGCGGGCCGATCCTTTACTTTTCCCTCCAAGGGTGATTCCAATAAGGTAACGTGACATTTTGCCGTCGCTAATAACTGTATCATAACAATTGCATCATAAAAACAATTAAAGCAATCAAACAGATGAATTGTTCCGCCGAAAGTGTTACTCTTAGCAATCTCTACAAAAACAAAACGTAAATTCAACGATATACATTGAAATCACAATTCTTTTGAGAAGTCAAAAGGTCATTCTGCCAAGACGGAATCACTGTGGTTTTATTCCACCTGTTTTGACTCATTAAAAACTAAAATATTCATCGGCTCATTCAAGTTACGGTCCGTTATTGCAGATCTTGCTAGAAGAAACACAGTTGACATAGAGTCCCTCTATACTATGAGAGTTGCACCATTTCTGAATCCATTTCTGATTGGCTCTCAGATTTAGGCTGTCAAGAAAGCTCCAAGAGGCAAAATGCAAATGGCGGAGGGTTTGTTTACTTTTCGCGAACTCGCTTTCATTACACATTTGAAGTTACAGTGACCGCGGTAATTATTGTGAATTTTTCCTCTACTTGAATTTTATTACGGAGAACATTATCTCTTTCAACAACGACCGTTATTGTCGAGAATCTGAACCTAACCTACAAGAGATAGCGAAATAGTGGCAATAGCGCAGAGGCAAATGGTCATCCGCCATTTGCAATTTGCCTCTTGGGGGCTCCAATTGATCCGCTTCTTCTTCTTCATTTTGAGAGTCTTGTAGCAACTCTCATAGTACGAGGGTCGTTCCAAAAGTAAGTATCATGTTTTTTTTTAAAAAAATCAATTAATGCTAAAATAAATCGGTAAAAAGGTTTCAATGCGCAAAATTCTCAGCTTTTCAATGGTTTTTTTGGATTTTTGATATCTTCAAAATTAAAAAAAAATGGCGGCGGTTTTTCTGAGACAACCTACCGTTGTCGCGTGCCCAAAATTTTACGCTACATAATCGTCGCGCTAATTGCGGTGTCTGTGTTGCTACAGTTTTTTGGGACCAAGAAGGAGTCCTATTGGTAGACTACTTGCCACGGGGTGAGACAATAAATTCAGAAAAATATTGTGAGGTCCTAAAGGCTGTTTCAGATAGTTTCGGTTCTGACCAATCCTTCTTTACATACGTGGAAGGATAATATCCAGTCTTCAATTACGAATTAATGTTAATATTCACTAATTACGAGAGTTAGCCGAGTCTATTTTGCGGCAAAATAGTTCTATTGGTCACGCAGTGAGCGGCGTCATCGTTTCCACGCATGTAAACAATAGCTGTCAGAACCGAAGTTACCTGAAACGGCCTCTATCAACACTTAAAGCTCGTATCAAGAGGAAGCGTCCTGGACTTTTGACCCGTCAAGTTTTGTTGATGCACGATAACGCGCGCCCTCACACTGCCGGAACCACGCAATCATTGTTACAGACATTTAAATGGGAGATTTTTCCCCACCCCCCCCTATTCTCCGGACCTCGCACCTAGTGACATTCATCTTTTCCCGCGTCTAAAGCTTGACCTCGGTGGTAAAAGTTTCGCGAGTAATGCGGAAGTGGTAAACGCGGTCGACACTTGGATTAAAAATCAAGAAAATGAATTTTTCCTCCACAGGAATAAGAAAGTTGGTGCCGCGCTACCAAAAGTGTCTTAAAAGAGGGGGAGACTACGTCGAAAATAAGATTAGACGCTTTTTAAGTAGAATTTTTTATTATGTTTATGTTCTTTTTGCTCTCTTCAACACAATCCATTTTTCTTGTCTGAATAACGATTTATCCGAGTGCGTAAAATTTTGGGCACGCGACAACGGTAGGTTGTCTCAGAAAAACCGCCGCCATTTTTTTAATTTTTTAAAATATCAAAAATCCAAAAAATCATTGAAAAGCTGAGGATTTTGCGCATCGAAACCTTTTTGCCGATTTATTTTAACATTAATAGATTTTTTTTTTTAAAAAAAACATGATACTTACTTTTGGAACGACCCTCGTATATAGGGACTCTAAGTTGACAGAGAATGCCATTCATTTATGGTGGCTTCATGCGTTTTAATGGTGCAATTTTATAGGAAATTTGAAAAATAATCGATGAGGCGTTCCAAGATTTCTAATTCACATCGTTTTTACTGCAAGCTAGTGAAACAAATGAATTTTTGAGGCTGCCTGAAATATATAGGTACAAAATATAAGATGCACCGGTTTTTTTCGTCTTTTGTTTTTTTTTCTTCTTTATTTCTCAGGGTGCCGTTAGTGGGAGAGAGAGAGAGAGAGAGAGAGAAGGGCTCTCGATGCCGGATTGACGAAGCTGCGTTCGGGAGAAAATCTACTCAGCAACGAGTTGCCTCCCTCAGACCCCCCCCCCCCGGCCCCCTCCCCCAGTCCCCTTTTCTCCTCGAGAGTGCATTATTCGGGTGTGGAGGTATAGAGGTAATACGAGTGGATCTCGCATCAGGAAACCGTTGCGCCAAGAACCGAACCGGTGAAGGCCGCTAACTTTGCATTTTCCGCTCGAATACGCTTTAATCAACTTCACTATATACGCCTCACATCCAATTTAATACATTCTCTTAACTATATTCTCCATTTTTTTTTTTTTTTTTTTTTTTTTTAACCTCTTCTCGAATATTTTATTTATTTTTATTTTTATTTTTTTCCTTCGCGCAGAGTACCTTCACTTCGCAAACACTATCAATTATTGAGACTTGACATTTCCGATCGCGTTATGCATATTAGTTCGGAGTCGTTACTGTCAGATCGAGTGAGATTGGATTTTGAGGCACTTTTTATCACGGCTCAGAGAGGATACCGTAATTTGCAGGCTGAGAGGTCACCAGCAAAAGCAGCGTAACGAATAGAGTTCCCCTTCTCCTTCCTTAATCCAAGCGGAGTCTCAGCTCCTCCATGGCCCGTGGCCTCTACGTGCACCTTTGTTGAGACTTTTATACATTTTCATCCAGGATCTAGGGACCATTTTGAACATTTTT
The DNA here is from genome assembly GCA_011764245.1 of Trialeurodes vaporariorum. Lineage (NCBI taxonomy): Eukaryota > Metazoa > Arthropoda > Insecta > Hemiptera > Aleyrodidae > Trialeurodes > Trialeurodes vaporariorum. Next base: position 50,434,932 of record VMOF01000001.1, read on the forward strand.
GTCGAATAAAATTAATTTTTCTCACGCGCAAACCTTGCACATGAAGAGAACAGTATCCAATGTGGTGACCTAACCTGTCAAATTTTGCAAGAAATTCATAAATTCTACTTGGAGTAAAATGGGAAATTTTGTGAGTGACGCATTACTGAAAAAAAAAATCGCTGAATTAGTGAAAAGTATGGACACCACTTAAAAAATATTAGTTTAACTCTTTAAAATAGTTGAATTAACACGGCACGGAGTTAATTTTACTAATTCAAATGGTCAAACTAACAGTTTTTAAGTGGTGTCCATACTTTTGAGTAGAAATTAGTTAAATTTAGCTTATTTTTTTTTCAGGCATCAACAAAATGGTCGCCCTGATCTAGTGCACGACTGTTAACAATTAAATGGATAAAAAAATGTTCCTTTCTGAATTTTTCTATTTTATACAAAAAATTAAGCACAAAATATTTTAATTAATATTTTTAATTACTTTTCCGGACCTTTTAAGGACTCAAAAAGCTATTTTGTTGAATGAGTGCACCAAAGATTTGGTAAGGTGCACAGAAGGCTTGATTTGCTCAACTATAAGAATCTTTTGTTGGACAATTTTTCTACAAGAAGTTTGGTAGGCCCGATAGCGGCGGCTCGCGCAATTTGGCAGCCATGTTTACTGTTGTTTAAACCTAAGCAGATGTATCGATTTTCCTGCTACAGTTTTTCAGAAGTAAGTTTGCCCTTTCAGATGCTGACAGTGATGGTAGCAAATGTTACGAGTATGAGAGAATTTATCTCTTTCTACAGCCTGTCTTACCATCACGATAGTAACATCAACCAGCAATAAACTTTTATTCTTGTTTGTTCAGTAAACACTTAATGCCCCTCGTCGGTGTCTCATCGTAGGTTCAATAACGGATTGATTGAATATTAACAAAAAAATAAAATCCATGCTTTTCAATGCAACTATTCGTACTCCTAGGTCGCGGTGTGGCATACTTTGGATTTTGAAGGAGTTTTATCCTTGTAGCGCACAAAAATGTTCGTCGCGTAGAGTCCGGTTTGTTTCGATCGCGTGAATGACGATGTGTCCTTCACATAAATCTAATTGACAAGAATCGATACTTTGTCGGTTTAATTAAACTTTCAAACAGTCGAAATTTTTGCGTGAGCTTAAATAGGAGGAAAATGACCATATCGGTTGTTCACGAACCTTATGCTTTGTACTGATCGAGACGAATCCAAGGTGGTGTATCCATAAAATGTTTCTCTCTCTCTCTCTCTCTCTCTCTCTCTCTCTCTCTCTCTCTCTCTCTCTTTGTTCGTTTGAACGCGTGTATTAGTAGAGAACAGCGATAAGAGCTAAAGTTTAGCATCTTCCACCATTGTTTTCCGACGCAATTGTTTGAATCGACAAATGAGAGAAAGATCGATCTCCGCTAATTAATTTCAGAGATTTTATCATGTGCTTTCAAAAAATATGTTCAGATTAGTAAACTATAATTTTTTGTTGTTACTTTTGAGTAAATTTGTATCGACGAATCCTTGATGAATAAATGTAGAAAGGAAAAAATGTTAAACAAACAATAAACAAAACAAACCAAAAAACCGAAGAACCAATTTCTAGATGCCTTTTAGGGCCTCCGCTACTAACTATCCAACTTCACCTGTTATAAGGACCGCTGTAGGCCATCCGATCAAGTTCATTCGTTTTATTTCTACGGACTGGCATATTTTCTAGACAAAATATAGCTCAATAAATTACCATAAGTACAGGTGTAACCTATTGTTACGAAAAATATATTTCCTAAACATAGGAGTGACTCATGCAATTGGACTATACGACGCAATTTTTTAAATTTAAACTGAGATGAAACAATCGATTCTTAGCCTCTTCAAGAATCGATGGCTCCCCATGTATTGAAATGCGGGAACAAAACAATGTTGCCAATTTGAACGAGCCGCCACCGTTCTTCAAACAGTTTGTCAATCCCCAACTTTAGAGCGCACCTCCGTTTAGATTTGACAACTGCGATGAGTCGCTCTCGTTAGACATGTTATTCCCTCAGACGAATGATAGGGTTTGATTGCAAATAGCTGCTAATAATTTCATGCACCAGAGAAAGCTCACAGCTTCAGGAGAGCAGCAGGCCTCCTTTTTGGTGGATGTTAATACTCCTGGTGGTGAGAGAGAGAGAGAGAGAGAGAGAGAGAGAGAGAGAGAGAGAGAAGAGAGAGGAGAGAGAGAGAGAGAGTTAGAGAGAGAGAGAGAGACAGAGAGAGAGAGAGAGAGAGAGAGAGAGAGAGAGAGAGAGAGAGAGAGAGAGAGAGAGAGAGAGAGAGAGAGAGAGAGAGAGAGAGAGAGAGAGAGAGAGAGAGAGAGAGAGAGAGAGAGAGAGAGAGCGAGAAACAGAGAGAGGGTCGGCAAGAGAGAGAGGGGGGAGGCCCTGCAGGTGTAGAGGTTTGGGGCTCGTTCGTTGCCGTTGAGGTCGGGCATATTTCATTGGCAATTAGTACACTTCTCCTTCCCCTCCCATCCACCCGTAACCACAAACAGTTCCTATGCGCGTTCCTACTCCCGGTTTCCGCGGCTCGGAGTTTATGGTGTCGGCGGAACGTTCGCTATTCCTGGTAACATAATCAGAGACATCTTGTGTGCTATGAAAAATAACCGCCTTCATTGGAGGGAATGAATCCAAAATGTGCCAAGAGCATCCCTCTCATGCCCAATCTCTCTCCCGCAATCGGGTGGAGGTGACAGATTTCGAAGCAAATTTACGGTAATTGTTATTATGGGCGCACGCGTTGCGTTCGTTTGGATTTCAAAATATACGATGACTCAGAGGGAGAAACGTACTTTGAAAAAGAGGATTACCAGCAGGGGTGGCTCGTGCAATTTGGCAATAATGTCATCTCTCCATTTGATTGTACGTAAAACAATCAATTCAAAAGTGAAGCAGCGCTTCACCAGCAATCGATTGTTAAACATATATTCAAATGGAGCGAAGACATTGTTGCCAAATAGCACGAGCCGCCACTGATTATACCAGAGGCACAACGATATGTGAATCGAGGAGCGAGGCAAGGAATTTTTGGTACTGTTACCAGAGTTCTAGTGTTTGTACATTGTACAATGCAGTAGCGCACCGAGAGTTTCTTCATCTCTCTCTTTTCTCCATTAAAAAACGTATGTTAGACAAGGATGGACAACGGGTTTAAAACCCCCTCTTTCTGTCCTTTTCCTACTTATACATTCAAATGGGAAATGAGAGAGATGGAAGAGATCCTGGTTGCGCCAATGGTACAATGACTTGCAAAAGAAAGTATTCGGATGAAAATTTGCATTCTTCCATTTCTCGACCAATTTCAAAGAATTTTGGAGTTTTCGGGATTTGAAAAGTTTAATAAAATTGGCACTTGAATGTATGCCTGAAACAATCTAAAACTGTTTGGGAAGTATTGAAAACAAATTCAAGGACGATTTCGATGAGAGGACTTTCTTTTGAAGGTCATAGTACCATAGCTCTTGAAAATTTCGAGGAAATGGGGCTCTTGCAAACTTTTGCTGCAGGGGACCAAAGATGTGGTACTTGTATAAAAACCTGTAGAATGACGATGAAAGCACTAAAAACTCACAAAATTAACTTTCTCAGAATCGGGCTTGATGGCAGAGAGACGCAGGTGTCATGAAATTCCTACCTACTTTAAGCATTTCTCTGTGTTTCCGTATTGAGAAAGTGACAAATTAGATAGGAAGCTCCCATGATACCTGCGTTGAACCGCCATAACGATCGATCTTGCCGGTACAGCAGTTATGTGAGTTTATTACTGAATTTTAGATTTTTTTTTAGTATGAATTTAGTGATTTTTGCTGGTTTTTACATTAAATTGGACTGCTCATTTCCTCATAGCAACAGTTTGCAAGAGCCCCATATTCTGGAACTATATGGCCATTCTGATAGTATCACTAACGTTTCCTAGTGAAATTAAGACATTGCGTGGTTTACATCTATAGTTGTGCTTCTGGTAATATTACTTGAATTAGAATACTAGATTTTCCGTGCGTAATACACTAAAAGACTCGTTTCTTCTGTAATCTTTATTCCCTCATTTGGGGTGTCTTTTAATCGAAAAATAAAATTTTCGTTTTCGTTGTCTAAATACTCATAATTATTTGGGCCAAAAAATTATTTCACGACTAACCATTTTAGAGGCTAAAAAATTCATATAACGCCACTTAATAGTTACGCCCAATTTTACCTGCTTTCACAGAGATATTTTTACCGAATATAATCTAAACGAATATTGGTCTCGGCACTTATTTGATGCTTTTTTATAAATCTACATTATCGTAGTGAGGAATTTTTCAGAAAAAATAAAAATAAAATAAATAAAACCGCTCTTGGGGTCATTGTATTGCCAGTGCCCTTCGGCCCTCAGCCTCACAGGCTTACAACGGTTAAGCTCCTCTTTTCTCTATTGTCCTGTTTATCTCTCCGAAAGCACCGCATCCCTTTTCCTGGGAAAAAGTCTGGGGAGAAGACTATAGTCTCGTCTCTATCAGTTTCCAGGATCTGCTCTTGAGACCTGGAAGGTGACTTTAGTTTGGCCCCCCAAGTCTAAAGTGTTGGAAGAGAAAATCGCATGATTTATCGTTCAAATCATTGCGTCTGTCTTTCTTTTTGCCATTAAATTCAGAGCTGGAGCCTCCTCCCTGCACCCCCTCCCCTTGAAAGTCTAGTCTCAAGCCTAGGCGCCCTCTGCTGCCCATTTCTCTTCACTATCTTATCTGCCACCTCGACCGACCGGAGTTCACCACACCCAGCGCAGCGTTGCCAGAATTATTTGTAAAAATTAGAATTCCTATAAGTAAATAGTTAAGACAAGTGAAACCGTGGGTGCCGTCATTGGGTGCGTTTTCGCAAGCATTTGTTTACATTCTGAAAGCCGTTGTTGTGGTTTGGTCCAAATGCAAAGATTGCATTGCCGCAGAGTTTCTAACTATTCTTTTACTGCCTTTGCGTGGATTGACGTCTTTTTACGCCTTAAAATATTATTTTGGCTATTATGGATATTCTTGAGGTTCGTCACAGTTAAAATTAACGGCTTTCATTGACAACTAACTCTTTTATCCGTAAAACACCGTCAGATAACAGAATGACACGATCAGAATGGAATCTCCACCAAGAGCCAATGGAAGCATTTCTTCGGTCGACACTTAAAGCCAAATGTAAAAGGTCGAATGCGAAGGTGTTCACCGAATACCTTACTGTTCGATCTTTAGCATGCCTTTAACTGGACGAACTGCAACGTTGCCAAATTGCGCGCTACACCACCGTCTCTATATTTCGTATTGCTTTAAATGGGGAATAGTTTTGAACTTCTCAAGAATGGTGGACCATAGATAATAATGCTTCAAAATGAACCGGAGTTTCCTCTCTGACTGTAGTTTATTCTGTAGTGACCTTTTCGTTTGTCAAAAAATGGGCAAAAACGCATCCAATGTAGGCGCCTGAAGAGCCTAACATTCATGACCAATCAGAGAGAGAGAGTGATAGCCCTCTTGTCCTAATTTTCTACATACAGGAATTCTAGTAAAAATCATCTCCATTACAGGTATATAGGTCCTTTCATTTTATTTTGCATCTGACAGTTCAACATTCATAAGCGCAGTAGAGATATAATCGCGTGTATCTTCGCATTGAGTTG
>VMOF01000001.1:50441119-50554819 GCA_011764245.1 Trialeurodes vaporariorum
CCAAGGAGGAGAGAGAGAAAGACTAATTCCTGTAATTATGGGTTCTGCTGGGGTAAAAGGTTGATATGTCCACCAGAAAATGTCCAGAGTTGAAAATGTCCGATACTTTTATGTGCAATACAGAAACATCCCTGAGACCTTCATTAGAGATCCTTTATTAGACTTCATAGGTATGGACTTTTTTTTACTATTGGACATTTTGTTGCCAGGACATTTTTTCTGGGACGTTTCTTCATTGGACATCATAAAATCGGACCAGTAGCTAAGCCAAGGGGGGGGTTCCAGGGGGTCTGGACCTCCCCCCCCCTGGACACCAAAATTTGTCCCAAAAAAGGTCATTTTTTGCGTTTTCAGACTTTACCAAATTAGTATCTTTGGACCCCCCCCATGACAATTTTCGGACCCCGGACCCCGGACCCCCCCTAGAAAAATTCCTGGCTACGCCACTGTATCGGACATTTCCTTCACTGGACATTGTTTCTTGGACTTATCCACCTACAACCTCTATGCTGGATCTTAATTTTCATTTTGTTCCATTTAGGAATTTGTCTGCGCCGTAGTTTCTATCGAAAGTCATGGGGTTTTATAAGAACTCGAATTAATGGGTTAATGAACAGTTCATTCTTTAATTGCAAGGTTTCTTGAAGAAAAAAAAAAGTGGCTTTCAAAAGTATTAACGGTTTATATCCATGTTTAAATCACCCCTGCTCTATTTTGAGCATAAATAAACATAATTTGACCGCTGACATATTTGTATTTCGTAACTTAGCGAAAAATTTCTTCATACCATGGAGAAAAAAGACAAAAAAAAAAAGAGTCATTAAAAAGGTATTAACGGTTTATATGGGGATGAAATACTCCTGTTTTCAAAATAACAGTGCAAGAATCATGTAAAACCTGCTCTGGAAACACGAAAATTAATATCTTTGATCCCAAGGCCATTCTTCCGTGAAAACGTCACATAGGGATACCTATACTCACCAAAAGCGAAAAAAAGACATTAAAAAATCTCCGAACTCATTCGCTCCCTCCCTCAAATCCTTTGTAAAAGTTAAACGTTACGATAGGCTCATATCTGAAATAAATCCTTCGATCACCACACCGATGGAATGAATCGTATAAATCAAGGAATCGAATCGTATTAACCGGAGAAACGCGTCTTAACTTCTACGTGAGAAAGTTGAGAAAGCCCGCAAGGTGTCGCAAGGATGTAAGTGCTTCTCGTGCGTTATCTCAGTGCATACGCGCCACCACAATTCCCCGAAGCTGCAGAATTATGAAAAGTTCGCGCCAAAAAAGAAGAAAAAAATGTCATTCCGTTTTTATCTCACGACAGTGTTGTCAGACTCCGGCATTTCGGGTTTAAAACCGCGTATATTTTGCATCAATATAAACCGCAGATTCGAAATGTAGGTGGATCCAAAAAATTGGCTTCCTTCGTCTCCCCCCATTTAAATGCTCGTTATTTATAATGACAGAGATAAGTGAGTGCCAAAGCCCTGTGATCACCCCCCTCCCTCTGTCCGTAAACCCTGTCTATACTACGCCTGGGCAGTGGCGTAGCTATTGGCCCCGCTGACCCCGGCAGGCGGGGGGACACGACGCATTGAGGAGCGCAAAAATTTTGAGAAGCAAAAGAGGAAGAGCGAAAAGGAGGAAAGGAAAGGAAAAGGGGAAAAAAAGGAAAGGAAAAGGAAAAAAAGGAAAGGAAAAGGAGAAAAGGAAAGTAAAGAGATCAGATTGAGAAAAATAAAAGCCAAAAGAAAAGTAGGGAGAAAGCAACGTAAAGGCTCTAAGTTACAAAATTCACGTTCACAAAGTTCGGAGGTTTTTCTACCTCATGATAATGATATATATTTTTTTTTTTTTTTTTTTTAGTTTTATCATTGTGAATAAATAAACATAATTATTTTACATTAATTTACAATAATTTTTAAAGAAAGGAATTTTTCCGACAAAGGCTCCGACTTGTACGGGTGCGAAGGGGGGTGGGCGGGGGCTCCACTAAAGCGGTCAATTTTTTCCTTAAAAAAGGGGGGCGCAGCATTCGAATTGGCAGGGGGCGCTTGCTCAGCTAGCTACGCTACTGCGCCTGAGTAATTATAGTTTCCGTTGCTCGAGTTTTCATTGACAGTAAAAGCTATTCTTCATTTTGACAACATTTGAAAAATAATGTCTCACCAAGCGCCTTCAATTGCCGGGATAGGCAACACGAACACCGCGAGGTACGATTAGTTAACTACCCTTTAAAGTTGAACAATTTATTGCTCTGATTTTTTTTTTTTCTGAGCCTATGATAGTCACAGGGTTAGCACATTTATGGGTTAAAATAGGCTAACGAGCAGAGCTATCGCTTTGTATATATTTAATGGAATTTTTTTATTCACCGATGATTTCATCGATTGAAAACCGACATGTTTTTCAGTTCAGTTCAGTTTATGACTATATGCGCAATGCACGAAAATACTCGCTTTTATACTATTTTCTCACTCGCAATGTAGTCAGGGGAAAATAGGGTTTGACCCGGAATAAATTGCAACAGAAGCTTTTATTGCTGGAAGTTGCTCATTGGTACTATCTAAAAAACATATAAAAAGTTCGCCAAAATCCGAGTATGGTAAAGGGGGTTTTGCCCCCCTTTTAACCCCAAATTAGAGGATTTTTACGTCTTTTTTCACGGTTTTCCTCAATTTGCGCCGAAACTACCACTCCAACGCAAAAATTTGACTGGACTAATTTTAAAGAGGGTAAAATTTCCTACAAGATGGTATAATCAGATCAAAATTTCAGTCACCCGGAGGGCGGGAAACAGCTGATTTTCATTTCGCGGAAATTCGAGAATTCGCGGAAAAAAACGCGTTTTCGGCGATTGCTCGAGTAATTTGACTTCCGCTGCAACGAATGCGGAATAACCATATTCTAGACACCAAATACGTATTATAGGGGTCTGTATTGAATATAATGGAGGTGTGGAGGGACCAAGGTCCCACTTGATCCCCCCCCCCCTCTGACCTGACTCTCAATACAGAATGAATAGAGCACAAATTCTCCATAAAGTGAGTGAAGTAATTCACTTTTTTCTCGTCAAATGTCTTGTTCATTTTTTGCCTTTGCGTATTTGGACCAACTACACCCCCCCCCCCCCCCCCCAAGAGGCCCGGCATTCGTGAATGCTCAATTGACTTCATTTTTCCGGGGAGAAACGCTCACTTTTTTGACCAAGTAGGAATCACCCGTGGTCTTGGCAACCACTACAAACGTCGCGTCAGTACATGGCAAACCAATTTTTTTGCAGCTGCAATGCATGCTGTCACACCGTTTCTAACATTTACGGTGGTCGACTGATGGAAGAATTTAAGGAGCAGAAGGGCGAAGGCCTATCAGTGAGTCTAGGTAGATATTTTTTGCACTCGGTGATCCATCCCCATGAGATGGCATCCAGGCCCAGGTCGTTTGTGCCAATCCACTCCTGAATATGAAAATAAGCTCGCTAAGAGTGGTACTTGACAGCTGTTGGAGTGGGTGGTAATTTTTCCGGTTTGACGAAAGTCTTGGTTGAGGCGACTTTTCATTTACAGAGTCGAAAACGCAGAAGCTCTATCGTATCGTCTTTTCTGCCTCCAGAAAATTGAAGAATCACCAATCTACCTGCATTTTCAATATCCCAATGGGTTTTCTTCGGGGCACAAAATACATGAGCACATTTTTGCAGCTGTCTATTACTTAACTGGTACAATTCATTTGTAAAGGGCAATTTTGCCTATTCCAAAAATGTGCGATGTTGAGTCACGGCCTATGAAGCACGGAGGAAAAGGAGACTCTTGTAAAGATCGGCTCCAATTAACTATTGCATTTTATGCACTTACCAAAGTCGTGTTTTTATGTTTTTTTGGCATTGAATGTCACTTTTTAAGTGCACTTGAAAACTGCTATCTAAGGATCTATTTAGCTATAACACAAAGTAAAGATCTAAATCTTTACCAATGGGGCTGTTGCACACTTTTGCTGTAAGCGATTTAATAGTCGATTCTGGTGTAAAAACCCCCAAAACTAATGATGGCAGCACTAAAAACTTCCGGAATCCACTCCCAAACTCAAGAAACACATTTATTAGCGAGTGCGTAATGGTGGCGGAGGGCAGTAATAATGGGAGATTCCTATCTTAATTTCGTCACTCTCTCTACGCTGACAAGGATGATTCACAGAGTAATTTAATTTGTCACCAGAGTATAGTGATTCACATCCGATGAATGGTACCGCGACGTCTTGTGACACCGGTTTCACATGAAAGTCGTCTCTCATTGGTCACTTCTTGGTGGAGTTACAGTATTGTTAGATGGAAATCTCCCATTATTACTGCACTAAGCCACTATTATGCTAGCAAAAATAAAAGCGTCTATTGAATTTAGGAGTAGATTTCGGAAGTTTTTAGTGCTGACATCGTTATTTTTGGAAGTTGTTACGGCCATAGAAGAAACAAGATTTGACGCCTTTGTTGATAATGTCTGTAGGTCTGCTTTCATAGGCTGTGACTCAACATCGCACATTTTTGGAATAGGCAAAATTGCCCTTTACAAATGAATTGTACCAGTTAATAGACAGCTGCAAAAATGTGCTCATGTATTTTGTGCCCCGAAGAAAACCCATTGGGATATTGAAAATGCAGGTAGATTGGTGATTCCTCAATTTTATGGAGGCAGAAAAGACGATACGATAGAGCTTCTGCGTTTTCGACTCTGTAAATGAAAAGTCGCCTCAACCAAGACTTTCGTCAAACCGGAAAAATTACCACCCACTCCAACAGCTGTCAAGTACCACTCTTAGCGAGCTTATTTTCATATTCAGGAGTGGATTGGCACAAACGACCTGGGCCTGGATGCCATCTCATGGGGATGGATCACCGAGTGCAAAAAATATCTACCTAGACTCACTGATAGGCCTTCGCCCTTCTGCTCCTTAAATTCTTCCATCAGTCGACCACCGTAAACGTTAGAAACGGTGTGACAGCATGCATTGCAGCTGCAAAAAAATTGGTTTGCCATGTACTGACGCGACGTTTGTAGTGGTTGCCAAGACCACGGGTGATTCCTACTTGGTCAAAAAAGTGAGCGTTTCTCCCCGGAAAAATGAAGTCAATTGAGCATTCACGAATTCCGGGCCTCTTGGGGGGGGGGGGGGGGGTGTAGTTGGTCCAAATACGCAAAGGCAAAAAATGAACAAGACATTTGACGAGAAAAAAGTGAATTACTTCACTCACTTTATGGAGAATTTGTGCTCTATTCATTCTGTATTGAGAGTCAGGTCAGAGGGGGGGGGGGGATCAAGTGGGACCTTGGTCCCTCCACACCTCCATTATATTCAATACAGACCCCTATAATACGTATTTGGTGTCTAGAATATGGTTATTCCGCATTCGTTGCAGCGGAAGTCAAATTACTCGAGCAATCGCCGAAAACGCGTTTTTTTCCGCGAATTCTCGAATTTCCGCGAAATGAAAATCAGCTGTTTCCCGCCCTCCGGGTGACTGAAATTTTGATCTGATTATACCATCTTGTAGGAAATTTTACCTTCTTTAAAATTAGTCCAGTCAAATTTTTGCGTTGGAGTGGTAGTTTCGGCGCAAATTGAGGAAAACCGTGAAAAAAGACGTAAAAATCCTCTAATTTGGGGTTAAAAGGGGGGCAAAACCCCCTTTCCCATACTCGGATTTTGGCGAACTTTTTATATGTTTTTTAGATAGTATCAATGAGCAACTTCCAGCCATAAAAGCTTCTGTTGCAATTTATTCCGGGTTAGCCCCTTATTTGAGCTATTTTCCCCTGACTAATGGAATCACCTTTAATTGATCAAAACATCAGAACGGTTGTTAAAATTAGTTAAGGTGACCACTGGTTGAGATAAAGATTTCAGATCGGAGTATTTTTTTTGTATCACAGTCATTCACTGAACTAGCTGCGTAATCTTCTGGTCAACTGGTGGATTGAAAATGTTGCTAAATAAACACTATGTGAGGCAGCTCTCAGCACGAGAGAGGTAGAAAGAGAGAGTATGGGAGAAACACATGGTTGAATCCACCATGAGATCTGGCAACACACTATCTTTAGATCGTATTATAGGATGTCTCCCGAGGCTATCACTTGGAGCTTCGAACGGCATCAGTTATCAATTGTACGACTGAATGCAGAAAAGACCCAACTGCTCCATGAAGCTCTTACGTAGTCAGTCCCTTTCTGCATTAAACCTCCGTCCGATGCTTCAGCCTTTCTTACTTATTATCTCTGCTCCGAAATTAACCACCGCCAAGATTTCGAACTCAGCTTTAACATCGTTTATTACCTAAATCTGAGGTAGTCCTCGCAATTTGCGGGTTAATTATGATAAACTGTATATTACTGATAATTCATGTTAGAGTTAGATTATATGAATTACAAAACTTCAGTAAATCGCAGATATATTTCCAGACGTCTCATTAAATGAAACGCGATTTTATACACCAAGGGTCTAAAACAGCAGGTGTGTTCCTCCGGAGAAATTAACCTTCGGGTCACATTTATATTTCCTCGGAAGAGCACGACGATTGTTTCTAAAGCTGCCTCTATATGCATATAGTTATTTTATTACTCTCATCCCATTGAACTCGATTTGATTTTTATTTTAATTTCCCGCCAATCTTGGAAACATTGATTGTGTTATGGGTTCTGCTCGTGCGGTAATAAATGACTCAATTAATGGAACAAAATGATGAAGAATGACAAACGACTCTCGGTGAGCACGTTCAATATCGATTGGTATGATTCATTAACACGTTTATCATTTTCAAAAATAACAGGTATCTTCGTTAATTTTTGGCTGGCAGAACTGTCACTTGATTTATGAATGAAAACTTCTGCCAACCGCGAGTTAATGATCAGACCGGTTGTTTCCGCAAACGATGTTTTAGCATAGTGGCTGGTAGGACTTCTTATTTATCAATCGATTGAAGATTCTGCAACCCAGTGATGGATGAGCAGATCTGACTTTTAGCCATCGATCTGACTTGTGAAGCACGTGACTTTGACATGGACACAAATCCCGTTTGCGCAATATAAAATGATTCCGCATAACTAACCGTGGCTTAAATTGTCATCGCATATTCCGTGTAACGACTAATTTATGACTAAAATTTAAATAAAACTAATCCAGATGCGTTCTTAGGAAAAAATGTGTGTCGAATTTCTAAAACATTTGCAAACTTGATATGATCTGAAAAACTCTTACACCTGACATGGGTCCCAATTTGATTCCGCATTCTACTTATGTAACCAAGAAAATCAGTGGCAGCTGGTGCAATTTAGCATAATAATGTTTTCCTTCAATTTGGTTTTATGTAAAACAATCGATTCAATAGTGCGGTGAAGCGGCGCTTCACCGCAGCATTCGATTATTGTGCAAAGATTCAAACGGAAGAAAAGAATTGTTGCCAAATTGCGCACCAGCCGGCACTGAAGAAAATGCAACTAGGTCTCAGCCGATTGACCTTACAATTAGATTAAAGTAATTGTAACTTCTTGAGGAGTTAAAAGCTGTGTTCTGTAGTTCTGAAAAAGCTGGCATACTTTGTGACTTAGTATATATTTAATGGCATTTCTCATCTATCCATTGATTCCATCGGTTGACTAAAAGGCTGTATGGCTGTAATGCACATAAATACTCAGATCTGCGTAATCAATTTTCAGCCGGTGGAGTATTAATCACTGATTTAAACAAACGAACAAACAAACAAAAACAAACAAAAATAATCCGAATGTTTTGATGAACTAACGGTGATCTTGCCGATTGAGATAAGATTCAGATGCGAGTTTGTTCTCCCGCTATTGTCACAAACTGAACTGAACTATGCGTAATATTTTGATCTTTTGCTTTCTCAGTGGAATCATCGATGAATTAAATAATGCCATTAAATATACCCAATAATGGCTGTTTCATTGTTTCACTTACTTTATGACCACCCTGTATGTGAATCACAGCAAAGACAGAGGCAGGTGCTGAAAAGAAGCGAGCGAGGAAAAGCAATCCGAGGGCATCAATAAAGACACGTTCAGTCTCCTCGCTGATGCAGATCGTTCAAGCAAAAGCATTGGAGAAACTAAATCAAACTTCTTTCGATGATGTGGCATATATTCGCTCCGAATTGCACCGTAATAAACGTCTCAAGGTTAGGGACGACTTGAAAGAAAGAAAGAGGGAGAGTGGTAGGGAGAGGGAGAGAGAGAGAGAGAGAGAGAGAGAGAGAGAGAGAGAGAGAGAGAGAGAGAGAGAGAGAGAGAGAGAGAGAGAGAGAGTGAGAGAGAGAGAGAGAGCGAGAGCGAGAGCGAGAGCGAGAGAGAGAGAGAGAGAGGGGGTGAGAGAGGGGGTGAGAGAGGGTGAGAGAGAGAGGGTGAGAGAGAGGGGGGGAGGGAGAGAGAGAGTGATAAGGAGAGGGTGTAAGGGAGAGAGAGAAGGTAAGAGAGGGAGTGGGAGAGGGAGAGAGAGAGAGAAGGTAAGAGAGGGAGAGAGAGTGAGAGAGAGAGAGGAAGAGAGAGAGAGAGAGGGAGAAAGAGGGAGAGAAAGGGAGAGAGAGAGAGCGCCTAAAGGCACAGTTTGTGGCGGGGGATGAGAAAAGAAGCAGAACCAAACGGGATCAGACTTTTATCGTGCCACTGCCGCCGAATCCATGCACACTCGCCGTTTTTACCTCGGTCTGGAAAATGTCGAATTTTATCTTATTCTCACTCCTCGATAGTATATGCTTAAGAGTGTGACTCTCATGCTGCATATATCCCCATTCTGCATTTCGCTGATGCAATCAGAAACGCATTCAATCTAATAAAGTCGCCTCGATTTAGTACAAACTAGTTTCCCTATCGTCCTCGCGTGCATCTGCTGTCTAGGAGGCTGAACGTCTCGTAAAATATATACATATATGCTGTAGAGTGTAGATTTGTAGATTTCCTCTGCTTTGACAACAAATTTGAGCACACATGAGTTACTTGTAGATTGAATGTCTAGTTGTTATATAAGTGTGATACATAAATTGCTCCCAAGAAAGAGACAATAAATGTTCGGTCTGACACATGTGCCGTCTTCTTCAACTTGACATTTTTTTGTGTGGTATTTTGTCGATTTTTCGCGTCTCTATGACCCTATTTCGATGGAAACACCCATAATGATTTCAGTTTTCGCGAATCAACAATCCGGAAGCCTTACATGCGCAAGTGGCAAAATCGCAAGTATAGCTCATTCCGGCAACAAGGAACGCGCGTTTAAGTGTGGAGCGAGCTAGTACCGGGGGGGGGGGTATAAGTACAGAGTGAGAGGGAGAGAGGGGGGGGTTCCGGCTTCCGTTATTACTCACTCATAATTCGTAACATTAGGGACTCTCTCTTCGGACCGCCTCTATCCTTTTGTGGGCTCGCAAGATCCGCGAGTCTTGGCCACAGCCAGAATGTAATTAGAGATGTTTCCAATTAATTGCTGGTGGTCGCTCGTAAATAACCTAAAAACACCCTCACGACACTACACCACCATTTAACCCCCCTCCCCTTAACCCCCCCCCCACACACCCCACCACACCCCCTCCCCGCAAACACCTCACCACAGACCTCCCCCCCCCCGCGTCCCCCACTTCCAATCCTTTCCACGCGTCATCCTCTCGCAGAAGAGCCTTCGCCTGCCTCGCGCGCGCTCACCGTTACCGCCACATAATTTCGGGGAGTTGGAAAGCGGGTGGGGGGGGGGGGTAATTCTCAGACCATCGAACCGGTACCCTCGTTACGAACCGCCCGGCTCTTGGAAGTACTTACCTCCGCGCGAAATGGACTGTGCGCGATTGTTAATGCCTATGAAACGGCTGCGAAAATGATGATACAGTTTATTTGCTGATCTCGCATACATAGATATATAAGGACAACGATATCTAGAGTGTCTTCGGAGGACCAGATTGCTGGATGGGGCACGGGCGGTGATGGCTCGCGAACGATGGAACATCGTTATTATCACATTTAGAACCATTAGTAAGTGTGTAAATTGTTTCAGGACTGCTGATTAGCGTGTTATTAGGGGCCCGAATCTGACGATGGTCCAATCAACCGGATGGTTGACCCACGAGGTAGAACTATACAGGTAGATGGATGCGTCTGTGATTCTTAAGGTATGGTGTAGGTTGTTGCTTGAAATTTTTCCTGCTCTTGGCTGATCTGGGTAAAAATCAGAGACGGAGCACTGCGCTAAAATACGTAGGGAAGATTTAAGGCACATTAAATTTTCGAGGATTCAACAAAATAACATGTGAAACAACAGTCAACACCTTTTGATATCGCATGGTGTTGAATGGTGACATTCGGAAAACACGGAGGGGATGGGCGGGAAGTGAAGAGGAGGGTGCTCGCACCATTCAACACCATGCGACGTTGACTGTTGTTTTGTGGAATCCGCGAGAGTTCAGAGTGCCTCTGCTGCAGCTAGTTAATGCTCCGTCTCTAAGTATTTGGTGGATACGGTGAGTTACGAGTCACGTGGTTGCCAGTCTAATCAACATTCCGCAATCTATCTATTCGCACTGAAAAAAAGAAATGTGATAGTCATAATACCAGATTCTAGTAATATTACCAGAAGCACAACGATTTGTGAAAGACAGAAAGTCTAGCAAACTTTGACTAGAAACTTCTGGTGTTAATACCAGATAATGCTCCGTCTCTAAGTATTTGATGGATGCGGTGAGTTACGAGTCACGTGGTTGCCAGTCTAATCAACATTCCGCAATCTATCTATTCGCACTGAAAAAAAATGTGATAGTCATAATACCAGATTCTAGTAATATTACCAGAAGCACAACGATTTGTGAAATACAGAAAGTCTAGCGCACTTTGACTAGAAACTTCTGGTGTTAATACCAGAATATGGTCATGGAACTAGAATTTTCTAAAACTTTTCAAGAACTATGGTAGGTACATCAGAATTCCGGTAATTGTACTTATTACTATCCGTTACAAAGGTTCACATTCACATAATGTCATGCATGCTTCTGGTACAAATCTTTTTTTTTCTCTTTTTTTTCGGTGTGGTTATCGGACGTGCCTGCAAAGATGCCACTTTGTGTGTATTTAATTACATATACAATTCACTGGTGACTCCTCGGTTGACCACAATTTTACACAGTATGTGTTTAGTATATGACTGTAAAATGCACGAAAAAAACTGATCTGTCATATTTTCTTAACCAGTTGAGTCGTCACTGACTTTGAAAAGTGTGTGGAACAATTTTATCGGTGATTCCACCGATTGAGACAATTTAACTACTCTGGCGGATCCAGGGGATTGTCTTTCTCTCTCTACGACCATTTGCTCGCGTGTGTTAGAGAAGGATAGAAGAGGGGGAGGAAGTCACGTGACAGCCCCTTATCTGTCCCTTTCTAACACACGCGATCAAATGACCATAGAGAGAGAATGACACACCACTAGATCCGTTAGTGTTTAACTAATGAGAGTTTTATCATGCATAATACAATCAAAACCTAAATCGAACTGTATGATCTTCCGGTTAATCGGTGGAATCATCGGTGAATTGAAAATGTCATTAGGATACGCTCAAAACGCCAGCTTTTGTGCTCAATACCAGTGGCGTAGCGTGCACTTTGGCAACGTTGTACTATGTCCATATAAACCCAGGTAAAAAGTCGAATGCGAAGGTGTTCACCGAACACCCAATAGTTCGATCTTTTTCATGAGTTTAAATGGACATACAGTACATCGTTGCCAAATTGCACGCCACGCCACTGCTCAATACTGTCCGATTACGAATTAGTTCAATTCCGTATTTTGATTATGGACGTGGCAACCACGTGACTTCATGACTTGCCTTCACCAATCACCACTTTCCTCCATTCTCATCCCCAGTCAAAAGTCGAGAATTTCAAGAATTGGCCTACTGGACGTTCAAATCGAAAAGATTCCAATAGATATTGTGATTCAGCGTTGCCAGACAAACTGTAAATCAAACGACGAATGAACTCTTAATTAATTGTGATCGGAGCAGACTTTTTCAACAATTTTAGTAATAATGTTTTTGTTGCATAATTTTGTTACAGCATTATAGAGGGTAGATTTAGGTGCGTAAAATCGCGTGAAAATCACATTGAGAGCATTAAATAGTCTCAAAGCTCACTCATAAATCCACAAAAGACGGTTAAAGGAAAGCCTAAAATGTCAGTCGTATAGGCGAATCAGCCTTGCATGCATGCTCCACTAGTTGCAAAAATTGCCGATTTCGGCACTCGGCAAAGTAAGTACTACGCGCGAAATCGACACAAAAGATGAATTTTCACCATAATAATTACAGACATAGCCGTAGCCAGGATATTGTCTTTCTCTCTCTAAGCCCATTTAAACGCATGTGTTAGAAAAGGACAGAAAGAGTGGCTGAAGTCACGTGACAGCCTCTATATCCATCCTTTTCTAACATATGCGTTTAAATGAGCTAAGAGAGAGACAGACAATATCCTGGCTACGGCTATATGATTACAGAGAATAACGAGAAATGAAAATTTACAGGGAAAAACACACAGAATGACGCCAAATGTAGGTACCAGGAAATGAGTCGTTTATTTACATTCAAACTATAACAATATAAGTTGCCACCGTTGGCCATCTATCGGTGCTCGTGATGGTGCATGCATGCACAGTTGATTCGCCTGTTCGACCGCCATCTTAGGCTTTTTGTGAGTTTATGAGTGGATTTTGAGACTGTTTGATGCAGTCAATGGGATATTTACGCGATTTTACACCAGAATCAACCCTCCATAACGCTGTATCGAAAGTATTTAACAGCCCATATGAGCACATGCAAGTAACGAAGCACATGAATTACACTGAAGCTATATTCAGGTTAATAATGTTTATTTGACGAAAATTTGATGCATTTGTTGCAGTCGAGCAAAACTATTAAAATTTGAATTATTTAGCAAATAATTTTTTTTTTTTTTTTTTTTTTTTTTTTTTTTTTTTTTTTTTTTTTATGAAGACTTCCACAGTTGGAATTAATTCATTTTCTTATAACTAACTGTACATTATACTAATTATAAATATATCGTGTTGTTTTGAGTATATACTATACTCATATCTAATTGTAGTTAAATTCTGGGACAAAATTCAACCTTTTTTCTTATGTATGTACTTACTAGAGTAGATGAATAATATTGACATAGCATATAGTGTATATAGGTAAATACAATTTAGGGTAATTACATGGCTATAGTTTATTTCTACTTGAAACGAGTCAAGTTTACTGCCAAACCCTATCTTGGAAGAGGGCAAGGGGGAAAGAATTGTTACTTAATATGGTTTATTTGACGGAAATTTGATGCAATAGTTGCAGTCGAGCAAAACTGTTAAAATTTGAATTATTTAGCAAAGAAAACTTTCATTTTTCTCGAAATCATGTGGTACAAATGCTGAGTTTATAAAATAAAAGTCTGAATAATTCCCTGTGTTCAGAGCGCGATCACTTTATTATCGTCCGATCAATAAGTCTCGTAAATCTACTTGATATAGGAGCTCAGTCTCCAGTTTCCTGTCATTTGGAATGTTCCAATGTCTGGATAATTTGATTTTTATCGTATGAACTCAATTGCGATGCCTCTATAGCCCAACCGTGAAAAGCAAAACAATAAAAGAGCATTTAATAACCAAGTCTGCAGCACTCTCAAGTTTGATATTTCTGAATTATGTTATTGAGTAAGTAATAAGTAAAACGGCGAGGGGAGTTGTAAAACTTTTTTTTATTTTTCTCAAACTTTCGAAGAAATGCTTTTATTTTTTGCTAAACCATTTCTCATTCATTTCCCTAGCTCAACTAATTGGATCAATTAACTTCAAATGAAGCACCCTTTTAAAAAAATAACCTCATTTTTTCTTTCTCTTCATAATATCTTACTTAATAATACTTTGGCACTCGCCTATATTTACTGTTTCTTGTGCCTTTGTCAAACATTTTCATCTATAAAGTTCTCCGGTAAATAAAGTTTAATGAAAAAGCTTAATTCAATTAATGAACCTCTAGAGTTGAAAATAAAGGTATGCATTTTTCAAACACGCAATTTCATCGAAGAAAAGCCATCTTATATTCTCCCTTCAACTTTCACAAGTTTCATTTCAACAGTCTTATCGTCGTTACCAATTGAGTCCGGAAAGATTATTGCGTTGCAAATCGCAGTAAAATAATCACAATTCGAGAAAATCAGTAGTGCAAAGAGGAAACAAAGAGGGCACCTTTTTTTTTGTTTTTTTGTTTTTTTTTTGTTTTTTTTTTTTTAAATTTTCGATTTTATTCAAAAATTTTCACTTTTTTTCAAAGTTAATCAAGAAACCTATTAATTTTCAATAATTTCTCTTTCATTTGAAGAAATTCTGTCCGCAACAAGCCAAAAACAAATGGTTAGCTCGATAACGAAGTAAAGCATAAAGATGTTTGTAAAAGCGGGTCTCTGAATACTCATCTTTGAAATACTCGCCTTCCTCAATTTCATACTCATAGTGATTTAGTGGCGTAGCGTGAGATAAGGCAACGCTGTATTGTGTATTTGCGTCCCATCATGAAAAAGATCAAACTATTGGGTTTTCAGTGAACACCTTTGCATTCGACCTATTACATCGGTTTAAATGGACACAGTACAACGTAGCCTAATTGCCCGCTACGCCACTGTAGTGTTTCTATATCCACCTCACGCCTGCGTATAAAAAGGGAGAAAAGTCAGTAGACTTACAAATGGTAAATGTTAGCGATGACCGTTTGTGCAATATGATTGTAATAACAGACTTTCTCGAACTATACAATTTTGTGAGAGTTCCCTGAAACTTGGTTCGACGGGGGCGACACATTTTGTCCGTTTTGCTTAATCTTTAACTGTTCTCTCATCTTTAGGCAACTTTCGAGCGCCGATCAATGAGAAGGCACAAAAATTTGATAAATCTACACTAGTCTACTTAACCCGCCGTCACTCGCGCCCTAAAAACTTCCGCGAGTAGTCGCGCGGGGTCGTTTTCGACCCCAAAGTTCTTTCGTCCCATTTTACCACCGTCATTCAAAATTTTGATTTCAACCATGCAGAATGGTAATAAGTATGTATTTTTAAAGCTTTTCACGTGAAAACTCGATTTGAAAAAAGAATTTTACGTTCAGTAATTAGTATACTGTAATCTGTGTCGGAAAACCCCCAAAAATGTGACTTTTCCCAGATTTTTATCGGTCAGCTGCCTTTAACTAGTTTTGAAACTTATAAATCGAGGTTTTTTTTACTTCTAGGCACTATAGAAGATAATTTCATGAAAAAAAAGTATGGGGTTGTGGGGGCAAGTTTTCGAGATATCCCCCCTCAATACCCCTCCTATATTTAGTCCTAAAATTTTGGATATGAAACAAGTAACCATCTGAAAACCTTTATTTTTTACCGAATGAGATGGAAAAAACGCCAATTGAGGTTAGCAAGATTCCATCAACCAAAAAACAGAATCGAAATTGACGATTTAGGGGAGGGCTGGAGGGGAAAAAGGGGTGGGGGGTAGCAAAGTGGAGATACTTAGATTTTTTTGCTGTGATCTTTTTGGTTTTCGTACTTTTTTCCAGGTACCCTTTTACACCTCCCTTCCGCTTTCCGCCACCTTCCCCCTTCATTTCCCATCTCATTCCTTTTTTCCCCTCCCCACTCCCCGCCTCCATGTGAAGTAATCAAACTTTCGCGGAAAAAAAACAAAAAAAAATTATGATCAGTGGCGTCGCGTGTAATCTGGCAACGCCGCATTTCGTCGATTCAAATGCATGAAAAAGGTCAAACTAATGGAGGTGCGAAGTGCACTCCCACGAATCGACACTTTGTATGCGGGTTTGAATGGACAAAACGCGGTGCTGCCAGATCGCAAGCGGCGCCGCACTGATTTATGTAAAAAATGATACGTAACAAATTGGGATAAACGAGTAATTTAGGAAAAAACAGTAAGAGCAAACATTAGATTTGCTAAAAGTATTGTAGTGAGTAAAGAAAAGTAAAAAACCAACGGCAATCACATCATGCGAGTGCAAACACCGCACTGAATCCACGTTTACGTTATGTTCACTCGGTCACATTTTATGAACGTGAGTAGTCGCGCGGGGTCGAAAAGGACCCCACGCAACTTTGGCGCGTCCGCGCTTCAAAACGAATGATTGAATTAAGTTCATATTAACAGAGTGGATAGTCCAAACCCTTGAAGGAAGGTACTGAAACGGACGAGCTAAAACCTTCAAATTTTCATGGACGGAATTGCATTTTTCTGACCCCTGGGGTCCTTTTCGACTCCGCGCGACTGACGGCGGGTTAAGAGTAAAAGGTTAAGAATAAAGCGAAACGGGCAAAATTGTTGATCTTACGAGCCACAAATTGGTGAATTCTCATAGGATAGATGTATTTAACTCCCAAAAAACAGATTTTTTATTAAACCCGTGGTGTCTCATGGGCCATTTTTCAATTGTTGTTTCCAAAACCCTGGAAATGAGAGTTTCTCATACTTGCATGTGGGACATTTTAAGAGTTGAACCTCGCGGCGAGTTTTGAATTTTCAAAAAATTAACAACAACCTTTTCTTGAGAAGAGCTAAATGGTATTGCAATTGTGTAAAATGTGTATATAGTTCTATAGATTACATGTAGAATATTAGCCTCCATCTTGACACGAGTTAAACGCTTCTCAACGATCGTTTCATAGTTCCACTGGCGCAATCAGGATCTCTTACATCTCTCTCATTTCCCATTTGAATGTATAAGACGGAAAAGGACAGAAGGAGGGGTTTTTATCCTCTTGTCCATCCTTGTCTAACCTACGTTTCTTAATGGAGAAAAGAGAGAGATAAAAAACTCTCGTTGCGCTAATGCACAGTTCCCTTCGCTCGTCACTCGCTCCTGCCCGGTATGGATCGGTATCATATCACGTGACCTCCGCCACGAAAGTCTTCCAAGAGCGCTATTTAACGCGCCTCAAACTCTATCTAGACAAATTCACTTGCTGCACTCAACTGAAACTAAATCTAAGCCCTATTTCTGTCAGCTACACCTTACCGAACTATCTTTAAGCCAATGCGAAGAACTTGTAACACCAAATTATACCGAGGTTCACAGGTATTTCTTGTCTCACACACATGTTGTGTTAAATGGGCAAAGAGAGAGAAAGATAAAAACTATTGGAGACGCCTCTGGTTTGTTTCGTTCTATAAACTAGAAAGGCACCAACCACACGGGTATCGCCGGGGTACTTACACACCTTGGCATGTTTGAAGCGACTTCGACTACAGCTGTTAAATGCATGTTTCACCTATAACTCGTGTCTTAAAATAGGCTAATAATTGGAGGGGGGAGAATGGAAAAGGGTCATAGGGAGAGTGGGAGGCAGAGTGGGAGAGAAAGGAAGAGAGGGAGAAAAGGAAAGAAGGAGAGAAAGAGAGAGGGAGAGAGGGAGAGAGAAGGAGAGAAGGAGAGAGACGAAAAAATCGTGTACACACGTCTAGTGCAATCGGGTGCAAAGCTTATTCGAGAAAAAAAGAAGCCGACAGTAGAAGAACTCCATGAAGTGCTTTCATCAGAACACCCAACAAACTCTTTGGCTCTCCGGCCGTCCCACCTTCACAATGCCTCTTCTCCCCTATCCCTTAAGCTTTCACCCCTGACCAATTTGTTAACTTGCTAATAATCCCCCATACCCCCTTGGATTTAGTCCCCCCCTTTTTTCGTTCGACTCGCCCCTCCTCAACTCACAACACGACGGCCGGGCCCGCTAACGTTTTTACCTTCCAATCAAGGATCTTTAATTAAAACTTTTTCCACCCCCTTCGTCCCCCCTCCAACCCCCTCTTCTACCACCCTCGCCCCCACTCCATCTTTCACAACCACCACACCCATACCAACTTTCATACCTTATTACCTTCCTCTTGGCTATTTAGTTATTTTCCTACCGCCACGGCAATCCCCCCCCCCCCCACCCCGAATCACCCAGCACGATCGGCCCCCTAAACACCCGTCCGTAAGTCGTGTAAGCTTGCAACGCGCACGTGTTAACTTTATAACGAGTAGTCCTAGTCAAACTATTCAGTCTAACTATTTAAGGGGTGGGCGTTTGGGGGAAGGGGGGCTATGACTCTCATATTGGGTACATGACTGGTAATTTGTGAACTGTGCGACCGACGCGACGGGACGTCAGAAAATCTTCAGGTTTTAGAATGACGTTGCGTTCGGATTGTTGGTCGAGGTTCATTTATTTATACGGTGGGCTCTTCAGATACAATCTTGATTCTATAAATAATACTGATTTACAGGTTAGAGCACTCCTGGTGTTCTGTGATACTTTATGGGCCGGTAGACCTCAAGTCTTCGTACTGTATGCATGCATATTGCATAACCACGGAGATGGGACGGCGCGGCCCTCGGTGGCGACATGACGCGCGGCGGTGTTGTATCTCGGAGGCTTGAAGGCGAAAATTAAGTTCAAGTCTTTCGCGAAAAGGAAAACACGCCACGGCTGACTACGTTGACTGTTGCATAATTAGCCGCCGCTGCTGTCGCGAGTCGTCACGATTGATATCCTCCCATTGCCAGCGTTGTCAGATTTCAGATCCAAAGTTCAATGTTGCGATACCTTTGATATTAGGCTAATTTATGATTCGTGAAAGAAATGGAATGGCGAGTTACTCTCGGTTGGTAATTATTAACCCAAGTCGGTGGTCTGATAAGCCAGAGTGGTGGTGGAGCGGCTCCGTCACGCGGAAAACAGGAAAATCCTTAGAAACATTTTGTTGAGAAATTTCAATGATTACTCTATTTTAGGGGTAACCCCCCCCTCTAACATCCCTCAAATTCAGTTTAAGGGGTATGGGAAAAACTCCTCTAGAACTATCAGAAAGAACCCTCCCTACCAAATTTGAATGCAAATAGACTCATTGGTCGGAAGTTATGATGTGCCACAGACAGACGGACAGCAGTGGCGTGTCGTCAACTGTGCGACTGGAAGCAACCCTTTGTTTTGCGGCAGGTAAACAAAGGCCTCTTACCACCAAAACAAAGGACAACTTCCAGTCGCACAGTTGACGACACGCCACTGACGGACAGACGGACAGACATGCAGACAGACATTTTTTAGGAATATGAGTTTTGGGCTCATGGGAGCTCAGCTTTTGGGATCTGAAATGCCAAGAAATGAAAGAACCAACTTCTAAATTTTTCATAATGGCATTTCCAATAATAAATTCTCTCATTCTTGAGGGGGGGGGAGGGAGAAATTATAAATTCGGTACAATTCGCGTGCAACCTGGGAATCTCACACAAATATTTCATGAAGATTGACAGCTTGGCTCATCACTGTCGAAAAATATTGTGTAGGGAGATGTTGAAACGTTTTAATTGAGTTATGTCTTTTCGTGAAAACACCAACGACATCAGGTAGAATAAACAATTGGTTGTCGGGTAGTTTTGCCACAAAGTTACGTTGCATTTACCATACTCTGGAGAAGTTTATCATGCTTTCTGGCTGTTGCCAAAATCTGATAAGGGTATGGTTAGCTGTACGGTACTTTTGTTCCGAGATTTCTTGTGCTACTGTTTCGCGGGTGCTTTAGAGGCATTTTTTTCCGATCCAACGGCTATTCCACCGGTTATAAGGCAAGCATGAAAATATATTATTGATTATAGTATTTCTGTAAAAACCACACAGCAAAAAAGACTATATTAACGAAAAATGTATTGATCTTCTTTCACCGCCATTCTGGGATTCCTT
Source organism: Trialeurodes vaporariorum (assembly GCA_011764245.1). NCBI lineage: Eukaryota > Metazoa > Arthropoda > Insecta > Hemiptera > Aleyrodidae > Trialeurodes > Trialeurodes vaporariorum. The sequence continues at coordinate 50,460,925 of VMOF01000001.1, forward strand.
AAAATAATTTCTATAGTACCTTTAGGAAGATATACAGTGCCATAACCTCAAAACGTGGTTAGGTTAGGTTTTGCTATTAGTCTGCTTTACTAAAACAATAAGTCTGTTGCAATTTTTTGTTACACAGTTTCTTAGGAAAAATTATGCGTGAAAATCACATTGTACGACTGTACGTATCGACAAGTCTCAAATACCACTCACAAAACGCATTAAATGCGTTTGCCAAAATTTAAAGATGGCGATCGAATGAGTGGCAACAATGCCTCACATCCTCGTTTAGTTTTGAATCGTGTTTATAAAGGGAAGCTCGAGGTTCGTAAACGGCTTGTTAGCGCTTTAACTTCAATTAATATTAGCAGTGTCGAGAGAGAGAGAGAGAGAGAGAGAGAGAGAGAGAGAGAGAGAGAGAGAGAGAGAGAGAGAGAGAGAGAGAGAGAGGGGGGGGAGGAGGATACATACATTATATTAGTATGAAAATATGATAGTCTGATTTTGGAAAGTCTTCATTACAAGCGGTGGTGCGACTCGATCTTTTGGCATGGGGTTAAATGGACAGATTGCAACGTTGTTACATGATTTACATGATTGTTACATGTATCGAATCTTCACAAAGTGTATTAGAGCTGAAACAAGAAAATACAGCATGGTTCAGTAGCGGATCCATGCAATGTGGCAACAATATTTTACCTCCATTTGATTCTATGTAAAACAATCGATTCGACAGTAAAACGCTGCTCCAGCAATAATCGATTTGTTGAACATAGCTTAAAATGGAGGGCAAACGTTGTTGCCAATTTGGACGAGCCGTCAGGCGTTACCTATATGTATCGATGTGATGCTGAGGTATTTTTCCGTGTATTATTCACTCGTATTTTTTTTTATCACGTGTATTACATGTTCTCTTGAAGGACTTGGAGGGTTTAATAAATATTGAGCCGTTTGGCGCACAGCACACTTTTTCAAAGTTGAGCTTTTACACGTTTTAATAGGATAAAACGCAACGTTGCCAAAACCGCTTCTCCAAAACTACGAAGCGACTTTATCTCGGTGAATACGACTGCAGCAGCCCTGGTAAAAAAACAAATAATTAAACAAGTAAATAAATAATCCGCTTGGAATAAGAAGCTTTTGCGAGTTTTTCAGACTTCTTATGAAAGCATGAACTTGTATTTACTCAAAAAAGAGAGAATTGCAATTCGCGAACCTTGTTGGTGTGTACACAGATTTTGACGCTAAAAAGTATGTTTAAAGGGATGTTTTCTCGCCCTCCTCAAATTAATTTCCTTAATTAATACGGAGTGGTTTTTTATTTCCTTCTTTCTGTTCTTGCATCCATCCTCCGTTGGTTGTGTGCGCCTCAGAGCCAACCACTTACCCGCACACTCACACCATATTGCATCTGCTTACTTACTTCATGCCAGAGCGCAGTGTTGCCGGTGGAGTTACGCGCAATCGAATATTTGAAACCAAGGCGCAATGTCAGATCCGGGCAGTGGCGGCTCGTGAAATGCGATATATCGATGTCTACTCCATTTAAAACTATAGAAAAGTATCGATCGTCAGGGGGTGCAATTGAACCCCCGAGGAATCGATACTTTTCAATAGTTTCAAATGGAGTGGACGTCGATAAATCGCAATTCACGAGCCGCCACTGGATCCGGGGGGCGCGCGCCCCCTCAGAAGCCTCAAATGTTGCCTTATTTCAACAGATGACAGCCCAAAATTGCTCCCTGAGACATTTCAAATTTCAAATACCCCCTTCCCACTCACCCTAGTAAAATTTTCTGAATCCACGGCCAAGGCGCACCAAAGCGTTAAAATTACCAAATATCATTCGGTATATATGTGGTATTTAGTACTGAAAACCGAAAATATCGAAGTGACCAAGGTCTCATATTTTCTTATTTGGACCGATGAAAATGAATAATATTGAAGGTGTTAGGCAGAAAAATGTCAGACAGGAGCGTCATTTGTGGCAGGTTTTGGCACATCTCAAAATTAAAGGAAAATTCGAGAAGCAAAAGAAAGAGGTTGTATAGTATTATAGCGCGTATATAGGTGAATAAAATCTTCCAATTTCTGGGAAAAATATGTACGAAATGTCTTTACTGTTGATACACTAAATTTGCCCGATTTTTGTGAAAAAGGACATTAGGGTCATCAAGGACCACGATGGTCAAAGTTTCCAGGAGTCAAACGCGTGAGAAGCAAAAGAAACATGTCACCAGTAATCACCCCCCTTTCCCTGGCAAAAGTTGAAATGACGCCCCTAGTCAAAGAATACTTTGACAATTTTACTGTGGGAAGTTAAAACTACTTTCTTTTTTTATAACTTGCCTTTCTTTACAACTGCATTTATTTCCTTTGTTTTTGCATATTCTGTCAACACTTTCTTTTAGGTGTAACGAGTACGGACGGATTCAAAAAGTGCGGGTGGGCTAATTCAATTTGACTAGAAGTTCTAACTGACCCCTTATTTATGAGAAAACTAGAGCCCCTTGATGAAAATAGCTCATATAGATTAAGGACACGAAGCCTTATGATTTTGAAGATAGCCAACCACGTGACCTAGTTCAAAGGTTAAGTTTGACAATGGACCAACGGGAGAGAGGCGGATTAGCCGGCTTTCCGGTCCATTCCCGAACAAGTTCATATTAACCTCTTTCAAATCAACTCTCTCTTGTGTGGAGCCTTCACTGTCTTCGACTTTTTTCGCCGCGTAAAGGTCAAACACCAACGACCAATCAGAACTCGTTGAGCTCTTTTCAGTGATTCCTATAAAGAGTTTCCATGAAGGGGCTCTATAGAGGAAACTACGTTGATAAACGCGGGTTTCGACCTGAAATCTGTGGCAATGGTATTCTTTTCTCACGCTTACTATAGCTACTCTTTTGCCAGCATAAATACGAAGACAGTGTCGAGCGGAGTTAGAAGTCTCTATTATGGTATTCCTCCGGAACAAAGCAATTATTGTCAACCATTTAAAAGTTATCGTTAAATTGACCAGTGGATTTCAGAAGTTTTCTCTGCCACCATCGTAATTTTCGCTAGCTTTTACATGAAATTCAACACTTGATTCATCCTTTACATAAAGCGTGAAACAGTCCTATTTGAAGCTTATTTTTAAACACTAAGCTGGCTAGTTTACCTCAACATCAGTGCTGCCATTCTCCGTATAATTGTCCAATTTTCTCATTTTGATTTAATGTAAAAGTTGGTAATTCATAGGAAAATCTGACAACCATGGATCAACGTACAGTGTGTTCCAGAAGTCTTAACCAGACCCTAGTCGAAACTCAGGTATTTCATTTTGATAAACAGTAGACCGGTTCGTTGGCTTATGGTTAGTCAAATTTCTCGTGTATGCTAACAAACTATTCTGTGGATCCAAGTTTGACGAAGGTATTTTTTGTTTATCGAATTGATGTACGGGTTTTTTGCCTTGGTTTTGGTAAGGACTTTCGGAACGTCATGTAAAAATCGAAGCATTTTCATGTCACAAACTTCAAACTGCCTGACTATTTAAATTATCATTGCACGTACATGTTTTCAATATTTTTCGCAAAACTTGGCTACTAAGCACAGGAACCTCTCGACTAACCTCTAAAGTAATCACTGCGTAACTTTCGAGTGCGTTCATCCAGTCAATATCCAGCTTTTCAGTGCGGTTACACGAAAGTGCTCGTCTGCTCGTCTCAAATTTAAAAGACAGGCGTTTGAATACTGTGTAAACATACCCCTTTACCCCTTCCCTATTCTCAATGCCCGGCCTCACCCCTCCCTCCTCTTTCAACGGAAGAGGTGCCCTCCCCTTTTTGACCCTGCGCACCTCCGCCGCTTCTTTAGAAGTATCTATTTGTTCATCCTTTGGGAACAAGTGGCTTGTTCTTGAGCCAACGCTGATTCTACATATTGCCCATAAACTGAACCAAAAGCATACTCAGAAATCTGTCTCACTTTCTCTACTTGGATTCAATCGCACGAGTTAGAGAAAGACAGATACAGGGGCTAAAGTCTCGTGATGCCATGTCCTTCTTCCATCCTCCACTACTTCATGTGTTCAAATGACCTGAGAGAGAGAAAGAGAGAAAGAGAAAGAGGAAGAGGAAGAAAAAGAGAAAGAGGAAGAGGAAGAGAAAGCGGAAGAGAGAGCGGGAGCGGGAGCGGGAGCGGGAGAGGGAGAGGGAGAGGGAGAGTGAGAGTGAGAGTGAGAGTGAGAGTGAGAGAGAGAGGGAGATGGAGAGGAGAGGGGAGGGAGAGGGAGAGGGAGAGGGAGAGGGAGAGGGAGAGGGGAGAGGGAGAGGGAGAGGGAGAGGGAGAGGGAGAGGGAGAGGGAGAGGGAGAGGGAGAGGGAGAGGGAGAGGGAGAGGGAGAGGGAGAGGGAGAGGGAGAGGGAGAGGGAGAGGGAGAGGGAGAGGGAGAGGGAGAGGGAGAGGGAGAGGGAGAGGGAGAGGGAGAGGGAGAGGGAGAGGGAGAGGGAGAGGGAGAGGGAGAGGGAGAGGGAGAGGGAGAGGGAGAGGGAGAGGGAGAGGGAGAGGGAGAGGGAGAGGGAGAGGGAGAGGGAGAGGGAGAGGGAGAGGGAGAGGGAGAGGGAGGGGAGAGGGAGAGGGAGAGGGAGAGGGAGAGGGAGAGGAGAGGGAGAGGGAGAGGGAGAGGAGAGGGAGAGGGAGAGGGAGAGGGAGAGGGAGAGGGAGAGGGAGAGGGAGAGGGAGAGGGAGAGGGAGAGGGAGAGAAAGAGGCAGAGGGAGAGGGAGAGGGAGAGGAAGAGAAAGCGGAGGAGAGAGCGGGAGGGGGAGAGGGAGAGGAAGAGAAAGCGGAGGAGAGAGCGGGAGGGGGAGAGGGAGAGGGAGAGGGAGAGGAAGAGAAAGAGGAAGAGGAAGAGGAAGAGGAAGAGGGAGAGGGAGAGGGAGAGGGAGAGGGAGAGGGAGAGGGAGAGGGAGAGGGAGAGGGAGAGGGAGAGGGAGAGGGAGAGGGAGAGGGAGAGGGAGAGGGAGAGGGAGAGGGAGAGGGAGAGGGAGAGGGAGAGGGAGAGGGAGAGGGAGAGAAAAAGAGAGAGAGAGAAAAAGAGAGAGAGAGAGGAATGTGCGGAGGTAGGAGCGTGTACGGAGAGGGAGAGAGAGAGAAATTCCTCGACCCACCTCATGATAGTCAGACTGAATGGTTGTATTAATAATATACATTCATGTTGAGATGATATGGGTCCTTCACCCGTGTGTTTGAGCATTAACGTGGTCTGGTGCTTTTCATTAGATATACACTGTCCCGCAAAAAAACCGGCGCACCTGGCGCGCTGGATCATTCCGCTCGAAAATGCGAAAAATTTACAAAATTTAAAATCGTCATATCTTTCGAAATAAGAGAGCTAAGAATATTTCAAGGCCAGGATCGGATTTGTCATACTTTCTAGTTTTTTATGCGTAAGCTCAAATTTTCTTTTGGTCATTTTCACGCCCGTATGAAGAGTTTTTCCAAACCCACGCGAAAACTGTTTTTCGAAGCACATCTATAAAAAGTTACTCAAACTTCTCACATCTCTTTGGGCAAAAGTAGCATAGATAGACAAAATCTGAGACATGCATCAGATTCCTCAGAGTCAGGGCTTTCGACTTGGTTACATCAATTTTGTCAACAAAATTTTGTCGACGTCGGAAAATGCACTTCTCCGAGACCATGTAAAAATCGCTTCTGAACATACACCGTTTACACATCCCGCTCAAACATGCGAAAATATGTTAGACGTTCAAATCGTCATAACTTTTGAACGAAAAAAGTTAAAAATATTTCAAGGCCAGGGTCGAATTCCTTACACTCTCTAGTTTTTATACATGAACTAAAATTTTTTTTCGTTCATTTTTACGCCCGTGTGAAGGGTTTTACCAAACCATAGTGTCCCCCAGTGTAAACTGTGTGTTCACGGTCTTTACATGGTCTCGGAAAAGTGCATTTTCGACCTTAAAAAAATTTTGTAGACAAAATTGAGGTAACCAGGTCAATAGTCCTGACTCTGAGAAATCAGATGCATGTCTCAGATTTTGTCAATCTATGCTACTTTTGCCCAAAGAGATGTGAGAAGTTTGAGTAACTTTTTAGAGATATGCTCCAAAAAAAACAGTTTTCGCGAGGGTTTGGAGAAACTCTTCATACGGGCGTAAAAATGACCAAAAGAAAATTTGAGCTCACGTATAAAAAACTAGAGAGTGTGAGGAATCCGACCCATGCCATGAAATATTTTTAACTCTTTCAGTTCAAAAGTTATGACAATTTGAACTTTTAACATGTTTTCGCATGTTTGAGCGGGATGTGAAAACTGTGAGTTCAGAAGCAGTTTAGGCGCACCGTAGGTACTACGTGCGCCTATTGAAATCGGTCTGCTACTCAATAGAGTATACTACGCCCCTTGTGGTCAAATGGCAAAATGAGCTTTTTTGATGTCGTGATTTTTAGGTTGTTTCCTTTTTTTTTAATGCCAATTTCATTTGAAAAGTTAATATTTTCCCAATCACGACTGAATTTCGAGTGTGTTGGAAGTAATTAGATGTTCTTTGATTCACGTTTTCTTAAAGTTATTCTACTTCAAAATTTTTACTAACCTCACTTTCTGATTAGTGATGATTTCAAATTGTCCCGTATTTATTCTAGTTGATCAAGTGAACCAATCATTTGCCGTTCTGAGTGATTTTTTTTTTTTCATGTAAATGTAATTATTATAATTAATTATAGCGTTTGGTCAAACGCAAAACGGAGAGTCCAAGCAGCAAGACTTTCACTATCTCAATGCTCAGAATTCTTATTTATCTTTGGTTGAACTGATGACTGTTCAGTGTTCATTTTTAATATTTAAATATTTTTAACGCTAATGATCAGAATTAGAGACTGATTAGGTGTTTGAGGTTGATCAGTCATGCCTAAAAGTTTCGCACTTAGACTTTTGTAGAAAATTTGATTTTGCGCCTCACAATTAGGTTAAAAGTAAGTTAGCGTTTTTATGCTGAAATATGAGTCAGCGATCCATTTCTTTCTGAAAATTGTGTTAGCGAGTCAATTTCTTCTGATGACGCAGAGATTTTCAAGGTATTTTGTTACGATAGTTGGCCTCTCACAACAAAGTCAATCATGATTTAGTCAAAGTAATGGCCTCTCATCATGTCTAATACCATCCATAAGAACATCCTTCCATCATATTTTCATATTTCTTAACCATCTCTGACTTAGAGAGTTTTAGGTAAAAAAATTCTGTGGCGTCTGTCCGTCAGTCCGATTTCCGTCACTCCGTACCTAGGCATAACTATTGAACCATTGATCCATTATGCATCCAGATTTTACAGTTGTTGCGTTTTAGATTCCCCAGAGGCACTTTTTTTGTTTTTTTGAAATTTTGACTTTTAGGGTAGTTATGGGGAAAAAATGATTTTCGTTAAAATCAATGGTAAAATGGAAAAAATGAATAAAAATGGAATAATTCAATTTTGGCTCAATAAATTTTTGATGAAAGTTAGCAAAAAAAAAATCTTTTTTCAGCCTACTATAGAATAAACCACTTATATTTCCATATTCATTCCTCAAAACTGATTAAAAATCAAAATAAACGCGCTTGAGCCAAAAAAAAACTATTGTGAGAAATCAATCTTTAAACTTGGAGTCAATCAATAATGGCTCCATGAATTTTGATAAAATTTGTACACACTATCTTATCAAAAACTTAAAGATTTTCCTCTCTGTGTCACCAAAAACAACCAATAAAACCATTTCAAGAGGTGATATAGGTGCGATTGAGAAAAAAATTTGGGAATATGAGCAAATAAAAATATAATCCTATTATTTGGGATGGTTCGGGTTTTGGTTCAATCAATTTGGATGAAAGTTAGCAAAAAAAATCTACATTCAGCCTACTAAAAAAAAACCACTCATAGTTACAATATTCAACCCTCAAAACCGTTTAAAAAATCAAAATAGGTGCGCTCGAGCCAAAAAATGGAATTATCGTGAAAAATTTAAGTAATCTTAAAACTTGGAGTCAATCAATAATGGCTGGATGAATTTTCATGAAACTTTTTACACACAATCTACTATCAAAGTACTAACAAACTTTCCTCTCTGGTCCCCAAAAAACAACCAATAAAACCATTTCAAGAGGTAATATAGGTGCGATTGAGCAAAAAATATGGGAATATGAGCAAATAAAAATATAATCCTATTTTTTGGGAGGTTCAGGTTGGGTTCAATCAATTGGATGAAAGTTAGCAAAAAAAATCTACATTCAGCCTACTATAAAATAAACCACTCATAGTTAAATATTCAACCCTCAAAACCGTCTAAAAAATCAAAATAGGTGCGCTCGAGCCAAAAAATGGAATTATCGTGAGAAATTAAGTAATCTTAAAACTTGGAATCAATCAATAATGGCTGGATAAATTTTTCATGAAACTTTTTACACACAATCTACTATCAAAGTACTAACATACTTTCCTCTTTTGATCACCATAAACAACCGATTAGACCTTTTCAAGAGGCAATATAGGTGCGTTGAGAAAAAAATATGGGTATATAAGCAAATAAAAACATAATCTTATTATTTCAGAAAATTTCCCTGTTTGGCCCAATGAATTTTGACAAAATCTGGCAAATAAAATCTACAATTAGTTTACAAAAGAAAGTACCCCTTACAGTTACAATATACAACCCTTAAGAGAGTTAAAAAAATTAAAAAAGGGTGTTTTTCCAAAAAAAAAAAAAAAATGAAAGTGAGGAATTAATTTTAAACTTGGAGTTAAACATTAATGGGATGGATTTTGACAAAACTTTTTACAAACATAATGTGTTAAAAAAATGCACTAAACACTGCACTGTGTGCACTAAAATATTTTTCTGGTACAGTCCTCATAAAAACCTTAAGACCGTTTCGAGGGGCAATATAGGTACAATCGAGCAAAAATCTTTTGAAACTATAATTGTACTAAGCAAATATGAAGACCAACATAATGATTGGAATAAGTAATTCAAGTATGACTCAATTAAGTTCGATGAAAATTGCATCAAAACGTTTGCAACCAGCCTAGGCAGAAATTTCTTTCCAAAGTATTACTACAATATACAACCTTTAAGTCTAAAGCTTTTAAAAGCAATATAGGTTTCATCACACCAAAAAAAAAAAATATTCAAGGAAAAAAATTTTATAAAGAAAAATCAATCAAAAATGGCTGAATGAATTTTGTTGAAATTCTGTTTGCGCAATCTGCGACTTTCTTAAGTACATCTTTGGAGGGGGGTTAATCTATTAAACAAAAAATTATTTTGAAGATCCACAGTTTGAAAGAAGAAACCAAACATAGTACTCAATGGAGGAAATGCAAGAATCAGTACATATCGACCTGCTAGGTGTAAAAACTAAGGGAAAAGAAACTCCCAAAAAAAGAACAAAGAGCAAATATAATGAATGCAGCTCAAAGAATAAAAACTTATTGGAATCTGGGAATTACTTTAGACCTGTTATAAGCAACATCAGATTAAGGCTCTCAATTAGCCTTCAAAAACAAAATAGGCAACTACTCCTACAGCTTCTCTACAAAATTACAAACTCTTCGGATTGAAGGCAGAGTTATGTCCGGAGGTGAAAATATTTGAAATTTGGGGGGGGGGTTGGGGGTCTCCCCAGAATTCTTTAGGGGTTAGGGGGTCTCCTCCAGAATTCTTTAGTGGTGGGAGGGGGGGGTCTGGGGGTCCCCTCAAATGGTGTGAGAAAGTGTTCGTAGGGTATTCCCTACAGTTTATTTTTTATCATTTCGAGACTTGATTGACGTATTTCGGCCATTGTGCGCGGATCGAATGCCTGTCACCAGTCGTGGGACGTCATGGGGACATTTAGGAGAGATGTCTTTTGACTCACTGTAACTTCTTCATCTTTTCTTACGTTTTGCCATGGCGTTCTTTGTTTTACTTGGCATCACACTTCACGTTCAAAATTTTTTTCCGGGCAACCAAAGAACGGTGCCAGCTAATGGAATATGGCAACATTGTTTTTCTCTACTTTAACACATCATGAAAAATAACCCATTCTTGGCGAGGCCAGTCGCCTACCCAAAAATCGATCATTTTACATATAAAATCAATAGAGACAAAAACAGTGTTGCCAAATTGATAGAGCCGTCACTGCCAGTTAACCTGCAGACCAATTTTGCATGGAAATAATGCCTTCAGTGGACTCCAAGATTACTTTCAAGAAACTGCGAGAAACATTTTCCCGGGCTCATGAGCATCTTGGAGCTGATCTAAGCTGTTAAGAGCGTTGAGGTCTGACTGGCTGGACTAATAACCAATGACTCGGCATGGTCCGATTTCTTCTTACTACTGATCACTTTTTCATTTCCCTTTTGCGGGACATACTATATTGTTGACTACCTTTTTACTAAAAGGGGGGTTTAAAAATTTTTTTATGAGTATTTGATTTTTTATTACGTGCGTTTAGTGATGTGCAGTGGGAAATTCGAAGGAATTGTTCTATGATTGTCCGGAGTGGTCCTACCACCCCCCCCCCCCCCCTCGCCGCTTTCAGGTTCGAACTTGAACTTTTGCTGTACAATTTTTTTTTGAGATGGTGGAAAATTCGGAGGGATTGTTCCAAGATTGTCCGTAGTGGTTCTAACCCCCCCCCCCACTCATCGCACACAGGTTCGTACCTAATCTTTTGCTGGACAGTTTTTTTTTTGAGATGGTGGAATATTCGAAGGGTTTTGTCCTCAGATCGCACGTAGTGGTCCTAACCCCTACTCACTCGCCGCACCCTTGTTTGGACCCGGATTTTTGCTGGACAGATTATTTTTGAGATGATGGAAATGGAATTTGATTTATGAGGGACCAAATTTGCTCAAGGTGCGCCTTCTCTGACACTGTAGTGTCAGAACTATCTGCTTGTTTACATATGGTCTCGGAGAAGTGCATTTTCCGACGTTGAAAAAATTTTGTTGACAAAATTGATGTAACCAAGTCGAAAGCCCTGAATCTGAGAAATCTGATGCATGTCTCAGATTTTGTCTATCTATGCTACTTTATCCCGGAGAGATGTGGAAAGTTTGAGTACTTTTTAGAGATGTGCTCCAAAAATACAGTTTTCGCGTGGGTTTGGAAAAACTCTTCATACGGGCGTAAAAATGACCAACAGAAAATTTGAGCTTACGCATAAAAAACTAGAGAGTATGAAAAATCCGATCCTGGCCTTGAAATATTCTTAGCTCTCTTATTTCAAAAGTTATGACAGTTTGAACTTTTAACATCTTTTCGCATGTGTAAACTGTGTGTTCAGAAGCGGTTTTTACATGGTCTCGGAAAAGTGCATTTTCCGACCTTAAACAAATTTTTTAGACAAAACAGAGGTAACCAAATTGATAGCCCTGACTCTGAGAAATCTGATGCATGTCTCAGATTTTGTCTATCTATGCTACTTTATCCCAAAGAGATGTGAGAAGTTTGAGTAACTTTTTACAGATGTGCTCCAAAAAAACACTTTTCGCGAGGGTTTGGAAAAACTCTTCATACTGGCGGAAAAATGACCAAAAGAAAATTTGAGCTTATGTTAAAAAACTAGAAAGTAAGAGAAATTCGATTTTGGCCTTGAAATATTTTTAGCTTTCTTAGTTAAAAAGTTATGACGATTTTAAATTTTGTAAATTTTTCGCATTTTCGAGCGGAATGATCTAGCGCGCCAGGTGCGCCGGTTTTTTGCGGGGCAGTGTAGTTTGTGTAAATCAAAATTATTGCTTTTACTGCGATTTTACACAGAACACTGCGCAAGTGATCAATCTTCTCAATATCGATGGCAGTTCGGGCTTAAATCTGAAACTTTGTTTATTCGCTTTGCCAACCAGGCAAAATTCAGGCCTTCAACGTCGGTTTTGGCAACCAACGGCATGAAATGGGGCCAAATTGATGACTAGAGACTGATTCATGGCTTTTGTTTAGGATAACATGGATTAGCCTACTTCATTTTTTTGACATCGGTATCAAATTTCGCATCTTATTACGGAACCAAACGAAACAAAACATTATAAGTAGTTAGCGAGTTGTGTCCAATGCTCATCAGTCAGATATATCTGCAGAAAGGAGGTGCCTATGATCAGTGGCGGATCCACGAAGGGTGGGAGGGGGCATGGGGGCACGTCCCCCCCCCAGAAGCTTCAAATTTTGCCTTTTTTCCATAGAAAATAGCCAGAAATTGCTTCCACCAACGCTTCAAATTTCAAAATTTCACAGGTGTGCCCCCCCTCCCCCCCAGAAAAAGTTTCTGGATCCGACACTGCCTATGATGCTTTGCTTGAGCCGATCTTCTTGAATAAGTTTCAACTACACTGGCATTAAACTATCTACATCGGATTGTCATGAAGAGTAAATTATCAAACCCACCGATTGACATGACGTGGAAGACCGCCGGTGGCGCTCAAAGTCGCAAACTCATTCTTATTTCTTCTCCCCTCCTCCTTGCACCGAGTCAAGTGTTTTGTGCTCCAACTGGAAACGGATCGTCTTTTCTTCTCTTCTTTTTCTTTTTTATCCATTGGACTCCCTCCCAGAGACGGAGAGCAAACATTATATTCACCGGAGCACGTTCCCCGTGTATTTTTTGATGGGATTTCACTTCTTGGAATGAGACTGAAACCTCTGTGTGTGGCTCTTGCCGGAGACTGGAGAGACGAAATGGAACGAGAATTGAAAGGAAAAGTTAATAGGTTTTCCAAGTTACTTCTCTCTCCCGACCTCCAACCGCCCCTCTCCCTACATCGTCTACCGGATGTCGGTATTACAACTACAGCCCTCGGTTAACAAAAGCGACCCAAACTTGTCGGAGTTAATAAGAAAATATCCCCGTGGTGTCTCCTATTGGTAGGGGGGTGTCCAACTCTTTTAATAATATTAGCGAAACTTCGTTAAGGAGAGATTAGGCACGAGATTACCGATACATCGTCTTATGTAACTTCTCGTGAGATAAACCCTCTGCTTTAACAGCCTTGAGGTCAAAACTTACGTCTTATCAACGGCTTGTAATGACATTCTGATATACTTATTACCTACCAAAATGGTTGGAGGATGAAGTTTGATCTGGAAGACGCGATCTTTGATGGGAACGTAACCTCCAAAAGAAGCACCGCACAATGTTTAATGAGTCTGAATGAAAATAAAGCCTGCATTCTTTCAGAAGTAGGTGCTGTTGTAAAGAGGCTTTGTTTGACTATAAAATATTTTTGTACCAACTTCATTTCTTCATAATCCTTGGAACTAATGAGTGCTCGCTTAGAGAAAATTAATAGTTAAAGATCATTTTCAATTTGTTCTGTTTTAAAAATAGCTTTTCATTTTCACCATTTCACGTTTACTATATACCAGTAAGCGGAATATACTGTATAGATTTCCAGAAAATTACATCTTGATTTTTTCGCTAAATTGATCGACTGACACGGCAAATTTGTATAAAATGTTAACTCTTTGAAATAATTCAGAGAGTCACTCTATGGAGACGCACATGACGTGTGATCTTATCTTTAGTTCTTATCCAATCGCTTGTCTCACATCTCTATTAGTTTTTACTTTTTAGATGGGAAGTGTGCCTAAGTCAAAGCTGAACTTCCATTGTTTTTTTTGCTCTTCTCATCTATTCCGTCCTCCTTTTTTCTGGATTCTATTTTTTCTCTTTCTTTTTTTTCTGTCCTTCGAGATTTGCCAACGGTATGCGGTGCACGCCATTTGTGACCACCCAGTGACGCCAGCCGGTCCTACTTAATTCGTTTCCACAAAATGACGTACCAGGTTTTTTAAACAAGCCTCATACCTATCGATTGATACAGCAAGGAAAATGACGGGCTATTCCGAGATCTTCTCAAGGTCAGAATTGTTTTCTTCTCAGATTTGCCCTACTTACATACAGCTTGTACCAATCTGTAAGAAATGTATTTTTAAGCCATCCTTTAAATATTTAAAGAATGAAAAAAAGAAAAAAAAAAAAAAAAAAAAAACTTAGCTCAGGTGTTACCTCCTTTAAAGTGACACCAGACTCTTTTTGACAAAATTTGGCCTTTAACATGATTCAAATTATACTCCTTGGCGGTGTTGTAACATAAGGACCAGTGTAGAAACGCACTTCCCGACGACGTTGCACTTTGTCCATTTAAATCCATGTAAAAAAAGAATTGAAATGTGTCAACTACTACACATCCTATAGTTTGAAATGTTAAATGGATTTAAAGGAAACAAATTCAAAATCGTATCGCTAATAACGCAGCATAAAAAAATGAAACTACGCAACGAAGTTGAAAGCTTTTTTATGAATTGATTAATAAGCTGAATCACTCGAGACCGTCCTTAAAAAAATCAATGGCTAACGATATTTCTGGGTTATCACGATTACTGCATGCAAAAGTTCAGAAGAGTTTCCTTACAATCGGTGTTAGCAACTCGTTTGTTTCAGTTTCACTCTTTTCCTGTCACAGTTACTTTGTGAAATTAGAATATTTGTAACTTTGTAATTTACAATATTTTGAATGAGCCTTCGTATCATTGAATATCTTATCAGTTAGTCTACTGTCTCATAGTGCCAGATCGTGTTACAACTATAGAAACTTGTTGCTCTTTTTTTGTCTATCTATTGGGACAAAGTATGGGTAAAAAGAAAAATGAAGCTAAAGGAAGAAGTCACGAGGTAGCCCCTTCGTCTTCTCCTTCGAACAAATTAAATCTCAAGGGAAAATAGAGAGAAATAAAGATTCGTAGCTAAGCCCCTGGAGAGCAGATCGGTGCTGCTAGATTATGCGAACATTTCCTCAAGTTTAACGTTGAAAGATTATTTAATCGAGGCATGAGGGAGACTCGCCTACTCACCGTGATCTACTTAATTTCCCAATGCCATGATATTCTTGCCTTCTCCAAAACAGTTGATCTCTCTGACGATGTAGGAACCTTATTCATTTCGAAAATTTGCCAAGCATCTGTCAAAAGCTCAAGACAAAAAACACTTCTACTATTCAATTTTAAAGACTTTTCAACCATTGATTCTTTACTTGTTAATTTGCAACAGAACTTTATAGCAGTTTCATTAGCCAACCATCAAACGGAGTTAAAAAAGCATCTGACAAACGATCGCTCAAGAAATATACTGTTTTTATTTAATGATTGCAACGATATTCTCAGATTTGTTTTGAATTCCATCTTTGAACCTGGAAAGTATGGATTAGTCACAGATGAAGGACAGTATGCGAATGGCAAATCACGCATGGACGTTGGAAATGTGTGTAAGGATACAAACGTTTGTGAAAAAGAAACTTTTGACGCTTATTGTTTTTCCGACCGTTCTCGAGCAGGGCCTGGGATTGGGAATGAAACGTGGGACATCCTAATGAATCTTAAGGAAAAAGATCTAAAGGAGGATTCGTTTCTCTCAGAATCTGTTTTCAATCATACCCGCGGTTTCTACAACAGCAAAGTGTGGAACTCTCAAAACAACTTGATTTTTTTTATATCATATTCCGAAGGTGTCGCTTCAAAGAGAAACAGAGCTCTGACCGAATCCGCACATTTGGCTAAAAGGTTACCAGAAGATAAGGTGGGAAGTGATTGCAATCTGACTTATATTTTTAAATTTTTCTGGCGATTTTTCAAAGGTCGCCGTGCTGTCATTTGTGAGATGCAAAACTGCTACAAGTACGACGCGTTTGGAGAGAGAGTACTAAAGCTCAAAAATGTGAATAAAGCCGATGATTTCTTTGATTTTTCGTGGAAATCATTGAACCGGAAACGTATTACCATGCCATATCGTGAACTTGAAATTGGGAATACTGCATATAACTTGGTAAACTGGGATGCGACCTGGAGAGACATCGTGACGGAAGTTACTTCTACAACATTTTCGAACACGAATAGACTGGACGACATAATATGGTCCTCAGAGGTGAACGGGATTAAGATCAGTCCCTTTGACCCTGAACAAGGACTACGCTTTGGTGTTGATCTTTTCGTAATGCCTAGGGAATTGCGGCCGAAAAAAGATTACTCGATGCTCGATGTCACCGTATCAATTGAATCCGAACAATTGTGTTTCTTGGTACCTCGGAAAGGGTATATACCACAATTTTTAGTCATTTTTCGCTGTTTCACTTTTGCCGTTTGGATCTGCATTTTGATAACAATTGCCCTGATTTATATGACTCATTTCTACTTGCAATCTCAGTTTGAATTTTTCCAACATCTTTATTCCACTGAGGAGTTTGCTTCGTTTAAGGGGTCTTCAACCTTATTGTTGTTATTGTGTTACTGTCTATACTTGAATCAACCTAAAATTCAATTCACCAAACTCTCCTCTGCGAAAGTTTTATTCGTGACGTTAAGTTTCTCTATCTTAGTGCTGGTGACGTTGTTCCAGAGTGGTATGTTCACTTTGCTTAGCAATCGCTTGAGGTACTCTGATATAGACACCATTGAGGAGTTGGCACTATCAGACCATTTAATTCAGTCCTATTACAATGACTCTGATTTGTCTTTTCAAGCTGACACGCAATTTAAGTTCTTGCAAGAGAGATTGCTGGATAGTTTTAAATACTATACCCACCTCCTTAACCAATTTTACGATTACTCTCGGAGCAATCATATGAAATGGACGAATGAAACAGGGTCGATTTACAGCCAATCAGTAGAACATATCATTACAGCAATGGAGACCATCTCCGCTCAAGATGCATTCATGATATTTTTTCAAAATAGTCATAAAAGACAAAAAAACTTTAATTTATTTCAGAATCGGCTTAGTTCAGATGAAGTATCGAATCAATTGCATTGCGTTCAAGAATGCATTGTGTCACTTCCTGTACTTTTTTTTGTTCCCAAGTATTCATTTTATTTTGAAGCATTCAATACTAAATTGACTCAATATATAGAAGCTGGAATAGTTGCTAATTTGGTGCGTGAAAAGTTAAGGGGTGACAACGTAATGCAACCGTTAATGGTGGACCCAGACGAGTCTCTCAGACCATTCAGTGTCACTGATTTACAAATTTCATTTATCTTTCTTGTCACCGGGTTGGTTTTCGGGTGTTTTGCATTCGTTTTTGAACATTTGTTTTACAATTTTTGTCAGTTTTAAGAACAAGAACTAGATTTAGCAGTATGTCTCCTGATGTTTGACTTATTTTAAAACTTTGAGTCTCGTAAAAATGCGTATACTGGAGTTGAGAGTGGCTTTGGCTTTTGTAAGGCTGTTCTGGAAAAGAGTGTCATGAGATGTTCGAATAGGATGAGAACCTGCAAAACCTAGGTGGAACGCTGAATAGAAATCGTTGGATAATTCTTTTGTTCAAGTATCATATTCCCAAGGAAAATGTTCTCCTTTATGAGCTGAACTGTTTGTCATTAATGTTACGATAAAATGCAAACATACTTTTGATTACCTACTAGACTGTATAGTAAGCAATCGGTAACAATGAAAATGTTAACAAACAAAATAGAGTAGTCATACACGAGGCTTCAATGCTTGAATGAAAAATATTACGTAAATAACATGCACATTCCTTTTTAATTAATAATTTAACTCGACACTTTTTTATATTTTTCCAGTTTTCCTGGCCTTACTTTTACATGACACAAAAGGTCATTCGTATGACCTTTCGTTATACTCGTATATTTCCTTTTCATTCAATACTTTCGTCACGGTTACTTGTTATTAAATGCGCGTGTTAGTTTACTTTGAGAGACAGTATTTACTACTTTACTTTTTCAAGTATTTCTCTATATTTCATACTTATCATTGCTCCAGATCAAATTTTGATTATTCCAAATCAACGCATAAGAAAACTGTTTCCTCCGTCACTTCAATTTCGTCTGGCCACTTAATATAAGTGGCCAGATATTTTATTGAAGCTCTCGTGTTGCAACATTTGTGATGTGTGTATAGAAAACGGACTAGGGACCATAAAACTGGTTGAATACGAATGAGTTGTTGCCTTTACCTTCGTAGAGGAGAGTATCTAGGTTAAGATGACCCATTACGAGCTTGAAAATATAAGAAATTCAAGCCTGTACAGCCGGAATTTCATGTTGGAAAAAGACCAATTCCACGTAAACACTTGTCCATTTAAAAGAACAGTTTTTACAACGATTGCGTTATGGATTGAAGACCAGCTTAGATGCCTCTTACTCCTTCAAAAAAATACTCACTATCGTTCTATTTGTTGCCAGCGCGCTATGGTGTGCGGTGCACACCCTTCGTACCCATCCAGTGACGCTATCCGGTTCTACTCAATTCGTTTCCGCAAAGTGACGTTCCAGCTTTTTCAAACAAGCATCAGCTATCTATTGATTTGGCAAGAAAGATGGCAGGGTGGTCCGAGATTACCTCAAGGTCAGAATTTTCTTCTTCTTAGATTTGCTCTACTTACAACTTGTATCGTTCGGTAAGAAATCTATTTTGAAGTCACCCTTTACATGTTAAAAAAACACTTCAGTCGAAGGGTCGTCAGTTTTAAAGAGTCATCAGACTCGTTTTAAGAAAATTTGGCCTTTAACATCATTCGAGTGATACTCCTTGGCGTGGTTATAACGAAACCAATTGGACAAAACCGATGAAAAAATAATAATGAGTTACTGTTCGAAGAGGCTACATTATGTTGTCTAACATAAGGACAATTGACAAAACGTGCTTCCCGGCAACGTTGCATTTTGTCCTTTCGAAATCCCTGTAAAAAAACGAACTAATAGGTGGCAACTATATACACATTCTATAGTTTGATATGTTCTATAGATTGAAAAGAAAACAAGAACTTCGCCAAATTTAATGTTGTACCGCTAATGACAGGATAAAAAAGGAAATGACACAAGAACATTGTAAAATTACTAATACAGTTTAAAAATTGCACTAGATGCCAATCTTGTGCATGCTCAGGTGTTCGACTCTATCAAATTGTTCAATCATGGCTTTAAATAAAGAAAAAGCAACGTTGTCACATTGCATGGTACACCACTGGAAATGATGAGCATAGATAGTTGATTAAAATTTACACAAGAAAGAATTTTTAGTATTTGGGATGTCGAGGTTGAATCGCTTTTTGCAATAGATTTTCACAAACTGTTGAAAGATTCTCCTGCAATGCCCAGTGCGGGCAAAAAAAAATCAGATTCCTCGAGTATGTTTAAATCACGCAAATTCAAGGCAGTAGCGCAGCGTGCAGTTTTTCAACGTGTATTTTGTCCATTTAAATCCATGTAAAAGGTCGAATGTGAAGGTGCACACCGAACACCCAATACTTCGATATTTTTCATGGATTTAAACGGACGAACTGCAACGTTGCAAAATTGCATACTTCGCCACTAATTCAAGGACTGGGATTATTGAAATAATCAAAGTAGGATTTGATGGATATTTATTCGATTTTAACGGTATCATTAACTCTTTGAGCTTTGATCTGAACAGCGTTTTTTCCCATCCGAACTCCCCCCTTCCTTTTTTTGAAACTGTGTCCGCGAGGCGAACTTAATCCAAAAACTTTGCTCTCTCCAATTTTCTTCTTTCTTCTGCTTGTGCTTCTTCTTCTTCGTCTTTTTTTTTAAAAAAAACTTTTCCATATTGAAAGTATGAAGTTTCTTGTACGAGAGAAACCGCTCGAAGAGTATGAAAGCAAACTGACAAAAAATATGAAAATGAACGCGTAGAAAAATAAAAATAAAAACTTTTCATTCGGGTGAGGATAGAAACCTATGCTCATATTATCTCGTTCTTCCACTCTGATTCCACTGAAAGGTGTCACTCTAGCGCGCTCACCTTCCATTCTGCCCTCGTTATTTCTTCTGCTTTTCTCGCTCACTCTCTTTCTCTTATGTATATCTTCCTTCTCTTCGTCAGGCTTTTAACTTTCTCGAAACTTTAAAAACCAGTCTTTACAACTTTTACGCCGCACCTGCAATCACGAAAAGTAACACAGGATACGATTTTGAATTCCGCCATTCAATTACCTTCCACCTCTGTCTGTGTGTTTCGATTTACATTCATTTTCTTCTCTTTCAATTTGCTCCCCTTTTTATTTTCTCTATACTTTTTCTTTTTTGTAGAAAAAGAGAAAACAGGAAAAGATACATGTTTAATGTAAAAAGAACGCGTCCGAAAAACACACCAGTAACCCATAACCCATGGGTTGGTCTGGCTTGTTTATAATTGATCACACGGCTGCTGTTCTACGGATTTTAAGAAGAATTTTTCAATTCGTCAACTGCCTCACTCGTTAACAATGTTAAATAATACACAACCCAGAGTTCAGAAATGTGATTATGAGCCACGGAAATACTCTGGTCTGTAATACTTTTGGCTTTTGCTGTAAGCAACTTTGACTTTAAAGATATTAGTTTAATTCATCGATAATTTTATCGGTTGAAATAATATCGCAAATCATACAGCACGAAATTTATTTTTCGAGATTCTTAGTCATACCGGTGATCTGGACTGTGTAATCTGTTTGTCAAACGGTGAAAACATCGATGAAATAAAAAATGTCACTCAATAATAGGAGAATGACAGTCCTGATTGGACGGCTTTATGTAGGAGGGAACTAACCTTTCTGTGTGTCCACAGCAGAAGTAAGCTTTCTGAGTTTAGAGAACCGAACCAATCGCAATGGGTTTTCTATGAAGTTGATGTCCTTCTACATTGACAGGAAAGCACGTTAATTCCCTTCTGCTGTAAGCCGTTCAATGGTATACTTTCAGTTGGGTCCATCAAGAACATCACGTGACTCCTGGAGATAGATTTCAAGCAATACTTATCTCATTGAATTTAAGCATTGCAGGTGGCTGACCTAAGCAGAAATCTATAAGGAGTCGTCTGACACTCGTTTTGTTGTTAAATGCAACATATCTTGGAGATCGTTTCCTGGGAATTTGAAAAATCCGACCTAGCAAGGAACGGGGCTTGAAAATCTTTCCTCAAGACAATTTAGAAATGTCATTGAAACTTATGCATAATCGACGTTATTGCACGGATTCGTTTTCAGTTTTAAAGATAATAGAGATGTACGGCTATCACAGTAAGTGCACTGCATTCAAATAAATTTTACTCTCATTGAAAAACAGGTATTCTTCGAAAAAAAAGCGGCGCGTGCAATCTGGCAACGGTGCATTCAATCCATTTAAATTTATGAAAAATGCCAAAATATTGGCGGCTTAATCATATGCAGTTCCCTCCCTCTAATCGATATTATACTTGGGTTTAAATGGACTAAATGCAATACGACCAGATTGAGCGCGCTTAGGGTGTTGCTTATTTTTTAGAACTGTTCGGATTGAGCCTTCCAACCGCTAAAAACGTTCTATGTCGACTCAAAACACACCCATTTCAAGGATTTTGAAAATGTTTAAAATTTAGGGGGCGCTCAAAGGGCCTAAAGGGGTTAAGTGCAAATTTTTCGAAAAATGGTATTTGACATATCAATCCTAGCTACTGGAGCTCGAAGGAAAACTGTTTTTATGCAAGAAATAAACTCACGAAAATATATGAAGCACGAATGGCAGAAACCAGTGGCGATGGCGTAGCGTGCAACTTGACAACGATGTTACTTTAGCATAGGTTTAAATGGAAAATTATCATGGTTGCCAAATTGCACGAACCGCCGCTGTTTAAAGCCAAATTGGTTGTTTTTGAAAGTTCAACAATTTTTTTTTCTATTTTGTGAGACCACTAAAAACATGGGTGTGATATATTTTTATACCTTTTAAACAAACCTATTTGGTGTTTTTACAGTTATTGTGTTCCTCTTAAGTAGTTAAGTTTTGTGGATTACATTCAAAACGGCAGCTCTGATGAGTTCGATAAGAAAAAATGGCAGCGTCTTAAGATATTGTGACTTTTCCATCAATTTTCATGAATTTTGGATGTTTCTCTCGAAACACTTTCATTGAAAATAAATATTTGCTCTAGTTTCCATACGAAAAAAGCACAAAAACTGTACGGTTGTAACGACACACACTAATCAAGCTTTCTTGTAGCCCTTTTCTTGGACGAATTACAAACGAAAGAATCACCCGCCATGGGCGGATGCAGGCATTTGTTTTTCTCTCTCTTCTTCCATTTGAGCACATGTGTTAGAAAAGTATAGCAGAGGGGGCTATCATGTGACTTTAGCTCCTTTCTCCATCTTTTTCTAACCCACGTATTCAAATGGGAGGAGAGAGAGAAAGACAAATGCATGTATCCACCCATGGCATGCGGGACAGGTAAGTAGATTTCAGTGGCAGCGCGCCGCGCTGCCACTGAAATCAGAAATCTGCTATACTTTTCTAACACATGTGCTCAAATGGAAGAAGAGAGAGAAAAACAAATGCCTGCATCCGCCCATGGCGGGTGATTCTTTCGTTTGTAATTCGTCCAAGAAAAGGGCTACAAGAAAGCTTGATTAGTGTGTGTCGTTACAACCGTACAGTTTTTGTGCTTTTCTCGTATGGAAACTAGAGCAAATATTTATTTTCAATGAAAGTGTTTCGAGAGAAACATCCAAAATTCATGAAAATTGATGGAAAAGTCACAATATCTTAAGACGCTGCCATTTTTTCTTATCGAACTCATCAGAGCTGCCGTTTTGAATGTAATCCACAAAACTTAACTACTTAAGAGGAACACAATAACTGTAAAAACACCAAATAGGTTTGTTTAAAAGGTATAAAAATATATCACACCCATGTTTTTAGTGGTCTCACAAAATAGAAAAAAAAAATTGTTGAACTTTCAAAAACAACCAATTTGGCTTTAAACAGCGGCGGTTCGTGCAATTTGGCAACCATGATAATTTTCCATTTAAACCTATGCTAAAGTAACATCGTTGTCAAGTTGCACGCTACGCCATCGCCACTGGTTTCTGCCATTAGTGCTTCATATATTTTCGTGAGTTTATTTCTTGCATAAAAACAGTTTTCCTTCGCGCTCCAGTACTCCATCTTAGCTCACTCTCCCTTACTCATAATCCGAAACTAAAATTAACCAGATTCGATTTGCAGAGACGGAATCACGTGACGATGTGCTCTTTATCAATCATAAGGTTTGTTATGTTTCGCTCGAATATGGATAGATTAATGGCCTTTCTCTCAATCATTCTCTCGACATGGATTGATTTTATTAATTTCCTCGTGACGTGATTCAAGAAATACCAAAATTCATTTTGTTATCGTTGGATTTCGATAAGTAATGGCAGGAAGCTAAACATTTGACTCGTTCTATCTAGTTCACCCTTTTCGATTGTCCTCCTCAATTTCTCCCCGTCGGATTTCGTTTAGGTTCTCTCTCCTATGGTCACGCAATCGAATTGGTGAGTATTATTTTGCTACGTTGCCAGATTTTCAGGATTTATTCAACGCTTTTCTGTTCCATCAGTTCTGTCAACTTGTAAATATACGTAACGTATTGAATTCGGCAACATTGTTTTTCGTCCACTTAAACCCATGAACTCAGGGTCAAACTTTTGAGTGTGCAAACTACACAGTATGCACTCCCTCGAATCGATATTTTGCACGAGTTTGAATGCACGAGGACGAAATGCAGCGTTGTCAGATAGCATGCGACGCCACTGAATGAGAATGAAACAGTCGCGGCTTGTGCAATATGGCAACAATGGATTCCATACATCTAAACCAATGTAATATAATAATCTTAATTCAGAAGTTTTGCATTTTTACGATAGTTCTAAAAAATTTGATAGAAATTCTAGGACTGACTATAATGAATATAGATTCTGTTAAATACGAATCTTATGGTAAAATCAATAGATATTTCTCGGTTGACGTGCTATCGTTGTCCTTCTGGTAGTGTTTTAAGAATTTAAGTTTTTTAAGCGTGCCATGCAAAGTATATGGCAAGCTTCTTACTATCGTTTTGCTGTATACAATGAATAATATATAATACAGTTTAAGAGGCGCCCTCTAGTGGCCGTGTGTGTTTCGGAGATTTAGTTTTCAGGATATGAATCACAAATTAAATGCTCGGGTCGTATTGTGTATTTTCGAGAAATTTTTGAGTACATACAATCACACACTCAGACACGTCTAATTTGTTTTTTTTTTTTTTTTTTTTTTTTTTTTTTTTAGTCATCTGTTGCCTTCACTGTTTTTATTTTGTTTTTTTGGACTTTCCCGTGGAGATATCAGCGCTGACTTCAGTAGTCTTTGATTGCCTTCGATGCACACACACACACTCAGATTGGTGAGTGTTGGTAGCTTCGTCGCACACGCACAGAAAATATACTGAGTTTACACACACAAGCTAGAGCTCACCCTACTCAGATTTTGACAGTTTTATGATTGACCCCGCTATTCAAACCAGTCTTCTTAGCCCAGCATCGCTGCATTGCAAACCGACGGGTGAGAGAGAAGAGATGCCTGACGCTGCCTCTCTCTATTCGCGCATGCGCACACAATATTTTTTTTTTTTACTCACAATCAGATCTGCTCTGCTCTAGGATCCCTAGATATAAGAGGGTACTGTAGATTGGTTTTCTGGAGGTCCGCGCTGTAGCGGGACGTTTTAATTTGCTTGTATATTCAAATGGGCGGAATCGAATTTTTCACTCGGGTTTTTAACTATGTATAGGGTCAAAGTTTTGAACCACGTTTTTTTCAGCAACTAGACGTATTGAACAAGACTTTCGCCCTACCGATTTGATTTTACGCCACAGGTCATTGAGAAAATCGCCCATAAAGATGACCCTTTCCTCAAGACCGCGTAATTCAAATTTTATTTGTGACGCGAGCGGACTTTTTGCCACCTGGTGGCCTTCAAAGAGGCTGCATACAGACCTATCGAGGCTAGCTTTACCAATACATAAATTTTATTGGAGTTCCCCTGCTTGTTTTTTTGTTTCTCTGTTTTTCAGTGCACTATTCAAAGCTGGAGTTATTGTTTACTTAAAAAGACCGCTGTTTTACCCGAATCACGCAAATCTGATCCCTCGCGCGTGTCAACGGGCGACCCATAACACGTACAAAACTTTCGTGCGATTTTCAAAAGGGTGAAAAACCAAAAACTTTTAATGTGTTTTCTCCGCGCAACCATTCAAAAGTTGCAATTTCAAGTTTATATTTGCCTCTCACCGCGCCGCGCGCCTCATTTCCGCCTTGAGTTGCGCCAACGTCACAGCGCGTAGAAAGTGAATAGGAAAGAACGGATGGGATAGGTCAGACAATTTGCAAACTTTTGCTTTGCGAAAGGGAATCAATCTCTTTCTCGTTGCGTCGCGCCAAAATATCTACCATTTCTGTTCGGTAGAGCGCGCTCCTTCGCAGACTATCGGAAGTCGGCTCTGATCGGCTGAATTCAGCTGAATCACTTAACTTTGGTTGTTTTTTAAGCAGTTCAAGAGTCCGTCATACGCCAGTAATATAAGGTCCCATGAATGAATATGGAAGAGAGAAAAAGAAGGAAAGATGACGATGAAGAGGAATCACAACCATGTGTCCTCTTCCGCGGTGACAAGATCGAATCACTCATAGATGGTGCAAAATAGCTTGTTTAGTGCTGACAGACAATGGTACCGACGCACTATGGTCCAGAAGTCCGGTTTAGGAAGATATTAGTTTGCATTAAAATCGCGCAATATCTTGAAAACGGCTCATCTGACACCAAAACTGGTAATTACAAAAAAGATAGAACGTAAACCGTTTTAACTTTTTTATAATAACCATTTTTGTTGTCAGATGAGCCGTTTTCAAGATATTGGGCGATTTTAATGCAAACTAATGTCTTCCTAAATCGGACTTCTGGACCATAGTGCGACGGTTGCTTAGTATCACGACGTCTCACGTAGATATATTACATCTATTCCCCAGATTTGAAGACGTATTTTAAGGTCCCCGGACGCTTGCCCTAAAACTTTTCATCTAAAAACAGATTACCTACTTTTTTTTTACCTAATGAAAGTTGCCCTATCAATTTCCACCTAAAACGCATTTTACCTAAAAACCTTTTACCTAAAATCTTTAAGGCAAAATGCCTCAATAAGTAGAAACTGTAAAAAAGTGAACAAAAACCCAAAATAAACCTTCGAAATCGTGAAAACCGTAAAAACAGAAACCGAAACCAAAAAATGAGTTTGTTGTTAACAGAGCTGTTAATAATTTTGACATGCATAAAATTCCGCGGGAAGAATTTTCATTTCCTCATAGGTTAAGTATGACAATTATTTACTGTTTCTTTCCTCTCTATAGCAACACTTTTTTGAGAAGGAGGCGCACATGCCGGCTGACAATTTTAGGCAAAGAAACATTTAGATAAACTATACTTCAGATCAAATTGTGTAGGACAACTATTTTTAGACAAAAAACCTGTAGGTAATCTGCGTTTAGGTCAAATACTTTAGAGCAAATGACCCGGGACAATATTTTAAAAACATTTTAATAAAAACATTTTTTTTTAAAAAAAATTTTAACAAAAATATTTTAAAAATATTTTCAAAAGACAAAAATATGTTTAAAATATTTCAATTACATTTTTTTAAAATGTTATGGTTAAAATGTTTCAAAGATATTTTTGCCTTTTGAAAATATTTTTAAATTATTTTCAAAAATATTTTGACAGCTATTTGGCAAGAACAAATTATGTTTTTTAAAATGTTTTTAAAATATTTACAAAAGGTTATCGAAAACTTTTCGGCAAGATTTTCAAAATGTTTTTCAAATATTTCTTTCATATCTGGGTTTCATATCTTCTTTCATATCTGGGTTTCATATCTTCTTTCATAACTGGGTTACGTGTAAAAGTTTCTTACATTTTTGTTTGAGGCTTCCTCCTTATGGGAGTTTGATATGCCAACACCCCCTCCCACCCCACCACCCCTTTTTTGTGTCACCTCCTGCATTTTTCTGTCTTTTACTCTCCGTTTATCGCTATAGGATGACATTCCTGGTTGTCTTAGATGTCAAGGCAATTTGTACATCTAAATTTTATCTCAGTATTCACACAGAATGCAGAACACATTACTACCTATAAGGTACGTTTAAAATAACCTCGATCAAATGATACAATACAAAGGTGCGGGTTTGCACTCTGCACTATGTTCTTTTATAACTCAAACTGGAAGGAGATATTTTTAAGAAAAAAAAAAAGTCGCGGAAAGCTCGGAGTATCCTGCGAAAGTAAACTGAATTCCTGCGGGGAGCGAAAGAAATGTCCTTTAAATAACTTTTTACACTCTTTGAGTATTTTTATGAGCACTTTTCGAATCACTGCGTCACTGTACAAAGAGCCCGTTTCACACGGGAAGTGTATGATATCTGCTGTTATCAGATGGGAAAAAATCCAGCGGTGGAGGGGGAGTCCTTGCCCGTATAGATGCACAGTAGCGCACCGAGAGTTTCTTCATCTCTCTCTTTTCTCCATTAAGAAACGTATGTTAGACAAGGATGGACAAAGGGATAAAACCCCCTCCTTCTGTCCTTTTCCTACTCATACATTCAAATGGGAAATGAGAGAGATGGAAGATATCCTGGTTGCGCCAGTGTAGATGCATATTGTAGAAATCGGGAAAATAGGGATGAGCAATAAGGAAGCATGGGCGGATACAGGGAATTGTCTTTCTCTCTCTCCTCTCATTTAAAAACTTGCGTTAGAAAAGGACAGAAGAGGGGGCCAAAGTCACGTGATGGCCCCCTCTGCTGTCCTTTTCTAACACATAAGTTCAAATGGAAGGAGAGAGAGAAAGACAATCCCCCGTATCCGCCCATGAAACTGTCTTCAATTTAACAATTTTTCTTCAAAGGGCGGCAAAATCATTACCGCATTCTCCATCACCCCATCTCTTCTTCCCTTTTCACAAATCAAGATCCGCCTCTGCCTAATGCAATAAGAATGAATACTCAATATAGTAGCACACTCGAGCAACTCATAAGTTCACATACCTCTTACGAATCGAAAATGCACTCAAAATAGGTGCTAGCAACGATTTGATGCAAGCGACATGCATATATACGACGGACGCAGACAGCGCAAACTGGATCGAAACGTAGATTTTTCTGGACATCAAAAAATTGTGGTAACCACCCCCCCCCCCTTTTAAACTACTTGAGTGTTAAAACTTGCTTGCAAAAGCCACGTTACTTGACTCATTTAATCTCTTAAAATAATGAATGATTTCACACATTTCCCTGTTATCTCGCTGTTTATAAAATAAACAGGTGTAATGAAAAAAATGCTGAGAATCACACGAAAAACTTTCGGTGTGGTCACGGATCGTTTAGACTCAAATTGAAACCATTTTCAACTCAAAAATTTATAAAATAAAAAAAATATACATAAATAATGTCCACGCTGAGAGAATTATTTTTTTTAATCCAAGGTGTATTTAATGTGTGTTAATGAGACTGCACTGTAAAATATTGACAAAGGGAAAATTCTTTTGAAGGAAATGCTGGGAAGCACACGAAAAACTTTCGGTGAGGTCACGGATCGTTTAGACTCAAATTGAAACCATTTTCAACTGAAAAATGTATAAAATAAAAAAATATTCAAAAGTAACTTCCACGCTGAGAGAATTCTTTTTTAAATCCAAGGTGTATTTCATTTGTGTTAAAGAGACTGCACAGTAAAATATTGACTAAGGGAAAAATTCTTTTGACCCAAGGAAAATGTCTGCTGCTACATGCTACTTGTAAAAGATTCCTTGCTGTGACAGTGAGTCTCTTTCATGCAACAGAACTTTACTTCGCGCAAGGAAAACTATCGCCAGTAACCGTGTTTCCTTGTTTTTAAAGAAGTGATTTCTCTCGGTGCATAAAATGTGTAGAGCCACTACTCCTATACACTGTAGACACAGGATGTAAATAAAATGTGTAGAGCCACTACTCCTATACACTGTAGACACAGGATGTAAATAAAATGTGTAGAACCACTACTCCTATACACTGTAGACACAGGATGTAAATAAAATGTGCAGGAGCCACTACTCCTATACACTGTAGATACAGGATGTAAATAAAATGTGAAGAGCCACTACTCCTATACCCTGTAGACACATGTAAACACATTTCCTGTTTACAGTGTGGAAAAGTAGTGGATATCTCCACATTTTTAAGCGTGCCGTATATATACGGTACGCTTTTTGTTTTCATTTTCATATCTAATATATAGGTTGCATGCTTTGCTTATGGCAAGACCTTGGCGGGAAAGGTTTGAAAAATTAAAAACGTGTTTTCTTCAAACTGGTTTCATTAATCGTTAATTTATTGCTGCAATCCAGGAGGTCTCGGCGTCTATTTTCTTAAAATTGTAAAAGTTTCGATATTCCTGTTAATTTCAATAAGTTATTAAGCGTCAAAGTCGAATTCCTTTGAACGAGAATTCCATACAGGTCCAGCAACCTAAGTCATTTGTGCCAACCTATGAGTCAAAATTACAAGGCAGGAGGGGGGTGGAAACATCTCCCGCAGGAACCCTCTTTGCCCCTCGCCTTTGGGCTCCATCGGTCGCAAGATTTCTTCACGGTGCATTAAGCGGTCGAGCCTCGCTCATATAAGTGTCAAAATCTCTTTGACGAGGGTTTCGAAAAGAAAGGACGGTGAGGTATTGATGAAGAGCGGGAGGGGTATAGAAAAGAGAGGGACTCATTCATATCCTCAATTAGACCTGCTTAGTGATGACGTCACGATCAGAATTGGTTCCAAACAAATGCTCTATCTCGCTCACTCTCGTTGATTTACCTATAAGAAATCAGATCCAAATTTTCGAACGCAAATTCATGCTACTTAAAGAACAGTTTTCTCAAATTTGATTGCACCATTAGATTCCACGTATCTTAAAGTATCTTTTCACTCTAACATAATTCCTAAAAGATCACAAGCAAAGAGGTTGATCCAGCTCCCATAAGGAATGGGCTATCGGCAAAAAAATTTCATATTTTTAGGGTCGATAGAACTTGTCAAGACGCGTTCAACGATGGCCAGTTTTTTAATTTTGGTCAACTGGTAAGGGGGGGAGGGGGGTCCAAAGTCAAAACCTTCAAAGTCCCATAACTTTTGCCCAAACCAATATTTTTACTTGTACTTTCCGCCAAAAGATTTGTCTTAAAAAGAGCTTTCGATTGATGTGTATGAAAATTAAATTATACAAATTTTAACTCAATTTTTTTCAATTTTTACAATTTTTCCAACTTGAAATTTTTGGTTTTTTGAGCCTGAAAAATACGCGCAACGGGTAGAGGAGAATAAAAAACTATGAAATAAAAAGTCAAAGCTATGTTCTTTCAAATGGCACAAACCGCGATCCGGAAAAATGCTTCGTTCAAAAGTTATAAGCGCCTAAAGTTGCGCACCTCCGAAATCACGGTGCGTTCAGTACATGTTTTCAATGGCGCGCGTCACCCTCGCTCAACCGAGATCGGCACGCGACATTGAAAACATGTACTGAACGCACCGTGATTTCGGAGGTGCGCAACTTTAGGCGCTTATAACTTTTGAACAAAGCATTTTTCCGGATCGCGGTTTGTGCCATTTGAAAGAACATAGCTTTGACTTTTTATTTCATAGTTTTTTATTCTCCTCTACCCGTTGCGCGTATTTTTCAGGCTCAAAAAACCAAAAATTTCAAGTTGGAAAAATTGTAAAAATTGAAAAAAATTGAGTTAAAATTTGTATAATTTAATTTTCATACACATCAATCGAAAGCTCTTTTTAAGAAAAATCTTTTGGCGCAAAGTACAAGTAAAATATTGGTTTGGGCAAAAGTTATGGGACTTTGAAGGTTTTGACTTTGGACCCCCCTCCCCCCCTTACCAGTTGACCAAAATTAAAAATCATCTCGATCCCAGCGCGAAACCTGAAACCATGCGCGCGTATGATGATGCGTCAAGAGTGAGTATGAGTAAGATAGTCAATAGTAGCTCTAACGAGAGGGGGGAGGGGAAGACGAAGATGAAAGAGAAAGAAAAGTGTGACATAAACAAAATACTATTTGTGGGTGAAGAGCAAAAAATCGGAGGAAAAGTGTTGCATGGCAGTTCAAGTTTGTTTACATTTGATGAGAATAATTATCAAGACATGCAGGCAAATCTGACACCATCTGAGTGTCAATTGATTGATACAACACCGGTCTTGTCGACATTAGGTCGATTAGAGCCGGCTTGTGAGGAACAAAACATTTCTGAAATTCATGGTATTGGAGTGAAATTCAAAAATAAAATTGGAATAGGTGATAAGAACAATGCAGAAGGGTCATGGTATAATGACATTAGGAGACAATTTTGGAGGGCTAAGCGAAAAATTTTATGAGATTCACGGCAGAGGCGTGAAATTGAAAGGTGATGTTAAGAGGGATTTTAAGAAGAAAAAGGTCGGGGAAATTAAAAGTTATGAGAGTAACGATGATAATTTTTTCACTGAAAAAGGATTTTAAGTGACATTTTTCAAGTTTGTTATTTAAATTTCTGTCATTTTTTTTTTTTTTTTTTTTTTTTTTTTGTCATTTAAAAAAAAAAAAAACAGGGAAATTTAAGTTCAAAACTACAGAGTTTATTTTGGTTTTTTTCATTTGACATAATTTTTACTTTTGAAAATCATAATCAAAGGGGAGAGAATTTTGAGTTGTATATACTGTGAATATTCGTTCAGTTTTTATTAGAAGCGATAATTTATTTTAAAATTTATTTTATTTCTCATTTAATGTAAGAATCAAAATTAAATTATTTAGGGATTATTTGGGGAGATTTTTGGTACGAAATTTTATTTGTAAACCGAAAAATTATAAATTGTTGTTTTTTTTAGAGTAGGAAGGGGCAAATATGAGCTTTTCCCTTCGCTTCGGCATATTTGCTCTTGTATTATACATGGGACAAAGATTACAGAATCCCATTTGAAAGGAGGGTGGTGGAGGCGTTATTGGGTACATTTTTTTAGTTTTATTTTCATATTTATTCACTGTAAAAATTAGGGACAAATATTCAATTATTTCAGAGATTAATCAGTTTATAGTTATTAGGATTTTAAGTAATTTTGTTGTATTTTATGTATTATTTTTATTCATGTTATTAATTTATTGTGTTTTTCTATTGCTTTTCGGTACTCCGAGTCCTGCTCTTGAGTGATCGCATTTTTGGGAACCAATTTTATGCATGGCGGGTGGACTGGCCACACTCCCCGTTTCAAGGGATAGGTGGATGCTGAGGAGCTGACCCTCAACCTTTCAACCAGTCCAAGGTCATCGTGAGCTGTGGTGCCCGATTCAGCTTTTACGTCTTGAGACGCACGATTAAGGGTCCCGGCCAGGGTTACGGTCGAAGATTCATCGCTGGACTTTGCCACGGTACAATCTTGCAAGGGGTGCTGCCTAGTGGAGGAGCTTGCTGGACGGTTCAATGGTGCAATGCTGTCAGATGGGTCACTTGGTGCTTTCACGATGGTCACTTTCATCCCTGGTTATGTCAAGTATATGCAGCAGCGGTTTTTGGTGATTCAGCCTGGGTCATCATTTCAACCTGGTCAACAGTTCGGGTCTGGAGTTTCAACCACGGACTTTTGTTTCTGACAGAAGTCTATTCTTCACTCATCCTGTGGTGCGGCTGAATAAACATCAATTTCGGAGCAGCATGGAGCGATTTGGCATCAACGCAACTGCGTTCAGCTGATGGCGTTTTCTCGTCACATTTCTGATCATCTCTCTCGTCTCTTTGCTGATTCATCATTTTCCGGCCTCGGACTCACTCAATTGATTTTCACCGGCGCTACACTGGTTTGACTCAACTTCAAATTTCAACCTACAGGGATTTTGGACATCGATCTTCAACTGCACGTGACTATTATGACATAATCATCGGACAACCTAAGCAACGCACTGGAACCAGATGGCATTACTTCTCTCAATGGCGGCACTTTCTGGCAATCAATCTATCAACGGTTTTCAAAGGACGTGAGCGATTCACTCAAGACGGGCAATGGAGGAAGAAGATGATATCAGTTTTGTAAAAATTAATATAAGGTAAAATTGTAGCAAAGAAGCAAATCATGTTTTCACAACCCGCAGGGTTGTCAGATGTTTACGATTTTTAATTTTTTTATTTAAGGGGGGAAATCAGAGTAGGGCAAAAGTCATTTTTTTTTTTTTTTTTATTGTTTTTTTTGTTTATCTAAACTAAGAGGAAAGTAATGGGATGGCGTATGCCATACCCACTATAGCAATATATTAGGAGTATACATCTGGCAACACTGTCGGTCAAGTGTTTTGTTTAAGCGATCGCGGATCGCGTAAACATTGCGCGCTGTGTAGATATGAATCTGCGGTTTCTCGGCATCTATAGTGGGCTAAATGCGGCTGTTTTGGGTATTGATAGCGAGATTTCAGAATTTGTTGATGCTTTATCTCAAAACATCTACAGATTCTATGCGTCTTGTTATCAGTGGTTACTCTGACGTATGGATCCTCCTCTGGATTTTGAGGACTATATAAGATGCACTGACAGTAGCTTAATGGTCGCACTCTTCACAGATACGTCCGGTGAGATTTGGATCTTGGTGATCTCTCATCTAGTTGCATTGAGATTTGGATCTTTGTGATCTCTCAATTGCGTTTTTGGAGCTCAGAGCTCAGTGTGTACGATTTTTGAGGTTAGGTTACTGTCAGGGCGTCCTAGGGACATCGCTGTCAGCCGTAGGAGTTGACGATTTTGTGATTATAGATTTAGTTTGGTATAATATACTGTTTTCGTTTCGTATCTCTTGTCTACGTCTCTTCAGCCACGAGCTATAAAGGACCCCTACCCACTACAATATCTACATCTTGACAATCGCAATAAGTGCTGACAGCACCTAAAACGGAAAAAATAAGAAAAAAAAAACTGTTTATTATTTAGAATCACAGCTTTTCCGAAAATGACACTTTTTGACTTCAAAAGAACGCAACCTCATTTTTGATCCCTGAACAAGCCGTTTAAAAGGTGGAGGGATTTAGAAATATCTATTGTCTATATTTTATGTGGGTAAAAAAGATCGAGCCTTATCAAATAATTTTCTCTTTTCAGCTTTCAATGGGTTTGATGCAAACTTTTGCTACAGCGCTATAGAGTTTTGATTTTTATGTAAAATCGCCTGAAAATTACATTGGCGGCATCAAATAGTCATAAAATCCATTAATAAACCCACAAAACGCATTATAAAGAAAGCCAAAATGGCAGCCGTAAAGCCGAACAATCTGTGCACGCGCATACGACGAACATCAAAGACAGGCGATCCATTTTCCCCTTTTTCGTTGAAAGGGGGCGGAAAAGAAAATATCTCTACAGTCAAACTGTGATTTTAAAAATTTGCATGGTCAAGATGTTGTGTTCTGTGAAGGGTGGCGGGGAGCAAACTATGAAGAATATAGGGTGTTGCAAAACTTAAGTGCCAAACTTATGGAGTGTATTTTTGGGGTCAACATATATCTATATGATGCTTTATTTTCCTACATGAATATGTGCTGCAAATGTTTCTCTTCTGAGCTAAAGCCCTCCAAAGTTTTGAAAACAAAAAACAAACACAAAAAAACAACGCCTTTGACTCATCTCCTTTTAGATACATCTGATATTTTTTTTTTTTTTTTTTTTTTTTCATTTCTCACCAAAGAAGCTCAATTGGACAGCACTTGTCACAAAAGAACTGAGTGACATTTTTGATAAAATTGAGTTATTGATTGATAGACCTAGCAATACTGAATCTCGAAGCAACAAGTGCTTCTTCTAATAACAACTATTTCCCGTCAAAATTCCAGGTAAAAGTGAGCTGGTGAGCCTCATTGAAGTCATTGTCCATATGATGGAATAAAATTAGAACTTGGTTCCTTTTTCTTAAACCTTAATCCGAGTCACGTAAGGAACCAACTCCGACTTGGTTCCTTTTATAGAATTGGGAACGGACTTAAGTCCGGATTAACGGATTTTAAAATATCAACAGTGTAAACCAAGTCTGCCGTTTGGTTTCTCTTAGAGATTCGGTTTTCGTGATTATGCCAAACAAAAAGAAGAAAGGAACCAAGTCACTTTAAACGCTAAAAATTAAGTAGGTACCTTTCCTGCATAGAAAATTCCACTTTTCCGGTGTTGAAATGCAAAAACATAACACGGTAGTTGTATGAAATCAAAACGTAAGTAATTCCGAGTTTTTTGTTTAAATGCTAGCTCTTCAACTTTGGACTCAATTTTCTCGAGATCAGCTCCATGTCATGTGGTTCCTCTTTGATGAATTATCATTGCTAGCAAAAGCATTAAAGCTGTTCAGACTTTAGTGGCACGCTTTTCCAACACCTGCGTGTTGGAATTTTCCCTGCTTGTTTTTTTTTTTTTTTTGAAAATGCGGCTGCAATCTGAGTCGAAACGTCCGCATCAATTTTTTGTGTGTACGTTTTTGCCATCAGTTTTCCGTCCCATTTGTTCTTTTTAAGTAAGTCAAAATGTAGCTGCTTCGTTTTCTATCATGTCCCTCGCTTTTTATTGTTTATAATCTTGATTTTTTTTATTCTATATGTATGTCCGAGAACAGCAGCGGCTCGTGCAATTTGGCAACAATGTTTTCCTTCCATTTGATTCAATGTAAAACAACCGATTTGATAGTGAATCGATGCTTCTCCTGCAATCGATTGTTTAACATAGATTCAAATGGAGGGAAAACATTGTTGCCAAAGTGCACGAGCCGCCACTGTCGGAGAAAATCGTATGTTTCGATCCACTTCGATCCACAGTGCGGTGGGGGTATCCCGAGGATCGTGCAAGAGCGTCAAAGAAAATTCTACTAAACTAAGTTCGCGCGATATTTCTCTCCCCCCCTCCACCCTCCCCTCTGATTTCCTTTTTCCATCCTCCTTCCTCCTTTACACCACTTATTCGCTCCCAAAGCCTCCCGAGTAATTTCAATGCATGCCTCCATTGTCTTTAAAACTGATTTCAATCCTATTTCCTTTCACTTAACCCCTCCTTAACAGTCCCGCGTTTCCACCTCCACCTCCCCCCTCCCCCTCCCCTCTCCCCCGCTCCGCTGGTAGTTCGCTTCGCCCGCCACCGTGCTGTTCAATCCTTTTTTTCCCATCTCCACGATAAGTTCGCTCTGAAACAAATTACCCTTGGAGATTCGCGACGACAATGTTGCCAAATGGGTCTTATGTCAACTTTTTCTTCTTTTCTTCTTTGTTTGTCATTATGCACTGAAAAAAGATGCTAGATTTTAACTATTCGCATTGTTCTAAGCACAGTATATTTATCTTACATAGTACCGAAACTCAATGTTAGAAAAACGGCAAATGCCCCCTGGTGGTGGATGGTTAACACTAACATCCTCCATTTGATTTGCATAAGACGCACGGTGGCGCCCCCTGGTGGTGGGTGGTAAACAACTTAATTTTCCCATTTGATTTCATTGAAAAAAGACATTCGCCAAAGCGCTCCTATAGAGTTTCGCTACTGTGTACATGAGTATACTGTGGTTCTAAGTATATGCTTGGGAAAAAAAAGACTGGTAGAATTCACCATAGCTGCATAGCTCAGAACTGCCGATTTCCGTAGATTTAATGACATTTTGAAATTCACCGAAGATTCCACCGGTGGAGAAAAGACTACAGCGTTTAGTCCAGTGTATGACTGTAATGCACGAAAATACTAGCGTCTATTATCTTTTCTCAACCGATAGAATCGTCGATAAGTTTGAAAACTTGCGGATATTTTAATTGATTAACGGCGTTTCCACCGATTGAGAAAAGATTACAGATCAGAGCATTTTCGTTCGTTACAGTCAAACACTGAATTGAACCAAGTAATATTTTCTCAACCGGTGGAATCATCGATGAACTTAAAACTGTCATTAAATCTACGCAAATTGGCAGCTCTGACATAGCTGATTGTGGAGTCCACCAGAAAGTATGAGGTCAAATTCACTAGATTATAGTAAAATGTACCAATACAAATGAACTTAATTTACCACAATGTACGTCGAATTTAAGATACTTATGGTGAAATTTAAGATTTTTTCTTGCAGACGCCAAAATCAGCTATGCAGATGGTAACTTCTAGGGGAGACTGAGGCAATATGGACCACGTAACGTTTGGAAAGCTGTATCTCCGAAACTAATGATCTAGTTTTAATTTTCTTTTTACCAATCGATAGTGCATTAT
Organism: Trialeurodes vaporariorum; assembly: GCA_011764245.1. Classification (NCBI taxonomy): domain Eukaryota; kingdom Metazoa; phylum Arthropoda; class Insecta; order Hemiptera; family Aleyrodidae; genus Trialeurodes; species Trialeurodes vaporariorum. The sequence continues at coordinate 50,498,034 of VMOF01000001.1, forward strand.
TAATCCAAGTGTATATACCACAATTTTTCAACAATTTTCCAATAATTTTTTAGCACTTAAAAATCATTTCCCCTAAAAGTTGTCAAAAGTCCGTTTTGCCCCACCAGGAGGAGCAATATGGACCACTGGAATAAAAACTTTAGATTAATGCATTTTTAACCCCAAATTTGTGCTGGAATGATTTTTTTTATTATTTCAGTTTAAAATATAAGTATGAAAAGCAATTATTTCTAAATCTGGTACAAAATTTGAGATCGTCCATGAATTTAAAAACATTTCATTTTAGCGCTTTTAGCAAAAATTGGTCAAAAAAGAAAAAAAAAATCTTGAGGGAAGGATATCATTTATTATAAATTTAAAAGTGAAAATAACATTGGGAACGTAAAAATGGTCATTTGATTTTAGGGACAGACATATTTCATAAAAAGAAACAAACAAAAAACAAAAAACAAACATTTTATCCTTCCTGTCGCTTCGTATCCCGCACATGAATATGTGCCCAGTCTCCGCAGCTGCAACGTAACACCAGTGGCGTCGCGTGCAATCTAGCAACGCCGCCTTTCGCCCATTTAAACCCATGCAAAATATCGATTTGAGGGAGTGCACTGTGCACCTCCAATAGTTCGACCTTTTCGTGCGTTCAAATGGACAAAATTCAGTGTTGCCAAATCACACGCGACGCCACTGCATGACACCCACTTTTCCTTAGGCAGTAAGTTAGAAAATTCTTCTCCGCAATACAAACAATCTGCATCTTCATCTTTTTGCAACTCATCAAAATTTATTTGTCTCTTAGCACCGGTTTGCTGTTTCAGGGCGCGGGAGGATTTTTGTTTCGGGGCGGCTTTTGTTGGCTCTTCCGTAGCTTTTTTTTCTTCTTATTTTTACTGCATTTTTCCCACAGCATGTCTATAGCACTTTCTCCATACAATTCTCATTCCATTTCTGTCTGTTGGAGGTCCTGACACGTACTCCCATCTAAAATTTAAAAAAAGGTCCTGATTAGAATTTATTAGAGGATAAAATTAGTTAAATAATGCAGTGGGGCAAAATGGACTCCCGTTGATCCATTTTCCCCCATTTTCTACTTTTGAGTAAATTTGAGGTTATGTCGTAATGCAGCCATGTTAATGAAACGTTATGAGCTAGTTATGTTCGATACCTCCAAAGCTTCAATTTAAATACAAAAAACATTCAAATTATGGGATCATGTTACTTCCAAAAATACTTAAATCAGACACTTACCATAGATCGAAAAGTTGTTGGTGAAAAGTTATGAGCTAGCTGACAATTTCTTTTGGAATTATCATTTTTTCTTAAAAACATAGCTGCAAATATCAATCAAAATCCATCAATAGGTATTATTTGATAAATGATGGTATGAAAACATCCATTATTAAATTAAATGTTATGGTATTTAAAGAACAAAACAAAACAAAAAAACAAAAACAAAAAAAACAAAACAAAGTAAATGTCTACACCAAAAAACCAGTTTGTATTTTCGCTCCCCTCCCGTCTTTGGAACCAATCCCTTGATCAAATTCCTTTGGCTCTTAAGCGTTACTATAGAGAAAGAAGGGCAAAATTGAAAAAAAGCTATTTTGAATATTGAAGTCTTGTAGATGAGAAAAATAGAATGAAGAAAACCTATACCTGCAGATTTGACAACGCATAACTACAAGGAAAGAGAAAATCTTGAGAATTGTTTCAGCTCGGTCTCCGGTCGGCCTCGGTTCATCCGTATTACAGTCTCCGAGCGCAATTGTCTCACTATTTTACGCAAACTCCGAGTGCATGAAACAGTTGACACTTAATTTCAGAAACTTCAGAGGGCACTAGATTGTTAGAATGATATACCATGACCGTAAAAACGTACTTTACGGTGATTCTGCAGTTTCCTTTTTCGTACCTCTTTCCTTGATCCTTGCATGCTTTCGCACAAACGCAGAGGTCATAGTGCGCTCTTCTATGTACACCGGGAAGCAAATAAGTACTATGACTTTAAAAAGAAAGTCCTCTCATCGAAATTGTTCTGGATGAATTTTTCTTTTAATTTGCCATCGTTTTAAATTCTTTGGGGCATAAATTATTCCCGGTTCTTTTTTTTCTTTATTTTTCCTCAGTGTACTGCTTTTAAGCAGAAAAAAACTTTAGGGCTTTCGTAGTGAATGAGATTTATTGGTTTATTTCATTCCGCAAGAAAATAACTTGAGAAATGTTTTAATTCTTGCAATTTGAAGATAAAGTTCAGGCAAAAGTACGTACTTCAAAATGTATCCCAAGCATATTTCCAAAATTCTTGTTGAAAAAGTAAGATTTGTGAAAAATGAAAATCATGCAAAACTGCAATTTTGGATCACGGTGAAAATGAGAGCTCAAAGTGAATCGAGTTTCAGGAACCTCTGTGGAACCCGTTCCATTATTGGTTCTCAGACTTTGAATTTGGGTTCCGGTTCGGGTTCCGGTTCTGACGTGACCGAAGATGCAGGTTCCAGTTCTGGTTCCGGCTCCGCCAAAAAGTAGGGTTCTCTCGGTTCTCGGGTTCCGGTTCCGGTTCGCATCCCTGGGCATAATGTCACAAGTGGCAAAAGTGTAGGACTCTGAAATACCCGAAAACCGTAAAAAGTAGCAAATTGGTCGAGAGATGAAATAATGAAAATTTCTGTCAGGATACTTTCTTTTGAAAGCCATAGTACAAATATGTTTGTTCTCACTGCATTGTCGAGGAAATACAGTTAAAAGCGATTTTATGAAGAGCAATATTCTTCGATCTCGGTATTTTTGTCAAATAATTTATTCGATTGGGTTGAGTACGCGTTCCAACCAATCGCGAGCGATTTATCTTGAACATGTGAATAGTTTATTAAGGATATAGATATTGCGGAGACCTCGTTTGGAAATCCTGTCATAAGAAGAATAACGTAGGTAGTTTTTCCTCGAATCTTGCGAGCTCAAAAGATTTGACCAATATGCATGATTCAGAACGGGGAAGAGGAGACAGAAATGGATTTTTACAGTACCAAATATAAGAATACTTGGCTGGTTTTTTGAGGTTAGGGTCGTCCCGGTAGACGTACGCTTATGGAGAATGAAATGTTGGTGAAATGCAAAATCGTAATTTATCCTTTCTAAATACAATTTTCGACTCTTTTACCATTTTGTGGAAGTATGTAATCCCAAAACTTTCATTACTGACGTACTTTTCCACTTTTGGTTGAACTTCAAAAAACCATGCAACCACCTACTCGATAACGCCGCATAAGCAGGTCATAAGTTTGCATATACCAAAACGAACACTAACATCTGAATCTCAAACAGAGCAGCCGGGTGTAAATAGAGACGGTTTATTGCCTCGTAACTGCAGAGGCACAGGTTTCAGACGAGCAAGACAATACGTACTGTGATAGTAACGGTGGCATAGCGTGCAACTTGGCCACGTTATATTGTGTCCATTTAAACCCATGTAAAAGGTCGAATGCGAAGGTGTTTGCCGAACACCCGATAGTTTGATCTTTTACATGAGTTTAAAGGGACGAACTGCAACGTTGCACAATTGCACGCTACGCCACTCCGCGCCGCACTGAATTGTAAGTATGAATATTTAGAGACTCCTCCAATTGCTTTATGTTCTACTTCCTAAGCGCTTAATTTATAAAGTCAAATGACAGAGAAATTGTTAAAAATGAATAGATTCAGAGGTGTAATTTTTATTGATTCAAAAAACCTTAGGGCAGGCACTGCCTGTCATTGGCGGCTCGTGCAATCTGGCAACCGTGCACTTTTTGCCATTTAAACGTATGCAAAAAGAATCGATACTAGGTGAGGCGCTGCGCCTCACCAAGTAATCGATTATTTTACACAGTTTTAAATGGAGGAAATCCATTGTTGCCGCATTGCACGAGCCGCCGCTGCTGCTTGTCAACTTTCTATGGTACCGCGCTTCATCTCTGACTAGTTATAATGGGACAAAAATGAATTTAAAAAGTGAACCGTTGCGTTGTTACGGCACGATTAAAATAAATTTTACAAAAAATTTAAAAAAAAATTAAAATACTGAAATAGGATTATTTTTGGACCCCACCCTCTCCCTCTTGCTCTTGAGGGTTAAAACAAGTAAGTATTAAAGTCTGTTGAGCTCAGTAAAATTGAGTTTTCATTTTTTTTTGAAGCCAAGTAAAATATCGTATGAAAGATTCCTCTCATGATGACACCGTATATCAGTCTAAACGTTTCTGACTCTTAAACTATAGTATCAGCGGTGCATCTAGGATTTTTTCGATCTCCCTTAACTTCGTCCATTCAAATTCATGCGTTTGAGGAAAATGGAAGTGGGGTCTAAAATCATATACATAGTCTCTCCTTCCATGTATCCTTTTCTAACAAAGTAAATTTTATATGGAGAAAGAGAGAGAAAGACAAATTCTCGGATGCACCACCGACTGTTCTTGAAGAAGAGAAGATCTAGAGTGCATTCTGTCATTTTTTTTTTTTTCCGCGCAATAACAATTCAAGCAACGACAAAAGTCACAAAACATCATTAAACGTTTCCTCTAATGACACCATGGTCCATGGTGCACAGTGCATCCGATGTCAAGACAGGGGTCGTTCCATTCGTCGCGATGCGTGCCTCACATAAAGAATAAACCGAGGGATTGTGTAACGGGTGGAACAAAAGTAACGCCCAAGTAACTTTTCACCACTGGCGGATCCAGGAATTTATCCTTCTCTCTCTTTCTTCATAAGAGCGCGTGTGTTAGAAAAAGACAGATTAGGTGCAGTCACGTGATTTTCACCCCCTCTTCCATCCTTTTCTAACACATGCGTTCTAATGGGGGAAAGAGTGAGAAGGACAATTTCTCGGATCCGCTGTAGTGCTTTTCACGAACCTTGGACTCCTCAAGTCCACAACCCATCCACCCTTCTTTGTCCACAAAAAAATAGACGAGGTCAACGAGGAGTCTCAATACTTTTAATTATTTGGAGGCCGGATTTGGGATTTGGTTAGCGATTTACTGTAGAGTCCTAACGGATAAACAAACCGTCTTTTTTACTCATGTTTTAAGGTAGCTAAGACTGACTCCCCCTTTATTTCTTTGGTAAAGGATTGATAGAGGTGGTTTCAGAAGTGTAGGCCAGTGGCGTAGCCAAGAGGGGGGGGAGATCAGGGGGTCTGGACTCCCCCCCCCCCAAGACACCAAAATTTGTCCTAATAAAAGGTCATTTTTTGCGTTTTCAGACAAATTTGACCAACTTACTATCTTTGGACCCCCCCCCCCTTGACAATTTTCGGACCTTGGACCCCCCCCCCCCCTAGAAAAATTCCTGGCTACGCCACTGGTGTAGGCGCACCCAGACCGATAATTTTTGGAATTTTTCAACATTATTTCTCATGTTTCAAAATGAAAATTAATGAAAATGAATGGTCACAAAAGCCAACGTTCTATAGGCTTTTCTCTGAGGAACACTTTAAAATTAAAAGTTCAAAGTCGAAGACAAGTTATGTTTAGTTTTAGAGGAATGAAAATTGAGGAGTCGCCAAAGATTATGGTCTAGGTGTGCCTAAACTTCTGAGTTGAGCTCTACTCGTGGTCCTCCGAACCCCCTCTTTTCATGTGTCTCCCCCGAGCTCCCTAGAATCCCGCGTGTCGCTCGCGGGACGTCGGGCGTCGGGGCCCCCTAGGCCCCGGCAGGAACATTTGGTGTGCATTAGCTTTCTGACGTTGTGCTAAACTCGTGCTTTCTGGCAACATCGCATGTTGCCCGTTTGTTCCATTCAAAATATCTAATTCCACTGTCATCGATGATTCTTAAATAGTTCGATCTGTTTCGAGTGTTTCTATGAACCAAATGCAACGCTCTCAAACTGCACGCTTTGCCACTGATTTTAATGACGGATCCTGCGTCCATCACCTCGAAACCACAAGATATTATTGGGCTATCTGTTTTCTTCTTGTCTGTGAAAAAATTTCATTGCGGTCTTAACTGGTTAAAACTGGAACTCCTCTTCCGCTCGACACCAAACTTTAACCTTAAACAAGGTAGTATTTCTTAGTTTTACCAAATTGTGAACTTCAGGTTCTCCCCTTGCCAATTTTCGGATCCCTGGCTCTGCTTCCTCACCTCGAAAGAGTTCTGGCTTCGCTTTTCGTCGCGTCCCTGACGAGGACCCTTTTTGTGGCTCTTCTAAGTGCCTGTGAAACTTCTGTGAAAGCTCTAACCTCTTCTTAGTGCTTCCGTTCGTGTATATGTAAAGACGTTTTTAAGACCGGTTAAGGGAAGAATACATAGTTCAGTCCATGACTGTAATGAATGAACATACTCGCATGTATAATTTTTCCTCAAATCGGTGCAATCGCAATTAAATTATTAAAGTATCCGCAATTTTTTTTAAGTCATCGGTGACTTCATCACACCGGTTGAGAGAAGATTACAGATTGGAGTATTTCTCGTGGATTACGATCATAAAATCTGGACTGAGCTTTATGTAATCTTTTCTCAACCGGTGAAATTATTGGTGAACTGAAAAATTAAATTAAATATACATGAAGAGGCAGCTCTGCTTTTTCTCAATGTGCTTGAATCAATTGGAATCACGCAGCTGACTGATTACAAACGATCGTGCCGTGATGCTACCGATGTTCAGAGTTGGGCAAAAAATTATTCGGAAATTATTCGGTGTGTCCGGCAACGCCGAGTCAATCGAATTATTCGACGAATAATTCTACAATTGACCTATACCTTCCGTGTGTTTCCCTTTCCTCAACTCAGGCAGCAAACCCAGTGTTCAGTGTTGCCGGAGTCATTACATTATTTCTGATTATTCGGTTGCCCAACTCTGCCGATGTTGATGATCGAGTGAGGATTATTCTTATGCGGAGTGTCATTGTTACGATAGGTTTCATGTTTCATTCTGATAGAAAGCCTTCCATCTCTGACGGAAATTCGCCGATGACTCCTGAGCTATCGGGGAATTTCCCCAAAGATGGGAGGGTTTCTATTGGAATGAAACCTATCGTAATGACACCACTCATATGAATAACACGTATTCGATCATTGACTCGATAGAATTACGATACGATTGTTCATAATCAATTAACCTGTAAGAAAATAATTGGTTATCTTTCATAAATACAAATTTTAAGGGGGAAAAATACTTTTCCACCGCAGAGTCTTATCCATCATACAGTAAAGTGTAAAAATAGTGGAGAAAATCGTCATCTGGAATCCGTCTAGATTTGAATCGGACGCAGAGCTGCCGATTTGCGTAGATTTAATGGCATTTTGAAATTCACCGAAGATTCTACCGGTGGAGAAAAGATTACAGAGTTTAGTCCAGTGTATGACTGTAATGCACGAAAAAACTAGCGTATTTTATCTTTTCTCTACCGGTAGAGTCGTCGATAACTTTGAAAACTTGCGGATGTTTTAATTAATGAACGGCGTTTCCACCGATTGAAAGAAGATTACAGATCAGAGCATTTTCGTTCGCTACAGTCATACACTGAATTGAACCATGTAATCTTTTCTCAACCGGTGGAATCATCGGCGAATTTAAAAATGTCATTAAATCTACGCGAATTCGCAGCTCTGATCGGACGAGTCTCGATTTCGTCCAGATATCGTCTTTTCAAGGTTCGCATCTGGGACCAACAAATGTACGGTACAAACGGGCTTTAGGTCGTACCTAAAAATGGCGATTCTAACCTCACATTTCTTTAACGGCTCATCGGAATGTTGGTTGCGCTCCCAACTTTACGTTACTTGGGGCGGGTCTGGAGCCTCTCTAACCCACCCTAAGTGCTATTTTGAGGTTAGTTTTGTGGTTGCGCCATTTTAAAACGGTCCGATGAGGTCCGTTGGCTGGTGGCCGATGCTTGTTGAAGTACTTAGGGCGGACTTGGGGCCGAGGACCGTGTGACCGTATATTTATTGGTCCCTGGTCACTCTGCGTTAGGAGTGCGTAATAACTTTTGTTTCACCCTGTACGTCATCGTATGAAGCAGCAGTCAACGCGACGCGCCGCGCCGCGCGCACCACGTCCGGGAAGCAAACCCGCGATTCCTCCTTGCGCGCGGACGAATTGTTTGTGAAACCAACTGAAATAATTTCCGATTGTCATCCCTTTTTCTTTTTGCAACTTCAAAGGGATGAACTGTTGTTTGCGTTTGAAGTTGTATGAGATGTTTCCACGACTTTCCTGACTTAAGATCTTTCTAGTTCCGTCTTGCGAGGACTGATCAAAAGAAAGGAGTGAAAAAAAAGAAAAAAAGTGGATTCCGAGATCTCGCGAGTTTAGGGATATAAAGTCACCATGAGTAAAAAGAGACATAGAGAGAGAAAAAGAGAAAGAGAAAAAGATAGAGAGAGAGAGAGAAATAGAGATGGAGAGAGAGCTCAGAGAATAAAGCGAGGACAAACACAGAATTCAGTAGTTGAAAATCTTATCAACTTTGTTTCAAAAAATAGGTTCGAGTCGGGAATAGAGAAAGCTAGACGGGTGGGAGGACAAAGCGCTACAAAATCAACGCGAGAACAAAACTAAAAGCAATCTATTGTCTGAAATCTAGCATTTTTTTTCCATGAGACCGTAATCAACTTAAATGTGTTCAACTCTTTTTGTAACTAAATGCATGATTATTTCAGCTCAACTCATTAGATTTCAACTACGACGATCTTGTGCTTGTGGACAGTAATCCTTTGCCTTTCTCCATTTCACTTTTTGCGATTTCGCGCAACCGAGATTTCCTTCCCTTATTAGTATTCTTTTCACGTGTGTAATTCCTATAGTATAGCAAAACAAGTGAAAGCTTAAATAAGATTTGAATAACGGTTATGTAACCAATCTTAACGTATATAAAGAATAAATAATCAGTATACATATGTTTAACGAAAGTCGTTCGATACCAGTTATACTTTGCTAATCAAAAGCGAATACAAGCAATGTATAAACTTTATGTAAACAACGATACATACCGGTTATTTATAGATTATACTTTGCTTATAAAAAAAAAAAAAAAAATATGCGGAATGTATAAACTTTAACTTAACAGTAGCATATATTGGTTATTTAACAATTATACTTTGCTTATGCTTAACCGTGCAAACTCTGTTTCAGTTTATTAACAAAAGTAAATATGAATATTTTAAGTTGGAGAAACCATTGTGAATTCATCACACAACGTCGCTAAACGCTGACGGAGATGCTGCAAGTTAATTGAAAACACTTTGACTTCGAGAGCACGGGGCAACGAGCAACTTATCCTGCACAATCGTTGTGGTTTTGCAGATCTTACGTTTTGAAGGCGCTTTTTATGGAACGAACGCCGGGCTTCAACGCAACAATGGTACAGCGAGATGCAGTGATAGCATTTTGAGTGAACAGTATCGCGGGTCCTTCAACAGTCAACACGTATCGAAAAAAAAAGACTGCATGGTGCGTGCTTTACGTTACCATATTATCCTGTTAGTTTCCAAAATCTTTTACGAAGATAACGAACTTTCCCTAGATTGATTAGTGGCGCTATCCATCGGACTGAAATATGGAAAAGTTTCGCCTGGAATCACCTTAAATGGGCGAAATTCAACTTCTTCCAGATTGCACGATACGCCACCGTTTCGCCCTTATTGCAGATGGGTCTGCCTTCTCTTCAATAAATACTTTGAAGGGTGGATTAGGAAATTTTTATTGTGAGCATCGTTAATTGCTACAAAGTTGTATGAACATGAACATCACCTCTTACATTGCAAACGAAAGTGATTTCGTAAATTAGAAAAATACTCTATAAAATAAAGTGGCAGCTACAAAAATAAGAAATACGCATCAAAGACATCACATAGTTTTATTTTTGGGTTAAACACATTTGTTTATACTTATTTGTATTAAAGTATTTGATGATAAATAAAAAAATGAAAAATATAATAAATAAATTAAATTCAAACAAAATAAAAATATTTACTCAGTGGTCTTTTATGATAAAATGTTTCTTAATTATGTAGAGAGACAGCAAGAACGCAAACGCATCAAATGAATATAACTTTAATATATAACCTGTGTCGCACTCGACAGTCGACACAGTAAACAAAATGCAAGTTAAATGAACAACTCATAACCAACATCTTGTTAAGGAATTGCCGAAACATTCAATTGAAGGCGCATTTTACAATTGAAGGAACCAATTTGCTAAAGGATATTATCACAGCTATGTTGCAGGCAACTTATCAAAGGTCCATGGAAGTAACTTATAGATTGTGTTTGTTGTAGTGTTTTAAGACCTTGTCCATATTTTATTTGAGCATTTATGTTTGTTTGAACATTTGTGTTTGTTTGTTTGTCATTCCTTTTTTATGGATAACTATTCATTTTTTTATCTATTCCTTTTTTTACTTGACCGATTTTCATTTTTCACTTGATGTCTAAATGAACCGATATCAAGACTTTTATCCTCCTTTTAATATTCCTCCTATCTTAAATCGACTCTATAAGAAAGAACTACCGTCTTGTGTTTTGTGTAAATTAATAGGCATCCGGAAAAAAACAACAACAAGATTTTCAGGAGAGACATAAAGCTATTCTACCTCTACAGGAAGTATTGCTTTCATGGGGGAAACAATAATTTTGATGCTCAATAGGATCAGAAAGAAGGTCTAAGAATCATTTCCGATGTTTTCAGGTTATATGCCCCTTAACTCGAGCACAGTTTTCATCACCAAAAACCTAAAACTCTAAAAAAAATCACCTTTTTTCCGGATGTCCATTCATATTTATCAGTAATTTCTAATTCACAGATAACACCAACAGTTGGCCTAAAGGTTACACAGTCCATTTCTGTGTATCATTGTAATGCACAAAAATATACTCTGATCCGTAGTCTTTTCTCAACTGGTATAGTCTCCTCCAGTAACTTAAGAAATTGTGAGGATATTTTGATTGTTTATCGATGATTCCACCGATTAAGAAAACATAACTGCGATACTGATACGAACATTTTCATGCATTACAACTTATAAACTATAAACTGAACTGTAAAAATCTTTCGGTCAACCACGGTTGAATCATCAGAAACTGGAAATTGAAAATTGAATTGGGTCTTTGAATACCCAAAACGCCAGCTCTGCTCTTTACAATGTAAACAGCAGAGCTGCCGTATTGGGTATATTCAAAGAAAGTTACAGGTAAAGTTTACATCACCGTTTGCTAAAACGTCGTTAATATTGAAGTTGATAGTTTAAAATTGACCTCTCTCCTCTACTGTAGCAAGAACTCTATATACAAGAACATTCAAAACAAATGAGTATACGCTATCTTCACGCTATCAATTTTTTTATGGCACGGGTCAAAGTAGTAAACTAATACAAATTGTTACACTTTTTCTATGGGAGCAATAAAACGAAAGTGGTTACATTCGCCCGGAAAAAATGTCAGTTGATAGTGCAACGTCTATATTGCATACCCACGGAATTGAGGACATTGCTAGAAGGAGGGCCGATAAAATACATGGGATGTGCTCGATCTCAAAAAGGAGTATAAAGGTTAGATGAGGATTCCTTTGGAAAAGCGTAGCTGTTGTTTTATGAGCTACTCTTCCAGCGTGCTCTCGATTTTTGTAGCGTAATCCTCCTCTCTCTGTGTAACTTTGAGGGCTTTACGTCTTTTTGGAGCGGAGCATATTTAAGCTCAATTCAACGAAAAAATAAACAACGGCGGAATTAATGCTTCGTAGAAGAGCTACGAATTGAGAGAAATGTCAACGCGATTCTTTCAATCTATACACATGACGCACAGTAGCTACCTCATTTCAAAAGAACCGCAATTCTTTTTTAACCCTCGATTGGTCACGTGGATGACGTACGTCATCCAGCTACTTGTTTTTGCGTGTATTTTCGCGAATTTTAAATTTTCAGCAGCCACCCTTCTTGGATGGGACAAGAGGGTTTTTTCTTTCAACACCTGGAAGTTACTAAACGTCAAAGTGGCTGGATGACGATTGTCATCCACGCGACGCTTTCAAGACGAGTTTTATTCAAGTTTCAAAAATTCTGAAATTTGAACTTGAATATACATCCTACGAGAGAAACAAAAAAAGGTATATTTCTTTGAAATCATCATCAAAAATTTTGAGCCTAAAATATTGGTATTTTCAAAAGTGGCAAAATCTGAATTTCCTATTTTTCAGTTTCTCGCCATTTGCAAAAAAATGGGTCGGAGTTTTTGAAATTTCTGTCATTCAAGTTACTGAGGAGGGTTTTTGCCTATCGATTGAGTATACAAACATGCATTTTTAGGCTTGAATTGGCAGACTTATAGTCATTTTTAAAAGTGAATGGCGTATATCATCCGCACGACGTTTTGTGTCACAAATTCAAGCGCGACCATTCAAGGGTTAATATATATTTGATCCCTCGTTCAAGTCCAGTGGTGGAAAAGATGGCGAACAACGGCAATTTGTAGTGTCGGTTAAAATGTGAACAAACGTCTCACTTAACTGGTCACTCACTAACCCAAAGAGCCTGGGTTCGAATCCCGGCCGAGGTGACAAAATTTGACGATCTCAGATTAATAGTCATATCGTCATTTAGACTTTTTTTCACGTTATTTAGAAAGTGTGCCGGACTTTTTTACACTTGGACATTTTCGTAGTTGGACTGCTGCATTAAATTTTCTTGGGGTTTTAAGGCTTTGAACTTATTTATTTTCGCATGTTTGATCTTAAACGTATTACAGTGGACATTTTTTTCCAAGAACCCCTCCAATCTCAACTATTGTAGCAACTACCCTCATGTTTTTGAATATCGTGACATCTGAAAAGTTTTACTTTGAGATCAACGAATAGCCGAATACCTTCAAAATTGTCATTCTAATTAATTAATTACTAATCATTACTACTTATGACTTGCCGAAGTTTTGGATAAATGAAAAAAGGTCCTTAATCAGTAAATTAAAAAATTATGAATTTTGTTAGACTCGGCAACTGCGCATGTTCAGATGTGGACCAAGCGCCCGCGCCGATAATGTCAGTCATCGAAACAGCTTAAGGGATCAACTCCCCTTAGCGGGTGGCGGCGCGACCGGCGGGGGGGGGGGGTTTCCGGTCGGGACCGAGCATAGGCGTAGGCGTATAGTATAGATAGCAAGGAGGCTTCAAACTTCAGCGAACAGTGACTAGAATGTGGCGTGAATGGGCGATTTCAGGGTGGCGGCAGCGATGGGACGGGGGTGGAGTGGGGGCGTTGGAGGTTATGCTCGCACTGCAGTCGCCCCTCGTGGATTCACGGTTGCATTTTGCACTGCTGTTGCTACTTTGAGGAGAGCGGGTCTGAGGTATTGGTATGGGGGGGGGGGGGGGGGTTGGAAACGAGTCCAAGTACCAGATGCGAGTCCGTGCACTCACTCGCCGTCATGCTATTCGCTTATTCACCCGCCTCCACACAGGCTCTCTCTCTCTCTCTCTCTCTCTCTCTCTCTCTCTCTCTCTCTCTCTCTCTCTCTCTCTCTCTCTCTCTCTCTCTCTCTCTCTCTCTCTCTCTCTCTCTCTCTCTGTCTCTCTCTCTCCCTCCCTGTCTCCATAGCAGTCGTTCAATTTGCCGCTAGTATGACTTCAATTAATCATGCGTCTATGACACGATATCAAGTGGATTTCTTTCGATTAGTCAAAAAATAAAAAAAATAAAAAATTGTGGAAAAAAAAGGAAGGGAAATAATATCCCATGCAGAGAGGCGCATGAACTCACTACGGGCAGAGGCATTTACTATAATGTCTCCATATTTTTACACTTTGTTCCAGTCCGTGTTTTTTTTCTCTTTTTTTCTCACCCCCCCCCCTCCTCTAACATTCACTCCTCCTCCATTTTCTCTCTCTCTCTTATTTCTCTATCATACATAAGCATTACTGAATGAGTTCAGTATAGGAACGTTTTCTGATCGAAATCATTAAAGGATGAATACAAAATTGTCTAAAACTGAAAAGGAACATTCGCGGTGCAGCATGCAAGCATGCTACGAGAGTCCATAAGGTTATGCCACGGTCGGCCATCTTTCGCGTTTTAACCCTTTGATGAGTATCAAACCATTCCATATCCATTCCCTAAAGTTCATAGTTTTATTTACCTATAATTTACCTTTATTTATATATTCATTTCGTTTTATTGCGGATCTAATAAGAAAGAACGTTGAATAGTGTAGGGTATTTTCTGACAGTGGCTCACCCTGGAACTACTTCTCGGGGAGGGGGGGGGGGGGTTGATGTTCTTGTTTTTCACATTCTTACTCCATTTACTGAGGGTCTGGTGGGCTTGCAATTTTGGTGTACGTTGACTTAAAGGAAGGGAAACATATGGTTTCCAAATTGCATAAGTTGCCAATACATTATGGACTGTAGTAAATTAATACAAGGTAACAGTGGCGGCTCGCACGGTTTGGCAACTATGATTTCTATCCATTTGATTCTTTGTATAAAAATCGATTAGATTGAGAAGCAGAGCTTCACCTAGAATCGATTAGTGTAAGTAGATTCATATGGAGGGGAAAAATTGTAACCAAATCGCACGAGCCACCACTGCAAGGTAATAAGGTATCCTATAGGTGCTGCGAGCTGCGGCACCATTAATTAAATAAATTCAACTACTACCTGCGGGCCGATCCTTGAAATTCACGACTTTTGGGTAGACTGGATAAGAATGGAAAACGGTGATTGGTGGAGACGAGTCACGTGGTTGCCCAGTCTAATCAAAATACGGAATGGATTAGATAATTTATCGGGTACTCCAAGACTGCCCGATAAATTATCTAATCCATTCCGTATTTTGATTAGACTGGACAACCACGTGACTCGTCTCCACCAATGACCGTTTTCCATTCTTATCCAGTCTACCCAAAAGTCGTGCATTTCAAGGATCGGCCTGCTGTATACTAAGTACAAATGAACAAAATGTATAGATGGATAAAAGTATTAATAAATAAGCAAAGAAACGGGAAAATGGATTTATTAACTTGTTTGCTTCCTTCAAAAATCGGCGGCTCGTCTCATAATTGAATGCTTTCGAGATGCGCTCTCGAAAGGAACGAGGGAAAACCACATACAAACATCATTAAGATCGCTCGCTGGATATTTGTTGGGAACTTTAAATTTTCTATACTGCAACGGCCGTATATGATGAAGTTGAATAGCTTCATTACACCCATTAATTTTTATAGGCGCGTTAAAAGCTGGAATATTAGAACTTTTAATGATACAAAGCTTTCGTCGCTATTTTGCTCCTTCTTTCTCCGGTTTTTTTTTTTTCTCTCACCGCGCTGCTGCCTCCGCTGCGGCAGGCATCACCACACCGGAGCAAACGTTTTGAGGGTTATTATAGCCGCTTTATCTCTCGTTGCCGTTAATTGCGAGCAAGCAAACCTTTTTATCGCGCATTTCAATTGTCGAACGAAAATGTCTAAAAGTATACAAGTACAACCTTTGATTTTAGCGTGTGGCAAATCGCTTAATTTGGCCAAGCTGGAGGCTGATTATGAACAATCGTATCGTAACGCTGTCGAGTCGATAATCGTGTACGTGTTATTATCTTATGGGTGGTGCCATTCCGATATAAACCCTCCCATATTTGCGCCGATGACTCCTGAGCTGTCAGAGAATTTCCGCAGAGATGGGAGGGTTTCTATCGAAATGGAACCTATCGGAAAGGCAACACTCATAAGGTATAGGCACAGAATAATACAATCAGAACGGAAACTCCCATAAGAGCCAATGGAAGCAAGTTTGGAATTTAACGGCACCAATAGGCAACGCTGTGGTCCTATCCCAACATGGCGGACGAGTGTGATTTGTGTTGAAACTCATTTATTTCTGTAAATTCTGGAAAGAAATCTTGAGTTTCCGGCCTCACTTTTATTCTATTGGCATTTCAGAATAAAAATTTCGCGGATCACATCCTATACTTTTTTTTCGAGCGCGAATCCATGATCCTATATCCCAACATGGCGGACGCGAAATGAATTTTGATTAAAAATCCGACAGAATTTCCGTTCTGATTGTATTATTCCGTGGTATAGGCTGTCCCAAGAATGATTGGACGTGACAACTGTAGGTTTGAATGAAAACATCAGCTTCCATCCTCAGATAGGGCAACCTGATTGGTTAGGTGCAGTAAAAAGCTGATGTTTTCATGAAAACCATAGAAGTGTCAAATCCAATCTTTTCTGGGACAAGCTGTAACACGTACTCGATCATCGACTCGATAGCATTCATCACCTAAGTTTTATACTATAGCATGACATCCAAAAGTTCGATCTTTTTTTATGCATTTAAATGGATGCATTGCAACGTTCAGGGGCGGACTTTGTAGGAGAACAAAGGGAGTACTTGCCCCGAGCGGTTCTTTGAGGTGGGCGGCAAATTAAGGGAAATCGAGACAAAGGTTATCCCTTTTGATACAATTTTTATCACAGAGGTCGGGCGGTCCAATAAATTCAATAGGTAGAAAAAAAGAGGAGAAAATATGGTCCTCTTTCTTGAAAATTTTTCAAATGAGGGTGGCATAATCACTATTTTACCCCCTTTCCTTCCCTTTACCAAAAACCTAAACCCACCCCTGAATGTTAGACCAAATGTTATACACTGAGAAAGATTTTCATGTTGATTCAACCGGACGTCTGTTTAATACTTTCTTAATCGGAATCCCTGTCGTTCCAACAGGAATGACTGTTATTCCAACAGGATTCCTATTATTTCAACCGGAATTCTTTGTAAAAATATCAGAAATTCCGGTTAATTAAGTAATACGAGGGTGGGTTTGTTTTAAAGTAAGTTTACCTATTACTATTCTCTGAAACTACCAATGGTATAGAAAAAAAAACAAACCCAACATTGAAACGTGCGTACTCTCAGCTTTCTAACGAGCTATATAGTATTTTTTCAACCCATCTCTCCTTCAAACGTGCCCACCTGCGCAGCGGAGCTTCACAGAAAACATGAGTTTAAGACTTTGAAAAAGTAAAATAGAGCTATTATTTTATTGAAACAAGTTATAATATTTTTATAAGGCACCTCTTTTCATTTTTCGACGCAGTCACGCGCCAGACTCTTGCATTTTTTATACCGGTGCAACGATTTCTGTATACAGCCGTCGTAATAATATTCTTTCCCCACACTCTGAACCAGGTTTTGACGCGAGCTGTTGATCCAGCTTCAATCCATGGTGATTGCATTTTCAGTACTGACCGAAAGTTTGAAGATCGATACACATTGGATCAATTTATCAGTAGAAGAGTAGTCTATTCGGTAAAAAACATAGGTACTCGCAGGTGTTATTGAGATATCTGATCCAGATATAAGCGCATAGCCTGCCGAAACTCGCAGCTTCTGTAACGCGTATAAAAAGGAGGGTACGTTTGAAGGTGAGACAAGTGTGGAAAATCCACGATATCTCCGCATCGCGTGAGCTAAATTTGAAAAACTATAGCTCGTTAGAAATCTGAAAGGACGTACGTTTCAACGCTAACTTTATTTTTTTTTCTAACGTTGATAGTCACCGGGGGAAAAAAATAGATAAACTCACTTTACAATCCACCCTCGTAACAAGACGTCCGGTTATGGCAACAAGAAATTCTTCTCAGTGTACACTTCGCTTCTAATTTTAGCGGACGGAAAAAAGGCAAGAACAGTAAAATGGAGATTTCAAAAAGTTATTGTTTGTAAACAACGTATCCATAAGGTTGTATATTATTTTCAAGTGCCTTCTTTTACTTTAGAAATCTTGAAAAATTCCAAAAGGCCTCATCTCTTCAGGGAATGTTAAAATTCATGAGAATCAGTACCCTTATTTCTGTTTTTCTTCTTTCTTTCAAATTTTGGTGTATTAATAAATGGAGGGATTTGGACTTGGCCTGGTGGCTACCGCCACTTATGATTGTCAAGCGTGGGATGTTACAAAATATTTGATGTCCATTGACCATAGGCGGACCGTGACCAAACAAAGTGGGGGGGGGCTAAAAAATGATGATTTTTTTTTTTATTTTTTATTTTATTTTTTTTTTTGGCTTCTCGTCTCAAAGGGATTTTTGAAATTATGTTAAATGTTGCCGCATCGGCTTTTACAGATTTTCCCGATGTTTGGCCTCTCCACCCAAAAAAAGTGGGGGAGACTATAGCCCCCCTAGCCCCTGATACGGTCCGTCTATGCCTCTTGACCCCTCTTTGACCAAACAATTTCGATTGTGTGAGAATTACATTTCGCTCAGGTGAAATTTCGCCGCAATCTGCACCGTCGAATCACCACCGCCGTAAGCTCTTTCTCCGCGTCATTTGATCAGTTAACAGAAAGTAGTGATTCTCCACTCATTACATCCACGAATGCAGCCATTCACCCCGTCCCTCTTTCATCCCCATTCAGACGCCTTGCTATACACCTCCACCTCGCTTGCAACTTATCGGAACAGGACGCGCGGGAACGGAAAACTGAGCAGCTAGATGTGCGGTTCCACACGAATCACACGATGAATGCATTGCAAATATACAGAGAGACGCGGGATAGGGACACATTCGAAACATGACGCGAAATTATGTATTGTCAATTCGAAGTCGGATTTGACGTGCGCGCCCCCGTGGAACAAAAGAGGGGGAACGTCAGGGCAGGGAGAGGGGGGAGGGGGGAGTCTAGTCTGTTTCCGCCTCCCTGGTGAGGTTAAAATCTCGGAAAATGGCAAGTAATGAGATGTGGTTGTTACACGATCGAAACAGAAAAGGGAGAGAGAAACTTTCGAGGGAGAGAGAGAAAAAGAAAGAGAGAGAGAGAGAGAGAGAGAGAGAGAGAGAGAGAGAGAAGGAGAGAGAGGGGGGAGAGGGAGAGGGAGAGAGATAGGGAGTGGAAAAGAAAGAAAGAAAAAAATTGGAATGAGAGAAAATAAGAGAGGGGAAAAAATTTATATGAGAGAAATAAGCGGGAAAAATTCTCGGTAAAAAAGTTCCCTAAGAGAGTAAAGGGGCGTGGAAGGGTGATCGGGAGGGGGGTTACGTTTCGGTAATGAGAGACAGACTGTCATTTTACGCAAGCTTCCACCCCCTAAATCCCATCGTATTTCTTGTATTTCGCTAGCCATGAATCTGTGCACGGAAGAGAGAGAGAGAGAGGGATGTAGAGAGAGAGAGAGAGAGAGAGAGAGAGAGAGAGAGAGAGAGAAAAGAAATAATGCGTGTGAGTGACAAGGGAAGGTTTTCTCCGCCGACTCCTTTTCCGGTTCCTCTTTACCCCCATCGGATCCTCCCCACGTACACCTTCCGATCAGAGTGTATTTTCCGGGATGTTTAGGCGAAGGTCCCGATTGTTATTTTCAGCCTGTGATTACCAAAAACCAGATGATGTTCGCATCTAATATTTCAGTGAGAATAAACTTGCGGGTGCTTATAACCGAAGATTTACACACTGTCCTCGTACGGTTGAATTGCATTTATACAGCAAAACGAACGAAATTTTGGCTGCAATTCATTTCCTTCGCTCATCAACCCCCTCACCATTGTTGCGAGTTCATCAGTCAATAAACAATCACAGACAAACTAAGGATTAAAAAGGGAACTAGACCAACAATAAATAAAAACTTCCGAGACGTTTCGGTGCACTCACAGCACCACTACCAATCGGATAATTATAAAAATAAAAACAAAATACTCAGAACGAAGAGCACACTCCACTCAAGTTGGAAGAGGGACTGATTAGTGATTAATAACAAAATACCGCAACATCGGTTACATATAAACAAAACAGACCAACAAAACAAAACGCAGACAGAGCCTTAAATAATATAGTTAATGTTTGGAAAAACTGGAGGAATGCAACACTCAACTTTTCCGCGTCTGCCCGTAGTTAGTTGCATATGGAGAGTCTCTGTTTTTTAGAATGTGAATCATTTCTAACACAACTCTAGTGTTGTAATTTTTCTCCTGTGCTAGAACCTGGATGTTATCAAAATCAAACGGATGGCCACACACTTCCTGATGCTAATAAAAGGACAGTTTTACCATCACTATTGTTGTTATGTTTGCGGCCATAAATCCTTTTAATAAGCTGTTGCCCTGTTCGAGTGTTCGTCCAATGTATCCCATACCACAGCCCAGACACTTCACATTATTTACTACAACTACACCAGCCAATTCATACGTAGGTCTTGAGCTTTTAATCGTGACCATAGAAACTCAAGTGCGTTAAATCTGTTGTGTATCACTGTAAAATTGCACTTCTTAAAAATCCATGCCAAATTTTCAGAGAGTATAATGGCACATACGGCAAAAAAACAACTTTCGATGTGTATCAAATTTATTCAGAAATTTTTTAAGCTATGCTGATTTTTAAAACTATTCAGAACATTGTGAACACATTTGTTGATTAGAAATGACGGATAGGAGTTTTCCAATAAAATTTGTTTCCCTATTTGAATCACCGCAGACCAATACGATCTATCAGTAAGGCCTATGATACGCCTAGCCAAGTTAGAAACAACATTGCGTATATTTATGGAAGGTTGTACGCGATAGGTGATTCAAATATCTGCCGGAAGCGGTCAGTTTTTGGTACCACTTACATTGTAACCTGTCTCTTTTGCGAATTAGTCATGTCTAAGAAATTGAGGCACTGGTGCTGCTCAGTTTCTAACGTGAAATGAAAAAGAGGACATTGTTCATTAAAAAACTCCAAAACCTGTAAAATTTCATCCTTGTGAACAACCTAAAATAAATTGTCGACATAGCGCGTGTAAAAATAGATAAAATAAGGTGTTACTTTTTGGCCATTTAGTTTGTAATTGTTTCAATATACACAATGCAGAATATCTGAAATTTCCATTCAAATCAAGGCTGTCGTTTCGCCGATCCTAAAAGAATATCATATGATTCATCAATGATTCCACCGGTTTAAAGAGTACACACTACACAGTTTAGTTCAGCATTATGATAATTTAACCCCTAAAAAAACCTGATTTGTATAACCTTTCCGGCGGTTAATGGAAACTCTGTTTGACCATAAAATGTGATGGAATTTCGACATTCAAAACGTATTAAATTTACAAAAGATTATGGATCAGACTATATTTTCGTGCGCTACAGTTGTGCTGCTTAACTGGCCAATGTTATCTTTTTGTCAATAGTGCGGTATTGGTTTATGGATTCATTCGCGCATTGAAAAATCATCTTTAAGATCCGTAAAACCTAGTAGCTCTAATTTGAATCTATTTCAAATAATCAATTCTTGGAATGACGATCTGTGCCTCCTCAGAATTGATTTCTTACACAGGTTTTAATGTAAGAGACGCGTGATTGCCAGTTTTCACGAGCCACTAACGAGTCAATTGCAACCTTTGTATAACCACAAGGGCATGATATTGCGAGATGATGAAACGCAAAGGCGGATCCAGCTATCTGACAACTGTGTATTATTCCCTTTTGAATGCATGAGAAACAATCGATTAGTAGAAGGGCCATGGCCCCCTCAAGAATCGATTGTTTCTCATGCATTCAAATGGGAATAATACACAGTTGCCAGATTGCTGGATCCGCCCATGCGATGAAACGACGGTACAAAGAACGACCGCTCTCAAAGGTGCTTAAACGGTAGTTTTTCAATTGGGCTTCATTTTTGTTTTTTTTCTTTTCCAAAAGAAGAGATTAAATTGAACGCGAAATGAAGCCAATATAATGAGGCCTCCTAGAGGAGCGTTTTAAAAATGGAACATTGGACGCCACCGCTTCATCACGCTCTGCACCCCGCAGTTTCATCCCACCACGATTGAGGCGCGTCAAGGGGACGATCGGGGGGGGCGCCAATTTGAGGGGTCGCAAATGGCGCGAAAACGGCATTTATACGCTCAAACGAAATGAATTTTGCATGACGCCGACACCAGACACCTACTCTCTCACCTCGCCCGTGAACCCCTTGAAACCCCCCCCCCCTTCCTCCGGTGCCATTTCTCCCGTTTCTCACCTCAAACGCTCGACGGTAATGAAACCAGAAAGAAAGGTGCGCGTCACAACCACAAGCACCACATCAAACAGTGGATTGATTTATTTACAGAAACATTTTAATTATTTTTACTTTTTAGAAATATTCTTGCCCCGGGGGAAAAAAAAAATGTTGTTACCTTACGCATAGCAGATTTTGGCGTCTGCCAGAAAGTATGGTAAATTTTCACTAACGTATGGTGAATGCAACGTAGATAGTGGTAAATTAGGCTAACCAGTTGGTTTACAGTTTATCATTTTCTGATGGAAGTTTACCATACTTTCTGGAAGACGCCAAAATCTGCTATGCGCATGGTTAGCTGTACCACAGAATAATACAATCAGAAGGGAAACTCCCATAAGAGCCAATGAAAACAAGATTTGGAATTTACCAGCACAAACTGGCAACTGTGCCTACTCACTTCTCAAGATGGCGGACATGCTTTTTCAGGCTATACAACCAATCACAACTCGGCCAGTTGCCGAAGATCTGCCGAAGATTGCCGAAGATACTCACTTTCGAACATGGCGGCCCGAAGTAAAGAATGTTTCAAAATGAATTAGAGTTTCCGTTCTGATTAGAGTATTCTGTGGCTGTACCATTCTTTTTTTCTGTGAGTTATCAACAGCAAAGCGTGCGGGCTCTTGCTAACTTTTGCTTCAAGCGATTGAATTGATCATGTTCGAAAATTACGCAATTCACTCACAGACTCACAAAAATGATTTTAAAATTTAATTTGTAATAGCATATAGCTACGCAGGTACCGTGGCAGACTCCTATAACTGATTTCAGGTTTTCCTCTGACAATGAGTATTTCTATAGAGAAAGTGACAAATTAGAAAGGAATCCCCCATGACACCTGCGTAGCTCTGCCGCATTTCAGAGCAGAGATATGGCGGAGCTTCGCAGCTGTTTTCTTTCTCTCGATAGAAACACATAGAGAAAAGTCTCAAATTAGATAGAAATCTCCTTTAATTGGTACCTGCTTAGCTCTGATTGCATATTAAATTTTGAAGTCAATTCGTGAATCTGCGCATGTGAGTGCATCTGGTAAACTCATCGTCATTTTAACTGCTTTTATACGGAAACAAGCATTAACCACTCATTCGTAAACAACAACAATAGCAAAGATCCCATTCGACAACGTTGCAATTTGTCCATCTAATCATTTTGGGCCGAAGCCAGAGTACATTCGTTTACCTTAACCCTTTATGGGCCAAGCCCGAGTATACTCGTTTTTCTCTTCTAGTCTATTTCACATTGATTCGGTCTTCAGTTTGGATAAACGCGATCATAGATGGGCGTACTAAAATAGATAAGGTCTCGTCAGGCGCCTTCAATCCGTCGTATAGGCAATTCCAACTCCATCAAGTACGAACAGTTATATACCTTCCCTTTATAAACGGAGGAGTGGCGTTCTCTTGAAATAACCTGGTCCTTAAAGGGTTAATTTGTTTCTATTGCAATCACATTAATCGTTCTTCTTTAATCGTATTGAAAATAAGAGAATTTGAAATAGTGAAAATTCAAATAATATGTTTTATCGAGCGCAAAAAAATTACCGTGAATTTGGCTTCTTTTTCTTAATAGCTCAATTAACATATGCGTGTATAGGGAGTTGACTGTATCAACTTGATACTGAAAGGGTTAACAAGGATCAAACTAGCCCGGTATCACTTCACACTAGAATCAAAGCTTGAATTGATTGCAGAAAAAGTTTTCAACTGACCCTTATCCATGCACTTTGGCAACTCGGCTGCATTTCTCTCCGTAGCAGGAGCTGCGCAGTTTTATTATAATTTCGAGTAGAGAGCTATATAGCTGAACTGAACCTCTCACTTTCGCTCTTTCCATTCAAATACCCCCCCCCCCATAACTGCCACCTCCTCACCGCTGTCCGTCCGTGTTGACACAAAAGGCTCACCTACGCAAATTGAAACGCGGCGAAAGAAACACAAACACGCGTCTAATAAGCCTTTTGTGCCCGTTGTGATGAAAAGCGTTTAATTTGACGTTCGCGGAGGAAATGAAGATTCTGGGAATTGCCTCAACCCAGTATTTCAGCTGCAGACGGCAAAAACTGCAGCTTTCATTTCTTTTTTCCAGAAATTTAAATGTTTCCTCCAGTAAACTAGGGCAACTCTAAAACAACCAACGGAATACAGTGAGGTCGGCGCTGCGCGACACTTTTTAGTGGCCTTCTATTCGCTCTCTATAGTTCCCCGTTCATGAGCTTTCCGCGCAGGTTTATCAGAGTGGTGCACCAATTTACGACGATTTTTTTGCCGTATTGACGCTGCAGCGCAATATGTTGAGGTCACGTGAACTTGACTCGCTTTTTTGTTTCTTATGCTTTATATAGCATAGTTTTGGGGGAAAATAATGACAGCTTCTGATGTGACTGTCTTTGGATAATATTTTAACCGAGTTGTAATACAATCCTCTCTGCGTTACTCACTGAAATTGAATTTTTACCGATTGATGTTTTTACCCTCATCCCTTTTTCAAGAGCTACTGTCTTGGGGGAGAGCCAATACCATTTGAAAACGTACCAGAAGAGCCGGGGTAATTTTGAGGTTTTGTAGTGATGATCGGCTTATAGAGTTTTATCCAAAATATCTAACATATCGCGAATTTTCCACATCCGTTTTTCTTTTCTAATGTGCCAACTTTTCACGCGTTGACGTGAAGCTTCACAGAAAAAAAATTAATTTAAGACTTTGAAAAAGTAAAATAGAGCTATTATTGTTTCATTGACACAAGTTATAAGTTTGTTCTGAGGCATTTTTTTTTTTTTTTATTTTTTATTTTTATTTTATTTATTCCTTCTGAGGGTGTTCGTTTAACGCCCAAAAAGACACTGCGAAGATTTCTGATATATTGTGACCCCTCATAGATTATGAGATCTCAACGAGTTTTAGGCCCTTAGTTAGATCTAAGGCCCTTTTCCCAAAATTCTCATACAGCACTTCCGTGTCCAGCTCTGTTTCGCCAAAGATTTTGAAGCGTCTGTAAGCTAGCCTTTCACAGAAGTAGATAATGTGTAATGAGGTTTCTTCCTCCATTTCACATAATCTGCACACAGGGTTCTTTTTGAAGACTCCAATTGTGCGCAAGTGTAACCTTAATGGGTAGTGTCCAATAAGTAGGCCTATCAAATGTCTTCGTTATAGCCTGTTATGAGGCATATCTCACCTCACTTTTTGACGTAGTCATCCGCTAGATTCTTGCATTTTTCATACCTGTGCAAAAAAATTCTGTATATCGCCTTCGTAAAATTCTTTCCCCGTATTCCTGAAGCAGGTTTCGACGCAAGCTGTATCCTCAGCGTCATTGCTGAAACGTTTGCCTCCAAGAAATCGCTTCAATTCCAGAAAAAGGAAAAAATATCATAGCTTAGAGCTAGCTTCTCACCGGGATGCGGGAAAATTTCCCATTTAAACTTATTCAACAAATCCTGGCGGATCACATGCGCCCAGCATGTCACAAGACACGTTTGGAGGCGAGATAGGTGTGGTAAAATCCACGATTTCTCCGCAACGCCTAAGGCTTAGAAAAAAAAAAAAAAAAACCATATCGAGTACGTTCGTTCCAACTCTGGGTTTGCTTTTCTAGCATTGATAATTTTAGAGAAAAACAATAGGTAAACACTTACTTAAAAATTCACCCATGTATTTCATCTATATCACATAGTTGTCAGATTGCACGCAAAACTATTGCAAGGGGGTACAGCGGAAGATGGGCATGGGTACATTTTATAAATCAAAATGAGATATGTTCTCGTATAGAAGTTTTAAGTTGGTGTGTACTTACCTTCACATGCATTGCAGAAAATCTTCCAAAAATAAAAACCAATCATTCATTCCTGCATCCAGTTAGCCACTTTCAACGCCAATGCTTTCATTTTTTATTCATGCAAATTGATATTTTGAGGCTTATAAAAAGAGATGCGAACGAAACCGCATGACATCATTTCTATGGTGACGATAAACGGACAGCCATTAATGACAGTATATTTGTCGCCACCAACACACGACTTCAACAAGTAATATTTTTCTAACGCGGCACGCTCGGCGGTGGTTGAAACATATTTCTATGCCAGCTATCATGTTTTAAACACGAATATTTTTTTTCTTTCAAGACCAATTTCGGTTTAATTTATATCTTTTTCTATTTCAAGACTATAAAAGAGGCAAACAAATCGCCCCACGCCGCGCAGCGCCTTCAATAGAGGATAGGGCTTTTAGCATTGCTGCGGCCCATCAATTTTTTCAGCTTGTTTGGTGCATCAAAAGTATAATTTATTTTAATATATTTATTTCTTTAACGGATAATGCCTTATAATCGTCATTAGGCTGCGCCCACCCCTGTCCCTTTCATATACATGATTGCCTGTGCCTAATCAAATGTTGAACAAAATGTGCTTACGGAAAATATTTTGCCTTTAAGAGGCCGATTAAATTTTATTTTCATTTTTTCTGGGACAGATGAAAACAATAGGGATATTGTCTCCAGGCCCTAGGGGTAGGGGAAAAAAGAAGTGATGAAACGATATTTGTCCGTATTTTGAAGATGAAGAATCGTAGTGTATTAAACGCATGTCTGAAGAAATAAAAACAATATAAATAAAAAATAAACTCCGACGAGTTATTCCACGCCTGTTTTCGCCTCCTCCTACATCCTCCCCACCTTCTTTTTTGAGAGAACAACGCAAAGTGAAAATATACGTTCTCAATATTGTGAAGCTCCGTACGCATCGTGAGTATTACAAGTTATTTTAATAATACGTCTTTTACCCGACGTTGCCATACTTGACTTAACCCTTCCCAGATATGAAAGAAATATTTTAAAAACAGGTTTGAAAATCTTCTCGAAAAGTTTTCGGTAACCTTTTGTAAATATTTTAAAAACAGTTTAAAAAAACATGATTTGTTCAAGCCAATTAGTTGTCAAAATATTTTCAAAAATATTTTCAAAATATTTTTGAAAATATTTTCATAAGGCAACAATATTTTGAAAATGTTTTTAAAATATTTTAATTAAAATATTTTAAAATGTTTTAAAAACATTTTAAAAAATATTTTTTCCTTTTGAAAATATTTTTTAAATATTTTTGTTAAAACTTTTTGAAAATATTTTTATTAAAATGTTTTTAAAATATTGACGATATTTTAAAAATATTGTCAATGTTTCAAAAATATTTTTAAAATATTGTCAATGTTTTAAAAATATTTTTAAAATATTGTCAATGTTTTAAAAATATTTTTAAAATATTTCTTCATATCTTGGTTGTTTGCCAAAGGTATTTCACACCTACCGATAACGAAGGGGGGGGGGAGGTGAACTTTCACCCCCATGCATAACTTAAGACTGCATTGCTGCCGACTTATTTTTACATATTTTTCAAATCTGTAAGAATCATCTTGTCCGATATATTCTCTGAGGAACCATGAACAATAATATTTTCAAATGTTTGGCGAGAAAATTTCCAAAAAAAGTGCCCAGTTCAAATTTTCAACAAAAAAAATGTAACAGTGCTCCTTTGATTTCCTTGAATTTTGAAATTTGAACATTGTATGTAAAATAATTACAAACACATTACTTATTCCAAATTTGCATAAAGTAAGATATAAGAGCACCTATAGACGAAATGTTCTTTCATCCAAACTGGATGAAAATAAGGTTGAAGCTCAAGGGGGGCGTGGTTGGGGGGGGGTTGAATTTTCAACCTATATCTACTCTCTGGCCTATAAATATAATACGGGACTTTTTGATTTCCGATTGTTTGGGGGAAAGCTCCTTAATACCCTCATCGAGGATAACATTGACACTCGAAGTGATTCAATGAAATTTCTAATTTTCATCTTTGAAAAACGTGTCTGGGGTGAAAATTAGCCCCTCCCCCTCCATTAGACACAAGGGTTTTAAATAAAAAGACCGCTCACTATATACTGACTCTATGACGGAAAAGTTTGAATAATTTCCCCCCTAAAGTTGGCATCTCTGTTATTCTCACGGCTCGTGTAAATAAATTTAGAGCTTAAGGGAAGTCTTAACCCCACCGGGACTGACAACGATCCCCAGACGGAACACTCGAAAATGCCGCGTAATCTTTAGAATAATTGGTTCCTTCTTTTAGATAGGTAGATGGTACTCTGCGTCTGTGTTTATCCAGCCTTCATTCTTCGGGTGCATGGGCTCGGCTAGAGGGAAGTTTCGGAAGCCGTACAGAGAGGGTTGAAGATAAAGATAAAGATGATGACGATGGCGATATGTCGGCGTGGGCATCTAAGCGTGCTAATCTTTGATATAGAAGAAATAGCTCCTTCATTTTTTGAGTTGACGCAACCCGCGCTTAATTTGTTCGAAGAGCCAACCACCTGACTTGACATTCAATTTAGTTGAGTTCATCAAAGTATAGTTTCATAGGGCATCAATGCTTAAAATTAAATTCAGAAAAAATGCCTGCTAATATCCCAATTCTCTCGAAGCGGGGTCCTTTTCTAGCCCCCTCCCCTCAAAAAGGCGAATAATACAGACAAAGTTCTTTATGGGGGCGCCACACAGTGTTTTGAAAAGGAGGACCGGCGGACATTGGCTTATAACTCTACTATAGCGCTTGAAAATATAATCAAACCCATGCCACCCTACGTAGTTGGGTACGAGAAATTCATAGGAAGGGTCGAAATTGTCGCACAGTGGTTATTTTTTAAGTAAATCGTGGACAAATATTAAAAAATGTGAAAGAAAGCGGGAAAAATGTCATACAAGGCAATTACAACGTACAAATTTATCTTTTTTATGGTTTACCAAGGGAAAACACAGAATTAATGCTCTACCGCCGCACAATGCAACTTACTTATTTCATTAATACCTATATTTTTTTTTTATAAGATTTTTTTTTTTTTTTTTTCTACAGACGATATTCGATACTGACTTCGAGACTGGATGTCGATAGACGAGTTTTTTCGATCGACGAGGTGCAAAATTGATAAGGCGATCTGTAGCGCGGTCATTGACCTACGAAACGGTCGGATGTAGAGACAAGTTCCGGAATAGCAAAAAACAATAAGCATCGAGTAATATTGATGTTCTCTTTGCCAGTAATCGATCGGATTTACCGATGACTTTGACATCGGCTACACTTCATTGGCGTAGCGTGCAAATTGGCAACGTTGTATTTTGTCCATTTAAACCCGTGTAAAAGGTCGAATGCAAAGGCGTTCACCGAATACCCGAAACTTCGATCTTTTAATGGGTTTAAATGGACAAACTGCAATGTTGCCAAATAGCACGCTACGCGCGACTGCGACACTTATTACTGATTTTACAGATCCGAGAATGAAGGTTTTCTAATTTCTTCCATTATAAACGCACGAAATAAAACCCCCCTCCCTCCCCCAGATCAGACTCTTTCTATCAGTAAAAGCTCTGAAATAGCGCTTGTAATGAGCTCAGGTCAGTGAAAATGAGATAAAATTTGGAACATTAAATGCCTCATCAAGAATAACTCGAAAAGTCGACAATTTAGGTTTTTACTACGTTTATATTTCTATTATGAAAAGTTACCATCATCTGTAGGCAATGAAAATAGTGGAAAAAGGTATCTTCGATGGAAGGGAAAAGGGAATTGAAACAAAACATGTGAGCAAGCCGAAAAAAAATTTCAAAGGCATTGGGATTCGAACCCCGGTTGAATGCGCGCAAGGCAAAAACACTAGCCACACGACCAGCCAGTAAGCGTAGTGATGAGCGGCGCGCGTCCTACACATAAGCAGCCCCTGCCGCTCGGCCTAGAAGTGAGACAGTTACTTACGCAGCGAGAGAAAAACGTAGTTAATTTTACGGAGGTCGACTTACAAAAATTAAGATTTCTCCAAGAGTCGCAAAAAGTCGCAGCCAATTTTTGGATATGTTGTTCTCTAGATATTACTCTATCACTCCCTGAAAGCCGTTTCTTAAGGCAATTTAAGGCTTTTTTTATAGCTCTGCCTAAAGTTGAAAAACCGTAAATTTTTCCTCAACTCTTTGAACAAGCTTATAAAGGTCGTAAAAGTAGAAAAGTTTAACTTCATATAGCTCATTTTAAAGCTGAAAGTACGCTGAATAAAATGGTGTATTTCATTTTTACAAAATTTTGAATATGAACAAAGACAACACCCATACATTCGGAGCATGGTTTAAGAAGAAATCGGAACCTGCCGAAAGTGATATTTTGAGAGCTTACAAAAGTATCAAAAAACGAATTATAAGCCAAAATTATGGTGAAATGGGGTGCACAGGATACTAAACTGAAGATTTAGTCATGTTTTGACTCTAAAAACACGACTGCGATTTTTGGCCCAATGTCCGCGCCGCGCCGGATTCAAAACACTGTGCGCCATGCCGGCGTGACAGGGACTGCAAAAGGAGCTTCCTTTCCATGGAAGTTGGGAAATATCGATTTTCACGTCAAATTTTTCCAAAAATAAGCCGAAAACAAAGAAACTGGTTTACCGCACCCACTGAAATTTGGTTTTTTAGGTTTTGCCCCCTCCCCCTTCCTTTGGAAACTTTTCAGCCGGCGCACACTTGATCAAAACATGGCTTATTTATTCGGAGGAGAAAAGTTTTTTTTTTTTTTTTTTTTTTTTTTTTTTTTTTTTTTTTTGGCTTTAAAAACATTTAATTTCTTGCAAAAATCGTGTGATTACTCAATTAAAGCTTTAACTTGAATGATTTTACACATTTTCAAGATATATCCTTGCTATTTTATTGTACACGACCTTGATTTTTATTCGTAAAATGGCGTCCGAGAAATTCCATATATTTTGATCCACTGTATGGCGCCCATGCTCCACTTCATCTAATCAAAAATTCATCCACGCAGGTGAAATTTCCACGGAAATCCATTTATTTTTCTCGGACGTCTATGAAATGTCGACGCGGTAACCCATTTAATTTTCTCGGAAGTCTATTTATGAAATTTTCACGGACATTCACAGGAATTTCCACGTAGGATTTGCAAGTTAGTAATACTGAAAGGAAATGTATGCTTCATGGAGATTTGGACACGGGAATTTCATTGATAATTTTATCCAGAATTATCATGCACTCATGTTCCAAAGAGCCCTGACTGCCGCATAGTCAAATTCACTCGCGTTCGAAAATTCAAAAACCATGATCAATTTACCCTAACGTTTTTTTTATACATACAAAATAATCATAACCCTTCCCGAATCATCCTTTTTAAGCTCAATGAAACCGAATCAGCACATCTTTTCTTTCAAAGAAGTTTGTTCACGAAGCGGAAGAGGGTGCGGTCTCGACGGCTTTAAAAAAAATAACCTCTCAGTGATGATGGACTCGCGAAAAGCCTTGCTCATCGCAACACCCTCTCGCGTCGTTCTAAGAAAAATAGAGGGGATGCAGGTTCTTTGACACTGATCAAAAAATGAAGCCCATAACTTTTCAAGAAATGGAGTGGATATATTACCATGGTAAATAAGACGTCTGAAAAGTGAAAAGTGGAAGGCTTTTAGATTCTTAGCCGCGATGATGATACTTTTTTTTTATAAATTTAAATTGTAAGAGTGACAGTGTTGTCAAACTTTCTGAAAACCAACCAGCGGTGGCCACTCATTTTCGGGGCATCGTGGTCGACTTTTGACCTTGGAGGTACGCCCGAGTTTGACCTTCCGGATTTTTTTTTTTAACAGCACTCTAAAGATCGGCGAGAATGACTCCGGACCTTTTCGCAATCGACTGGTCGCACAGAGGACACAATTTTGTTATTTGTTGATAGATGGTGAGCAGGTTAAAATCACCTTGAAAAATTTTAGTTAGAAACTGAGCTGATTTTAGAGTATTTGCGTGAATTTTTTAGCTAGATGCATGTGTCAGAGGCGGTTGAAGAGTCGAGTGTATAACTTTCAATCATGTAGAATTTTAAAAGATAAATTTAAATGATTTTAACTGTTTGGATCTTTGACCGCCAAATTCGTCCTCTCTGCCACTATGGGCCCATTAAGATCATCAGTTCGGCCATCCCTGCACGTAAAAAAAGAACAAAGAGATAAATTCTCTAGTAGTGTTGACGAAACCTTCGGTAGAAAAATGGCCTAGCAAAAGTTTTTATTAGATAGCTAACCAATGGTTTTGAAAACGTAACAAAATAAATTTTAATGATCGAACCAACTATTTGGTTGACACAACTAAAGTCTTTCGCTGAGTCGTTATTCTATCAAAAGTTTTTGTTTGCGCTACCAAAGCGGTTTAATTTTGGTTTCTTTCTGTGCGATTTGAGCTATTTTATTGAACTTGCCTTTCAATGGCATTAACTTTTAAATTATTATCGGAATATATATTTGGCAACTAGGTTTGAGTGAGCCTAGGGCGAAATGGCATTTTTCCATTCACTGATTATTTAACCGATTGGGAAAAGATTACACAGTTCGGTCTATTGTATGCCAGTAATGTACGGAAATACTCGGCACTCGCATATATAATTTCTCAATCGTGAAGTCGTCAAAAAATAAAAAAAATAAAACTTGCATATATTTCAATAATTTATCAGCGATTGTATCACTTGAGAACAGATTACAGATGCGATTATTTTCGTGTAGTACAGTCATACATTAAACTGAACTATGTAATCTTTTCTCAACCGGTTGAATCATCGGTGGATTAACGCGTCATTTGTTTGGGACTTATTTCAATACAATGCGGGGTGACGAGAGAGAACAACACAGCTACACGCGTGCAGTAAATTCACTCGCGGGAGAGTGAGACAGCTTTAATTGAACGTGATGTAAGTTGTGCACTTTTCGTGCAGTACTATAAGTAAGTACAATGTACAATGAACGTGAGTGAATTTTTGAAAGATTGAATGATTGGGGACTAAGGAGTCGTATGAAAAGCTTAAAGAGGAGAAGGTTTATCTTGAAAACAAGCCATTCGAGGTTGTTGAGAAATATTTAAACTCTGCAAATGATATAGAAATAAACTATCATTCAACCGCTTCAAAGCACATGAGGGGAAAATGTGAATTTGTAAACTGTCATACAATGGAGGGGAAGTGGGGATTGGATGCTTACATGGACGGAGCCAGCAATTTCGCATCTTTGGATTCTTTCCATTTGAATATATGAGAAACAATCGATTCTTGAGGGGGCCATGGCCCAATTTCTAATCGATTGTTTCCCATATATTAAAATGTGAAGAATCCACAGTTGCCAAATTGCTGGCTCCGCCCATGGGTGCTCATGATCATAGAGAACAAACTAATTTATTGTGAGACAGATCTTTGTTTTAGTGGTATTTCTTCATCTTTACGAATCTCCTTTAACGACTTTTCCTTATCAAAACCGCATTTAAATGATTCCAGAAACAATTCATTTCTGCCAAAAAAGTTTACAAAAAAATGTCTGTATTCCATATTATGTATGCCCAGAATTATTTGAAAATTGTGGGCATCTTTCTCAAGAAATACAGTGGAAGAACTAATAATATGAAAAAATTGCAAAAAACAAAACAAAACAAAAAACAAACAAACAAAAATTACAGAAAGTTTTGGTCCAGCTGAATGTCTCGTGATAAAGACTCCCAAAATTGATTTTTGAGAGAAAATTGGCCTAAATTAATTGAAATCAGGTTCAAAATTATCAAAACTAGTGAGCCGTTTAAGTCCTCTGAGGTTGTATTATGGGCTACACGATGTTATCTATCCGAGTGATATAGAACTAATAGAAACTCATGGGGGTCGTAAAAGAGACTGAGAGGGATAGTTTGGAACAGTAGCGTCGCGTGCAATTTGGCAACAATGTATTCTATCCATTTAAACTCATGTAAAAGATCGAATTCAGGGGGTTCACAGTGCACAAGGAAAATTCGATATATTTGATGAGTTTAAATGGAGCAGTTGCATTGTTGCCAGATGGCACGCGACGCCACTGGTTTGGAATGATTGACGAACTTTTTTCTCCGGATGACGTCATCCCTTGAACAACCTATTATTGCTGTTGTATAAATACGAGTAAAACAAAATTAAATGGAAAAAAATAGAAACTAAAATCTATTTAATTTAAATTACAGGGCAAAAATTGATACTAATAACTTCTCTGTGTGTACACACTACAATACACATACATGATAGGTGAAGTATCTGACCTTGGGTATTTCGTTTATATCCTAACCCTACGCTAAAAGGTAAAGAGAAAACGGTAGTGGTTGAAACACCCGCGGTAAATACTCTGGGGCGGATGAGTGCAGAGAGCCGAAAGGTGTGAGAAGGAAGTAGGAAGCAGGAAGAACAGTGTTGTCAGATCCATGGGTGGATAGAGGAATTTGTCTTTCTCTCTCTCCTCCCATTTGAGTACATACGTTGGAAAATGACAGAGCAAGGGGCCATAGTCACGTGATGGCCTCCTTTCCTATCCTTTTCTAACACATATGTTCAAGTGGAAGGAGAGAGAGAAAAACGAAATCATCGCACCATGGTCTGAGATCGAATAAAAGTGGCTACAAATCATAGAAAAAATTACAGTGAAAAAGGTCATTCAAATCATAGCTTTCGGCTATTAAGCTTATTTTATAACTTCTCAGTGACATTTATACATTCAAAGTACTTGCTAAAATAAAGTACTCGGTGATCAAAGTTGGTGTTAGAAGTTTATAAATGATAAATTGATGGAACATTTACGTACTGCATTGAGAAAAGAAAGTAAAAAGTTTACCGGAAACCATGACAATATGTGAACCAATGGAAGGGTCTTATAATTATTAGAATTCTAGTGTTGGTACCATAGTTCTTGAAATTTTGGTATGGAAATTCTATAGTTTTATGACCATATTCTAGTATTAACACCAGAAATTAATTTCTGGTCAAAGTCTGGTATCTAGACTTTCTGTCGTTTACATGTCGTTGTGCTTCTGGAATGACTATTGCTTTTTTTTCATTGTTATTTTTGGCTAATTTAGGACGCAATCTCGGACCATATTGCATGGGCGCACTAAAAAAAAAATAACATTAAATATACCTACACAAAGTGACAGTTTTGACGGATATTTCCCATTTTAATGAATGCAAAATATACCCATTTTTATCCCAAAATCTGACAACACCGCATTGCGGGAGGAACTGCGGAGGAGGAAATAATTAGTTCACAGGATTAGGGCCTTGAAAATCTCTTCGGCAGTTATTCCATCATCGGGGCTATTGCAGTAAAGGCTGCAGGGCGGAGAAGCGGAACGGATGACGGGCGGACCAAATGGCGGGGGAGGGGGGGAGTACAGAAGAGAGGAGAAGAGAGGGATGAAACTATAGATTGGAGAGTTAATTAAATATTTCAGATTTGTTCCCTGAGTTATTTTTATCCCTCTTAGAGAAATAAATTAATATTCCGCACCAAGGCTCTGGGTGAAACTGTTCAGTTTTTCCCCGCACTCGAAGGAGGGAGCGCTTATAGTTCATAATTTTAGGAGAAGAAAAGAAGAGATAAAAAAATCTTTGCAGTCTTCCAACTTTCATGCAAAAAATAAGGAGAGAAGATAATCGAAGGTTCGTTTGTGAGGCGCTTTTTGTTTTATTACTCGTAGATTCAATACTTGCTCTGTGCAATTCGGTGAAAAACTGAAGTCTGCTGTGATTTTGTTTCTGTTCTCTTGAATGGGCCCGCGCTCAAATTTTTAGGTATGAGAGAGTGATTACCTAATTTGCTTGAACTTTCAAACTTTTCAACTTGAATTTTATTCATTCATTTTACAACGTCCGATTCAAATTCGTATGTGTCGACCGACGAGCTACATGGAAATAGAGAGGATGCTATTTTATAAGTCCTATTTCAAAATGTGACATCATGGACGATCTGATTTTGGTTTGTTTCAAACAAATTGACTGCCTCTTTTTTTAACCTTAAATCAAACAGTGTAGTTCAATGAATTAACTTAACTTTATCAAATCTGAAACACTTATTGCACTTTCGTTTAAAATCAATTGTAAATGAATCTGCCAATTTTTTTTTTTTTTTTTTTTTTTTTTTTTTTTTTTTTTTTTTTTTAACTTTAAAGGTTAAAAAAATAAGACAAACAAACTAAGCACGTATGAAAATTTCTATAGAAAATGTTTATCATAGCTGCCTCCTTGGAGTTTCAGAATCACGTCCCATAAAACCCCTCCGTTGGTAATTTGGTATAGCTCGTTAGTGTCGACCATCACTGAAACAGCTGAAGTGAGTTGGTGACAAGTTTGACCACCAAATTTCAACAATCAATCAACTTAAAAAAGACTGCAAATCAATAACTCAGTCACAAAAACCAAGCAACTTAACACTAGACCACATACTAAACACAAGAACCCTAAGCTCAGATCGACCAATGTGAAAGCTCTTCGACTTTCTGCCTCCTGAAATTTACAAAATGGAGGTTTGCACCATCTCTGGGACACAGACTTTCTGTACACGAGTTCACTTGCAATACATTTCTTGAATTCCCCCGTTTCCGTCTCTCGGAGTATAACATCATTGACTTTGTCCACAAAGAATGAGTACTTCGGGAATTTGAAGAAGAGTGGATAGTTTATGATACACTCTTGAACTGCGTGGTACTGATCCCCGCTCAACCAGGACAGAAACGAATTCTTCGTGTTTTGGTCTACATTGAAAGGGAACGTTACTGGAAAAGCGTCAATTCGTATAACCTTTCTTAGACTTTCAAGATACGACTTTCCAGACTCGCCCAGTGATATATGTTCTTCTCCAATAATTTGCCACTTGCCCAAACTGACATTAAAATAAAAACCGTCTTCCCCGGGTTCAAATCCCGAATTTTTTTTTAAATTTTCATAGAACTGCGTTAAACTGTCTGTCATTTTTTCGCGTATACATCTATGAATCTTCGAATCACTTTTGAACATTTCCCGATCCATCATTACGTCAATGGACTGAATGCGTAGATCTGATTCACTGAGCTCTTTGATTGTATCGATTTCTGCGTATCGCACTCTTTCGCTCATTAAAGTCACCATTATACTCTGGAACACTGTTGCTAAGATCATGGTGGAACAAACGAGTGTAATGAAAATTATTTTCCAACTAACAAGCCGATCGTACAACAACCTTTGTTGACCGATGCACAAGAAATAACGAACGATGCTCATAAAGATCGACAGATTCTCATAAGCAATTTGCTCATTCTGGGTTAGGAAATTTTGAAATGGCAATCGGAGCATCGCCCCTAGAAAGAGGCGATATACCAAAACGGATATTATACTCACTAGCAGAGTCAAAATCCATACTACGGAAGAAAAACTTCTAAAAGGAACCATATACTGCGGTAAGAATCCTTTACGGGGGACGATGAAGCATAGCGAACTAGTTTCTATAGCCGGTGAAAAGACTTGATTTGCAGGGTCCACATTCCTCACTTCATCACCAGTAACAATCAAATCGATACCAAATTTTTGGCCGAGAGAGAGACCATGAGCAAATACTTCTCTGGTGCTACTGGAAAATTTTAAATTACCTTCATACATCTTCGCAAAATCCTCGACAATCTCCCAGATAAAAGCTGTAACCGCATTTCTTAAGGTACTCAAAGGAAATACCCCCATGATTTTGTGTTCATGAACAGCTACAGATAATCTTTTATGGTTCATTGTGGACCATGAGAAGTCAAAATATTTCCCACTCCAGTATGTGTACTCGATGATCTTCTCAAAAAAAGGATCGTATCTGTAACAAAATCCTCCATGAAGGCAAATGACGGCTCTGAATCCTTGAAAAATCCTCCACATAAATTTTAACAATTTCAAATAATTGCATTTTTTACCTTCACTCGTCGAAGGAACCAGCGCATTCCCAAACTTAGTCATGGCACTTTTCCCAAAAACTTGCAAGCTTGGATTGAAAGAATCATTCTCACTTCCTGAAACAACGAATATCAAATAATTCACACCGTTAAAAATTCTATCGTTGAACAAATTGCGGGTCCTCTTGAATGATTCATCGGACAATATCGAATGTGTTTCGAGATCTTCGTCGCTTATGTGCCCATCTCTATCATATGAATTGTTTCGATACTTTTTGCTTGAGACAGGACGACTTAAATTTGATTGAGAATTCATGCAATAGTTTTGAAAGTGTGGAAAATTATGACCATTAGACGTTGGAAAAAATGTATCACGCTGGCCATGTGTGTATCCTCCTTCTTTGTATGCCGCGTAGTCCAAAATCAAATCCATGATCTCTTGGCATTCGCTTAGAACGAAAATCATATTTTTTTCATGGTTGCTGCTTACGTACTCGTCCAAACAATTCCAATGATCTATCAGTATCGTTGGTATCGAATTTTCATTCAGCTGCTGCGTTAACCATGTTGTTGGAAAATTTTCGTTCAGATCAACGACGTGAAAGAAAGG
This sequence comes from Trialeurodes vaporariorum, assembly GCA_011764245.1. Classification (NCBI taxonomy): domain Eukaryota; kingdom Metazoa; phylum Arthropoda; class Insecta; order Hemiptera; family Aleyrodidae; genus Trialeurodes; species Trialeurodes vaporariorum. The sequence goes on from VMOF01000001.1 coordinate 50,536,405, forward strand.
TGAGTTTGAAATTTTCACCGTCTCCCTGCATACTTTAGCAATAAATTCCTGATTTGTAATCAGAGAATTATTATTTCCTCGAAATTTTGGAACACTATTAACAACCAACAAAAAAATGAGTAGTTGGCTGGCACTATACATTTGTCTTGAATGCACCTTGTTTGATGAAACTAAAAACGCAAAAAATCACCCCTACTTCGCACAACTTCTTTCTAAAATCATTTTCGCATCAAATTGTTGCTGACTAGCATTCGTACATTCTTTAATACTCCTCCAGGCTGGAAATTTTTCCTGAAAGCTATGTTTTTATGATCATGAAGTTGTTCAACTTGTTATGCTACTTAAAAAAATAATGAGCATATATTGACTATAAATCCTCCAGCAAAATTCTAAAAGACGAATTTCCTTGTCGCTGAAATATTTATGAAATCTATAAATGGTGTCTTACCTTAATGTGATACTGAACACTGGAGAATTTTCAAGCTGAACCACTATTTGGGTACAATCAACGGCAAATGGAAGCAGGGCAGTAAAATTACAAAAAAATAACAACGGTCAAAAATGTGCACCTAGGTAAACGAGTGAGCTTAAATTGAAAAATAATTAAGTCGGTCGACTGTTTCAAAGAAGGAGAGAAAGAAATAATTCTCTCGTAATATGGAAGAGCACAAAAGTTTGGACATGTCAATAGAAAATAAATAGATACATAAATAGATTAAAAAGGGAAACTCATAAATTCTGCAGGTTTTAGAAACGTAAGCTAAACGGAAGAGAGAGAGAGAGAGAGAGAGAGAGAGAGAGAGAGAGAGAGAGAGAGAGAGAGAGAGAGAGAGAGAGAGAGAGAGAGAGAGAGAGAGAGGAGAGAGAGAGAGAGAGAGAGAGAGAGAGAGAGAGAGAGAGAGAGAGAGAGAGAGAGAGAGAGAGAGAGAGAGAGAGAGAGAGACAGAAAAACTCCTGTATCCGCCTATGGTCTATTACCCTCACAATTTATGTGATTTCGTTGCTAACTAAGTTAACTAAGTAACTATGAAAATTATCTCGCTCTACTCTTAATCATTTAAAAATTACACTCATTAAAATTTCGTCCAATTAATTTGTGTCTTTGTTTCCTTTAATTATATCAAATATAATTATCAAAACTTTATTGGCCCGCTGCATTCACTATCAGAGTAAGAATTAAATTCATGCAAAGGAAAACACTTGACTGCGCCTTGAAATCTCTTCTGAAAAATAACTCTGGTTTTCCTCCACCGCAATTACATGTTAAAGTAGGTATACATATACATTTTTCGGTCGAGTTTCTGGTGAACTGGCGCGCTGCAATGATAGGCACTAGACTTGAATAAAGTCGGGTGAAAAGCTTGCTTGGCTGTACTTGAGAATATGTCCGCGTCTGCTGAAATTCTCGTCGAAGCTGGCAAAGTTAAAAAAAAAAAAAAAAAAAAAAAAAAAAAGAATAAAACAAAAAATAAACAAACAAAAAATGGTGGAACTGAGACGGGAACAGTGTTGTAAAATATACGAAAAATACAAGGACAATATACAGGGTGTTTCACATAACCTGCTCACTATGGTTTTCTTGAACGGGTGACGATAAAAAAATCTAGAAAAATCGGTTTTTTACTAACTCGGACCTGGAGTTTCATTTAAAAATACTGTCACAACCCAAAATTTGGTTTTTGGGGGGTTTTCAGGGGGGTGCCCCCCTAATCTCGAGATTTTCAAATAGCAACCCCTATCTTGTGATACCTCGTTTGAAAGAGGGTAAAATTCTAAGCATTTTGGCTTAAACCGGAAGTCGATATCTTTTTTCTTTTTCGAGATATCGAAGGTCGAAGATCGATATAGGACCAATTTTCGAAAATTCTTAACTCCTACGAAAAAAGTCGTAAAACAAAAAACTGCACATGTAAAATGCTCTACTTGATGAGTACTTTCAAGAAAAAAATACGAATTTACAATCAAATAAACCGGAAGTCGACTTTTAGGCACCTTAACATTCTTGGCGGGAAAACCCCATTTCTCAAAATTTTCAAATGGCAACCCCTATCTTTCAATACCTCATTCGAAAAGGCGTAAAAAAGTGTGCAGTTTGGCGCAATCAAAAGTCCGATATCATTTTTCTAATTCGATATATCGAAAATCTAAGTTCGATTTAGACCATTTTTCGACCCAGTAAAAACCGGATCCTATCGTGTGATACATCATTCAAAAGTACATAAAAAACCAAGAATTTTAGTGCAAACCGGAAGTCAATACCTTTTTTCGCGGTCGAGATATCGCAAGTCAAAGTTTTAGGTAGGCCCTAACCAAAGACTAAACTTTGACTTGCGATATCTCGACCGCGAAAAAAGGTATTGACTTCCGGTTTGCACTAAAATTCTTGGTTTTTTATGTTCTTTTGAATGATGTATCACACGATAGGATCCGGTTTTTACTAGGTCGAAAAATGGTCTAAATCGAACTTAGATTTTCGATATATCGAATTAGAAAAATGATATCGGACTTTTGATTGCGCCAAACTGCACACTTTTTTACGCCTTTTCGAATGAGGTATTGAAAGATAGGGGTTGCCATTTGAAAATTTTGAGAAATGGGGTTTTCCCGCCAAGAATGTTAAGGTGCCTAAAAGTCGACTTCCGGTTTATTTGATTGTAAATTCGTATTTTTTTCTTGAAAGTACTCATCAAGTAGAGCATTTTACATGTGCAGTTTTTTGTTTTACGACTTTTTTCGTAGGAGTTAAGAATTTTCGAAAATTGGTCCTATATCGATCTTCGACCTTCGATATCTCGAAAAAGAAAAAAGATATCGACTTCCGGTTTAAGCCAAAATGCTTAGAATTTTACCCTCTTTCAAACGAGGTATCACAAGATAGGGGTTGCTATTTGAAAATCTCGAGATTAGGGGGGCACCCCCCCTAAAAACCCCCCAAAAACCAAATTTTGGGTTGTGGCAGTATTTTTAAATGAAACTTCAGGTCCGAGTTAGTATAAAACCGATTTTTCTAGATTTTTTTATCGTCACCCGTTCAAGAAAACCATAGTGAGCAGGTTATGTGAAACACCCTGTACAGTAATTAAAATGTGATATCCGTGGATTCTCGCCCAAAATCTGGCGACACGGAGGGTGCGGAGAAGGTTTAATGAAAGAAGAGAAAAGAAAGGTAGCTACATAGATCTGTGTTCTTACATACATTGAGTGTATGTACGCATGCTTTCCTTTCGTACATAGACGCCAATTATTTTCAGCGCGTTCTTTTTTCCATATTTTGTGCGTTCCCCCTCTCTCACCCTATTTTCACCTTCCCCCTAGAGCGCTTTCCTCCTTCGTCATTTTCCAACTTACACATTTTTTTTTTTTTTTTTTTTTTTTTTTTTTTTTTTTTTTTTTTTTTTTTTTTTTTTAATACAAAAAACTTTTCCACCTTCTTTTAGCTCTGACTTTTAACAAACGATCCAACTCATTACCCCATATGATTGTACGCTCTCTGAGGCTATGGGTGACTGGGTTAGTGCTTTCAAATGTAAGTGTATTCCAGTGATCACACGAGGCATACCGTACAGCCTGTTAAGAGGGTAGTTGACAATTTTTGGTCAGTAAATTTTGCGGTTATTTTCTTATTTTTTGGAGGGGGGGAGACTTTATTAGAATGGAGAGCATGATGAGTGAATAAGTTCAATCTGTTAGTTTTGTTAGTCTCCTGAATCGCATGCACAACGTTCATGCTGTGAAAACTCGCATATTCGATCTTTCGCCCGGATTTAAATAATAAGGAAAATCATTTATTCTACGTTTACGGTACCCCATACACTAAATATAATGTCTAATGGGGGGGGGGGGATGATCTTTGTTCAGTTTACTTTTCAGTTCAAAATATTGTAGTGCGGTGGCCAGTAGCAAAGCATATTTCCTTCTCCCACCGCACTGTGGTCTCAGAAAAAAAAAGTGGCCAAAAATCAAATCACCGTTTTCGATCTTTTAAGGTTAATACAAATTTTCCAGTGACTTTTCTAGGTTTGAATTACCTTTAAAGTGTTCTCTAGTGATTAAAATTGGTCTCATAAGTTAATCAATACGATGAATGGGGTAGTTGCAAGGGTCTGAAATCATGTGTTTGTTTATAAAGAAAATGATAATAATTAATGAGCTGAGAACAACGGCTTCTTTGGTTTTTTTCCAAAGTGGCCCGGTTTTGGAGATGCACACAAGTAAAGTTGTAAGAAATCATGAGCGTATAGTGACGTCACTACGCGGAATTCTCATTTAAATAAATGTATTTTGGGCCAAAACCTCATCTTTGGAACAATGGGACTTAGGCAGAAACTAAAGGCATCTTTGTTCTCAGCTCATCAAGTGCTTTCATTTTCTTTACAAAAAACACAACATTTTAGACCCTTGCAACTGCCCCATTGGTGAGGAAATTACTTTACTGCTTTTTGACCCACTTTCTGACGATCTCAGACCATAGTGAGATCAGTGGCGTCGCGTGCCATCTGGCAACAATGCAATTGCTCCATTTAAACTCATTAAATATATCGAAGTTTCCTTGTGCACTGTGCACCCCCTGAATTTGATATTTTACAAGCGTTTAAATGGATAGATACATTGTTGCCAATTTTCACGCGACGCCACTGAGTGAGATGCGAGAAGGAAATATGATTTTGCTCATCGCGATAGCGCAATGTCCCGTCAATGGTGCGAGGGAAGGTCCAATCCAATATAGCAGAGCCACCATTTTTGGCAGAAAATACACGCACTTTACATTAAATCATATACAATAAAAATGAACATTTTCGCCAAATCTGACAGCTTTGCAATGGCAAGGACTATCGAACTCCCCGATCTCTCTTATACACCTAACTTTTGATTGGTTTTCTTCCTTCTTGTTTATGTTTCGAATATTTTGAAAAAACTTATCGTCAGCAACGCAAAAGAAATATTGCCTTCTTCTTCTTCTTCTTCCTCTTCTTCTTCTTCCTTTTTTTCCCAAGTCCGTGTCTTCTCAAAGGTCTATTCACACTGGATAAGTCCGGTAGCTCTGTAATATTTACATCAAAGTTCCGATTCTTCCTTGCGGTTATCAGATGAGAGAGGGACTTATTTAAAAGGAAAGAGAGCGAAAATAACAACGAAGTCATTATAACTGATTTTCCTCAATTAAAATCCTCTAAGAATGAATGAACATTCGAGGATGATTCTAGTGACTCAAATGAACAGCAACTTACAAAGCCACCAGAATGTCTGCCAGAGGCATTCTCCCTTGAGATCGATGGCAAGAAAATAAAATAAGTATATATTTTTTAAATAAATCATTTTCAAGATTATTCTTACTCTCAAAGAATTTCCAATTGACGATAAAGTAATGAATGATGAATACCTTTAGATTTAATCAGACTCGGGGGGGTTGGTGGGGTCAGATTTGGTCGACAATAAATCAATACTGTTGGTTCAACAAAATTAGGCTCTTAGGGTCTCCGAGACATTAGTCAATGCATGATGGCTGTGCGAAGTGCGCGAGGAGGGGAGGGGAGGGGTCAGGAAACTTCTGACTCAGGAAAATTGAGCCTTTCATGACCTCCAATTTCTGGGGGTGGGGAGAAGAAGGGAGTAATTGAAGTAAAGGATCTTAAAACCCTTTGCGGGGCAGTGGTTATACTGGGTAACCACCTTTTAATTTTTTTTCCTGGCCATGCGTACAGAGTGCAGCACCGTTAGGCCATGCAGGCATGTTGGTATGATAGTCCAGAATAGGGAAAAAAATATTTTGTGATTGCACCACTGATATTTGTTTATTTAAAAAGGTTAGGTTTATACCGGGTTTGGCTAGAAACGGGCGTGCATCAATACCTCCACCAAAATCTTTCTATTTCTAAAATTTGTATCAATATATCGATGTTCTTTTCATTTTTCGTCATTTATAGGAGTCTAGTAGACAATATTCAGCTGTTGTAAGTAGCTTTTTCCAACATTTTGTCATAAATACATAGCTTGGAAAATGGTGGTTATACTGGGTAACCACTGCCCCGGATGGGGCTAAGCACATTCTAGGTTGACATTTTGTTCTGCCTACAGCTGTTCCCTCTATTTTCAATCAATTTTTGGGATTCAAACAAATCATTTTCAGTTTAATAGTTTGGAAATAGTTTCTTCAATTTCACAAATAAGAAAAATACCTAATTTTATCATCGTTTAGCGGAAAACATGAGTCGTTCATCGCTGTCTCTTTTCTCTTGCATGTCCTTCTAAAATACCTTATGAAGCTTCTTTACTTATTATGCTTTTATTTATACTGCACTAAGTAAAGTACCTTCTAATTACCTTTCAGAATTACCTTTTCTTTATTTATTGATTGCCTTCCACATGCATTGCCTTACAAATTAAATTCTTTCTTTTCTCACAAATTCTCAATCTCCAAACTTTTCCTTTTTCCTTTTTCTAAATGATTTTTGTCTATTTTCAGTTATTACTCAAAGTGTACTAGACCGGCACAAAATTTTAGCATGAGAAACGTGAACTAGTATTACCACTTCACATTTCTCAAGCTAAAATGTCTGAAAAAAATAAACGAAACACTTTATTCTGCGTATCGCACAATGAAATTACTGATTTTCGAGATAAAACTTAATTGTTTTAGACAAAAAATTGTGGAACAAAATATAGATGTAAAGAATATAAAAGTAATTTCTTTCAGGAATATTCATTTTGCTGCTACATTTGCCTCCTCTGATTCTATGATTCTAATTTTCTTTCTGAAGAAAGTGCTTTTTCATAAGTAAAACTAGTTTTGCCCCCTCAAGGGTAGTGGTTATACTGGGTAACCACCTCATATCTCTACATGTAATGCATGGAAAATTTTGAATTTTTTTTTTGAGTTATTTAGACCTTAGGGACCCTAAAAACACGATGTCGAGTTTTTTTGGCCACTACCCTTAATGCGCCCCTCAAAGGGTTAAATTGATAGATGTGCTCATCTGAGAAAATTCTAATGAGATAGTAAGGCTTATTTTCTCGGAAGAGCACATCTGCTGTTTAATGAGCCTCGCTCTTTAGGAGGCAGTCTCAATTTTCAGTCAAGCGCACATCATTTCAAAAGCCTCAAGCCCCTGCCATGAAAATCAAAATCAAAAATCCTGCGTAGCCCATGATCGAAGGAATCGTATAATGATTCTATTCAGTTCGTGATATCGCAGATGTTTGTATCATTTCATACGAGTTTGCCCGATGACAGTTTGCAATGTTTTAAGGGCGCAGTTAACGGATTATCGATGTCTGCGCTTCGGAGTCAACAACTCGGCCAGTCGAAAATGTTCTAACGCTGATCACGTGGCAACTGTTATCGGCCAACTCATCTGGAACGACCTCTATAACGACGGTTTTCCGCCATATAGTCAGGGATTCTCTGTTGTAAGCACGGAAAACGGTTCAAGGAAACGGGTATACCTAGCCTTGTTTTGAACGAAACTTTTTCCTTCGTGTTTACAGTATGGCCAAGAAATACTCGTTCCTTTGTGTGTAATACAGTACGTTCAAGAAGTCCTTACCTGATACCACATTGAAAAACGCATACCTACCTCATTTCAAAACACCAGCAGGATACTTGCAGGACCGAAAGTTGGTAATGTCGTCCATATGATAAATCCTACGATGTACAAATTAAGGAGCACACCTGTTATCAATAGAAATGAGATGCATGTTTTTCGATTGTCAAATACTGTGGTATAAGGACTTCTGGGACTGTAGGTTCATGCTCGGGACCAGAGCTTCAAACACCAACTTAACATTTAAATCCTAGTGTTTTTTTCACGTAACTTTGCACATCGTAATACGAGTAGGTAATTTGATTCAAAGTTTTTACATTCAAATATAAAGATCGATGGAAAAAAAAGTGATGAGCTTTGTAATAAGTACAATAAACATATGGAAAACTAAATGTATGAAGAGTATAAAACTTAGAGAAAACAGTCTTAAGATATAAATTTAGTTTTAAATTTTCAATTTTGAGGGAAGGGGGGTTGCCTTCAAATGTAAACTATTTAAAAGCAATTATCACTCAACTGTAACACATCATCAAGCAGATCTCGGTGACCGTCGAGTTATCTAGGCGCATCCTCGGTATTGCGTCAACAAAAATGTGCAATATACCCACTTATAAATCCAATAATTTGTAGTGCTTCCACAATTTTTTTTGTTATCTCTTCGTCTGGAGGTACTTGTAGGTTATAATCCTTTCCTATTACTCAAAACTTATGAGAGTTTCATCGTCTCCTGCATCCTCGCCGTAAGCACTGATATACAACATCATATACTTTTCCCCTCGTTTCTCCTCATTTCCCCTCATTTTCCCTTATTTCCCTTCCTCCTTTCCCTTCTCGGAACGATGTACTCAAGCCCCATTTTCCTGGGAATCTCATTCAATTTGCTTCAACGGAGAAGACTCTCTTCCTCTCCTTAAGAAGAGATCAAGTTGTAAAGATGATACGAGGAAGGAATGTTTCGAGAGGAAACGTTTGGTGGTGGGAGTGAGAGGGTTAAGGGGAAGGTGGAAGGGTGAAGAGAGGAAGGGAGGAGAAACTCAGTGATGAGTTTATGAGTTCAATTATAATCTGCCTGCGATGCAGTCGAGACAGTTTACGACAGTGTTGCCGTTGTGCTGAGTTTCCTTTAATTTTTCCCCCATTTAACTTGATGTAATTTTTTTTTAATTTCATGCAAAGTTCAGCAACACTGGTTCACGGCGAGTCGAGCGGTGCAAAAACTTCTCGCCAAGAGAGCGAGCCCGTGGAGGAGCGCCTGCCGCCACCCGCACCCCCGCGCACACGGTGAAATCGCACATTGTCGTCGTGTTAATTTATAGTCGGGATTTATTGCGCTTCCAACCGTCGGCGGCTGTTGTAAGCGTTTGCGTGAGTCCCCGCGGTCGGCCGACCGGTTGCCGACCGGCCCCTGTTTTTTTTTTTTTTTTTTTTTTTTTTTTTTTTTTTTTTTTACTTCGTGATACCACCCGCACCACACCCCGGCGAGAACGAAAACGCTGCCGTGAATTAAGGATCGCGGATTTGGATAAGGAAAGGGCGGACGGGCGGGCGGATGCAGATGACGAGATGTAGACCGGATGATTAATTCCAAGCACCGGTTGACACAAAGAGTACACTTTCCAGTTTCCAGAGTGACTATGACTGATGAAAATTCTCTGATCAGTGATCTTTTTGGCTGAAAAAGATAATCGAATTTTGCGTCGATAATCACCGTAGATTCCATCGGTTTATAAAAAGGATTACATATTAGACCGCGCATGCGGTTTTCAACTTGCAGTACATGCGACCATGCGTACTGCTTGGTCTGAACTGTGAAGTATTTTTCCGGAAATACTCTGATACGTAATATTTTTGAATGCCGATAGAAAACCCCGTCAACTTTAAAAAAATTTGATGGCAATTTTGAAAATCACCGATGGTTCCATCGGTTGAATATAGATTTCAGATCACCGTAACCAAGTGCATTATAGCCGAATTGCTGAACTGGAACTGTGAGCTACTTTTTTCAACTAGTGGAATCATTGCTGAAATAAAAAATCCTTTCAAGATCCGCAAGATGGCAGCCGTGGACGATTCTGAAATCCAAAAGAGCTTATTCTTGAATAGCGAATGTACTTACACAGAAAAAGACAGAACCAAACGCCTTGGTAGCTACAATACCTTTGATTTCAAAATGACCCAGCAACAGACTTTAGTTGAGCCAACCAAATTGTTGGTTCACTCATTGCGAGTGTTATAGGAAATAATGTGTCAAATCTGGCATCGTTGTTTAAGCAAAGGATCTCCATGCAACCTCGGTCCTGTTTGAAATCCTTTATGAGTAGGACACATTTCACTCATCATGAACTATATTTCAAATGAGCCTTCAAATATGCAGAGTTTGGGGTCGTTCTTCTGTAATATTTTTAATTAATGTTCCCGTATTCATATAATTATCTTGCAGGATGCAGCAGAGCAGAGAGGGGTAACAGGAAGGTGTGAACCTGACCACCGTGACATTCGAAACTGATGCAACTTAACGTTGAGTGGTGCCACGAGTAAAATTAAAAAAAAAAAAAAAAAAAAAAAAAAAAAAAACTTTCTCATCAGGTGCTGTCTAACCGGAGTAAAACTCCCATAAAGCCGGGATATACGCTTATATATTACCTAGAATTCTCCCAAATTTCAAGGTTTTAGACAGCATCTACCCGAATCGACAAGCCTTAGTCCCAGATTTAATCCAGCTTTCATATCTATAGATTGAAGCAGATTATCCCAATAAGAATTCAATTCGAATTCAATCAGTATTCAATCTCGCTACGTACGTGTCACTAAATACGACCAATGATTGGGATAATGAATCCAGATTCAATTCAAATATAGTAATGGGATGGCGTATGCCATACCCACTATAGCATTATATTAGGAGTATACATCTGGCAACACTGTCGGTCAAGTGTTTTGTTTAAGCGATCGCGGATCGCGTAAACATCGCGCGCTGTGTCAATGTGAATCTGCGGTTTCTCGGCATCTATAGTGGGCTAAATGCGGCTGTTTTGAGTATTGATAGCGAGATTTCAGAATTTGTTGATGCTTTATCTCAAAACATCTACAGATTCTATGCGTCTTGTTATCAATGGTTACTCTGACGTATGGATCCTCCTCTGGATTTTGAGGACTATATAAGATGCACTGACAGTAGCTTAATGGTCGCACTCCTCAGAGAGACGCCCGGGGAGTTTTTATCTCTCATCTAGTTGCATTGAGATTTGGATCTTTGTGATCTCTCAATAGCGGTTTGGAGCTCAGAGCTCTGAGTGTACGATTTTTGAGGTTAGGTTACTGTCAGGGCGTCTTAGGGACATCGCTGTCAGCCGTTGGAGTTGGCGAGTTTGTGATTTTAGATTTAGTTTGGTATAATATACTGTTTTCGTTTCGTATCTCTTGTCTACGTCTCTTCAGCCACGAGCTATATAAAGACCCCTACCCACTACATATTGGAGAACAAGTGGACTGGACCCAAGAAACAGTGATCTCAGGTACGATAGATAATAGATACAGAAAAAATTTATATTCAAAGGGAAAAAGGTACTATTTTTTTTTCGGGGAATTTTTAAAGTGGTGATTTTTTTTTGGGAAAAATTGAGAATTATTTCTCGCTTGCTAGGGTAGGACCAAAGCCAGATTCTCTATACAGACCAGACTCAGTCAAACGAGCCTGATCTGAGATAGATAACTGACAAAACAGTCAACGAAAACCGTGAGCCAAGATTAATTATCAATATTTTCGGGGATTTTTTTTAAAATAGTGATTTTTTTACGGAAAATTGAGAATTATTTCTCGCTTACTAGGGTAGCTGACCAAAGCCAGATTCTCTATACAGACCAGACTCAGTCAAACGAGCCTGATTTGAGATAGATGACTGACAAAACAGTCAACGAAAACCGTGAGCCAAGATTAATTACCAATATTTTTGTGAATTTATAATTAAAGTGGTGGTATTTGATGGACGATTAAAGTCATGCCAAAAATTTATAAATTTTAAGGAAAAGGTTTCACGAAAGAAGCAGGCAAGCCCGTTAGGAATTCAACGTAGGAAAATGGTTTATAACGAGAACGAGGGGCAAATGGCGCTGCAGCCGCCATATTACAGAATGCCACCTCCAAATTTAAGGGCACCGAGATTTTGTGGGAAAGAAGGTGAGAATGTGAGGGATTTTATTGAAGATTACGAGGAGTTTGCAAAAATATATAATTATTCAGAGAAAAATCAAATTGAGTATTTAGGGACATTTTTAGAAGGGGATGCAAAGAAGTATTTAAGGAACAATAAATCGAAATATCAAGAATTACTTACATGGGACGCAGTAAAGGAATTGTTTTTAAGTAATTATGAAAACAAAGATTACGATGAGGATTTCTCAATATTTTGTAATAGGAAACAGCGTCATGGCGAATCGGCCATATCATATATTGAGGATAAAATAACATTAGCAAAGAAAGCAGATATGGGGATGGATGAGAAAAAGCTCATTAGACTTATTAGACTGGGGTTGTTCCCAAAGCATAAAGGCTTTAGTGAACTTGATGCCTACGTCAAGTTTAAAAGATTTAAAAAGATAATGTGCGGAAGGCAGTAAATAGTGATAACGATTTGAGGAGGGGCGTTATATATCACGTTTTAGACCCAACAGAAAGTACGATGCAGGGGGTAAGTATTACTTATGGTGATGTTGGAGTAAATAAGCGCGTAGGAGCGTTAGAAAGTAGAGTTGAAAAATTAGAAACTGAGATAAGGGAGGTGAAAGTATCTCTGGATAGAAATTTTAGTGAAATAACGAGACAGTTAAATTGTGTCAACATTTCGCTGCAACAGATGATGCAAGGGGGGAGCCCTACCCAAACGGGACCAGGGGTAGGATTTACGCAGCGCGGCGCATTAACATGGCATGGTTGCAGCAAACAGGGCCATACTAGGGCAGAGTGTCGAAGTGATAACTGGAGAACGCAGGGAATAGTGAGGGAAAACGGTGATATTGTTCAAAAAAACTAATTAAGCCCCGGCTAGATCAGTACGATAGCCGGGGAGCTTTGGTTATTCAAAATGTACAAAAAGTTGAGGATACAAAAATAGAGAAAGAATTAATCGATAAAAAATCGAAACGGAGATGGAAAATAACGATAGCAAGAATAACAAGAGGGTCTCAGAAAATGAAGTAGTAGGATGGGTAACAACAGGATTTGATAACTGTTTGACGATTATGGGAAAATTAATGGGATTCCGAGTAAAATGGTTTTAGACACAGGAGCATCAGTTACGGTTGTCTCTCAAAATTTAGTTAATCAATGTCAGATTAGTGAAGTAGGGCAGAGGAATCTAAGGAATGCTGACGGTTCCACATTGATAATCATAGGCACCTCAAAGGTCAAAATCGAGACTGAAGGGGGGGGGAGGCCGAAACTTTTGGGTTACGTAGCAAAAAAACTCACAGGAGAAGTTTTGATAGGTTACCCTACGATTTCCAAGTATGGGCTTAAAAATTTTCTAAGTGCTAAGTTTAAGAATAGTATTTGGGAAGGAGAGGAAGCGCAGAGAGAAAGTATCGAAGATTGTTATTCAGATTTTTGCGGCTGGATCGGTGATTTAGAGTTGACTCAAACTCTCGGTCCCGGCGCGAAATCTGAGACCGTGCGCGCGAATGATGATGCGTCAAGAGTGAGTATGAGTAAGATAGTCAATAGTAGCTCTAATGAGAGGGGGGAGGGAAAACGACGATGAAAGAGAAAGAAAATGTGACATAAACAAAAAACTATTTGTGAGTGAAGAGCAGAAAATCGGAGGAAAAGTGTTGCATGGCAGTTCAAGTTTGTTTACATTTGATGGGGAAAAATTATCAAGACATGCAGGCAAATCTGACCCATCTGAGTGTCAATTGATTGATACAGCACCGGTCTTGTCGACATTAGGTCGATTAGAGCCGGCTTGTGAAAAACGAAAAATGTCTGAAATTCATGGTATTGGAGTAAAATTAAAAGATAAAGCTGGAATAGGTGATAACAAAAATACAGAAGGGTCATGGTATAATGACACACGGGGCAATTTTTCAGGGCTAAGTAAAAAGTTTTATGAGATTCACGGCAGAGGCGTGAAATTGAAAGGTGATGTTAAGAGGGATTTTAAGAGGGAAAAAGTTGGGGAAATTAAAAGTTATGAGAGTAAAGATGATAATTTTTTCACTGAAAAAGGATTTTAAGTGACATTTTTCAAGTTTGTTATTTAAATTTCTGTCATTTTTTTTTTTTTTTTTTTTCATTGAAAAAAAAAAAAAAACAGGGAAAATTTTAAATTCAAAAATACAGAGTTATTTTGGTTTTTTTCATTTGACATAATTTTTACTTTTGAAAATCATAATAAAAGGGGGGAGAATTTTGAGTTGTATATACTGTGAATATTCGTTCAGTTTTTATTAGAACGATAATTTATTTTTAAAAATTTTTTTTATTTCTCATTTAAAGTAAGAATCAAAAATTAAAATTTTTTAGGGGTTTTTTGGGGAGATTTTTGGTACGAAATTTTATTTGTAAACCGAAAAATTTTAAATTGTTTTTTTTTTTAGAGTAGGAAGGGGCAAATATGAGCTTTTCCCTTCGCTTCGGCATATTTGCTCTTGTATTATACATGGGACAAAGATTACAGAATCCCATTTGAAAGGAGGGTGGTGGAGGCGTTATTGGGTACATTTTTTTTTGTTTTATTTTCATATTTTTTCACTGTAAAAATTAGGGACAAATATTCAATTATTTCAGAGATTAATCAGTTTATAGTTATTGGGATTTTAGGTTATTTTGTTGTATTTTATGTATTATTTTTATTCATGTTATTAATTTATTGTTTTTTCTATTGCTTTTCGGTACTCCGAGTCCTGCTCTTGAGTGATCGCATTTTTTGGGGAAACCCAAATTTTATGCATGGCGGGTGGACTGGCCACACTCCCCGTTTCACGGGATAGGTGGATGCTGAGGAGCTGACCCTCAACCTTTCAACCAGTCCAAGGTCATCGTGAGCTGTGGTGCCCGATTCAGCTTTTACGTCTTGAGACGCACGATTAAGGGGCCCGGCCAGGGTTCGGTCGAAGATTCATCGCTGGACTTTGCCATGGTACAATCTTGCAAGGGGGGCTGCCTAGTGGAGGAGCTTGCTGGACGATTCAATGGTGCAATGCTGTCAGATGGGTCACTTGGTGCTTTCACGATGGTCACTTTCATCCCTGGTTATGTCAAGTATGCAGCGGCGGTTTTTGGTGATTCAAACCCGAGTCATCATTTCAACCTGGGTCATCATTTCAAACCCGGGTCAACAGTTCGGGTCTGGAGTCTCAACCACGGACTTTAGTTTCTGACAAAAGTCTATTCTTCACTCATCCTGTGGTGCGGCTGAATAAACATCAATTTCGAAGCAGCATGGAGCGATTTGGCATCAACGCAACTGCGTTCAGCTGTGGTGGCGTTTTCCCCGTCACTTTTCTGATCATCTCTCTCTTCTCTTTGCTAATTCATCATTTTCCGGCCTCGGACTCACTCAAATTTATTTTCGCCGGCGCTATACTGGTTTTACTCGACTTCAATTTCAGCCAATTTCAACTTACTGGGATTCTGGACATCGATCTTCAACTGCACGTGACTATGACATCATCATCGGACAACCTAAGCAACGCACTGGAACTAGATGGCATTACTTCTCTCAATGGCGGCACTTTCTGGCAATCAATCTATCAACGGTTTTCAAGGACAAGAGCGATTCACTCAAGACGGGCAATGGAGGAAGAAGATGATATCAATTTTGTAAAAATTAATATAAGGTAAAATTTTAACAAGGAAGCAAATCATGTTTTCACAACCTGCGGGGTTTTCAGATGTTTACGATTTTTCATTTTTTTATTTAAGGGGGGGAAACCCGAGTAGGGGAAAAGTCATTTTTTTTTTTTTTTTTTTTTTTTTGTTTTTCTAAACTAAGAGGAAAGTAATGGGATGGCGTATGCCATACCCACTATAGCATTATATTAGGAGTATACATCTGGCAACACTGTCGGTCGTGTTTTTTTTAAGCGATCGCGGATCGCGTAAACATCGCGCGCTGTGTCAAAGTGAATCTGCGGTTTCTCGGCATCTATAGTGGGGTAAATGCGGCTGTTTTGAGTATTGATAGCGAGATTTCAGAATTTGTTGATGCTTTATCTCAAAACATCTACAGATTCTATGCGTCTTGTTATCAATGGTTACTCTGACGTATGGATCCTCCTCTGGATTTTGAGGACTATATAAGATGCACTGACAGTAGCTTAATGGTCGCACTCCTCAGAGAGACGTCCGGTGAGATTTTGATCTCTCATCTAGTTGCATTGAGATTTGGATCTTTGTGATCTCTCAATAGCGGTTTGGAGCTCAGAGCTCTGAGTGTACGATTTTTGAGGTTAGGTTACTGTCAGGGCGTCTTAGGGACATCGCTGTCAGCCGTTGGAGTTGGCGAGTTTGTGATTTTAGATTTAGTTTGGTATAATATACTGTTTTCGTTTCGTATCTCTTGTCTACGTCTCTTCAGCCACGAGCTATATAAAAGACCCCTACCCACTACAATATACATAAAAGATTGTGTCCGCATGTAGATTGAATCAAGATTCTAGACAGCTACTATCTTGATGGCAAACTGGTTTCTATCCGCGAATCCAACGCCGCTGCTAATCTCGATAGAGAATCAAGCACTGGGTTTGCTGTGCACTTAGGGTAGAGAGCTAGAAAGACCATAGAGAAATAAGTCATGTCAGAAGGTGTCAGAGAGCTGAAAAATTAACACTTTCCCCAAAAAATAGAAAATCCATTCGGTTCTTTTGAAATCTCAATGTATCAAATGAGACGGATCCTTACGCCTCCCTCCCCCAAGCATGCCTCCTGATTAGCTGCTCAATCTTTCATCCGGTGTCTCCTCTGCGATTATAGAGGGTTGGCTCCCCCTTTATATACTGTTCCAGAATGAAAGAAACCATTGAAATTTCATTCGAGAAAAATGAACTTCAATGGCCAAAAACGATATATATTGTTATGAGCTTTTACAGGGGAAAGTATAGAGATGGTTGGTTTGTAGAGCTTGCTTTGTTTGCGCTAGACCCTCTCAGTTGGTATATTGAGCAAATACCGCTTAAAACGCCATCAATAGTAAATCAAAGTAAACATTTTTTGGGTTGAAATAATAACAGAGGAGGCCAACTCCACAGCAAAAAGGAGGACGGGGGATCTATGAGAAAGTTGTAGAAGACGTGTCAAGACAATGGAAAATTGAGCACAGTAGGCCAGGTCTGTTGCATGAATGGATCAGCGGTAACGGCGCAATAAATAATTGTCCTTCTCTCTAATATTTCTTATGAACGCATGTGATATGTGACTTTAGCTCTAATTGTAACTGTCCTTTCCTAACGCATACATTGAAAAAAAAAAAAAAAAAAAAAAAAAAAAAAAACTGTGAGAGAGAAAGATAAATTCCTGGTCACGCTCGGTTTCAGAGACAAAAAAAACAGAAAAATCCCTTTGGTACCACTGACAGAACTTTTAGTGGAACAATAACCCAGCAAAAAACTTTTGTAGAGCCAACCGCAAGGTTCGTTGTAAATCTAACAAAATACTTTTTGCTGACTGAACCAAATATTATTAACTAAAGTATTGTGCTTGATCATTTTTCTACCAGAGGTTTTGCGCCAGCGCTATCAAAGTGTTTTTTTTTCTGTGCTAAGCCTTAAGACCCCTTAGAGAGGATTGAAGAGAGAAGAAAAGAGGAGAGAAAGAGAGAAAGTGGGAGAGTGGGAGAGAGAAATAGGGAGAGAGAGGGAGAGATTGAGGAGAGAGAGATAGAGGAGAGAGAGAAAGAAAGAAAGAGAGAGAGAGAGAGAGAGAGAGAGAGAGAGAGAGAGAGAGAGAGAGAGAGAGAGAGAGAGAGAGAGAGAGAGAGAATGAGAAGAATGACTGTATTCGCCAGTGCACCACGATCACCTATCGATTGTTCTATCTTCTTATGGTATCGAAAAAATATTGACAGAATCCCCTGTGCGATGGGTTTGAGGGTAAGATGGAATTCCCACTATCTATTATCTATTGCATTTGCTAGTTGAGTTGTTATTAAGATACCGCAATAAACAAACAAATACCTCTTCGTCGTAATAGAACGCGGTTCACGAAAGAGAGGGGGTGAGAGTGAGGGAGTGAGAGAGAGAGAGAGAGAGAGAGAGAGGGAGGGGGAAGTCGGGAATATCCGGCGCCAAAACCAAAGTCAGGAGACGCGCGGCGCGAGTTAGAACTTCGAGACGCGACGCCCGATCGCCCTTCGCTCGATCTAAAACCGAAATTCCACCCCTTCAAGAGTCTCGTACCTCCCCCCCCCTTTGGCTCTCACCCCTCCGCCTGCCTATGGCTCCCTGTCTCACTCTAAGTCACCCGAAATATCATAAAACAGTCTAAAAAACTGACTACATAATACAACTCCGTCGTCTCGTATTTGAGACTTGACTAGGCACGAAGTTTATGGGTCTAGAAATTGAGCTTTTCTGTTATATCTCTCTCACCCCTCAGCCCCCCCTCACCCCTCACCCCCTCTCCTCTCCAACCTCCCTACCCTTCGCAACACTTCAACCGAATAGAGGCCTCTTTTTCATCACAACCCCCCCCCTCCCCCCCCCCAACATTCTCCGTGGAAAGAACATTGACGACTTTATTTCATTTATGAATCTAAGAATTGTTAGTCGTGTTTTTATGCAAATTTCAACCGGGAGCATCTCGCAATACTTTTTCTTCCGTTGTGTTATTATATATTTTCTTTCTGCCTTTAATAAACTCCCTTAGAAATAAAATATTT